>CM042051.1:66322500-67522500 GCA_023525745.1 Arctium lappa
TGAGAAGAAAGAAGTTGAGCTGAAATGCATAAAACTTTCTCAGCAAGTTTCTGATTTTCAGAAAGTAATCATTCTAGAAAGAGAGAAGTTTGCCAAAGAGAAGAAGGCCATTGAACAAAAGAATGTTGTGTCAGGATCGAATTCTTAACAAGAATTAATTCTCAGAAACAATATCAAAAAAGTTTGCGGAATAACACTTTGATATTTTATGAAACAGTAAATCAACACAGAAAATATTAAGAACAAACTGTGAACTTGTATTGAATGCTTTGAAGTTACAAGATTACACACTCAACCTCAATATTGATGAAGAGGCTCACCAATACGAATTCTACTTCTCTAGAATTAGGATCTATGCCTTGAGGTTGATTTCTCAAAAAAACTTATATCAAACTATTCTATATCTTCTATACATATACTAAAGAAAAAGATAATTACAAAAAATAAACAAATCTTCAGAATATCTTCCATGTATATCTCAAAGCTTCCAAGAATATCTTCATTCTTTCCAGCTGTCTTCCTTTCCATACGGATCATATAAGCAGCACTAACTATGCTCAGCAACATTAACTTCTTCTAGCAGCATTAACTACTAAGCAGTACTAACTACTAGCAGTACTAACTAGCTAAGCAGTACTAACTTTGTTCAAGCAGTACTAACAATGACTAGCAGTATTAATTCTACTAGCAGTAGTAATACTCAGCAGTATTATCCTTTAAGTCTTCTAGCAGTAGTAACACTGATCCAGCAGCATTAACCACACTTAAGCTTTTCTTCAGTTCCCAACAATCTCCCCCTAACTTGATTTTTAGGAAAAGAAGTCAAGTTCTTCAGAATTACTCTTCAAGATGCTTTCAACACCTCTGATTCAATTTCCCAAATTTGGATCTAGGCCCAAGCTTTGATTCACAGTTCTTCTCACCACAATCTTGGCCATCTCTGAATCCTTTGTACAGACCAGTGTAGCTTTAAGCATCCCTTCCAACTTCTCCTTGCTATGCTCATATATTTTGTCCACCAGGTAGTATTCATGATAACAATTGTCAATAGTAATCATGTATACTCCACAGTTTTCAAACAATATCCATTTATCAATCTTCTTGAAGATGAACTCATGCTGATGATCTTTAATCCTATAGTGTACTCTTTCTGGATCAAACATCATGCACAAGTATTCCAATGTCACTTTGAGAAGATTCTCTTCAGTACCTTTCAACACAGGTTCATAAAGTTTCATCCCCACTTTGTATAGTTCTTCCATATCAGCTCTGGAGCAACTTCTAATAACTCTCCCCCATGTTGAATAAGCTTCAAATGAACCATCAGCTCTCTTGATTCTGAAGAAGTTCTTTCCATTGTCTATTAGAATATCCCAGAAAATGATCTCTGGAGCTTGCATAGAGATTAGAACAACTTTTAAAGGTTCCACTATGGTCATGTACGGATCCATATTCTCATCTGTTGGCTCACTAGACTGTTCTGGAAGTTGTACTGATTCTGCTATAGTTACCTCTGAATGCTCTGTTGTAGTTCCAGCTGTTTCTTCTACTCTGGGCCTTTTAGACTGCCTTTTGGAAGCAATTGTCTTCACCCTTTTTCCAGCTTTGGCTTCAACACCAACACTCCCAGGTTCTTCCTTTTTCTCTTCTGCTTCTTCTTTGGAGGGTGTAGTTTCCTCAGGGAATGGTTGTTGGATGTTGAGATCATGTCTCTCTTTCATCCTTCTCTCAGCTTCCTCCCTTTGTGCTGAGTCCCCTTGAAGCTTAGCCATTTCCTTTTGATACAACTCTTCAACTTGAGCATAAGCCATATTGGTGAACATTTCCCCCTTAACACCAATTGCACCTTTCAGGAAATTTATCATTTTTCTTCTTTCCTGATTGGCCAAAAATGTTTTGGAGGGTTGTCTTTTCTGTTTCAGTTGTTGAGTTGGCATCTTTTTAACTGGAAGTTTCTTGGCCTGGGCTGCTGTCTGAGCTGCTTCTTTTAAGCTCTTTCGGTATTCTGCATTTAATTTCTTAGCCATAATCTTTGCAAGTTCTCTATCCTTTTCTGTTTGCAACTGTTCCTCCTTCTCCATTTGGTCTTGAAGCTGTTTAGCAAGTGCCTCATCCATTTCAATTTGGGACTTCTTCTTTGCAGGTATTTCAGCTTCACCCATCTTCTCCTTTCCTTTTCCTTTTGACTCTTTTTCCTTTTCTTTCTCCTTCTCTTGGCTTCCTCCTTCATTGATGACTACTCCCTTGGCCTTTTGAGTAGCCTTAGGAGTATCATTCTTGGCTTTGATCAAAGTTTCTGCTATCTCTATTTCTTCCACAGAGAGCCCTATTTCTGCTGCTTCAGTTTCTGCTGCTACTTTTACTTCAGCAGCATTAACTGTTTCTTTTTCAATTTCTTCCTCTGTCTCCCCCTCAACTTCAACTCCCTTTCCAACTGTACTTTCTTTTTCTGATTCTGCCTCTTTCTCCCCCTTGTTGGAAGCATCTTTATTCTTTGACCTCTTCTTTAAGACAAACTGCCTTCTCCTCTTCTTTTGCAATAACCTAGTCACCATTTTCTTTAATTTTGCAATCTGGACTTGTTGTGACATAATCACCAGCTTCATCTCCTCTATGTCTTTTCCTTGTTTTATAACATCTAGATTGATGTTTCCCATTGTATCCATCAATTCCTGGTAGTTATATCTGTCCTCACCTTCTCTAGAAGTGTTACCCTCTTTTGAAGGATCATTGGATCTTTTAGTAGTGGAAGTCTTCTGCCTAGCAGAAGCACTATCCACCCCCGTGGTTTCTTGGCACCAGGGACCTTCAAATGATTGCTCATTCAAGGTTGCCATGGGGGAGGTCTTATTGATGTTACCACTTTCCTCCTCTGTGCTAGCAGGAGTAGTGGCAGCCTCCTCACCCATATGCTCTTCCTCCTCCTCAGAGAGCACCTCATTGGGGTTGGGAGACACCCCTTTGGTTTCCCTATGGATATTCTCTAAAGGAGAATTCTCCTTTAGAGGGCTTAAAGGCTTGGGGGATGTTGATACAAGAAGGGAAGGAGCCTTCTTTACCTGTTTCCTCTTGTAAGTTTGTGTGATGGGAGAGATTGGTTTTTCAAGAAGGGACTGGGGGATTGATTTTGAGTGGGAAGGTTGGGATTGGCTAGCAGTGGGTTGGTCTAATGGGGGCCTTGACCCTGCTGCCATGCCTTCATTTGTTTGGGACACCACCATCATTGTAGAGAACAATGGGGTGTCAACTCCTTCCGAGTCCTCAGCAGATCTTCTCATATTTGAGAAAACCTTGCCTTTGGGGGGTTTAGGTACATATACCCCAACAGGTTGTGGTATATCCGTCAATTCGTGATTAATAACTTCTTGAACAAACCTGGGGTACATGAAGAAACTCTTCTTGTTATCCAGATTTGAGACAAGATCATGAAAAATCAGTTGAGAAAAATTGAATTTTTTAGCAGTGGATAAACACACCAATGCATAAGCAATTGGACTGCTAAATTGGCTCCAGCCAGTTGTTTTCTTTGAAAAACAATGCATTAAGGTATGAGCAAAGAACCTCCATTGGGGTGAAAATTTTGCTTTGAAAAACTTAAAAATCCCCAGTTGGCATTGATACCCCATTCTTGAAAGAGTTGAGAACAGTTCATCACTAGGAATAGAAGATATACCAAAGGCATCGTCTAGACGTAGACTGATGCGAATAACTTCTTCAGTAACGGTTAGGGGTTGGTCACACACCCTTGTCTTGATCATCTGCACACCATTCTCAGCAACAATGGTGGCATTAGCCCAGAACTGCCTTTGATGCTCGATATAGATTGTAGGAGCAACAGTTAAAGCATGAGCAATATGGCTTGTCTTGAGGAAATCCACAATCTGGTGAAATCCTACAGCTTGCTTTGGCTTTTGTAGCATCGCGATCTCATTGTGCTCGTCGATGAATGCCATGGATGCCATTGAACAGGGATGTTCTTGCCTGAAAGACTTGGTTCTTGAGAGAAAAAGGTTTAGAGCGCAAGTGAACAGTATGCAAAGAGTCGTTATGAACGTTTGGGCGGGCAAAGGGTATTTATAGTATTTGGGACATAAGAGTATTAACTGCGAGCAGTATTAACTGCGAGCAATATTAACCAACTAGCAGTATTAACCACTAGAAGTATTAACCACTAGCAATATTAACTGACTAGCAGTATTAACCAACTAGCAGTATTAACCACTAGCAGTATTAACCACTAGCAGTATTAACTGACTAGCAGTATTAACTGACTAGCAGTAGTAACCATACTTACTCTTTGAAGCTTAGGCTGAATTGAGTACTGCTATGTGTGCCCTGTAAAGGAGGATTAGTAACACCAAGAAGCTATAATATTCATATATTTAACCACTTTTTGAGAGAAAGCTTATTCAGAGTTGATCATTCCCACACTTGTTACCAAGAAAGTGAATCTACCCACATCAAAAGCTTTGGTGAATAGATCAGCAAACTGGTTGTCAGTATGAACTTTCACAACTTGAACAAGTTTCTTTTCATTACAGTCTCTTATAAAGTGATACCTGATCTCAATGTGCTTTGTTTTAGAGTGCTTGACAGGATTATTTACAATGCTGATAGCACTGCTATTATCAATAAAGATGGGAATGTGTAGAAAGGTTACCCCAAAGTCCAACATTTGATTCTGAATCCATAAGACCTGAGCACAGCAACTTGCAGCTGCTATGTACTCTGCTTCTGTTGTAGATGTGGACACTGTGGTTTGTTTCTTGCACTGCCATGAAACTAGCCTAGCACCTAAAAACTGACATCCTCCAGAAGTAGATTTTCTGTCCAAGTTTGCCCCACCTAGATCACTATCTGAGTATGCTATTAGGTCAAAGGGTGAGTCATGAGGATACCAAAGTCCCAATCTGGGTTGCCCTTTGAGATATCTGAATATCCTCTTAACAGCTTGAAAGTGAGATTGCTTTGGCCTAACTTGGAATCTTGCACATACACAGACTGAAAACATTATATCTGGCCTAGATGCTGTGAGATACATGAGAGATCCAATCATGGATCTATAATGATGCACATCCATATCCTCCCCCTCAAGATCTGCTGTTATCTGCTTGTGTGTCTCCATAGGTGTGCTGGCAGGTTTTGAATCTGAGAAACCAAACTTGGTTAGAATGTCCTGCACATACTTGGATTGACAGATGAAGATGCCATCTGACTTCTGTTGAACTTGGAGTCCAAGAAAGAAAGTAAGTTCCCCCATGGAACTCATTTTAAACCTTTGATGCATTAGGTCCTCAAACTCCTTGCACATGCTGTCTCTTGTGGATCCAAAGATAATGTCATCAACATAGATTTGGACCAGCAAGATCTCCTTCTTCTTTCTCTTGATAAATAGAGTCTTATCAATGACTCCTCTTTCAAAGCCATTTTCCAAGAGATAGGATGACAGAGTGTCATACCATGCTCTTGGAGCTTGATGTAGTCCATAAAGAGCTTTCTTCAATTTGTATACCCTGTCTGGATAGCTTGGGTTTTCAAACCCTGGTGGTTGACAGACATATACCTCTTCTTCAATTGAGCCATAGAGAAAAGCACTCTTTACATCCATTTGATAGACTTTGAAGTTCATGTAAGAAGCATAGGCTAGGAATAATCTGATTGCTTCTATCCTAGCCATAGGTGCAAAAACTTCTTCATAATCTATACCCTCTTCTTGAGTATACCCTTGAGCCACTAGTCTTGCTTTGTTCCTTATGACAATTCCTCTTTCATCTCTCTTGTTCCTGAAGATCCACTTTGTGCCAATTGCTCTGTGACATACATCTTGTAGCTTGAACTGTAACAGTTCTTCTTGCATTGCTTCTATCCAGCTAGATTCTTTCATAGCATCATGTGCCTTTTTAGGCTCAAGCTGGGATAGAAAGCAAGAAAGCACTGTATGCTGTTGATCTTGCATTTCTTGAAGCCTGCTTTGATGTCTAGTCATCATAGGAGAAGATATATCTCCTATTACCAGTTGTGGAGGATGATTCTTTTGTACTCTGGTGTTATGACTATGTTCTTCATTAAGTCCATCCTCTAGATTAGAGTCATTCACCTCAACTGAAGTGTTGTCAGCAGCCACTTCTGGTTCTTTATTTTCTGGAGTCTCCTCATCTCTACCTTCTTCTTCACTCTGACTTGGTCCAGTAGATGGTTCCTTTTCACAGTCTTCAAAGGAATTCACTGTGGGTATGGGAAAGATCACAGATTTAGATATACTGTCTTGAACCTGTGTAGTCCCTGATCCTTCACATCCTGAACCTGCATAATCATCACTTCTGAAACCAAAAGAGTTAGTTAGTGAATCAATGTCAAATAGCCACTGAGGACCAGACCCAATAGGATTTGGTGTGTTCTCATTGCATTTGACATTGTCACTTTCTTCAATTATTCTAGAAGATGAGTTAAACACTCTGTAGGCCTTACTCTGAGATGAATACCCAACAAGAAATCCATCATCTGCCTTGCTATCAAACTTACCTAAGTGAGTTTTGGTATTGAGAATTGTACAAGGACACCTAAAAGGTTTGAAAAAGCCAATAAAGGGTTTTCTTTTATTTAAAATCTCATAGGGAGTCTTGTTCTTTAGCTTGACCACTAGAACTCTGTTTTGGACATAACATGCAGTATTAACTGCTTCAGCCCAGAAAGTAATTGGCAGTTTTGAATCAGCCAAAAGAGATCTAGCAGCCTCTATTAGTGTCCTATTTCTCCTTTCAGCAACACCATTCTGTTGAGGAGTCCTAGGAGCACTATATTGTCTCTCAATGCCTTTTTCTTCACAGAAGGTGTTTAGATCCAGATTTTTGAATTCAGTTCCATTATCTGATCTTATGACTTTTACTTTTTGATTAGTTTGGTTTTCAATTCTTAGGATAAAGGATTTGATCAGTCCACTTGTCTCATCCTTAGTCCTTAGAAAATATACCCAAGTAAATCTTGAGTAATCATCAACAATAACCAAGCAGTAAGATTTCTTGCCAATACTCATAACATTTGTAGGACCAAACAGATCCATATGCAGTAACTGGAGACAAGAAGAAATTGAATTTATCTCTTTGGTCTTATGAGAAGTTTTGTGCTGTTTGCCTTTGAGGCAAGCAACACAATGATCATCACATGAAAAGACTTTAGATGGTAAACCTCTTACAAGGTTGTTTTTAACAAGTTTATTCATAGTCTTAAAATTCATGTGACACATCCTTCTGTGCCATAGAGAGGATTCATCTACAGAAGCTTTTGAAACAAGACAATTCAGAGATGAATCACTTTCAACATTGTCCATATCTAAACAGTAAACATTGTCCTTTCTTGGAGTTCTAAGTAGTATCATGCTTTCATCAACTACCTTGAACCCTGGAGCAAGGATCATACACTCAGTATTTGTGAATAATATACTATGTTGTTTGTCACATACCTGTGATACACTTAACAGGTTGTACTTCAATTGATCAACATAGTAGACATCTTCAAATGTCATCTTACCTTTGGTGACATTACCTTTTCCACTTATCTTACCACCAGTAAGATTATCTCCAAATGCAACATGTCCTCCATTGATATGCTTGAAATCCTGAAGGCATGACATGTTGCCTGTCATGTGCCTAGAGCAACCACTATCAACATGCCATATGCTCCTTCCCTTGAGCTGTTGGTTGCCCTGCACATAAGATAGATCAGTTAGTTTGAATTAGGAACCCAAGCCAAAGTGGTCTTGGGTACCCCTTTCTCATCAAAATACTTGCATTCTTTCTTGACAAGATTTTTGAATTTTAACTCCTCATTCTTGGAGTACTTAGTCACAATAATAGGCTTGGACACATTTGTGCTGGAAACAGTACTGGTTTTAGAGGTACTAACTGCCTTAGCAGCACTTGCATGCTTAGCAGTACTAACCTTGTTAGCAGTAGTAACTGTGTTAGCAGCAGTAACTGTGTTGGCAGTATTAACCTTTGAAGAGGTACTAACTGTATTAGCAGCATTAATATTTTCAGCAGTATTAACACAGGTAGCAGCAGCAATACTTCCAGCAGCACTAACCCTGTCAGCAGCACTAACAGTTTTAGTGCTTTTGGGCACCCACATTTTAATACTTTCTTTTAATGTCTTTTTCTTCATGGGGCCTTTCTTTTCACCATGTTTCTTTCCAGCCTTCCTATAATCAACAGGTTTTTGCACAAATCTTTGAAAGGTCATCTGTTGATTAATAGGATTGAAGAAGCAATATTTAGCCAGATGATTTAACTTGCCACATATGAAGCAAGGTTTTGGTCTATTGATTTTACTCAGATCAACCCCTTGCTTCTGAGCCCATTGATTATTCCAGTTTCTTTGATTTCCTCTTTTTAAACCTGAATTTAGGCTCTTGACTTTACTGCAATCACACTGTTTACAAGATCCAGGATTCACAACTGTGGTTTGTTTGTAATGAACCTTGTTATCTTTTCCTTTGGTCTTCTCTATTTCCTTGGATTTGACCCAGATTTTCCCACATCCCTCATTGGTGATTATATTGTTTTCTACTGGGATTTCTTTACTCATATCATTATCTCTCTTCTTACTGGCTTCTTTCTCAGTTAAATCCTTAATTACTACTTCATCCAAAGGGTCTATCTTAAAGGCTTTTTCAGATAAGTCCTTTTTCTCCTTGGTTTCTAACAAGTCTGAAGTAGGAGAGATATAATTGTTGTTATAAGGAGGAGGTGTACTGTTGTATCCAATGCCAGGCTTCATCTTATCATGAATCTGAGCCTTTAGAAGAGAATCCATTGCTTTTGAAGCATATGAAAACTTCTCTATGTCAAGTTTAACTTTAGACAGTTCCTCCTTTAACTTATCACTCTCTTCTAAGGATTTAGACAGTTTGGTCTCTAACTCATTCTTTTCCCACTTCCAATAGTTGGTGTCATAAGAGTGTTGAAGTTCATTAGCTTGAAAGCCTTTGATTTGTTCTTCAAATCTCTCTACTATTAACACATAATCTCTTCTATCCTTTTCTAATCTTTTGAGGTCATCACACATACTTTGATTGTGATCCCTGTATCTTTTGACAGTGTCAATGCAAGTTTTAGTGCAAAGATTAGAAATTACCTCAGAGGGGAGATCTGACACTTCTGCCATAAGAGCTTGATTCTGAATGACTTCCTCAGCTTGATCACTCCAGTCAAATCCCATTCCTTGTTGAGAAACAAGGGCTTGAGCAGGATTCTTGTTCTGAGTGTAGCCTCCATTCTGAGTTTGTTGGTGGTTGTTGTTTGGAACAGTACTCCTGCATTCTCTAGCAAAGTGTCCTTTCATGTGACACTTATAACATTCCACCTTAGTTTTGTCAAAACCAGCTCCATCTTCTCTTCTTTGAGAGAAGTTATTCCTTCCTGTTCTTTTAATGAACTTCTTCACCCTCATGGATAACATGGCCATCCGCCATTTAATATCCATCTCCTCCAGGTCATCAGGGTGAAGTTGATCCAGATCATCATTAATCAATGAATTGTTACTATGACTGGACAAGAAGGCTTCAAAGATTGTTTCATTTCCTTTTTCTGAAATTGCTCCATTAGCAGTACTAACTGCTTCAGGGATGGCAGTAGTATCAGTAGCTGCTGAAAGAAGTGCAGAATTGTAGACATAACCAGTAGGCTTCTTCTTGATCTCTACCTCAGTTTCAAAAACTCTTAGATCATTGTATAGATCATCAAGTTCTTTCTCTTCCAGATTGTCACTCTGCCTATAAGAGACAGTGTACATAGTCCACTCATCCCCAAGAGATCTGAGGAACTTTCTGTTGATGTCATCTTGATCCATCTTCACTCCTACAGTAGCCAGTTCACCAATGAGCTTGTTGAATCTATCAAAAGTTTGAGTCATAGACTCATTCTTTGAGGAAGTAAAGTTCTCATATTGCTGCTTTAGAACATCTCTTTGATTTCTTTTGATGCTCTTAGTTCCAGCAAATCTTTTCTCTAGAGCATTCCAGAGAATTTGAGCATCAGTGCAGTTGCAAAATTGATGCTGATATTCATTGGGGATTGCCAAGAGCAAAGTGCTCAAGGCCTTCATCTCTGTCTGTCTGATCTTCCTTTCACCATCTGTCTTTGGTGGAGGTCTTTTCCCATCTGGTCCTATCCTTCCAGCTTCAGAAGGACCATTCTCAATGATATCCCACATTGAGTAGTCAGTGAGGAGAATATATTGTCTGATTCTGATCTTCCACATGTCAAACTCACTGGCTTTGAGCATTGGAACCTTGGAGACCAAAGTACTGCTTGATTCTGTAAGATTTTCCATGATAGATAGATGTTTCTGAGATAGTTTAGCTCTGATACCACTTGTCAGGATCAAATTCTTAACAAGAATTAATTCTCAGAAACAATATCAAAAAAGTTTGCGGAATAACACTTTGATATTTTATGAAACAGTAAATCAACACAGAAAATATTAAGGACAAACTGTGAACTTGTATTGAATGCTTTGAAGTTACAAGATTACACACTCAACCTCAATATTGATGAACATGCTCACCAATACGAATTCTACTTCTCTAGAATTAGGATCTATGCCTTGAGGTTGATTTCTCAAAAAAAACTTATATCAAACTATTCTATATCTTCTATACATATACTAAAGAAAAAGTTAATTACAAAAAATAAACAAATCTTCAGAATATCTTCCATGTATATCTCAAAGCTTCCAAGAATATCTTCATTCTTTCCAGCTGTCTTCCTTTCCATACGGATCATATAAGCAGCACTAACTATGCTCAGCAAGATTAACTTCTTCTAGCAGCATTAACTACTAAGCAGTACTAACTACTAGCAGTACTAACTAGCTAAGCAGTACTAACTTTGTTCAAGTAGTACTAACAATGACTAGCAGTATTAATTCTACTAGCAGTAGTAATACTCAGCAGTATTATCCTTTAAGTCTTCTAGCAGTAGTAACACTGATCCAGCAGCATTAACCACACTTAAGCTTTTCTTCAGTTCCCAACATGTTGGTGTCTTCAAAGAAATATCTGGCCAAAGAAACAATGCTGAGAAGGGATTTGAAGAAGAAAGAAGCTTGTTTGAGACTGAGATCAAAAAGCTTACTGCCAAGTTATCTGAACTATCTGAGAAGGCACTAAAAGAGCAGAGAACGAAGTCTGAATTCACGAAGAAGATTGACCTGCTTGTTAAAGAAAGAGACAACTTTGCTTCGACGATTAAAGTGCTTGAAAAGTCTGTATCAAGTACAAATCAGAAATCTGTCTCTCCACAAAGGTCAGTTAAATCTTTTGATCGGATTCGTAAAACTAACCTTTTCTATGATAGCAATATAGATGGTTCAGGTACACATCAAAGAAGAAGGAGATACAAAGATGAGGAACTGGTCTGGAAGAAGAAACCAGTTGAAGATGAGTTGAAAGAAAGAGAATCGTGTGTACATGCATCTAATGCCAAGAAGAACAAAGCGAGTAAAGGTAAACCTGATCATATCTACTCGAGAGATCAATTACTCAGGTTGTCAGGTAAGAAATACCATTGTTCTTATTGTCGTACACATGATCACATTCACAAATCCAGGGATCATTTCTGGTATGGTTCTTATTCTATATCCCCCACAAGAACTGCAACTAACATTCATGGACCCAAATACCAGTGGGTACCAAAGCCGAAAACTGATTCTTTGTTGCAGGCACCTACTGTTAAGGGGGAGTAGAAGAACAAAGGTTTCTAAGTAAATCATCTTAGAACCCGGACTTCAACGAAGTTTGGCTTCTGATCATATGATAGATCAGGACCCGTTCGTCAACGTTCAGACTTGGATATGTTGCAAATATCCAGGGGGAGCTTAATCGATTTATATCATTCTATCATGATTTGAGGGGGAGCATAAAAGGTAAATATCTTCTAATCCTATATCTCTGATTGTTTGAAAGAAGAACAACTTTCAAGCATGAAAAACAGTTTCTGAAATGTTCAAACCACTTCTGGTTCTCAAAAGATTTTATGAATATAGAAATGTGATTTTAAATGTTTTTCAGTTTTGAGCTTTAATGTTTAACTAATTGTGTGTTACTAAAGATCAATACTTCTGTATTATCTTGTCTTTATACTGTAACGTATTCACACACACAGGTTCAGTACTTCGTTTGCATTTGTTATTACCATGTCTCATAATGAACCAATTTTTCGATGGTAATACCCCCGTTAGAAATTCAATGTTGTTGAGCTTGAATCATAATTTCTAATTTTGTGCTTTCATTGCTAAATTGTTTATATTTGTTCATATAAACAAAATATCCAGTTCTTTGATACCCTAACCTGTTTAGTTGATCTGATTGGTACATTGTCAGTCTGTTCAAAGATCAATTGCTCAAATCTCCTGAGCATACTTTCTGACAGTGTTATCTTATTTGAGCTTAAATGTTCAAGTTAAACTGTTGAGCTACTATTCTTTTTAGGACTTACATGGGTTTTGTGTGAGAACTTAAACATAACTTCCATGGATTCACGTTAACCAGTGTTTCCTACCCCGGAAGTTATCCTAGAGTGATTTGAGGGGTGAGGGGTCATAAATCAAAGAGTGGGGGAGATAACTCATCTGATTGATTTTTTCTCATTGTGTGGAGCGGAAAAATGAAAAAGAGAGTTTGGTTAGAAGTGAGCTTTAATGTTAAAAAGAAAGAGGGTGTGAGAACAGAGTTAAAAGAATATCAGAACTCTGCACCAACCACTTTCTGAGTCGGGCAGCCAAATATTCTGATTGGTTCACATTCCTTGGTGACCATCATTGAAACAGGCAGTGAGCCCATGCCAACTCTTGCTATAACCCCACCAGCCACTCATTTCTTTCTTAACAAAGAAATGTTTCATTTTCTTTGGGGACGCAGCTTATCTGCTATCTAGTCTTCATTTGGAAGATTTAGATATTGAAAAAGAAGGAAAGTTGCCCCACCTTCTCACCTCTTTCATACACATTGAGACCGTGTAATATCTGTTGCTGTCTCAACAGTTTACACAATTTGAGCCTGATCAAGCTAAGTAGCTTCAATCATTTCTACACTTTTACGAGCACACAAGGAATGAGTTTTCTTGTCATAACATTCATAGAAAATTCCTTTGTGGTGTTTTCGATTATTGAATGGAAGCCCTGGGGGAGTGAACATCACAAAAACTCCTTTCCAATGTACATCCGTTGTACAAAGTGGCTCTGTGCTACTTACAGGCATACTAACTATTTCATCTGTTGAATCAGGGTTACATTGTCCATTATGTCTGAATTTGAAAAGATTCGGATATATACATTTCATGAATTGACGGATACTCAGATCAAAGGACGAAGAATATCATATTATCATAAAGGGGAGATCAAAGAATGCGTTGAAATTGAAGAAGTTTTGATGATCATGATGCTCACAATCATCAAAAAGGGGGAGAAGTTTTCAAAGTTCAATTTCAAAGTTTTTGAAGAAAGAAAGTTTGTTTTTCTGAAGACGGTCTAAAGATCAAAGAGATGAAGATATGAGTTTAATGCTATGCTAAATTTGTTTGTCTGAAGACAGTGAAGTTTTTCAAAGTTTGTATTGATTCTTTCCCGTATCATGTGGTGTCTGCTACAAGTTTCTTCATTATTCCTCCTACGAGTTGATTGAAACAAGTTCTTAAGCTGAAAGCCTATTCAACTTGCGGTTCAAAGACAGATTCTTTGTTTTAAACTGAAGATGCATTGTGGAATGTCAAGTAACTCTCACATTATCTTTATTGTGTGTTGATCCGATGTGATTGAGTTTTTACAGCTGAAAGCTGCTTGATAGTGCGTTCAGTCGAGGCTACTGTACATTGAATCTGGTTACAAGTTGATACTATGAAGAACAAGAGCTTTATTCAAGGGGAAGCGTGGAAAGACATGAAGTCAAGCAACATCAAAGTTCTTCAAAGATTCAAGAGGGAAAGAAGATCAATGTTTGAAGATTTCAAGAAGATAAATGCTTTATTCAACTTTAGGGGGAGATTGTTAGGACTGAAAGTCCTGTGTGTTGAAAGTGGAATAAAGTATTTATAAGGGTTCGTAATGTATTTATTCTTAGTTGTAAGCTTGTTGGGCCTAAAAGCCCATAAGCCCGTCAGGCCTGCGTGCCTAAGTATTTAAAGGCTTTATTAGTTCATAATTAGGGTGGAACAGTTTTGAACAGTTTAGAGAGGTTAGAAGTTCATTATTCAGTTTTCTAGTCATTAGGTTTACAAACTCTTATCAGAAATTCTCTCTGTAAACCTAAACCCTTTGAAGTAATATCAATCATATGACTAGTTGTTGTGGCCTATAATCTGTTCATCTTTGATTGCTGTTATTCTGATTTGCACTGCACTGGGATCTACACATACTTTGATTGATTGATGAAGATTCCATCTGGAAGCTGCTTCACTTGTAAGCCGAGGAAGAAATTGATTTCTCCCATCATGCTCATCTGAAATCTAGAAGTCATAAGATTAGAAAACCAAGTACATAAGGATTTGTTAGGCGCACCAAAAATAATATCATCTACATATATTTGTACTAAGCAAATATCCAAGTTTGATCTTTAAATGAAAAGAGTGGTATCTATGGATCCTTTGGTGAAGCCAGATTTGATTAAGAGAGCTGACAGCTCATCATACTACGCCCTCGGTGCTTGTTTCAGGCCATACAGTGCTTTATAGTATACGTGATGAGGATGGTCTTTGTAAACAAAACCCTCTGGTTGAGATACATAGATTTCTTCTTTCAATTTCCCGTTAAGGAAGGCTGTCATCACGTCCATCTGATACACGGTAAAGTTGTGATAAGCAGCAAAAGCGAGAAACATGTGAATAGCTTCAAGTCTAGCAACCGGCGCGAATGTTTCATCGTAGTCAATTCCTTTTTCTTGTCGGTATCCCTTGGATACCAATCTTGCTTTGTTCCGAATAACGATACCATCTTTGTCTTTCTTATTCTTGAATATCCACTTTGTTCCAATTATGCTCTTTCCTTTCGGCCTTGGTATAAGTCTCCAAACTTTGAGTGTGTCATATTGATTGAGCTCCGCTTGCATTGCTATAATCCAATCTGGATCCTCCAACGCTTCAGAAACTTTTGTTGGTTCAATCTTTCTTAAGAAGCAAGTGAAGAGACTTTCGTTGGAAGTAGCCGTCCTGGAACGTGTAGACACACTAGCTTGAGGATCTCCAATAATTTGATGAATTGGATGAGATCTTGTCCATTTTGTGGTGTGAGGGAGAGGATCAATAATGTCTTGAACCACTTCTAATTGTTAAGAGGGAGGTTCAAAAGCTTCTAAGTCAGTTGAAGAGATAGACACAGTTTCAACTGGAGGAGGAAGTAACTCAACAACATCTGGATCAGATTCTGGAAGAGTTTGTTGAATAACATCATTTTGTTCTTCTTCCAGAACTGATTCCTCTTGAACAGATTGTTCATGTTCAGATTCTGCATGAATATGTTCTTCATGAATATGCTCAGTTTCTGATTGTGTCTGATCAACAGGATGAACTGAAACAACATCAGATTCAGAGATAGATGCAGCGGAATTGAAAGTAGATGTGTTCTCAGTTTCCTGATTCAAAACATGTGAGACATTCTCAGAGTTAGATCTAGGCACATCATTGTAAAAAATTTTAAACAGAAAATCAAGATCAGAAATATTAAGAGAAGAAGAAGAAGAATCCTGATTTGACGGTTGTGGCGAAGGTTCTGAACTGAGTTGTTCAGAAGCTGAATTGTCAGTAAAAACGGGTTCTGAGTCGGAGTGACTAGAAACCAAATCAGCAGCTTCATCAAATTTTACATTTACACTCTCTATCACCTTTCTTGCTGAGATCAGAAAGGCTCTGTAAGCGGCAGAATTAGAAGAATAGCCCAGAAATACACCCTCATCTGCCTTTGGACTAAACTTGTTGAGATTATCTCTGTTATTCAGAACATAACATTTACACCCGAATGACTTGAAATACTTGACGTTCGGTTTGATACCGTTCATAAGTTCATACGGTGTTTTGTTGAATTGACGATGCAGAATTGATCGGTTCTGAGTATGACAGGCAGTTGATACGACTTCAGCCCAATGAGACAAAGGAAGCCCTGAATAAGCAAGCATTAATCTGGGGGCCTCAACAAGCGTTATGTTTCTTATGTCAACAACCCCATTCTGCTGCGGAGTACGAGCAGCAGAAAATTGTTGTTGTATACCTTGAGAATCATATAAAGCCTGGAGAGTATTGTTCTTGAATTCAGTGCCATTATCTGATCTTACCACTTTGACTTGCTTTTGCTTATTTGTCTGGATTGTCTTGATGAAAGTGATGAGAACTTCAGGAGTCTCGTCTTTTGTCTTGAGAAATTTTACCCATGTATACCTTGAGTAGTCATCAACAATCACCAAAACATATCTCTTCTTACCTATACTCTTTGTCTTCATCGGACCGCATAAATCAACATGCAGTACGTCAAGAATAGCCAAAGTGCATGGTTCAGGGGCTTTGGCTTATGAGATGCTTTCTTCATCTTTCCTTTCTCACAATCCTGGCAGAGATGGTCTTTCTGGAAACGAAGAACTGGAAGACCTCTCACTGAATCATGCTTGACAAGGTGTCCCATATACTTAAAGTTGAGGTGAGCTAAACGTTTGTGCCAAATCCAACTTTCTTGAATAGAAGCTTTAGAAAGCAAGCATATATCTGAAGGGATTTTGATCTTAGAAAGATCAATGGTATAAAATTTGAGCGTCTTTTTCCCACCAGAAGATCCTTGCCACTATCGTTCTTCACTGCAACTCTTTTGGATTTGAAGTTGACTTCAAGCTCTTTGCCACAGAATTGCCCGATGCTAAATAAGTTGTGACTTAGGCCTTCGACGTAGCTTACTCTTTTGACAGTTATATTACCTTGAACAAGATCACCATAACCAAGAATTGGAGCAGTCTCACAGTTTCCAAACTTAACATGACGACAACATTTTTCTTTAAAATTGGACAATAATGATTTGTTGCCAGTCATGTGTTTGGAGCACCCCGAATCCAGATACCATAAATGACTAGGCTGCACATACAGAAACTACACAGATTTAGGTACCCATATGCTTATGGGTCCCTTCTTCTTAGATTTGTGTCTTTTACTTTTTGAAAAATTATTCTTTTTAATCTCATGAAAGCAATCATCAATAGAGGAATAAGCATAATCATCAGAAGCAGAACTAGAAGAAGATGAAACATGCTTTGCAATGTGAATCATTTGCGGAATTGAATATTTTGTATTTTTATTACAAAAAGCAAAAATATCATTGTCACAAAAATTCACTACAAAAGTATCTTCTAACAATTCAGAATCTATAGATTTCTGCTTTATCCTCCATATCAGCTTTTGTGATCTATTCACAGTCCGATCTGAAACAGAAGAATCAGAAGAATTAGAATTTTCAGACAAGACACTATCCTTTTTCCTTGACTTCTTTGACCTTCTTCTTTTACGTTTCTTTTTATAATATTGAACATTTAGCGTTAAAGAATCATCAATAATTAAATCAGAAGAAGAAACTTTATCTAAGAAATCAGCCTAAGCAGTCGACATTGAAGAACTAACATCGGAGTGAGAATTTTCAAAAACCACCAAGTCAGGAGGAAGTTTGCGCATCCCATTGGTTGTGCAAACTGAACTTTGCGCATTTAACTGCTTGCGTAAAGTGTCGGTTTGTGTAACTAACTGGTTGCGCAAATGCACATTATTTTTAGAAACTTGAGTATTTTCCTTAGAATCTTTTGAAAATCCAGAAGAAATTTTGTCTTCAGTACTTGTTTTCATTATAAAAAGAAATAAATCGTTTTCTAAATCAGATTAAAGACTTTGTTTTTCCAATTTATCTTCAAGATCAACTATCTTACCTTCTAACACTAATAGGGGAAGATTAAAGTTCTTCAGTCTGCGAGTTTTAGGGGGACATAGTTCTTTTTGTGATCAAAACTCTGAAATTTAATTTCAAAAAAAATTTTCTTGTGATTTCATAATTTGGATTAACGATCATTTTTCGAGTTCTAATTTCTTTTTAATTGAAACAGGATGTCTTCTCAAGGGAAAATGTCATCAAAAGAAGAGATTGCTAAACTTAAAGCAGAGATTCTTCATCTTGAAGGCCGATTTGCACAATGTTGTAAAAAGTTGAAAGATTTAAATATGAATGTTGTTGTATCTAAAAGTCATTTGGAATATTATAAGAAGAAACACGATGATCAAGTTGACAGTTATAACAAGCTTAATGAGTGGATGCATGCACATATAGATTACCTGAAGAAGACAACAGGTTCAGGTCGATATTCAGAATTTTTTGTCAAATACAAGGAACATTTTCAACAACTTGAAAAAGAAGTTATTCAAGTCTTGAAAGATGACAAATGGTTGGAAGCTGAGAAATTAAAGACTGAGAATTCTAATTTTCTGCAAAAGACCTCTGATTTGGAATCTCAAATAATCCAAATTCAGCAAGTAGATTCTGTTGACAGTTATGAGATGAAGATTAAGAATCTAGTGGATGCTAATGCTGAGCTTCAAAAGAAAATATCTGATCTGGAGAAAAAGATGGTTGAAGAAAGATCTGATTTTGAGACTAAAAAGAAAGGATTTGCAAAGAAGTTCTCAGATTTTTCTAGAAAATGTGTTGATGAGAAGAAGACGGTTGAGCTTAAATGCGTTAAACTTTCTCAACAAATCTCTGATTTTGAGAAAGTGATCATTATGGAAAGAGAAAAGTTTGCAAAGGATAAAAAGGAGATTGAGCAGAAGAATGTTGGATTTTTTAAAGAGATATCTGATGGAAGAAAGAATGTGGAAAAGGATTTTGAAGAAGAAAGAATTATTTTTGAGACTGAGATAAGGAAATTAACTGCAAAGTTATCTGAACTATCTGAGAATGCGCTTATAGAGCAACAAACGAAGTCTGAATTCAAGACAAAGATTGATCTTCTTGTAAAAGAAAGAGACAGTTTCGCTTCAAAGATTAAAGAGTTTGAAAAGATTGTTTCAAAGGTGGTGGTGACTGAGCAGACGACTCCAGAGTCACAAATCCACACACCTCGATATAATTCAGCTGATTTTAAAAAGACAGCCTCAAGCTCACACATGAAACCTATTTCTTCAAGAAGGTTAGTCAATTCATTCAATCAGATTCGTACTTCTAATATATTCTATGATCAACATGTAGATGGTTCGGGTACACAAAAAAGAAGAAGAAAATATCAAGAAGAGAAACTGGTATGGAAAGTGAAACCAGTGGATGATGATGAGAAGAATGATGAGAAGAAGGAAGAAAAGAAAAGAAAGAAGAAAGAAAACAAATCATTTGTATCTGCATCAAATGCAAAGAAGAACAAAGTGCTGAAACGTAAACCTGATCTTGCTTACTCGAGAGATCAAATGTTCAGGTTATCTAAGAAAAGGTATTGTTCTTACTGTAATACATTTGATTTTGTTCATAAAGCTAGTGATCATTACTGGTATGGTTCTTATTCAGTTACTCCCATTCGAACTGCAACTAATATACATGGACCCAAATACCAGTGGGTACCAAAACCGAAGATTGATTCTATGTTGCAGGCACCACAAGTCAAGAAGGAGTAAGAGAACGATGGCTTTTGAATAACACAGTTCAAGACCCGCATCTCAATGTCAAGAACAAGGCTTCTAAGTACATCAACTTAGAACCCGTGCTTCAACGGAGTTTGACTTCTAAACACAACAGTTTAGGACTCGCTCTTCAATGATGAAAAAGAAATACTACTCCCGAGATGATAAGAGAGTGTACTCAGATACTTAGAAGAGGAAATCAACCTTCAAGGGGGAGTACATAATTTTTTCTGGAAATATGTATTCGGAAGATATGATGAACTACACTTCAAATGGAGTTGTAGATCTCTATCATGTGCCTTTTACTGATAAATTTCAGATGCATATGTTCAGGGGGAGTAAAAGATTATGATTTCTGATTATTTCAGATCAGAACTCGTACTTTTAAAGTTTTATTGCTTTATGTCTTTTATTTTCTGTGAATAAAATTGATTTTGACTAGACTTTGAGACTTACAGGATGAGAGAAGCTGACACGATCATATCTACATGACTACAGCTGACTTTCTGAGATTTAAGACTGAAGCAAAATGGTAAATTTCACATCTTAATCTCAAATATATCTGAAAGAAGGACAACTTTCAGATATAGAAAACATGTTCTTAAATGTTCAAACCATTTCCCGATTCTTAAACAGATTTTATAATTTGGAAGTGTGATTTTAAATGTTTTCATTTAAATTTTTGTGCTTAATTGTTTACAAACCGTGTGTTTCCAAAGATAAATACTTGTGTATTGTCTTTTCTATATACTTTCAAGTATTCACACACACCGGTTTGAATATTTGTTCAAATTGTTCTTACCATGTCTCTAAATTGAAACAATTTTTCTTCGATGGTAAGACACTCCGCTTGTACTTCAATGAATTTTTTTGAGCGATATTTCATTTCGAAACGTCATTTCAAGAATGTCTATATCTTGTTTCGTATAGACAAATATCAATTTTTTCTTGACCTTAAGCTTTAATTGATATATCATTCATTTCTGATCATTTTATACAATGTCAGATTTTCAAACAAGTTTCTTGCATTCATGTTCATTCATTTAATTTCCTTGTTTGAAAATACTTCAATGGTTTAAAATGCTCATATCTTCATGATTATATCACTGAGCATATTTATGTCTGACATTTGTATATGCGTTTTACTGAAAAAGTTAAACCATTTGAGCAACTCATGCTTAATAGGAAACTTGGGTTCTTTGTGCTAGGAATTAACTAAACTTCTATGGATTCACATTAACCAGTGTTTCCTACCCAAGAAGTTAATTCTTTAGTGATTGAGTGTGAGGAGTCTAAAAGAAATTAGTGTGGGTGTGATGAGGTAAAATGGAAAAGAGAGTTTGGTTAGTCGTGAGCTTAATGATAAAAAGAAAGAGGGTGTGAGATCAGAGTAAAAGAATATCAAACTCTGCACCAACTACTTTCTGAGCCGGGCAGCCACATTACTAGCATTTCACAACTCTTTGGTGAACGTTATTGAAACAGGCAAATAGCCCATGCCAACTCTTGCTTAAACCCCACCAACCACTCATTTTCTTCTCAAAAATAAAATGTTTCACATTTTCAAGGGGACGCAACATATAATCTATCTGATTTTCATTTGGAAAATCTGGATATTGAAAAAGAAGGAAGTCTGCCCCACCTTCGCACTTCAATTATGCACATTGAGTCTGTGTTTATCTACTGTTGTCTCGGTGGTTTACACAATGTTGAGCCTTATAAAAGCAATATTCGTGCTTAATTCTTTCTACACATGCACCAGCACACAAGGAATTTGTTTTCTTTGTCATAACATTCATAGAAATTTCCTTTGTGGTATTTCGATGATTGGATGGAAGCCCTGGGGGAGTGAACATCAAAAAGCTCCTTTATATTGTGTATTCGTTACACACAGTGACTTTGTGTTACTGACAGGCATATTAACTGATTCATCTGTTGATTCAGGAGTTACATGTTCTTATTTTGTCTGGATTTGAAAAGATCTGGATAAATACATTGTTCGAATTGGCAAAGAATCAGAGGCTCAGATCAGAATGGTCAAAGACATTTCTTGATGAAAGTTTTGATGATGTTGATGCTCAATTCATCAAAAAGGGGGAGATTGTTAGCGCACAAATATGTTGGATTCAAGATCATAAATATTGAAGATAAAAGATCAAGAAGTCAAAGTTGCAAAAGTCAACTTTCATCAAAAGTCAAAGTCTATTTGTAATAAAGTCAAAGTCAATGTAATTGTATTTTGTTTTCCTTGTAATTGCTATGAGGTATAAATACCTTTGTTGTCTTTGTAATCAGTTGTACACACGAATTAGAGAGAGAGAGGATTAGAGAAGAAGCTATTGAATATCATTCTAGAGTGAGAAAGTAGAGAGAGAAAGTTATGATTTGTAATATGTGTTGTTTGAATCAATGACATATGGATTCGAATTCTCATCTTGATTGTTTAGAAATTAGAACTTGATGAATTTGGGAATAACATATCTCTTAGCATCATAAGAAACTGAAGATACATTTTTCTTATTAGTGTTAGGATATATATCAACAAATTCAGTTGGTAATGAAGATTTATTGGAAGATGTTACATTTAAAACATTTTGAGATTTTATGGATTTCCTTGATTGGTCAGGAAAATACTTGGCATTTTCATAAGTGTAAACAAATGGCACTTCCATCCTATTGTTTGTAATTCTTCTCTCATTTTCTTTTATAGCTTCTTCACTCCTTGGTTTGTTCATGTAAATGGTTTGATCAGATTGTTCTCTCTTATACAATTTCTTTTCTAAAACAACTATTTTATCAGAAAGAGTTTGATTTGAAGAAGTCAGTTCAGTCAAAGAATCACGATAAGTCTGATTTGAATTTTCCAACTCATTCAATTGTTTTTGAAATTTCTCTTTTGTGTCAGTTAAAATACTCTTTTCATCTTTGAGAGAAATTTTCAAATTTTCAATTAAAACAAACTTCTCTTGATTAATATGCTTTTCAAATATGAACTTAGAACGAAAATCATGTAAATCTTTGACAATGACGTTCAATTGAGAAGAAATGAAATTGACATGAAACTCAGAAATTACCTCAGATTCATCTATTGAGGTATCCTCATCTTCATCATCACTTTTATCATCACCGATGAAGCACATTGCTGCAGTCTCTTCATTCTCAGCTTCGTTGTCTGAGTGATCCAACCAATATATTCCTCCTCAACCAACAGAATAGTTCTATTTTCTCTCTTCTCAGCCAGTTCCAACTTCTTTCAATAAAATGCAGAATCTTTGACCACCTTTACCCGACATTCCTTAGCAAGGTGTCCTGGCTTTCCACGGTTGTAGCAGTTCATGACCTTCTTATCATCCTTCTTCGGTTCTACTGCTTTTGCAGGCTCATACTTTGGTACATAAGGCTTTAATGGAGCACCAGATTCCAACTTCTTAGATCCGGAAGTAAAACGCAGATTGTTTGATCTTGTTCTTCGCTGAAACTTTTTCTGGTAGTGTTGTGAAAGAAGAATCATGGCTTTCTCTAAGGCTTCACTATCATCTTCAGTAGAACCATCATAAGCCTCATCTGTCAATGCTTGCTCGGCCAGTTGACTTGCAAGGAGTGCAATTAGATCAACAATCTTAGGCTTATTCTTCTTATCGAGCTTAGCCTTCTTTTCCATCACCATTGACTCATCTGTCATCAGAATTTCATACAATTCCTGAATTGGCATAGTAGATATTCGTACATCATTTCTCATTCTATGGCATGACTTGTTCCATTCTGGTTGTAATGCATTCAGAAACTTCAAGTTAGCCTCTAATTCAGTCTTTGTAACTTTGATCTTGTACAGATCATTGATGACAACCCAAAATCGGTCAAATACACTCTTTAAGCTTTCCCCATCCTTAGCCTTGAACTCTTCAAAATTATTCATATACCTTGTTTGGCACAACTAAGTTGACATAGTTGTACCAAGCATAATCTTTTCCTGTTAAGTCCACATCAGCATAGGATTTTGTATGAAGCAATCAATTCTGTTGTATATCGAATTGGGTAGAGCAAGAATCAGATTTGATTTGGCATGGCTATCAACTTGATATCGTAACAACTCATTAGCATCATATTCCCTCAATGCTTTCTCAACAGTTGTAGCAGCAGTGGTTGCAGTAGCTGGAATAACTTTCATTGGCCTCTCCATAGGACCCTGAGTCAGTGATTTCATCATGTTCTCCCCATTCGGTTGTCTTTCAATGAAGTTAATAAATCGGTCCTGCCACTGCTCAAACTCATTCTCATTAGTCAGATCCCAATGACATCATGAGATCATTCTTGTAAATTTGTGCTTGCAGAGACATTTTGAACACAAACTTGATCTGAAAAATTCCAAGACTTAAAGATACAAATTGGCGCAAACATGAGGTTTGCATGATACGATGGTGGCGCAAAGTGGACTTTGCGCGAGCTGAAGGAAACGCAAGATGAGCTTTGCGTTACAAGCTGAAGACGCAAACTGACTTTGTGTGATGTGTTTGAAGAGCAAACTGAAGTTCTCGCTACCAAGGTGTAACGCGAAGTAAACTTTGCGTGATTATAGTAAAACACAAAGTATACTTTTCGTGAACAATATGAAGCGCAAAGGGTACTTTCCGCTATACACTGAAGACGCAAAGTGATCAGAACTGAACTTGTTGCGAACTTAGAAGAATTCCTTGGATGAGTATGACGCAAAGCAGATGAGACTAGCGCAAACCTGTGATGAACTAGCGCAAAGTTTAAATCTCGCGCAAAGTTCAAAAAATCAAGAAAAATTCCAAAAAACGATTATATCCATGAATTTAATGCAACAAATACACACAAGATTGATCGAAAACACTTTTCTAACACTTTCCAGATAACAAAATTGATATTTTCAAAAAACAACAGATCGTGAAAAATCGTTTTTCAGAAAACTACAATTTCACAAAATCAGACTTCAAAACATGATTATTTTGAAAATTGTTGTGAATAACAAATGATCTACAATAAAAAAAAATTCAACAAAACAAAATTCAAGCAAATTGAACCACAAACCAATCCGAATTTGATGAAAAAGCAAAAAATGAGATTTTCTTGAAAAACTTCAAGAAAATCGATCAAATTTCTTGCTTTAATCCACAAATTCAGTATCAAAAACGAATTCTCTCTTATCTCTCAAGATTCAGATTGCTCTGATACCAATTGAAAGTCCAAGAATCTCTAAATCTTTAGAGAGAGAATGTAGAGAGAGAAAGTCAATACGCTCTAAATGTAATCTGGTATAAAAATGAGTTCCAAAGTTACAAAAACAAAGGCACTAAGGGGACTTAAATACCCCAGCCTTAACAACACAGAAAAGCAAACTAAACACAGTTTAGACAAGGGAAATAAATACAATGATTACTACAAAGTTAGACTTAACATATGGGATTAAGATTAGAAATAAACCTTTCGTTCCATCTTAAATCTCATGAATACAAGCTTCAAGTCATATAAGATATGATCTTGTAAGCATCTTTCAATCTACAAACAGTCATAAGTCTGTCAAAGTACAAAACTTTATTCACAACATTTATTGAAAAATAAAATGACACAAAACAGTAAAACATTGAATGCACGAGTTCTGATCTGAAGTAATCAGAAGTCATATTCAATACTTCTTATCGTTAAACTCATACTCCCCCTACATTCATGCATCAGAAAAATTTATCATTGATAAACATATGCAAAAATTGTTAACTCCCCCTCAAATGAATGTAGATCAACATTTCATCTTCTCTCACACCCACTTAAATCATGAATAGACCTTAAAAGTGCAGATATCTTTAAGATTAAAAATAAAGAAATGAAGAAAAGTAACAATAAGAAAAACTTTAATAGGTAATTATAGATTATGTCTTGAGATTTAACATACCAAGTTTCAAGATAAGAAAATTAAATCTCTTTTCGTCGAGAGTCTTGGTAAACAAATCAACAAGTTGATAATCAGTGTTTACAAAATAAAGTTCTATTGTACCTTTTTCGACATTATCTTTGATAAAACGATATCGTACGTCTATGTGTTTGGTCTTTGTATGTTGTACAGGATTTGCTGATATTGCAATGGCGCTCTAAGAGCCATAGTATATCGGAATCTTGTCGAATTTGAAGCCATAATCCTGCAGTTGTGTTCTAATCCACAAGACATGAGAACAGCAGCTTGCAGCAGCAACGTACTCTGCCTCAGCCATTGATGTGGAAACACAAAGTTGTTTCTTTGATGCCTAACTTACGAGTTTATCGCCTAGAAACTGTATATGTCCTGATGTACTTTTCCTGTCTAGCATACAGCCTGCATGATCTGCATCTGATTTAGCTGTCAGTTCAAAACCGATATCTTTAGGATACCACAGACCAAGATCTGCAGTCCCTTTCAGATATCTAAAGATCCTTTTGACCGCAGACAAATGGGATTCCATGGGATTAGACTAATATCGAGCACATAAACATGTAGAGAACATAATATTTGGCCTACTTGAAGTTAAATACATCAAAGAACCAATCATCCCTCTGTAGGTTCTAACATCGACAGCTTTTCCCGAAGGATCCGTGCCGATCTTAGTTCCCGGTGCCATCGGTGTTCCAATTGTTGTACAATTTTCCATTTTGAATTTTCTAAGAATATCAAAAATGTACTTTGATTGACTTATGAAAATCCCCATTGAAAATTGCTTGACTTGTAATCCGAGAAAGAAGTTCATCTCTCCTATCATACTTATCTGAAATCTAGACACCATGAGGTTTGAAATTTTCTTACAGTATTTAGGATTTGTTGAGCCAAATATGATGTCATCGACATATATTTGAATTAAGATGATATCGGCTTTTTTCTTTTTGATGAACAAAGTAGTATCGATTTTACCTTTCGTGAATCCCGACTTGACCAAACACTTTGATAAAACTTCGTACCAGGCTTGAGGTAATTGTTTCAGACCGTAAAGTGCTTTGTCGAGAATGTAGACATGATTTGGTTTCTCTTGATTGACAAAGCCTTCAGACTGTGATACGTAGACTTCCTCCTTCAGAATGTCATTAAGAAAGGCAGTATTCACGTCCATCTGGTAGACGGTGAAGTTTTTGTAAGCAGCATACGCAAGAAACATTCTAATTTCTTCGATGCGTGCCACTGGAGTGTAAGTCTCATCATAATCAATGCCTTCCTCTTGTGGTATCCCTTAGCCACAAGTAGTGCTTTGTTTCGGATAACGATACCATCTTCGTCCTTTTTATTTTTCAATACCCATTTTGGGCCGATTGTAGATTTACCTTTTGGTCTTGGCATAAGTCTCCAGACTTTTAAATCTTTGAACTAGTTTAGCTCCTCTTGCATTGAAGTCACCCAATCCGAGTCAGCTAGAGTTTCTGATACGCGAGTGAGCTCTATCTTGCTCAAGAATTAGTCATGCATACACATGTTCAAAGTAGCAGACCTAGTTTGCACCGGTAAATTTGGATCTCCAATAATTTGGCTTATCGGGTGCTTTTTGGTCCACTTATGTTCGTGAGGGAGTGGATTCGATGTAGATTGATCATGATTATCATCTAAGTATCCACTTTCAGCTTCTTCTTATTCAACATTTGTTGGGGGTACAATTG
Organism: Arctium lappa; assembly: GCA_023525745.1. NCBI lineage: Eukaryota > Viridiplantae > Streptophyta > Magnoliopsida > Asterales > Asteraceae > Arctium > Arctium lappa. The sequence goes on from CM042051.1 coordinate 66,349,806, forward strand.
AAGTTTCTTGTATAGAAGTTTCAGTTGGAACAACTTGTTCAGTCTATTGATTATCCATCACAGTGCAGCCAACTGAAGTAGGAACTTTTGGTTCAATAGTTTCTTGTACATATTCAGCCATTGGAGTATTTGTTTGAATCTGAGTTTCTGTCTGAACCGGGGGAACGAGTTCAGTTAACACTTCTGAAGTGATTGGATTTTGACAGCTTGATTCTTCAGACCTGTCAATCACAACAGATTTAGGTAGTTTAGATCCAAGAAACTCATCATAAAAGAATCCAAACAATAAATCTAATTCAGATAAGTGATATGTAGAAGTAGATGCCTTATCCGAATTACTCTCAGTAGCCACAGGTTCTAGACTGATCTGTCCAGAAGCTAAAACTCCTGTAAGTACGGGTTCTGAACTGCTTTGTTCAGAAGCCACATGTTCATCGAATGTGACATTTACGCTTTCAATTACTGTCTTGGACTTCTTCAGATACACCCGGTATGCAGCAGATGTTTGAGAGTAACCAATGAAGAAGCCTTTATCACCTTTCGGTCCAAACTTGTTCAAGTTCTCTCTGTCATTTAAAGAGAAACACCTGCATCCAAAAACATGGAAGTATTTAATACTAGTTATACGATTATTTATCAATGCGTAACGCGTTTTACCAAACCGACGATGTATTATGGACCGATTATGTGTGTAGCACGCAGTCGAAACAACTTCTGCCTACAGAATCAGAGGTAGATCGGATTGACTTAGCATAGTATGAGTGGCCTCGACTAGCGTTCGATTACTTATGGCATTCCAGCAGCAGAGAATTGATGTGTTATCCCAACCGATTCGAGAATCGTTGTCTGTTCTAAGAATCTTGACTGGCTTTTGCAGATTTACTTGGGTTGTCTTTAAGAAATTGATGATGACTTCGGGCATCTCATCCTTAGATCTCAGAAATTTGACCCAAGTATATCGTGAATAATCGTCCACAATAACTAAGACATACTTCTTGCCGCTAATGCTTTGGGTTCTCATTGAACCACAGAGATCCATGTGTAGCAATTCTAGTGGAGAACTTGTACTTTGTTCAGGATTTGGCTTGTGAGCAGCTCTCTTCATCTTTCCTTTCTCACATGCTACGCATAGGTGTTCTTTCTCGTATTTCAGCTCAGGAAGTCCTTTGACTAGCTTGCCCGTTACCAGTTTATTGATGTAACGAAAATTTACGTGAGAAAGCCTTCGGTGCCATAACCAGCATTGTTGCAACGAGGCTTTTGATAGTTGAGAAACCTGATTGTCAGTCTGTACTTTTGACAAATTAATGGTGTAGAGGTTGGACTTTCTCGTGCCAACCAAGAGTTCTTTACCATCTTAAGTACGCACAGAACATCGCTTGGCCTTGAAATTTACCTATAAGTCTTTGTCTCATAAGTGGCCAATACTGAACAGGTTATGTTCTAATCCTTCCACGTAACTCACCTTCATAATCGTCACGTTGTCATTAACCACATCACCATAGCCTAAAATCGGTGAAAACTGGTCGTTTCCGAATCGTACATTCCCGCAAAATTTCTCTGTATAATTAGACAATAAAATTTCTGCCCAGTCATATGCTTGGAGCAACCAGAATCCAAGTACCACATATGACGGGTCTGCATAAGAGAAATTAGGGAACAACAACTTTAGGTATGCATTTAAAAGTGGGTCCTAACTGATTTGTACAAGATTTCGGCATCCATTTGTATATGGATCCTCTGAACTTTTGAAAAACTTTTGAAGTAAAAGACTTATAAGAACAAACATCATAAGTACTAAACCAATAATCAAAATATCGGTGAGAAATAAAATAATTTCGTCTATAATTAGATGACTTAGTAGCAGACTGAGATAATTGGAGTAATTGCTTTATTGTATATCTATTGTAAAAAGTTACAAGGTTTTGTTTATTCAAAGCAACATTACCAACTACATCATGCATACTACCAGTAGATCTATTACAAAGAATATCAGGAATAGATTCTGTTATCCGAGAAATCAAGAAATAACAATCAATCATGCACAAGAATTTAACAATCAAAGAATCAAAGATGAGAGGAAAATGTGTTTGTCATATATCTCTTAGTCATACGCTTACAAAGATTACACAACTTCATTACCTAGACTTGCAAACAAATAAAGAAAATAAAGACTTACATATGGGTTAAACAAGCCTTGACTTCACATAAAGTCAACATACAGAAGATACTACTAGCATCCTAATTGACTCAAAACTCTTGGTCTAACAATCTCCCCCTTTTTGATCAATTAGACTTTCTTGAACTAGTCCATATTCGCATGCTTGTCTTCCTCATCCCCATGTATCCTTCAAACCTTCTTATGGTCTGCCTGAATCTTAATCTATCCTTGATGGCATCAATCACATTCTCAGTCCAGATTTTGTCCATCCGACGCCAATGATGATTTGCTTGTAACCTCTTCTTCTCACTTTCCTCATGTAACTCTTCCAACTTTTGTAACACATCTTCAAGAGTACCATCAGAGAACTTATGAATTTCAGCTGCTCTCATGTACCTTTTCTCCTTGTTGAAATCATTCTCATACACAACACCAAGTTATGGCTTCCTTAGCACTGTGTAGAGTGGTGTCTCTTCAACCAATGGATGTGTAAAGTCAGGCTTCAGAATATTGACTCTATTCTGATTTGTCTCAATGCCTAGTTGAAAATCATGAAGATAAGTATGGTAGATATGCCTTCGAATGAATCTTTTGATTGTATCAAGACCAAAAACAATCCTTGGATGTCTGATAGTTCTGTTCCTGAAATCATGATAAATGAACTCAATATCACTGAAATAAACATTGCATAGTCAGCTTCATTGGATGAGTAAAACTTCAAATTCTTTCTTTGCACAGTGAATTCAGGATAGTAAAATTTTCTGTACTTCATCATGGTTACTTTGATAACCTCTAGAATTTCAGACGTGCCTTGACCTCTTTTCTTATACTTCCCATAATCTGTAACAATTGAATATAATCTTTCTGATATTCAGGAGTTTTGTCTTAGATTCCTAAAAGTTGAGCTTCATCCAACTTTCTGATGTAGCTAACAACGATCTTAACTTCTTCCTCCAAATGTGGAACACGTAACATATGTTTAATTCTTCTTATTTCTTGAATGGTCATTCCTTCTTCATCATAACCAGTATAAGGAATAGAGCTTTCAGCTTTAGAACTTGAAGTTCCTTTTTCAGCTGGGAATTTTGGCACTACGGGATGCTCTCTTTCAAACTCTTTCTGGATCAAAGGACTATCAGGCTTTCTCTGGTACGGTAACTCTTCTTCAACTTGAACATTAGTAGTACCAGTTTCTAGATTAACATTATGCTCAGCCTCAACAATTTCGGATACATTAGGATTAGAAGAGAATTCATGAAAAGATGGAATAGTCTGAACAACAGAAGGTTCTGGAAACTTCTCAGGAATGGGACTTAGGTGAAGTCCTTCAGGAGTACTATGTTCAAACATAACATTCAGAGCATCTGAATCTCTATCTTCAAACAAATTATCCAGAACACTTGCTTCATTTAATGGAATCTTTTCAGATCTATTGACAATATCATATATACTTTCTCCTTCATTATCATCTGAATCAAGATCAATACAAATATCCTTCTGATCTTCCTCCTTCATCTTCCAGTACAGATCATACTTTGCATGCACCTGGTCAAGAGTATCATCATCCAGAACAATGACAGCAGGTTGAGACACGCCTGTAAACTCCATGATTTCTTCCATAGTTTCAACCTTAGGCTTTCCAACCCTTGGTTCAACATCTTCCTTAGCATAAATCACTAACTGCAACTGATTTTGCCTTAACTTTTCAACATCATCAACTCCTCTTTCACCACCTTCATCAGATTCAGCTCTAGTTTCCATCAACACATCACCTCCAGAGCTTTCTGCAGCTTGTTTCCCTCTTATCTCACCCTCATGATCATTAGCTGAATGATGATCATGCTTTCTAGCTGAAACAGCTGCTTGGGCTTTTCATGAAATTTGAACTACTTGTTTAAGATCAGATAGAGCAAATATGACATCAGATTTAAAAGATCAAAACTCTGTGGCACTAACCAAATCTGTTGGGTTTACAAATTGTGGCGGTTGATTTTGTTGGTGGGATTGCAGAAGAGAAAGAAGATCTCCATCATGCTGAGAATCTAAAGCTTGAGATAATAACTTGGCTAACATTAAAGATTTCAGCTCATTAACGGATAAATCAGCAGGCTCAATGTTTGGTGATTTTTGACTTGGAATAGCAGGCTCAGGTTCAACAACTGGATGCTTTCCTTTCAAAAGCCTTTTCAGTTCTCCAAACTCCTTTTCAACCTTTTTCCATAATCCTGCTTTTAACAGCCTTTAAGGCACCGTTGAATATTTCCTTTGACACAAAGTCTGGGTTAGTAACTCTGGTATCACTTAGATTTACCGTTTTCATGACAACTGATGAATCAATTACATGGTCTGTTTTCATCATTGGCAAAGACGTGTCGATGATAGGACTTCCAACCGATCCTTGGATTCCGGATTGCGGAGCTACTACGGTTGTTCCGATCGGGTCACGAAGACGTCCGATGGTACCTATAAGAAAATGTGACCTAGGAATAATAATTGGCAATTCAAATGGCACTAGATTCGATTGTGATTGAAATGAAGTTGAGAACCGGGGCAGGTGTTCTCTATTTTCAATACCTTGATTCTCCAAATGAGAACCCGGTAGACGTTGTGCTATATCCCTGTGAGAACATGAAACTATTTCTTATTGAGAAGAAATAGAGTAGATGGCCTGGGTGTGCGAATGCATAAGTGGGCTACTTATGTCTTGTGCATCTGTACGCAAGACATGAGACAGAGCACATGATGTGGTTGTCCTTTTGGATAGGTAGGTTCTGGTATACACACGCTCACTCTCACCAAGTTCTTTTCCTTCCCTTTAACTCTCTTTCTCAACATTTTCTACTTTATCTCCCTCAGTTCCCCTTATTTCACCAATTACTGCATCTAAAATAGAATCAACTAGACGTTTCTCTTCCACTTCCATGGCTGCAGTACCATAGAATGGTTCAAAGACATTAACATCACCAAGTATATCAGCTTGGGTCTCAACAAATTCAGCAGATTCATCATCAACAATCTCAACAACATCAGTATCATCAACTGATTTAGCAATTTCAACATGAACAACAACATCATTACCAGCTTGAGCATCATCACCATCACTATCATTATCATCAGATGATTCACCAGTAGAATCTGATTCAGTTTCCTCATCATCATCTTTTGAACTAGTAGCATAAGGAATGTCACTTGATTCACTTTCATTTCCTGCCTCACCTTCAGATTTAAAATCCAAATCTTTTTCAGATTCAGGACTTTCATTGACAACCGGTGTCACTATACGTGGGGTAACAACCCGTGACCCTGATGTCTCCAGTCTCTTTATCTGACCCCCACCATAACCCTCTTGGATTTTTTTCTCTTCGCACCCCGTTTCTGAACCCCCTCGGTTGCAGAAACCCTCACAGACTCCACTCTCCTATGGGTTGAGCCTGGGGTAGGGATGACCGGTTCTGATCTTCACATACACTTTCTATAGGCTGTCACACTCTCACACTCTGGATCTGCATAATCTAAAAGTGCTTCGGTCACAGGCATACTGAACGAAAACTCTTTCTTCTGCTTCATCAAGTACCTCATTTCACTGATAGAAGCATGAGGATGATTGATTTTGGTTGGTATGTTTCTATTGCTCCTCAACATGCATCGGACAATAAGCGTCATGAATCTTTGATAAGGAATATAGTTCGGAGCTTTAGCAGACTTCTTGGCTACCACTTTCTCATAAAGTTCAGTCCAGAAAATCTGATCATAGTCAATATGCAAATCATGAACCACTGAATAGAACAATTTCAGAATATGACTCCTGGCATTATCTGATCCAAAGTTCTTAGCAGTGAGGCACCGATTTATCACAGAGAACAATGTATAGTAGAACGGAGGTAGATTATTTTTCTTGAACTGGCTCACTTGAGTAAGATGTCCTACATACCCCATATCTCTAATGCCTTAGAGAACTTCAGCTTCAGAAGGTAACTCATCATAACTTTTTCTGCCTTCCCTTGCAGTCTCTGATGGAAGACAAAAGAGTTAATATCAGCCTCTCTGTTGTGAGAATAGATGTAAAGTGGTCAATTTGTAGCTTGTAGATCTGAACTCTTACTCCATTTTCAGTCAATTTGTAGCTTGTTGGACATAGTGTTCTGGAACAGCAACTTCAGCAGTAAGAGCATCTCTAAGTGGATGATTTCTCAAGATATCCAGTACCAAAGGATCTATACAGATGGTGAACTTGAGATGATGATTATTTGGCTGTTGTGGTTTCATTTCAGATGGTGATATCAGAAATTGATCAGTATTCACATCTTGTGGAATTTGGAAGTCAGATCGGGATGATGGCATTGGGCACTACTCAGAAGCTTGTTGTGCTTCTAGTGAATTTTCACCGGTCTGAACTGCTGATCAACAGTCTGATCTTCCATTTGTACCTGAAATGATTTAACAATTTTGAACAGGGTTGAAATGGGTTAGTGAAAAAGCAAAAAAAAAAAAATTGAGTTTTGGACATGAAACAAAATTTTGAAAAATCACTAAGTCCAGAATTCGCTGGATAGGCATCTGCGAATTCTACACTTTGAAATTCTTGGAAACAATCAAGAATACGTTAGAAAAGGAATTCGTGTACTCAGAAATTCGTAAGAAGCATATTCACGAAATCTTTACATGGAAAGAATTTTAACAACTCCAGAATTCGTTAGAATCAAGTTCACGAATTCTATACTTAACAAAAGATTTAACAAGAAATTCCAGAATTCGTAAGGACAATGTAGATCAATAATTCGTTAGACTCGTAATTTTTTTAAATCTGTTTAAGTGGTCATTCATCTCTCAAGAACATCTCCAACTATTTAAACTCAAACCCAGATTCAAAAAATTGTAAAATATGAATTTTAACCCAATATAAAGATTCTGTTAGGATCGATTTAATAATTAAACAAGTTTTTAACAATCTAAACCAACATAATTTCGATTAATATCCTGATGAACATATCAAGAAGTCGAAAAGTCAGTTTTGAAGCAATCCCAACAAGTTAATGATTTTAGGTTTAAATTTGTCAAAATCCTAGGTTCGAATCAAATTCAGTAACATTCATGTGAGTCGAATTTACACTTCACTAGATTATCAAGATGAAAATTTAAAGAAAGAAAATATGAGTTACGAGTTCTTGAATGAACAGTCCACGAATCGACAAAAATCCTATTATAAGTCTAGTTAGGGTTTCCCTGCACAAAATCAAGCAACAAAACATGATTGATATGATATGAACAAACAAACAAGATCAAATAGACACCTTTTGAAACTAGAAATCGAAGAAAATCAGATGAATATAAAAATTTCGCAGACGAGGGTTCTAGTGCTCTGGAAAAATTCGTAAGACAAGTAATATGCGAAAAATGAGGTTTTATGAGATATGAACTGTATATATATACTCAATAATGATATGACACGTGGCACGAGTTTATTGGACCACCAACTTTTCGTAATTGACTCTGAAGCGAATTGTCTTTAGAAAAATAAGACAAAGTGTGTGAGAATTCCCAAAGGACGAATCTGCGAATTTTGTGCAAGAATGTCAAGAATTCGTAAAGGTGTGTGTTGCGAATTCTTCACATTTCGCAAAAACACTAATGCGAATTGTTAGAATTCATGACACTCACATCTACGAATTCTCAAGAATTTGTATCTCTCACATCTGCGAATTCCTCAGATTTCGCATGTGTGAGGTATGCGAATTCCTAACTTAGCCAAATTTCCAACTTTTTGAAAAACATTCTAAATGAGGAAACTTGCTAATTTTGGAAAACATTCTAAATGAGGAAACTTGAGCATCATCACCATCACTATCATTATCATAAATGAAAACTTTCTAAAAATGACATTTTTACACTATTTTATTCCAAAAACATTTTCACACACACAGCACACTTACAACCCTTTTCAGATTTTACCATTAAGCTCCCCCTTAACTTGATGTCTGTTCGTTATTTTCCTTGACATTTGATGTATTTGTCTATCTGATTTTGCTACTGGGCTCCCCTTGACATTATGTGGACCTTTTAAACAGTTGTACAGATATGCTCCCCCTTTATATCCGTATCCAAAAAAAATATGACAATGAAGAATAATATATTCTCCCAAAATATTTCATTCTCTAATAATGCAAAATATGACATTTAATCTTAAAAACTCCCTGGTATGATTTGGAAATCAATATCATCAGTATCTTTACATTGAAGTTTGAGTCCTAGACTGCTTTGTCTAAAAGTCATAGTTTTGAACATTTAAGATTGGGTCCTAAACTGCTATGTTTAGAAGCCATTGTCCTGTTCACTCCTTCTTGAGTAGAGGTTCCTTCCTGCATCACAGGTTTTACAGGTTTTGGTACCCAGATAAGTTTGGGTCCAGTCTGGTTAGTATGTGGAACCTTTTGTGAGTGGTTTCCACCTCTTTGATAAGCAGTATCAGTAAATTTCTTCTTTGAAAAATACCAATTGTGAATGTGTACTTTTTTAATAAAATCATTACTGCAACAATATGAACAAAAAAGTTTTCTTTTGTGGATTGGACTTGATAGCATCAGGTGCAAAAGATTTACCTTTCTGTGATTTGTTCTTCTTTTTCAATTCAGCTTCTGCAGATGATTTTTGGTAATTGACTGATTCAGGAGAACCTTTGACAACCCAAATCATCTTCTCTGTCTTAGAAGCATTATATCCATAAGCATATCTATCGACAGAATTGATATAAAATGGACTAGAAGGTTTAATCTGATTTGGTTTTAAAACTTCAGATTTAACATTTTGTTTCTTGAAAACCATCTTTTGATATAAGTTCTCTACTGGTTGAAAGGAGCACACTGATTCACTTGCATCACCATCATAAGAGGATAATACATGTGTATCAGATGCTAACTTGTCAGATAAATTAGCATTAGCTTTTTCAAGTTGACTGATTTTGTCATTCAACTTGGCTTTTTCATTACAAAGTTTGTCAAATTTACTTTGCATTTCAGATTTAGTCTTCTGTCTCTTTTGTATATCTGTTGACAAGACAACTAATTTGTCAGAAAGTTCAGAAATCCCAGATTCAAAATGTTTTATTTTAGCTTCAAAATCTTTCTCCAAGTTCTAATTTTTATCAGAAATCTCTTTAAATAGTAAAGTATTTTTCTTTTCAGAATTCTTTCTTTCTTTGTCAAAGATATCTCTTTCAGATATAGCTATTTTTTCAAAATCAGAAACTTGTTTTGAAAGTTTTGTACATCTGATTTCTAACTCTTTCTTTTCAGATTCAGCTTTCCTTGAAAGTTCAGACAATTTTAGATTGAAGATTTTCTCCAGTTCAACTTTCTCTTTCTTGAATCTTTCATCAACTTTCTTGATCCATTCTTTTCCTTTTGATTCATAAGTTGATACTTGAGCTTCAACTTTTGTTAATTTGACATTCAGAGTGTCAATCTCTGTTCTGAGCTTTGAATTTTGACTTTTGAGCTTTTCATTCTCAGCTTCTATCTTTGGAATTTCCGGCATGTATGACAATGCACATTCCCTGTTGGTAAGACAAAGATTTCCTTTCTCATCAGTATAAGGCATGATTAAAATCAATGAACAATTATGCTTGAAATGATCTTTTATCAGAAAAACAGTAAAATTTAAAGTGAAAATACTGAAAAATCAATTAAAATGAAATTTAAGGCAAGAATTCATAAGACACATTCAAAACACAACTCGCAAAGCATGAATTCGTAAGATGAACAAGAATTTGTAAGATAGAATTTGCAAGTCTCACACACAAAATTTAACAAGTAAGGAATTCGTAATCAAGCAATTCGTAAAAGGATATAAGTAAGGATACGAATTGTGAACTTTTCGCAAGATGGCTTGTGTGAGTTCTTGAGCATTTCGCAAGAAGGATTGTGCGAGTTCTTTAGCTTTTCGCACGAAGGCCTATGCGAGTTCTTTAAATTCGTAATAGACAAATGTTGGATCATAAATTGTATTCAAGATTAAAGTTAAAGTTAAGGGTTTAAACTGCAATTGTTCTAAAGTTATTTAGAGGGTTTAAATTGTAATAGATTAATAGTTTATTAGCTATTGGGCCCAAGCCCATTTGAAAGCCCATTAAGCTTAAAGCCCATATGGCTTAGGTATTTAAAGTTATGATTAGTTTAGTTTTAGGTTAGAACTCTAATAATTTTCTAAATAGTCAAGTGAAGTTTTCTCTGTATTCAAAGGGTATCAAGAACACTCAAGGTTTCATTGTTTATTCAAGGGATTGGTATGTTATTCTTGATCTTATTATCTCTTATTTATTATTGTGTTGCTTGATTACTTATTTCTGTGATTATTTACCAACTAGATTAAACTGGGATAACAATTGGTATCAAAGCCTAAAGAATCAAGTTTTAGGATTAAATCTATATTTTGTTTGAATTTACTGTTCATCGAAAATTTACTGTTCATCGAAGTTACTATTCATGCGAATACTGTTCATTCGTCTTCATGAATATGTGTTTATCAATCTGTATGATCTTATCGCTTTCTGTCAATTTTTTTTGAAAAAGGTGTTTCCGGTCAATTAGTGATTGATTCTATGTGTTTTATTCGATCGAATTGCTTTTTGTTGAATTCATTGTGTTCATCGGTCGATTAAAGTTTCTGGGTTCGGTTTCGGTCGAATCCCAGAAACTCCTCGTGTTCTTCGGTCGTTTAATAGTGTTCATCGGTCTTATGAGTTAATAGAACATATCTGTTACTGTGGTTATCAATATTATTGTTCGATCGATAGTTATTCGACCTGTGCCTTCGACCGGGTAGTTGTGATCTCCGGTCTTGCACCTTCGACCGAATAGTTGTGATCTCCGGTCATTCCTTCGACCGGACCTTAGTATTCCCAGGTCTTTCCTTCGACCGGGTAGGAGCATCGACCGGACCCTAGTGGTTTCCGGTCTAGCACTCGACCGGATATTTGTTACTCCGGTGTTGGCATTCGACCGATACTAGCCGACCCTGGTCTTACCATTCGACCGGATACTTGTTACTCCGGTCTTGTCCTTCGACCGGGTACTTGCTTACTCCGGTCTTCCCTTCGACCGGATACTTGTTACTCCGGTCTTGCCATTCGACCGGTATCTTGCATACTCCGGTCTTTCCTTCGACCGGTATCTAGCACATCCCCGGTCGATTTTTGGAAACTGTGATAGGGAATCTCAAATCCAAATGAGGTCCCTACTATATCTGAAGACATGTCTGGACCTATCGAAGAAGTCACTGAAACTTCATCTCCATCAGGTACGACTACAAAGTTAGTTTCTGACTCTACTAATGTTGAATCTGTCTCTACAGATAGTTCTTCTGGAAACGAAGTCCCGAGCACTTCAACTGCTAGTCCAGAAGCCTCAGTATCAGAAACACCAGTACAAGATGTCCCGAGTACATATATGGAGCAACCTGTCGTACAAGATGACAACGATGCATCAAATACGCAACAAGCAATTGATGCACTACCAAGCACACATCGTTGGACTAAGGATCATCCCCTGGAAAACGTGATAGGTGACGTACAATCTGGTGTCACAACAAGATCTGCAACAGCTAACTTCTGCATGTTTTCAAGCTTCCTCAGTTCCTTAGAGCCAAAGAAAGCGGCTGAAGCTCTACGTGATCCTTTCTGGATTTCTGCTATGCAAGACGAGCTTCTACAATTCGAAAGGAACAAGGTATGGCGCTTGATCCCACTACCTAAAGGTAAATCCGTTATTGGAACAAAGTGGGTGTTCAGAAATAAGAAAGACGAAGCTGGAGTAGTCGTGAGAAACAAAGCTCGTTTGGTCGCCAAAGGGTATTGCCAACAAGAGGGCATTGACTATGATGAAACATTCGCCCCGGTTGCAAGGATCGAAGCCATCAGAATCTTTCTAGCCTATGCAGCGCACAAAAACTTTACAGTCTATCAGATGGATGTAAAGTAGGCTTTCCTGAACGGCGTTCTACATGAGGAGGTCTACGTGGCTCAACCTGAAGGTTTCGTTGATCCTCATCACCCTGATCATGTCTATGTCTTAGACAAAGCGCTATATGGTCTTAAACAAGCACCGCGAGCCTGGTATGAACTCTCACTAAATTTCTACTTGCTTCTGGTCTCAAGAAAGGTACTGTTGATACTACCTTATTTCTTAAAAGGCAAGGTGAGGACTTGATTCTTATTCAGATTTATGTTGACGACATAATATTTGGGTCGACAAATCCGAAATTTTGTAAGAACTTTTCAAAGATAATGGAAACAAAGTTTGAGATGTCGATGATGGGTGAATTAAATTTCTTTCTTGGTCTACAAGTAAAGCAATTACCCGAAGGCATATTTATTAATCAAGCTAAATATATAAAAGATATTTTGAAAAAGTTCAATATGTCAGATAGTTCAGTCATGAAAATACCAATGGCTACTGGTACACTCTTAGACGCGGATCCCTCCGGGAAACCTGTTGATCAAAAGGTGTATCGTAGCATGATTGGTTCTTTACTTTATCTGACTGCTAGTCGCCCAGATATAATGTTTGCCACATGTTTTTGTGCGAGATATCAGTCTAATCCTAAAGAGTCGCACTTAACTGTTGTTAAGCGAATCCTTAAATATCTCAAAGGTTCTCCTAATCTAGGCCTTTGGTATCCAAAGGATTCTCGTTTTGAACTAACTGCCTTTACAGATGCTGATCATGCAGGTTGTAAGCTAGACCGGAAGAGCATTTCTGGGTCATGTCAATTCATAGGTGACAAACTTGTGAGTTGGACTTCAAAGAAACAAAACTGTGTTTCAACATCCACTGCCGAGGCTGAGTATGTAGCTGCTGCTAGCTGCTGTTCTCAAGTCCTCTGGATGACGACACAGTTAAGGGACTTTGGATACAACTACAAGTGCGTTCCGATTTATTGTGATTCCAAGAGTGCAATATCTATAACTGCTAATCCGGTACAACACTCGAAGACTAAGCATATCGATATACGCTATCATTTCATCAAGGATCATGTAGAAAAAGGTAATATTGAAATGCACTTTGTTCAAACTGACTTCCAGTTAGCTGATCTTTTCACCAAGCCGTTGGATGAAAAGCGTTTTCAATTTCTAATCAGCAAACTTGGTATGTTGAACATGTCTTAAACCTTTCTCATGATTCTAGGGGGAGTATTCTACATTTTTATCTCGTGTGTTACTTTCCAACTGTTGTTAACAAGAAAGGAATCATTTTCATAAATGATTACCATTGTTTCTTTCACTTATGCAGGTTGGTTCAAGTGACTATGGCTTCTAATCACATCGGATTAGAACCCGTACTTCAGTGCTTTATCTATTTTTATATGCTTTATTTGTTTTTATAAAAAAAAAAAAAAAACTTATGTTAATTTAAGGGGGAGAATATCTGTGATATTAACAGATTTTTGGATACTTAAATGCTTATCTGATCGTGTGTTCTTAAAGATAAATACTTGCGTTTTATCTTGTCAATATACTTTGTCAAGTATTCATACACATAACGGTTCAGAACATTCTATTTGCCTTTGTTATTACCATGTATCAAAAGTTAAATCTTTCTATGGGATTCAGTGTGAGAACTTAACAGAACTTCCATGGATTCACGATAACCAGTGTTTCCTACCCAGGAAGTATTCCCTGAGTGGTTGAGGGGAGAAGGGTCAAAAGAATTGAGTGATGGTGTGTGAAGAGGTAAAATGAAAAAGAGAGATTGGTTAGACGTGAGCATTACAAGAAAGAGGGTGAGAGATCAGAGTAAAAGAATATTAAACTTTGCACCAAACTTCTTTCTGAGCCGGGCAGTCACATTATCTGATTGGTTCACATTCTTTGGTGACCATCATTGAAATAGGCACCTAGCCCATGCCATCTCTTGCATACAACCCCACCATCTACTCATTCTTTTCTCAAAAAGAGAATGTTTCACATTTTCTGGGGAAGCAGCACATATGCTATTGGTTCTTCATTTGGAAGATACTAATATTGAAAAAGAAGGAAAGTTGCCCCACCTTCGAACCCTTTCTCATGCACATTGAGTCTTTGTATAATTTGTTGCTGTCTCAACAAGTTTACATACTTTGAGCCTATAATGAAAAGCAATCATCTATGCTTAATTCTTTCATACACATGCACGAGCACACCGAAATTTGTTTTCTGTCAGAACGTTCATAGATAACCATGTGTTATTCGACGATTGAATGGAAGACCTGGGGAGTCTACATCAAACCAACTCCTTATATAGTAACTTTTTGTTACTCAGTGACTTTGTGTCATTGACAGGCATTCTAACTGAGTCATTTGTTGATTCAGGGTTACACTTATTAACTGTTTGAATTTGAAAAGATTCGAATGGTTACTACTTTCTATTTTAATCTGAAAAGATTGAGATAATCACTCTTTCCATCTGGGAAGACTGCTCTTATTTCATACAGGGCTCGTTACATGATAAAGACTGTGCTTACGTGATCATACACGATGGGGGAGATTGTCTTGCAAAGGGGGAGATTGTTTTGCCAAGTTTTGATGATGTTGATTCTCACCACTCATCAAAAAGGGGGAGAAGATATAAAAAGGGGGAGAAGATACAAAAAGGGAGAATACAATCTGAAGTTCTGAAGATATTCAAATTTTCAAAGATTTTAAAGATTTGAAGATTGTTTAAAAATATCAAGTTTTGAAGTTTTGAAGCTATCAACGTCATATCTGAAGATTCTCAGAAGACAAGAGAAGACCCAAAGACAATTGCAAATTTTTTTTAATCTTGAATCCAAAGGGGGAGATTGTTGGATCATAAATTGTATTCAAGATTAAAGTTAAAGTTAAGGGTTTAAACTGCAATTGTTCTAAAGTTATTTAGAGGGTTTAAATTGTAATAGATTAATAGTTTATTAGCTATTGGGCCCAAGCCCATTTGAAAGCCCATTAAGCTTAAAGCCCATATGGCTTAGGTATTTAAAGTTATGATTAGTTTAGTTTTAGGTTAGAACTTTGATAATTTTCTAAATAGTCAAGTGAAGTTTTCTCTGTATTCAAAGGGTATCAAGAACACTCAAGGTTTCATTGTTTATTCAAGGGATTGGTATGTTATTCTTGATCTTATTATCTCTTATTTATTATTGTGTTGCTTGATTACTTGTTTCTGTGATTATTTACCAACTAGATTAAACTGGGATAACAACAAAGTTGCGAATTCTTCAGAATTCGTGTCTCTCACATATGCGAATTCTTCACTTTTTGTATGGGACACTTGTGTGAATTCTTTACTTAGCCATTTTTCTTCTTCACGGATACGAATTCTTCAGACTGCGAATCATTTACTCTACGAGTTCTTCTTGCGAGTTCTTCATGAATTTAACGAATTCTTTAGATCTCAGCTTTATTTTGCAACTTTCTGCTCGAAATCCACCCAAAACATGATATTTGATCCTGAAACTTTGTAAGATCACTCTTTATATCATCGATAACAACCCTCTGGAGTGAATTTTCATATTAATCACAAACAAAGTGGGAATTGATCTTTGACAATCTTCGAGAAAAACTTTCCAAAACATACACTGATTGATTCAATTCAATCAATCTGCTATTCGATTGAGTTTCTCTCCAACACCAAAAATGTTCTACTACAATATGCGAACACTGTAAGCACAAATTCACATCAAAAATCCATGAAATCAAAAATTAGATTTCAATGGAACAGTGTATTGCCGAATTTGGAAATTTTGATCAATCTGCTTTAAATCGATGCTTCAAATCTTTCTGTTGTTTCTGATTAGGCTCTGATACCAATTGTTATCCCAAAAATCAAGCAATAACAATCAATCATGCACAAGAATTTAACAATCAAAAATCAAAGATGAGAGGAAATTGTGTTTGTCATATATCTCTTAGTCATACGCTTACAAAGATTACACAACTTCATTACCTAGACTTACAAACAAATAAAGAAAACAAAGACTTATATATGGGTCAAACAAGCTTTGACCTCACATAAAGTCAACATACAAAAGATACTACTAACATTCTAATTGACTCAAAACTCTTGGTCTAACAGATTCTTCTTTCTCATCAACTTTCTGTTTTGGTCGCCATTCTTTTCATTTGTCAGACCTTCTATTTTTCAAATCTGAAACACAATAGTTAGATTTGTTAGGAAAATCAGATTTCCGTTTCTGTGAGTGTTGTTTCTTTTGCTTCTTACCTGACTGATAATTATCAGTACTCAAAGAGACTGGTTCATCAACCTTAGTCGATGATTCACCAATTTCATATACACTTGGTAATGCTTCACCATTTATAACAAAAGTAGAATGATTTGGAAGTTTAGCATTAAAGTCAAACAAATCAATCTCATCAACACACCTTTCATCAGAATTTAAAAAATCATTTGCAGATGCAAATAAGTCATCAAAATCAGCTTCAGAAGTTTGATGTGCATTAGAAGATGTTGAACACGCGTTTGATTCAGTTTTAAACACGGTGTTCTTTAAAACAGTAGAAAATACATTTTGTTCTATATCACCCAAAATTCTTTCATTAGATAAAACCTTTTCAAGTTCAATTATTTTGCTTTCTAGAATGAGTGGAGGAACATAAATTTTAGCTTTAACTGGTTTTGTCTCCATCTCAGTAGTAGAATAGCTAGCAAAATAATCGTTTGAAAAACACTTTGATTTTTCAAAAATATAACTATCATTCAACTTTTGATAGTAGAATGGTAGTTTCATTTTATTTAAATTCTTTCTTTTCTCATCTTCTTTTGCCTCAACCTCATCCAGTGATTTGGTAACAAATTTAGGTTTCAAATGATGATATTTACCAGATGCAAAAAGAAAATCAAAATTATACAATGTTGGTTGTTTTCTGATGGCATTCTTTAAGTAATGAGGATTCTCATAACCGAGTCCCCATTTCTCGTTAAAATCAGCCTCCTAGTTAGGTGTGTTTAGAAAAATGGTTTGATCTGTTTGACCTCTAATATATAATTTCTCTTCTAAACCATTTACCTATTTCTCTAATTTCTTGTTTTCTACCTGCAAAATATGAGCTTTTAAAACACATTCTTGCTTTTCTAAATCAGACTTAGAAAGCTTAGAAACTAATTCAGAAATCTTACTTTCAAAACAATCTTTTTCTTGTTTAAAATTAGATGCAGATTTGTTCAGAGAGTCAATAAGATCTTTGTTCCCAACAATTACCTTGTTAAGTTCGAATTTTTTTTACTTTTCTTAGCAACTTTGCTCTTTTCCCTTTCAGTTTGGTTTGAAGATCTTCAAGTTCGATCATCATAGCTTCCATTTTGCTCATAAAATCAGATTCAGATAGATTTAGTACCTCATCAGTTGTCTCTTCATCACTTTCATCAAACTTTACTGTATCACCCATCAAGCATATGTGTGCTCTATATTCCTTTTCTTCTTCATCCGAATGATCTAACCAGAACTCGTCTTCAGCCATCAGTGCCTTGCTAGCCTCTTCATTCTTAGCCAAGAGCATCTTGTTCTTATATTATTCTGAGTTTCGAACTTTGGGCTTTCGAAAATCCTTGGCGTAATGACCAGTCTTTCCACAGTTGTAGCATTTGATCAGGTCATCTGTTTTCTTCTCAGCTCCATAATCATTCAGATTATTCTTCTCATCTGGCTTCCTTTCCACATATCTCTTCTCCTCAAACTTCCTTCCATCTATTCTTTCTTGGTGCTCATGATTCTTTGAACCAGAAGAAGAGTACCTCTGAAAATTTGACCCCCGTTTCTTGTAAAAACTTTCTGAAAAGCCCGGGTCAATAGCAACATGGCTTCTTGAGGTTCTCCCCGTCGTCACTGTTAGAATCAAAACAAAAATCATCTGAGCTTGGGAGCACAATCTTCTTCTTCTTTTTCTTCTCTTTCTTCTCTTTTTCCTTCTGACCAGCTACCAAAGTTATAGGATTAGCAACCTTCTCAGCTTTCTTCTTCTTCTCACTCCTTTTCTCTTCAACCTCTTCCTCGTTTTGTCGCAAAGTCTCATAGACTTCATGTAGAGGTATGTCACTCAAGTCCTTCTTCTGTTTCATTCTACGAGTGTGCTTTTTCCACTCGGGCTGCAGTATACTGAGGAACTTGACGTTGTTCTTGATTTGCTTCTTCTTAACCTTATTCATTGACAACTCATTTAGAAGAAGAACAAACCGCTCATATGTATCCTCAAGGATTTCATCCTCTTTCGTCTTAAATTCCTCGTAGCTATTGATGCAATTCGCTACTTTGATCTGGTTGCCAATTTTTGAACCCATCATCATCTTTTGCAGTTGATCCCACATCTTTTTGGCATTTTCTTTGTAGCTGTCTATCTTTATGTAAATATCGTTTTGAATGCTCTGGAGAATGAGAGATCTGGCTTGCTTATCGGCTTTATAACGGCTCTTCTGTTCGTTAGTGTACTGAGCAAAATCTTTCGGAACTGTCTTAGTCTTTCTAACCCTGTCCTCGTCTCCATCCTCACTATCTGAAGATTTATCATCCGGTATCTCCATGGTGGGAGGAATTATAGGACCTACCATAATAGATTGAAGAATGTTTTCTCCATTTGCATGTCGGTCACCGAAGTCGAGAAATCTATCCTTCCACTGTTCATATTCTCCTTTGAATAGAACAGGGGGCTTTACATCAGTACCGATCGAAAGCGCGTCCTTAGAAGTCATCCTGTTGTAGAAAATATTCAATAAAAACTTGAAAATGATCATTAGTCCAATTTGAAATCACAAAAATACAGAAAACTTGAAAGAAAATTCAGAAATGAAATTTCCAAAATTCTACAAGTGTATAATTCGCACACTAGAATGGAGAATACAGAATTCGTATGCTACAATTCGCACGCTTACAGAATTCGCACACTTCACACAAATCAGAATTCACATGCAATAGAAATTCAGAATTCGTATAAATAGAATTCGTAAACAATATCAAATCAGAATTCGCATACGCCTTTTCCCAAGATAGACACACACGACTTCAACACATAGAAAAATTTAAACACTTTTATGCGAAAACAAAAGAATTCGTAAGATACTCTTCTACGAATTCTAAGGAATTGGCATATGAGACTTATGCGAGTTCTATCCTTCAAATATTTCTGAACAACTTTTCGCAAAAGAAAGGTCTGCGAATTATGTCCTTGAAATAATATTCTGAAAGCTTTTCTTAGATAAGACTTCTGCGAATTCTTTAGATTTTATAAAAACACTTTTCGTACACACACTTATGCAAATTCTTTCAATTCGCACGACTCTGCTATTCGAAGTCTATGCAATTCGTACCACTCCCATCTGCGAATTCAACAATTATAAAATTTCAGAATCAAATTTATGCAAAATCTAAAGATTAAGCGAAATCCAAGGGTTGTGCGAGTTCTTTCTGCGAGTTCTTTGGATCTCATTAAAAAAACACCTCTGATTCCCTCAAAAACCTATCTAAACTCCAAATTTCAGTCTATAACTTCGAAGATTTGATCACCAATACATCTAGAACCACTTTTGATCAATGAATTTCAACAACAACTACACAAAAATACAAATCGATCCTTTTACAGTGCACAGAACTCGTGAAACTCGAATGAATAAAATTTCAAAAATTCACAAAAATTACAGTGCAATTTAATACAAAACATATACAAGATTTATCTGTATTACTCAACAAACACAATGAACACAATTACAACTCGAATTTGGCACATAAAATCAAACTTCAATCTCAACTCTACGAACATTGTCGAACTCTGTATTTTTCTTAATTTCTAATTGGATTTGCTCTGATACCAATTGATAATGTCCCAATTATCAAGTTTTTATCAATCTAACACAATCTCAAACAAGATTACAAAAACAGTTTGATTACTCAACCTGTAATTGTATTTCAAATCTGGAATTCGTATACAACTTTCTCTCTTTAGCTTTCTCTCTCTACAGACTCTGCGTATTCTTCAGTTACATGTGTTACTACACTACAACACTAAGCTACAAGTCTATTAAATGAAAAACTAATTACACGCTTACAAAACAAAACAACTAAGACTATGACTTATTACATTTTTTACTTTGACTTTCATAAAGAGAGTTGACTTTCAACTTTAACTTGCTTGAACTTTAACCTTCAGCTTCTATGATCTTGTATCCAACAAATCTATGCTCTAACAGGAGGGAACCGAGGTTGGGAGAGAACCAGGGTTGGGACAGAACCGGGGTTAGGAGTATGCGGGTGTGAGAGTTATAAGGCAGGGAATCGGGTTTGGGGAAATCAGACTTAGGAGGAAGGTGTGAATCGGGTAAGGGTATTTCCGAGTGAAGGACGCGGGTGTGTGGGAGGAGAGGGATGCGGGGTGGGATGTGGATACGGATCTCGGTGTTAAGGGAGATAGGCGGGTGTGGGGATAGTGTGATGTGGGTCTCGGACGTGGGCTTTGTGACACGGGTGGAAAGCATACGGGTGTGGGAGTGAACCGAGTTTGAGAGTCCTGCCTGGGTAGGTTAAGAGTCCACACCCGGGTTATGTAAGACTCGGGTTTGGCATCTCAGACCCTTTAATCGAGACCCCAAACACACTTTAATCGAATCAAAACCTTTTAATCGAAAACGAATAAAATTTAGCAAATCTAATCGATTAAACCCATAATTCTAACACCTTTTCAATCGATTTTTGAACCAAAAACTCTATTTTTTAATAAAAACTCAAGAACACAGACTAGAAATTTTAGATCGATAAAAACCCAAAATTCTACTTCAATACTATGAATTAGAAGATGAAACTTTACAAACTAAAGAGATTGGGAACAACTAGACTAAAAGATTTAGCAATTAATCAATAAACCCAAAAACTCAAGAACAGTCGATCGAACTCAAACACAATTTTTTTTTACCTTTTATGAATCAAATCTTCGTCTCTTCGCTCTTATACCAATTGTGAATCCTAGTTTGCTCAAGTAACAATGAATATAACACTTAAAGTTTTTATTGAATGATTGAAAGAGGATTACAAAATGATTGAATGATAAACAAACCCTCTCTCTAAACAATTAGCCGCACAAATCTCTCTAGGTTTAATGCTTTACCCTAAACAACTCTAAACAATACTTAAACACCATGGACCCAAACATGCTAGGCCCAAGCCCATTATAAATAAATAAGCCCAACTGACATTTAAAGGATTTTACAAATAAATAAATTAAGCCTAAATAATTAACAAATAAACTCTATAAATACTTTATAGAACTTTCCATGCACTAGGACTTTCAGTCCTAACAGGAGCTTATCTGAATTATCATAATTGAAGAGGGAGATTGAAACTTAATTGATTAATATTGTTTTTAGGGGGAGATAAAGAATTGATAATGATGATATTTTTGAGTTTTTGTAGATATCAAGGGGGATAATATCTGATTTTTTGTCAAAGGGGTGTTTACATGTTTACAATTCATTTTGTTTTGCAGATATTTCTTACCTTGAGGGGGAGAATTTTTTTAGAAGGATATATTATTTTTAGATGGAGTTAAGAATCCCAAGCTGAACGTAAATGACTAAACCCGTCAGTCGATGAAGCGGTGCGAACATTTCTAAGGTCACTCGCAAATTGAGGATATGGCCTATTATGTGTCAAAAAAATATAAATATATTAAAAGCAATTACTTGTCAAAAAAATATAAATATATTAAAAGCATTTACCTATCAAAATCTTTCCATGCTTCACTATCCGTTGGGTGCCTCAATACATCATCGTATGGGGATGTTTCCCTTTGACCATGCCATCGCATATGACGTGTAGTATATTTTGAATTGTACAAACGCTGCAACCTCGGTGTTAGAGGAAAATAACGAACAATCTTCATTGGTACTTTGTTACCAACATCTTCATATCTTGGCAATCCACATACAGGGCACTGGTCATGCATGTCATCTCCTTAATAGTATAAGAAACAACCATTTAAACATGGATGGATAAGCTCATACCCCATCCCAACACCCTTGAGGATTTTTTCCGCCTCTACGTATGATTTAGGAATTTGTTTGGAGTGGACAATAAAGATTTTTGAAACCCCAAATGCTTATCAAATGCCTTGATAGAAATTCCAGTTTCTTCTTTAAGAGAAATTTCTCTTAGAAGGGCACCCAAGGAAGTTTCTGCACAACCCTCGTATAATGGATTATTCGTTTCCGCTATCAGTCGTGAATAGGCATCAGTCGCTTTCAAAGCAACATTGTCCACATCACAAACATGAGCACCTTCCTCGGCGATTGATTCATTATCATTGTATCGCTCACGGAATGGAAATGCATCTTCCACAAATTGTACAACAGGATTGAAATTGTGACTCGAAGATGCTCGATCGCGTCTCATATTCAGCCTTTGTTGCGATGCAGTAGGTATATCTGTAACCTCACCGTGTTGATCCCATACAGTATAATTTTTCATTATACCAACATTTTTCAAATGAAACATTATATCTGCCTCATTTTGATATAACATGTTGCCACAACCTATGTAGGGGCATTTGTAATAACCTTTCCAACTCATTGAATTATTTTTAGCGAATTCCAAAAATGTATATATTCCCAAAATATATTTTTCCTCGTATCTTCTTAAATTCATCCAACTTTTATCCACATTTTTTGTCATGTTTGTATGTGAAAAATAAATACATAATTAAACATGAAATAACTACAAAATCTCCAAAATCGTTCCAAAACACGTTCCAATTTTACATGATATAAACATGAAATAACTACAAAATCATAAAAAATAAAATAAAGTAAGAGCTAAACGTATTTTTAGACACGTAGTAATCCAAATTTAGACAAGATAAACATGAAATAACAACAAAATTATATATACAAAATAGGATTATAATAACCTAAAAAATATAAATGTCTTTTGATGATGAAAACGTTTGTTGGAAGCCAAAATCGCTCCAAATCACGTTCAAAATTTAAATGATATAAATATGAAATAATTACAAAATTAGACAAAATAAAATAATAATTACCTAAGAATCTTTAAATGACGTTTGTTGGAAGCCAAAAGTCGTCAAAATCGCGTCTCAATTCCTTAGAAACGAAATTTTTTGGAAGAGAAAAGAAAATGTTGGAATGAAGATGAAATATCGGAATAAAGATAAAATGTTAGAAATGGGGGAACCATCATTATATATTAATCATTGTGACCTTAGGCAACATAGAAATAAGAAAATATGTTGCCTAAGATAGATCTTATGCAACAAAAACAATAGTTAATATGTTGCCTAAGTAAAAGTAGGTGTGAATCTTAATTCATCGGTTATTACATTTTTAACTACCTATATTTATTTATATTTATGACTTTAGGCAACATAGAAACAAGAAAATATGTTGCATAAGCTAGCTCTTACGTAACAACTACAATAGATTATTTGTTGCCTAAGTAAAAGTAGGTGTGAATCTTAATTCATCAGTTATTACATTTTCAACTACCTATATTTATTTATATTTTGACCTTAGGCAACATAAAAACAAGAAAATATGTTGCCTAAGATAATGTTCATTGATTTAAAAAAAACGTTATACAACTAAGGCAACATAAGGAAAGATGTTGCTTAAAAAAAACATTATACAACGGGTTATTACATTTTCAACTACCTATATTTATTTATATTTTTTATCTTAGGCAACATAGAAACAAGAAAATATGTTGCCTAAGATAACATTCATTGATTTAAAAAAAAAACGTTATACAACCAAGGCAACATAAGGGAAGATGTTGCTTAAAAAAACGTTATACAACGAGTTATTACATTTTCAACTACCTATATTTATTTATATTTTTTACTTTAGGCAACATAGAAACAAGAAAATATGTTATAAGATAACTTTCATTGATTTAAAAAAACAACGTTATACAACTAAGGCAACATAAGGGAAGATGTTGCTAAAGATAGTTGAGGTAATATATAATTATTCATACGTTGCATAAGGTCTCACTTAGGCAACATTGAACTACACCTTCCCTAAGAGGAAACTTAGGCAACATATATTAGCATTTGTTGCCTAAGCTTATCTTAAGCAACATAGGCAATTAGCATTTGTTTTCTAAGACAACATTTGGTGTAGTGTATCTACTCTTATTATATTTCATATTGTTCAATTGTAGTGCAAACTTAACTATATTGGATTTTCATCATTAAGCGGCAATATGAGCAACAATTTAAAAACACTTCTTATTATATGCACTACTAGAAAAATGCTTAATTCCGACTAGATATTACCGACGGCCAAAATTCGTCGGTAATTTTCGACGGAACACCGACGGATATGAAACATTTGCGACGGATACACTATCCGTCGGTAAATATAGCCATTTCCGACGGATCACCAACGACCAAAAATTATTTTATTTTTGATTTTTTTAAATATTTCAATCCGTCGGTAAATTTACTAATTTAATTAATAATTATTTTTTCCTGCAGTCCATCTGTAATTCGTTGCAAATTAGCGACGGATTTCTGACGGCCTTAAGGAAATCCGTTGGTAAATAATTTATTTCTTTTTCTAAGATCATGTATGTATGTATGTATGTATGTATGTATGTATGTGTATGCATGTATGTGTGTGTGTCGTATGCATATTTGTGTGTGTATATGAACATGTACATATGTATATATAGTATATATATATATTATATGTATATAGTATATATATGTATATATACATGTATTGCTTGTATGTATATAGTACATATATATATGTATATCATGTATATATGTGTCGTATGCATATAAGTGTGTGTGTGTATATGTCTAGATCATGTATTGTATACATATATATGTATATAACACATATGTCTATAGATCATGTTTATGTATGTATGTACGTATGTATGTCTATAGATCATGTCTATGCCATGTGTCTATGTATGTATGTAGTATGTATGTCTATAGATCATGTCTATGTTATGTGTGTATGTATGTATGTCTATAGATCATGTCTATGTATGTGTGTATGTATGTATGTCTATAGATGTATTGTATACATATGTATTGCTTATATGTATATAGCACATATGCGTCTATATCATGTCTATGTATGTGTGTATGTATATATGTATGTATGTCTATAGATGTATTGTATATACATATGTATTGCTTGTATGTATAGAGCCATACGTCTATATCATGTCTATGTATGTGTGTATGTATGTATGTATGTATGTATGTATATAGATGTATTGTATATGTATATCATGTGTATGTATGTATATTCCATATATATGCATATGTATGTATATCATGTGTATGTATGTATGTCTATAGGTGTATTATATACATATTGCTTGTATGTATATGTATATGTGGTATGCATATAAACGTCTGAATGTCATGTACATGTCTATATGTATATATGTATATATATGTCTATAGATATATGTATATGTCCATATATGTATGTATATGTGTGTGTCCCAATGATTAACAATTCAATCAAATAAACCAATAAACAATATGATATTGCAAACCTTATATTGATTAATCAAACGAATTGAATGATTACAATAGTTCTTGATCAACCTCTTTCTCTCTGTATCTCCTCTTGTTCACGACGCACACACACAGCCTCTTCTAACTAAAGATTAATTTCTCTAATTTAGCACACTTGAAACCTAATAAACACTAAACTCACCTAATTTATACTTAGGCCTTATTAGCCTAATGGGCTTGGCTAGGCTTGGGCCCAACAACTAAAAACAACTATTAACTAAATTAAAAGACAAATAAAGAAAATACGAAAAACATACTTTGACTATTTATTACAAAAGGACCCTAGACTATTTGTTGAGACGACTTTATCAACTTTGACTTCAGTTTTCCATCTCCAGATAATGATGATCTTGAATCCAATAAAACTATACTTTAACAATCTCCCCCTTTGGATCAAGATCATTCTTTAAGCTCAGAAAAATGCAATCTTCCTCTTTGTAGCAATCTCCCCAATCGATGAGAATATCTCTTGGAAAGAAATAATTATCTCTAGTTTCAGCTCGGAATGCTTCAGCAAATCATCTTCAAAGAAAATTTCTTCAATGGAGCAAAAACTTTTGATCTCCGCATTTCTTGGTTGACGCTTCTCCCCCTTTTTGATGAAAAGAGGAAATAGATCATCAAAACTTGTCTTCAAGAAATGATGTCCACCACTTATCTTGCCAACAGAACCACTGATTATCCGTCAATTCATAAAGATGTGTATCCAGATCTTTGCAAATCCAGACAAAATAGAAAATGAAGTGTAACACTTGAATCAACAAATGAATCAGTTAAAATTGTATGTCAGTAACACAAAGTCACTGTGTGTAACGAATACACAATATTAAAGAGCTTTTACGATGTTCACTCCCCCAGGGCTTCCATTCAATCATCGAAACACCATAAAGGCAATTTCTATGAACGTTATGACAAAGAAACACATTCTTTATGTGTTCGTGCAAGTGATGGAATAAAAGAAGCATATGATAATTGCTTATAAGGCTCAAAAAGTGTAAACCACTAAGACAAGTAGTTAAACACAGACTCAATGTGCATTAGTGAAGTCTGAAGGTAGGGCAGACTTCCTTCTTTTCAATATCCAGATTTTCCAAATGAAAATCAGATAGCATATGTGTTGCGTCCCCTTTGAAAATGAAACATTTTCTTGTTGAGAAGAAAATGAGTGGTAGGTGGGGTAATGTCAAGAGTTGGCATGGGCTAGTTGCTTGTTTCAATAATGTTCACCAAAGAATTGTGAAACATTAGAAATGTGGTTGCCCGACTCAGAAAGTAGTTGGTGCAGAGTTTAATATTCTTTTACTCTGTTCTCTCACCCTCTTTCTTTGTATCATTAAGCTCACAGCTAACCAAACTCTCTTTTACATTTTCTCTCATCACACATCCCACACTCATTTCATGAAACTTCTCACACTCAATCACTAAGGATTTATTTCTTGAGTAGGAGACACTGGTTAACGTGAATCCATAGAAGTTCAATTAAGTCCTAGCACATTGATCCCATGTTTTCCTATGAAGCATATGTTGCTCAGATGATTTAACTTGATCAGTTAAAGCTCAATGATGAATTAGAAAACATTTAAAATCACACTTCCAATTCAAGAAATCTGGTTGAGGATCGGGAAGTGGTTTGAACATTTAAGAACATGTTTTCTTATGATTGAAAATTGTCCTTCTTTCAACCATAAATGAAATGAAGATAAGGAATTATACTTTTTGAGTACAATCTTACCTC
The DNA here is from genome assembly GCA_023525745.1 of Arctium lappa. Classification (NCBI taxonomy): domain Eukaryota; kingdom Viridiplantae; phylum Streptophyta; class Magnoliopsida; order Asterales; family Asteraceae; genus Arctium; species Arctium lappa. The sequence continues at coordinate 66,377,265 of CM042051.1, forward strand.
TCACAAAGTCAAGCTTAAATATATGATCTTTGAAGCATCTCTCAACCTACAAAATTCTAAAAGTCTAGTCAAAGTAACTTTATTCACTGAAATTGAAATGACATAAAGCAGTAAAACAATTAATGTACGAGTTCTGATCAGAAATAATCAGAAGTCATCGCCTTTACTCCCCCTGAAATTAGGCATCAGAAAAATTATCAGTGTAAAAGATATGCATTAACTCCCCCTCAAACGTTGATCATCATATCTGTCAGTTGCATAAAATTTCAAAAAAGTATGTACTCCCCCTTGATAGATGATTTCCTCATTTGAGTATTGGAGTACAATTTCTTGTCAGCACAGGAGTAAGGTCTTTTGATCATTGAAGTATGAGTCGTAAACTGTTGTGTTTAGAAGTCAATCTCCGTCGAATTACGGGTCTTAAGCTGATTTGCTTAGATGCCTCGACTCTCTTATTCCCCTTTGACAGTAAGTGTCTGCAACACAGATTCATCCTTTTTCTTTGGTACCCACTGGTATTTGGGTCCATGTTTGTTAGTTGCAGTTCTTATGGGAATAACAGAGTAAGAACCATACCAGAAATGATCACTTGTTTTATGAACAAGATCATGTGTACGACAGTAAGAACAATACAATTGCTTACCTGACAACCTGATTAATTGATCTCTCGTGTAGATATGTTCAGGTTTACCTTTATGCGTATTGTTCTTCTCGGCATTAGGGTTATGTACACATGAATTCTTTCCTTTCTCGTCTTTCTTCTCATTTTCAACTGGTTTCTTTTTCCAGACCAGTTCTTCTTCTTAGTAACTTCTTCTTCTTCTTCTGTATGTATCTGAACAATCTACATTGTCATCAAAGAAAATTTTAGTGGTACGAATTTGATCAAATGAATTGACTAACCTTCTTGAAGAAACAGATTTCAAATGTGAGCTTGAGGCTGTCTTTTTGAAGTCAGCTGAATTATTCCTAGGCGTGTGGAATTGTAACTCTGGAGTCGTTTGCTCAGTCACCACCACCTTTGAAACAATCTTTTCCAGCTCTTTAACCTTTGAAGCAAAGTTGTCTCTTTCTTTAACAAGTTGGTCAATCTCTTTCTTGAATTCAGACATCGCTTTTCGATCTTTCAAGGCATTTTCAGATAATTCAGATAGCTTGACAGTCAGCTTTCTAATCTCAGTTTCAAAGAAATTTCTCTCTTCTTCAAATCCCTTCTCAGCATCATTTCTCTGGCCGGATATTTCTTTAAAGAATCCAGCGTTCTTCTGTTCAATGGCCTTCTTGTCTTTGGAAAACTTTTCCCTTTACAGAATAATTACTTTCTCAAATTCAGAAGTCTTTTGAGAAAGCTTTAAACATTTCAGCTCAACCGCCTTCTTTTCGTCTGCACATTTGCTTGAAAAATCTGAAAACTTCTTTACAAATGCTTTCTTTTCAATCTCAAAAACAGATCTCTCTTTGGCCATCTTTTTCTCTAGATCAGATATTTTCTTTTGAAGCTCAACATTTGCACTCTCCAAATCATTAACTTTCTCATTATTCTCAACAGAATCTATTTTCTGGATTTGAGCTTCCAAGGCAGAAATCTTTTCTTTTAGTTCAGAGTTCTCAAATTCCAGAAACTTTACTCTTGAAGACAACTTTGGTCCTGTCACAATCTTCTCAATATGTTCCCATAATAGCTTTCCTGTAGCCTTTTTACTGTCTAATGTAAAAAATATCTCTTTTGAAATCTCTTCTGATATTCCTTTCATTAGGAAAGATCGAGCTAAACTGTCAGCTTCAAATCTTTTTCTTTGCTTGTCTGAATACATATCAAGTGGTAATGGAAGCTCTTTTTCTTCACTTTCTCCATTATCCTTTATAAGATTAAAAACTTTCTTTGGAGCTGTCATGCTACCTTCCCTCAGAGATATTCTAATAACATCCCTTAATGCATGTTTATCAATGAAATCTATGAACTGATTTTTCCATGCATCATACTCTCCTTTGAAAAGTACTGGTGGATTCTCATTCATACTGATTGAAGGAGCTTTGATGGAAGTCATTCTTATTTGATAAGATATGCAATAAGAAACTGGTATTGATCGTTAGTCCAGATAAAATCAAACAATACTGAAAATCTTAGAATGAAATTCAGAAAAATTTGATCACGAACAGAACTTTGTCCCCCTTCGCAGACTTAGCACGGGGGTCCCGCTACCCGGTTATAGGCCATATTACAGTATGCCAAAATTTGTCTAAGTGGAGAAAAAGAGCAAATTCGCGAGAAGAGGAGTTGGCGCAAAAGAGGGTGTGCGTGAACCACTGTTGGCGCAAAAGATATAACACAACCGGTATCTTGCTACGACCGATATAATGCTTCGACCGGTACCTTGCTTGGATCGGTAAAGTGTCGACCGACAAAGTAACGACCGGTAATTTGCCAACCGGTATTGGTCTTCGACCGGTATTGGTCTTCGACCGGTATAAGTCTTCGACCGGTATAAGTCTTTGACTGGAATTGGTCTTCGACCGGTAAGATGTGTTAACCGGGCGACCAATATTTTGTCAACCGATAAGGTTTCGACCAATATAGGCTGTGAGTTATCCGGGCGACCGGTAAAGAGAATTGACCTGTATTTTAGCGGTCGACTGATATGGACTATTTGTTTGCCGGGCGACCGGTATGTTCTTGATATTAACGATCCAGTTAAACACAAATCAGTCCAGAAAACAGTCGATAACTCGAATTACACTACCAAACTTTGCCAAAACGATCGTTTAATCAACTAGAACTGATTGCAATCAATTAATTTCAATAAAAACCACTCTAAGTGAGATTTGATTGATGAACCAGTGTCTACTCGTGAACGAACCAAAAACAGCAAAAATCATCAAATAATCGAACAAAATCGATGCAATACCCAAATCAAACGGTACTCAATCAAGATAATAGGCAAATAGATCACAAACCAATCAATAAAAACTTGAATGAACAATCACACAATAAAAATTGAATCTTTGACAGATAAACAGAAAAAAAAAATTCAATTCAATCTGTTAAGCTCTGATACCAATTGTGTGTCCCAGTGATTAACAATTCAATCAAATAAACCAATAAACAATATGATATTGCAAACCTGATATTGATTAAACAAACGAATTGAATGATTACACTAGTTCTTGATCAACCTCTTTCTCTCTGTATCTCCTCTTGTTCACGGCGCACACACACAACCTCTTCTAACTAAAGATTAATTTCTCTAATTTAGCACACTTGAAACCTAATAAACACTAAACTCACCTAATTTATACTTAGGCCTTATTAGCCTAATGGGCTTGGCTAGGCTTGGACCCAACAACTAAAAACAACTATTAACTAAATTAAAAGACAAATAAAGAAAATACGAAAAACTTACTTTGACTATATATTACAAAAGGACCCTAGACTATTTGTTGAGACGACTTTATCAGCTTTGACTTCAGTTTTCCATCTTCAGATAATGATGATCTTGAATCCAATAAAACTATGCTTTAACAATTTGTATATGTATGTATGCATGTATGTATGTATGTATGTATGTCTATAGATGTATGTATGTGTGTATAACACCTTTGGTCCCGGATCTAACTGGAATTAATGGGAAAAGATAACGGCCATTAACTGTTTTCGTGTAGTCCAATTAGTTCAGGGGTATTTTAGTTAATTTAAATATAATTTGATAAATTAATTAGTAATTTTAATATTAATTAATATATGATAGTTTATTTATTAATTTAGTTTAATAATTTAAAAGTAATTTTTTTAATTTTAAAAAATTAATATCCGTCAGTAATTTACCGACGGATATTTCATCCGAAATCCGTCGGTGACTTTCCGAAATTTCTAAAAAAAAATAGTAGGCATAAAGCCCTAATTTCAGTTCTTCCCTCACTTCCCTCTCCATCGAACTCATCGAGAAGTCACATCCATCCATCACCGACTATTTCACTCTCCACAACCCTTACTCTGGCGATTTCACGAACTCCATAGCCCTCTCCCTCTCGATCTCTCCTTACTGCTACTCTCCCTCTCGACCTCTCCTCTCGTCGACCTAACCTCTCTCTCTGTAAGTTGATTCACAATCGCCACCATCTTCATTTTCTGTAAGTTAATGTGTTAGTGTGTGGTTATAGTCAAGTAATTTTATATTTATTTTCAAAAATCAATTGCTAAGAATCGGACCAAATACTTCAGTTGGTTCTATTATTTTTTTCAAGTTGTTATAATTCTCCAATGGCATTGTCATTTTGATTGTAGGTAGCACTGATTGTTATACTCTATGTTATTAATTTTTATGACTTGGGTTACAATGGCCAGAGGCCATATTGCTTATGTTCTGTCAAGTTTTTATGGAATACAAAGTAGTGCTCATAGGGGAGTAAGGATCAGTTTTGGGCAGTTCAATCTTCGTGGGATAGGATTGTGATTTTATTAGGTTTTGAAATATGTCCCCTCAAATGGATTTAGTTTTTTCATGTTAGTCCTTTTTGTATTTGGAAAATGAAATAAGTGAGATTCATCTATTCAATATGTTCAACATATTTATTCTTGTTTATATGTTCAATATATATGCAATATGTTCAATATGTTTCTTTGATATATATGTTCCTTTGTTTTTGGATTTGCTTGATATATATGCAATCTGCTTACTTCTAGTTTAGGGAATATTGGGGATTGTATTTCTAGGATTTGCATACAGGTTTGTAATGATAGGTGGTACTTGTATTGATAGGTGTATATCATGTTTAAGTTGGTTTAGATAGTCATTTTTATGTATTTGGAATATGAGGTTTGTATTGCTTGAGGAATTGGCAAAGGAACCAATTAGGTCTGGATAGTTGTTCTATTCCCCTATTTTCTTCTTTGTGATTCCATATTGCTTTTTCTTGATTAGTTGGGTTGCCAATTGTTGGGCAAACATTAGGTTGGTAAATTGAAATATTGATTTTATAGCCGTTATGCCGCCGAAACTTTAAAAAATATATGCTTGTGTTTTAAACTCGTTTCGTTCATTCCAAAACACCTATCTTTGATTAAACCTACAGTTTGACTTTTAAATAGTCAAACCATTACAAGTAGGGTTTTAAACTTTTCAAAACACCTTTCTTTTATTGTAACCTACGGTTTTGAGTTTCCAATAGTCAAACCATTACACTAAGAGTTTTAAAGTCATCCAAAGCTCCTCTAAACCTACAGTTTGACTTTCAAGTAGGCAAACCATTACATGTAGTGTGTTCAATAGACTTATAACTTCATTGACACCTACGGTTTAAATTTTAAATAGTCAAACAATTACACGTAGGGTTTTAAACTTTCCAAAACACCTTTCTTTGATTGTAACCTACGGTTTTGACTTTCAATTACTCAAACCATTACATTAGATTTTTAAAGGCATCCAAAGCTCCTCTAAACCTATGGTTTGACTTTCAAGTAAGCAAACCATTACATGTAGTGTGTTCAATAGACTTCTAACTTCATTGACACATACGGTTTGACTTTTAAATAGTCAAACCATTACACGAAGGATTTTAAACTTTCGAAAACACTTTTCTTTAATTGTAACCTACGGTTTTGACTTTACAATAGTCAAACCATTACATTAGAGTTTTAAAGTCATCCAAAGCTCCTCTAAACCGACGTTTTGACTTTCAAGTAGGCAAACCATTAGATGTAGTGTGTTCAATAGACTTCTAACTTCATTGACACCTACGGTTTGACTTTTAAATAATTAAACCATTACACGTAGGGTTTTAAACTTTCCAAAACATCTTTCTTTGATTGTAACCTACAGTTTTGACTTTTCAATAGTCAAACCATTACACTAAGAGTTTTAAAGTCATCCAAAGCTCCTTTAAACCTACGGTTTGACTTTCAAGTAGGAAAACCATTACATTTAGTGTTTTCAAGTCATTCAAAAGTCTTGTACACCACCTCTATCTTGATTATGTCGACTAACTACTTCTTTCTTTGTTGTAGTTGTTGAATATGTAGACAGATAGAGGATGGATGTATAGAAAGAACGACAGTCAGAGGTTTCGTAGCCTCGACTATATTGTTGCAATGGATTGTTTTTTGGACTATGCCTATGCCAATGAAGGGACTGTTGAAAGGAAACCTACACGTAATGGGATAGTGTTAACCCTAAAAATAGGGATAACAAATATCCGTAAAAAACGGACATGTGGTATATAAAATTTGCCATAGCAAGAGCCTCCCAAAAATGGGGAACTATTCAAATTTGTTTAATTACAATTGTAATTCAACGGACAAATAAATGACAACCGACTAATCTAATTTCTCTATCTATAAAATAGATTACAAAAGGGGTGTTATCTATAAACCCAACGTCATCTCCAAACATATATGTCCAAGTGCAAAATTCCCCAAGCTCTCACCCAAAGCAACTATGCCTGCTTAGAACCGGCACCGCTAGAACCTTAGATACACATCGACACCACAAAAGTGTTAGGACAAAAAGCCTAGTGAGTTGCACAAGAAATAGCATATAAGATCAATTACAATTCTTATCAGCAATTAACCAATGTTCAATAAATGTGGAGTCAATAGGGGAGACCCATAGCACCAATCAAGTTCCACCCAAAGAGACGGTATACCTTGATGTCAACTAACAACAGTGACATACCAAAGGCCCAGCACACCCGAGGACTACAACCATGGCATTACCCCGGATGGCGGAGGTCTAGGCACATACCATCACGGCGGCGCCCAAGACTACATCCTCCTAGTGTCTACTGACTTGGTTCGTCCAACATGCATTATAGGAGGTCTCAAGGCACAATATACCAAAGATATTTCAATACCGACAATGGGTACAATATCACCATCCCTATCCATATAAAGTCCACAATAGAACTAGTGTGACTAATAACTCATCTTATAAACATGGTATCCACAACTAGTGTCTCAAGTAGGAAATCATCCCCATAATATTTCATGTATTTCATTTAAACATGGCAAGACATATTTAGGCATGAAAACCTAAGGAAAACCCAAATACTTATGTATTTAAAATGAGCATTTTCAATTAATATGAGAAATGATAACAAGTAGCATATTCATGATGTGTATCTAGTTTTGACAAAGGTTTAGTAAACTCACAATCTAGGTTTTAGGTCAAATACCTAGAAAATAGGAAACCCTAGATGAAGAGGTTGAGACTTGAAGATGACAAGGTTGCACTTTCAGAAACCTTAGAAAATCTTCCTTGAGGACAATGAATGCAAGATCAAAAACCCCAACTACCAAGATGATTGATATTAATGAGGGTTAGGGTTTGGGGATGTATGGAACTGACTTGGGAGCTCTAAAATCGCCAAAGACAAAAGTGGGAAATGATGTAAATGAGGTAAAAATCGGTTAGGAACTTATTTAAGTCAAAAATCCCGTCGGCGTTAGTGCCATGGGCACTATCGCGTGTCAAAATCGCGTGAAGCCTGAAGGCCACGGTAACATTCCCGCGAGAGTGACCTGTGATAGTGACAGTGTCACTATCGCGTGGCACTCTCGCGCCACTCCGCCAACAGTCTAAAAACTCAGTCTAAAATGATAATGAGCGCGAGGTTAAGGCATTTAAAAAGGTTATACAATTCATATGACATTATAATAATGATCATGCGCATATAAAAGTCCTCATATTCTCAAATAATCACAATTAATGTATTTAAGGGAAGCGCTTACTTACCTTATAAATTTCCAGGTGTTACAATCCTCCCCACCTAATTGGGATTTCGTCTCGAAATCTCATCCTAAATTAAACAATTGAGGATAACGCTTCTTCATATCATCTTCATACTCCCAAGTAATGTTAGCACCCCGATGATGCGTCCATTGAACTTTCACCATGACCACTTCTTTGTGCCACAACTTTTTCACTTTCGACTCTAATATTGCCTCCGGTTCTTCCACACAAGGATTCCCATTATCTACCCGGATCTCCGTCAAGGGAATCACACTTTCTTCCTCGGCTAGGCACTTCCGAAGGTAACACACGTGGAACGTAGGATGTATCCCATCCATTTCCGATGGCAAGTCCAAACGGTAGTCTTGTAATCCGATTCTTTCTAGAATGACGAAGGGTCCAAGGAAACGAGGACTAAGTTTTCCATTCTTCCCAAAACGGATAATCCCCTTCCATGGAGACACCTTTAACATGACACGACCGCCCACTTGGAATTCGACCAGTCTCCTCTTCTTGTCCGCATAACTCTTCTGTCGGTCTTGCGCCGCCTTCAATGTTTCTCGAATTTTTTTCACTTTGTCATTCATATCTTGAACTATTTGTAGTCCAGCGAATTGCTTTTCGCCCGCCTCTAGCCAACAAACCAGAGTTCTACACTTCCTTCCATAAAACGCCTCGAACGGTGCCATTTCGATACTTGAATGGTAACTATTGTTGTACGCAAACTCCACCAAAGGTAGATGCGAGTCCAAACTTCCTCTAAAATCTATGACACACGACCTCAACATGTCCTCTAGTGTCTGGATCGTCCTTTCGCTTTGACCGTCCGTTTGAGGGTGGTATGCCGTACTCAGATTTAATCTAGTGCCCAACTCCTTATGTAAGCTAGCCCAAAAATTTGATGTGAACCAATTTTCCCGGTCTGACACGATGGATTGCGGAACCCCATGTCTCGACACCACCTCATCGATATAAAGTTTGGCCAATTTCTACATTGGCAAAGTCTCCCGCATCGCAAGGAAGTGTGCATTCTTGGTTAGTCGGTCAACTATTACCTAAATGGTGTCATGTCCTCGCAAGGTCTTCGGAGGTTTCGTCACGAAATCCATGGTGATGTTGTCCCATTTCCACTCGGGGATGGACAACGGTTGCAAACAACCGTACGGTCTTTGATGTTCTGCTTTGACTTTGAGACACATGACATATCTCTCCACATAATTAGCCACGTCTAGTTTCATCATCGGCCACCAATAGTTCAATTTCAAGTTCCTATACATCTTGGTGCTACCGGGATGTATATAATACTTAGATTTGTGAGCTTCTTCAAGAAGTAGCTCCCAATTTCCACCTAACTTTGGCACCCAAATTTGCCCTTCAGAGAGTTTAAGTCCACGATTGTCCTCCGTCAATGTTTCTCTCGGATTTGAGATTTTCCTCCTTGAGCGCTTCCACTTGACACATCTTGATGTTTTCCGACAAACTTGATACCACGTCAATCCTGGTGGGGGATAATTTGACACCACCATCATAGATCCTTCGGCTCAACGCATCTGCCACCACGTTGGCCTTACCAGGATGGTAGAGTAATTCACAATCATAGTCCTTGAGAAGTTCAAGCCACCTTTTTCTCCACATGTTGTGTTCTTTCTGATCGAAAATGTACTTAAGACCCTTGTGGTCCGTGAAAAGAGTACATTTCGTCCCATATAAGTAGTTCCGCCACAACTTCAACGCAAAAACCACCGCCGCCAACTCCAAGTCATGAGTTGGATAGTTCTTCTCATGATCCTTTAGTTGTCGTGACGCATAAGCTACTACTTTCCCTCGTTACATTAGGACGCACCCAAGCCCCATCTTAGAAGCATCATTATACACTACAAAGTCTTCCGATCCCTCGGGTAGGGATAAGATCGGAGCTTCACATAGTCTTCTCTTGAGCGTTTGGAAAGCTCGATCTTGCACATTGGTCCAAAGAAACTTGACGTTCTTTCTTGTGAGTGAAGTGAGTGGCGTAGCTATCTTGGAGAAATCTTGAATGAAACGTCTATAATAGCCCGCCAAACCCATGAAACTTCAGATCTTCGTCGGACTCGTTGCCGGATTCCAACTCATAATCACCTCGATCTTTGCTGGGTCTACCTTTACACCGTCTTAGACACCACATGCCCCAAGAATTGCACTTCCTGGAGCCAGAATTCGCACTTCGAGAACTTTGAAAACAACTTTTCCCTTCTTAGGACATCCAACACTTCCCGTAAATGTTTCCCATACTCGGACTCGTCCTTTGAATAAATTAGAATATCGTCGATGAAGACGATCACAGATTTATCCAAAAATGGGCAACACGCGCGGTTCATCAAGTCCATAAATACGGCCGGAGCGTTGGTCAAACCGAAAGGCATCACCAAAAACTCGTAGTGACCGTATCGCGTTCGGAAAGTCGTCTTCGGAATGTCTTTCTTCTTCACTCTCACTTGATGGTATCCAGACCGAAGGTCAATCTTTAAGATGTATCCCGCGCCTTGGAGTTGATAAAAAAGATCGTCGATGCGAGGTAAAGGATACTTGTTCTTTACCGTGACTTTGTTCAACTCTTGGTAGTCGATGCACATCCACATGGATCCATCCTTCTTCTTCACGAACAAAACCGGTGCTCCCCAAGGTGATGAGCTCGGTCGGATGAAACCCATCTCTAGCAACTCTTGAAGTTGCGTCATCATATCTTTCATTTCCGTCGGGGCCAATCGGTAGGGGGCACAGGCTATCGGAGCCGCCCCCGGAGTGAGGTCGATTTGGAACTCCATTTGTCGTTCCGACGGTAACCCGGGTAAGTCTTCTGGAAAGACGTCCGGATAGTCTCACACGACCTTCACATCCTTCACCGACTTCTTCTCTTTCTTCGCGTCCACCACATAAGCCAGATACAAAGGGTAACCAATAGCTAGGAACTTGCGAACCTTAAGAGAGGAGATGATAGGATGACTCCTCATCCCTTTCCCCCCGTAGATGGTGACCACACCATTTTTCGTCAAAGGTATTTGGATCATCTTTTTGGAGCAAAAGATGTCGGCCTTATGCCTTGCCAACCAATCCATGCCTATGACCACATCGAAGCCCCCTATAGTCATAGGTAGCAAATATACTCCAAAGGAATTCCCATTGATCTCAATAGAACAATCACGAAAATAGTCTCGGATGATCATTTGATCTCCATTAGCTACTTCTACTACTAACGCATCGAGAAGGACACTAATAGGAGTGACGAACCGTTTACAGAATTTATCTGATACAAAAGAACATGTAGCACCCGAATCAAATAATACGCGAACGGGCAAGGAGTTTACTATGAACGTACCCGAAACAAGATTCGCGGTCTCCTTTGCCTCCACGGTAGTCATCTAGAAAGCTCAGTTTGGCGCCCTCGGTGGTTGATCGACTCGCGCCGTTGATCCAAAGGAAATCCCAGGGTTGACACCTACTAGCTTTAGGCAATCCTTCCTCATATGGCCCGGTTCCCGACACTCGAAACACACCGGTCCCCAGATAGGACATTCTCGAGTCGCATGCTCCTTCTTGCCGCACTTGGCACAACCGACCGGACCCGAATAAGTTCTTGGTTTCCATGGGCCTGAGTGCTTAGTCTAGCAGTTGTGGCACCATCGATCTTCCCTTAGATTGCTATCGATTCTTCCACTCACAAATGGCTTAGACGGTCAAATGGGCCCAGATGGGCCTTCCCATTTCCGCTTCTCTCCAACCTGTCTTCTCTCTTCCTTCTCCGCATTTATGTCGTCCTATATAACCAAGGACTCTTCGATGACCTCTTGCAATGTCGATCCTCTAGCATTTCTCACCGTCGTTCTCATCTTGGCAGGTAAACCTTGTTGGTAGACCTTAATCTTCGACCTATCATCGGGGACCAGGTGTCCCACCAAATTCAACTTCTCCAAGAACATTTTGGAGTATTCAGTAACTGACAAAGTCCCTTTCTTCAAATCCATGAACTCTCTTCAAAGCTTGTCCAACGACCTTTCATTGCAATACTTGTCCATAATCTTTTCCTTGAAAACTGGCCAAGTCAACTTGGCTAAAACCTCAGGGGTGAGGGCAGATCGAGTGAGATTCCACCAAATTAAAGCCTCTCCCCTAAGCAATTGAGAAGTGAACTTGACCCTTTGCGAGATGTTACATTCACTGGACTCGAAGGCCATCTCCACCTCCTTAAGCCAATACATGCAAGCCACCGGGTTGTCAGAACCTGCAAACTCTTTTGGGTTGCACCCCAGAAAATTTTTGTAGGAGCATCCCTTGAACTTTCCTTAGTTCCCATTCTCCACCGGATCTTCAGTCAATACAACGGCCGGTCCACCACCCCTCCACATTACAATGTTCTCCGCCATCGTCTCCGGTTGTCGGTGACTGGCATCTCGATCTTCCAGAAGCTTCATGAATAATTCTTGTCTCTGATCCTAGTTTCCATAGTCACCTCCTCCATGATGGCATTGTTAGCCGCAATATTCGTGCGCGGAATCTGTTCGGGTCCTCCTCCCAAGATATTGGGTATGAGAAGTCCCTCGGGGATTATGACCAAAAGAGGTTGGTCCGCTGTAGATTCCACTTCCATGTGGACCTCTGGCGTATTCGGTAACCTGCTTTTAAGGTTTACCATTGGTATCTGCCATACACGTACAAAAAAAGAGATTGAGAAAAGACTAGGTGAGTTGAACTCATTGTACGTACTAATAGACATTTCAATTATCATAATAACGACATTTGCAAGCATACTCACATAACAATGTATTCATAATAGCAGTAGCTAGGTGAAATTATGAACAGATCATACACAAGGATTCTTGTTACCATAATTACAACTCTTAATTTGTGTAATTCCATAAGTCCTAACGCTCTCCCCACCTAAGATTTCTACCCCAAGTGGACAGTGAAGTTATAAAGTCTAAAGCTTAAGTCTAGATATGCTAAAACAATACCTAGTTCACTTAAACTAAAGCTCTGATACCAACTTGTAACACCCTAAAAATAGGGATAGCAAAAATCCGAAAAAAACGGACATGTGGTATATAAAATATGCCATAGCAAGAGCCTCCCAAAAATGGGGAACTATTCAAACCTGTTTAATTACAGTTGTAATTCAACGGAAAAATAAATGACAACCGACTAATCTAATTTCTCTATCTAGAAAATAGATTACAAAAGGTGTGTCGTCTATAAACCCAACGTCTTCTCCAAAAATATATGTCCAAGTGCAAAATTCCCCAAGCTCTCACCCAAAGCAACTATGACTGCTTAGAACCGGCACTGCTAGAACCTGAGATACACATCGACACCACACAAATGTTGGGCCAAAAAGCCTAGTGAGTTGAACAAGAAATAGCATATAAGATCTATTACAATTCTTATCAGAAGTTAACCAATGTTCAATAAATGTGGAGTCAATAGGGGAGACCTATAGCAACAATCATGTTCCACCCAAAGAGACGATATACCTTGATGCCAACTAACAAGAGTGACATCCCAAAGGCCCGGCACACCCGAGGACTACAACCATGGAATTACCCCGGATGGCGGAGGTCTAGGAACATACCATCACGGTGGCGCCCAAGACTACATCCTCCAAGTGTCTACTGACTTGGTTCGTCCAACATGCATTATAGGAGGTCTCAAGGCACAATATACCAAAGATATTTCAATACTGGCAATGGGTACAATATCACCATCCATATCCATATAAAGTCCACAATAGAGCTAGTGCGACCAATAACAAATCTTATAGACATGGTATCCACAACTAGTGTCTCAAGTAGGAAATCATCCCCATAATATTTCATGAATTTCATTTAAACATGGAAAGACATATTTAGGCATGAAAACCTAAGGAAACCCCAAATACTTACATATTTAAAATGAGCATTTTCAATCAATATGAGGTATGATAACAAGTATCATATTCATGATGTGTATCTAGTTTTGACAAAGGTTTAGTAAACTCACAATCTAGGTTTTAGGTTAAAAACCTAGAAAATAGGAAACCCTAGATGAAGAGGTTGAGACTTGAAGATGAGAAGGTTGCACTTTGAGAAACCCTAGAAAATCTTCCTTGAGAACAATGAATGCAAGATCAATAACCCCAACTACCAAGATGATTGATATTAATGAGGGTTAGGGTTTGGGTATGTATGGAACTGACTTGGGAGTTCTAAAATCGCCCAAGAGAAAAGTGGGAAATGAGGTAAAAATCAGCTAGGAACTCATTTATATCAAAAATCCCGTCGGCGATAGTGCCATGGGCACTATCGCGTGAAGCCCGAAGGCCGCGGTACCATTTCCGCGAGAGTGAGCTGCGATAGTGACAGTGTCACTATCGCGTGGCACTCTCGCGCCACTCCCCCAACAGTCCAAAAACTCAGTCTAAAACGATAACGAGCGCGAGGTTAAGGCATTTAAAAAGGTTATACAATTCATATAACATTATAACATTATATAAATGATCATGCGCATATAAAAGGCCTCATATTCTCAAATAATCACAATTAATGTATTTAAGGGAAGAGCTTACTTACCTTATAAATTTCCGGGTGTTACAGATAGTGCTTCGTATCAGATACCCTTGTAAGAAGTGTCAAAACTTACGCTATAAAGAAAGAGACGTGAGGCTACATTTGATGAAGCACGGTTTCATGCCTGATTATACCACATCGTGGGCACATAGTGAAACCTAGTACCATAATGAAGGGCATCAAGACGTGGGTCAATATTCTACACCGGTAGTAGATCATAATGAAGGGTATGTTGAAATGGTGAACAATCACATGATACATGATGGCATGACATGGGAAAAGAAACCCCTAATCCTTCTGCCCAAGGATTTTATGACATGTTACATGCTGCTGACGAGCCATTATGGGACGGGTGTCCAAATTAGTCGAAATTAGGAGCTGCGACAAGATTGTTGAATTGGAATGGCAGAATGTAATGTACCTGAGACGACTTATAATCGAGTTGTTCCTATAATTAAAGAGATGCTACTCGAGGGTGAAAAACTACCCGATAACTTCTATGAGACGAAGAATAGTTTGAAAAAGCTTGATCTACCAGAAGTAAAGATTGACGCTTGCAAAAACCATTGCATGCTATTTTACAAGCATGATTCTGAGTTGACCCATTATCAGTATTGCAATGAAAGTCGTTACAAGACTAGTGGACGAAGCAAGGTCCCAAACTTGGTGTTGACATACTTGCCAATTGTTCCTATACTTCAAAGATTGTATATGTCAAATAAGACGTCTAAAGATATGACTATACAAGGATCATCAGACAGAACCGGGTGCGATGGTACATCCAAGTGATGGTGCGGCTTGGAAGCATTTCGACATGGTACATCCTGACTTCGTTTCTGAGGTCCAGAATGTGCGTCTTGGCTTATGCACCGATGGTTTCAACCCGAATAATTCAAATTTGAATCCGTATTCACTATGGCTAGTGTTTCTTACCATCTACAATATACAACCTTGGTTGAGTTTGAAAGATTCATATGTTAAACTTGCATTGGTCATTCCTCGTAGAAAAAGCCCTGGTCAGAATTTGGATGTGTTTATTAGGCCGCTGATAGATGATCTCAAGATGTTGTATATAGTGGGTGCTCTTAAGTATGATGCTTCTCGTAAGAATAATTTTGAGATGAGGGCTATACTTCTATAGACCATCAGCGACTTCCCTGCCTACGCAATGTTGTTGGGATGGATCACGCACGACAAGCTAGCCTGCCCGTTATGCATGGGTACAGTCGCTTCGTTTCGGTTAAAAAATGAAGGTAAATCTTGTTGGTTTGACTGTCATCGGAGATGGTTACCTAGTGCACACCCCTTCCGACGTGATCGAACAGGATTTTTGGACAGATCTAGGGTGTTCGCTGGTCCACCACCCGAGTTAACCGGTGAAGAAAAATGGGAGCAGGTCCGTCATCTTCCTACTGTTTACAATGGCTCCCCGTTTCGATCGACCAATAGAAAAATTACCGACTTCAGAATCACTCATAATTGGGTGAAGACAAGCATCTTTTGGGAGTTGACATATTGGAAGAAGTTGTTAATCCTACACAACCTGTATGTCATGCACATTGAGAAGAACGTCTTTGAGAATCTCTTTAACACTGTCATGGACACGTCAAAAAGAAAGACTATATAAAAGCTAGGAGGATGTAGAGATTTATTGCAACCAATCACAGTTGCACATAGACACATCAGACAATAAAGTAGTGAATTTGAAGTCGTCGTCTACTTTGACCAAACAACAAGTAAAACAAGTATGTGAATGGTTGAAGAGACTAAAGTTTTCGGACGGGTATGCTTCGAATATTGGGGGTGTGTTAACATGGCAGAATACAACTTTTATAGCTTTAAGAGTCATTATTGTCA
Organism: Arctium lappa; assembly: GCA_023525745.1. Lineage (NCBI taxonomy): Eukaryota > Viridiplantae > Streptophyta > Magnoliopsida > Asterales > Asteraceae > Arctium > Arctium lappa. Next base: position 66,393,421 of record CM042051.1, read on the forward strand.
TGTGTTTATGCAACGATTTCTCCCTATTGCCTTACGAGGATGCGATTCTTTCGTGCAATCTCCCTATTGCCTTACGAGGATGCGATCCCTAATTCTTCTGCCCAAGGATGCGATAACGGAGTTATGCACATTCTTTCGTGCAATCTGCTCAAGGGTGTTGCACTTAAAAGACTTGATTCCATTGCAAACAATTATCATTCAAACAATTTGTAAGTTGGAAAAAGTCTTCTCGCCCGAATTCTTTGATTGTATTGAACACTTAGTGGTACATTTGACACGAGAAGCAATAAATGGTGGACCGGTCCAATATAGGTTGATGTATCTTTATGAGAGGTAAATGAACTTTTCCATTCAAATACTCAACCATTTATTTTCTAACATGTATTTCAATCATTGTTTAGGAAACTTGGGTCGTTGAAGAGGACTGTTAGAAACCAAGCAAGGGTGGAGGGGTCTATTGTTGAGTCTTATCTAGTAAATGAACTCTCGACCTATTGCTCCCAGTATTTTGATCCACGGATAGAAACTCGGCATAATCGCGGGTCAAGAAACTTTGCCCCAGGTATTTCTAGTTCTTCAAGAATAGACGATCGATTGAGCATATTCAAGGTCCCATCTCGTAGATTATTCATGAAGGGGGGAAAAAGATCATCTTGACTCAAGTCGAGATTCACAAGATCCACGCATATGTGTTGTTGAATTGTGAAGAAGTTCGACCTTTTCAATTGACCTTTGATGAGTAGATACGACAAAGAGAACCTCAACTTGATGGAGTTGCACGAGATAAATCTCGGGTTGAAAGTTTTTCTACTTGGTTCGAACAACACGTGAGTACAGAAATATGAAATTTACGTATGTAATGTTACACATATGTAATTTATTTCTTATTTGTGGTTTTATAGGTCATGCTCGGATCAGTCAATTTCTCCGATCATTTGAAATCCCTAGCACGTGGACTGGGCCGATATGCTTGGTCACATAAGGGATATTTTGTCAATGGTTACAAGTTTCATACGGTAACACATGTTGCTGGGCGTGTCACATATAATAGTAGCGTATGTGTGAGAGGATCTTGTTATGACGACTCTGAGTTTGATTATTACGGATTATTGGACGACGTGGTAGATGTGGAGAATTACGGTGTGGGCTATTGTGTTGTAGTTTTGTTCAAGTGTACATGGTTTGATAGTCCAGAGGGAGTTAGAGTCGACCCTAAACATGGGTTGGTTGATATCAAATACAAGTCCAGACTCAAAGGTGAGGACTATTATGTCCTAGCATCACAAGAAGAATAAGTGTATTACACACCCTATCCTTCAGGCAGTAAGGATTTAAAGGACTGGTGGGCAGTTGTGAAGACCAAAGCCATTGGAATATATGAAGTTGCAGAAAGGGCTATCGATGAGTTGGATGATGATAACGTGGATGGATAACCATTCTTTCAAATCAACGAATGGGTAACTCATAATACAAACAATTAGGTAAATAAGGACTTCAATTCCATCCCTCTTGTCACTGCGGAACTCAACGTAGTCGCCACAAATGATGAATCTAGCGACGAGGAAGATGCATCAGATCATGAAGCTAGCGACGAGGAAGAAGAATTTGAAGACGTGGACGATGATGAAGATAACGAAGACGAACTTATGTTATCTGATCAGTCGTCTGATCACTAGTGTGCCTTTCTTATGTAGACATTATTCATAATAATTGTATCCTTATTATATGTTTGTACACTCATATTTTAGTGTCTTATGATTTATGTACACTTATATCATTGTGAGCGAACCATTCTCTATTTTTAGATGGTGGGACGCAGCACTAGGGGTAGGGGTAGAGGCGCTAGCAGGGGCAGTAGTAGCTCCGTCGGGCGTGGTGACCCCCGCACCGACGAGCCTATCGACGAGTCCACCTTTGTTGCAGCTACCGACGAAGGACTAGATCAGATCCAGCCTGAGGAAGGGCTTGAGTGACCTAGAGCGGGCTCGAGGGTTAAAGGCCCCAATATTGCATCACAAATGCCCCATCCGAGTCAGCAACCGACGCTTGTGTTTTCTCCCTCCGACGTGTTAGTAGATGTGATATATTATTAGTTCTAGTACATAATAAACATATCCTAATGTTTTTTATATTGTATATTTTGTAATTGTGAAGGTTTAAGGACCAGTTAGTGGTCCGGAGGGCCACTACCATCTTTCGGTCCATGTCCGCTGGTCCATGGGCTCATATTAGGGTTGTCCCTGAGGAGCACTATCCACGGATGATGGATCGTTTATAGGTATGTATTTTACTCTATTTAACTAATTGAGTGAATTTATTTTTACTTAATCCAAACAATGTGTATGCAGTTGTATTATAGTTGGCCTCCTGAGATGGACGCCGACGTATTATTTGCATTCCGGCGTACCCTGACGAATAGGTACGTGGACATGATGCGAGATTCCCGTAATTCGGCCAGGGATAGGGCTTTAGCTATTGATGGTGTCTGGTTCGACGGACATGACTACACGGTTCTTCGCACACACAATCTAGAGTGGATCCGACATGATTTTTGGGTCGAGATGATTGATCAGGTTTGTTTTGTTTTGAATACTTGTATCTGGTTGTACTAGGATTTATATTGATTTATGTCTTGTTTTTAAAAGGTATGGAACACCGATGCGTTCAGGTGTGTATCTGCGGCCAATACGGTCAATCGGGCCACCAAGTATGAGGGGATGACATCCAGACACTGTACCGGATCTATTAGTACCGCTATGCATCGGGACCGCATGTTAATTATCATACAGTAAACTAAATGTATGTAATTGATGAATATATATAGACATGATTTTGTTACCTACTAACAATTTAAGTTGTCTATTGTATAGAGACGCATGAGGTCGTGAGCCTACTAGCGACGAGGTTTGGGAGACTACACACTGCACCAACAGGAATAGGGGTGAGCAAGGAGTCCCAAATCCCGATACCGAACCGGTACCGTACCGATCCAGGACCGTCCCATGTATTTCGGTACGGTAATCGGTTCCATGTTTTTCCTATAATCGGTAATCGGTTCGGCACTGATGGGGTACTAGTACCGAAATATCGTTAGTATTAGCGGTAACGGTACCGAACCGTACCGTACCATTCTAATCGGTACGATATTCGGTATCGAGTTTTTAACATTTTCGGTATCGAGAATTTTCGGTACGGTACCGGTTCGGTACGGTACTGGTCCCATGTGTTAGGTCTTATTTTATAGTAATCATTGTATTTATAGGGCTTGGTCAAATATTGTGTCTAATGTTTATTTGTGTTGTATCTGACCAAGGGTATTTAAGTCCCTTTGGTCTTGTGTTGTTGTAAGAAACACACGAACACTTTAATCAATTCCTACTTTGCGCATACTTGTCTCTCTCTCTACTTTCTCTCTCTATAGATTTAGAGATCTTGGTCTAACAATTGGTATCAGAGCATACTAGATCTTGACAGGATTGAGAGAAATCGTTTTTAGTTACTGAATTTGTAGATTAAGCAGAAAATTTGATTGATTTTCTTGATTTTTCAAGAAAATCTCATTTTTTGCTTGATTCATCAAATTTGGATAGGTTTGTGATTGAATTTGTGCAAATTTGTTTGGTTTAGATTCGTTTTTAGTAGTTGATCATACTTGATTCATATATTTGTGCATAAAAACCATGATTTGATTCTCGATTTTGTGTTTTTGTGATTTTTCTGAAAAACTCGTTAAACGTACTGTTACATTCTAGATTTTTAGATATAGTGGTTTTTAATCGAGTTTGATAATCAAAAGTTGTTAGAAAGGTGTTTTCGATATTCAGTGTGTGTTTTTCATGCATAAATTTCTTGGTTTGAATTGATCTTGCGAAAATTTGTGAGTTTTTAAAGTTTTCGCTTCATTCATACAAGTTTGATCCTCATTCATAATAGTTTGCGATTCATTCATATATTTTTCTTAAAGTTCTTTGTGGTCTAACTCGTGTGTTAGTGAATTTTCAGGTTTGCGGTTCACGTTGGAAACGCAAAGCTTTTAATTTCTCGGCTCTAGTTTAATACGCAAACCATCAGTTTGCGTATCATACTTGCAACGCAAAGCTCAACCCGCAAAGTCACAGTTTGCGTATCATACTTGCAACGCAAAGCTCAACCCGCAAAGTCACAGTTTGCGTATCATACTTGAAACGCAAAGTTCACATTTGCGCGTCTTCTTGACTTAGACAATTTTTCTGAAATTTCTGATTTTTTCACAAGATGTCTTTACAAGCACAACTCTACAAGAATAACCTCATGATGTCTTTGGGGTCTGATACTCGTCCACCTATACTCATCAATGAGAACGAATTCGAACAGTGGCGGGATCGGTTTATCAATTTTATTGAAAGGCAACCGAATGGGGACAATATGATGAAGTCTTTGACTAAAGGTCCAATGGTTAGGCCAATGAAGGTTATTCCTGCTACTGCAACCTCTGAAGCTTCAACAGTAGAAAAGGCATTAATAGAATATGATGCTGATGAACTCCTTCGTTATCAAGCTGACAGTCAAGCTAAGTCAAATCTGATCCTTGCTCTTCTCAACTCCATTTATAACAGAATCGATTGCTTCAAACATAATCCAATGTTGATGTGGACTCAACTTGAGAAAATTATGCTTGGTACTACAATGTCTACTCAGTTGCGACAGACTAGGTACATGAACAACTTTGAAAAGTTCAAAGCTAAGGATGGGGAAAGTTTGAAAAATGTTTTTGATCGATTCTGGGTTGTTATCAATGATCTCTACAAGAATAAAGTTACCAAGACTGAGTTGGAGGCTAACTTGAAGTTTCTGAACGCTTTACAACCTGAGTGGAACAAATCATGCCACAGAATGAGAACCGATGTCATAATCTCAACCATGCCAATTCAGGAGTTATACGAAATCTTGATGACAGATGAATCTATGGTAATGGAGAAGAAGGCAAAAATGGATAAGAAGAACAAGCCTCTGTCTGTAGATCCTATTGCTCTTATAGCTAGCCAACTGACTGAGCAAGCTTTGAACGAATCAGCTTATGATGGATCTACAGATGATGATGGCGAAGCGCTCGAAAAGGCCATGATTCTTTTGACTCAGCATTACAAGAAACAGTTCAAGCATAGATTTGGGTCGAACAACCTGTGGTTTACTTTTGGTTCTAAGAAGATAGAACCTGGTGATCCTTCAAAGACATACATTCCAAAGTATGAACTGGCTAAGGTAGTTGACCAAAAGAAAGATGACAAAAAGGTGATAAATTGTTTTAACTGTGGGAAGCCTGGACATATGGTTAAGGATTGCAGAGTCAAAGTGGTAAAGGATGCTGCTTTTTACCGAAAAAAGTTGGCTCTAGCTGAAAATAAGGAAAGTGGAACCATCCTGTTGGCCGAAGAAGAATACTGGTTGGATCATTCGGACAACGAGGCTGAAAATGAGGAAACTGCGGCTATGTGCTTTATAGGTGATGACAAATCTGATGATGAGGAAGAGGATACCTCATCTGATGGTTCTGAGGTAATATCAGAGTTTAACTATAATTTCTTTTTATCTCAAATGAATGTTTTTATCACTGCTTTGCATGAATTGCGCTCAAAGTTCGTTTCTGAAATGTTTAAAAATCAAGAAAAGTTTGATTTAATCGAAAAACTGCAAATTTCTCTAAAAGATGAAAAGTCAATTTTAATTGACACAAAAGAGAAATTTAATAAGCAGTTGGTCGAGTTAGAAAATTCAAATCAGACTTTATAGTGATTCGTTGACTAAACTGACTTCTTCAAATAAAATTGTTTCTGACAAAATAATTGTTTTAGAAAGGAAATTGTATAAAAGAGAAGAGTCTGAGAAAACAATTTACATGAATAAACCAAGGAGTGAAGAAGCCATAAAATAAAAGTGGGGACTTGGTTTTGAAAACCCGCATTTTTTAAATAATGCTAAAAATGAAGTTCCTACTTTATACGAATATGATCATTTTACTCTTGCAAGATATGCTTCTCAGTTTAAATTCTTTTGGACAACTGAGAAACAAATTTTGGAAGAAGAAAATGTGAAAAGAATGAAAAACAAGAGGATGGAAATGCCATTTGTTTACACCTCTGAAAATGCAAAGTATTTTCCTGATAAATCTAAGAAATCTAGAAAATCTAAAAATATTTTAGATGTCAAATCTTCCAATAAATCTTCATTTTCAACAGATTTTGTTGATATTTTTACTAACACCGATAAGGAAAATGTATCTCCGGTGTCTTATGATACTAAGAAATACATTCTCACATTAGTGTTAGAAGGTAAGATTGTTGATCTTGTAGATAGATTGGAAGAAAAAAATCTTCAAACTTGTTTAGAAAACGATTTATTTCTTTTTTTTTTAATGAAAACAAGTTTTGAAGATAAAATTTCTTCTGGATTGTCAAAAGATTCCAAGGAAAATGCTAAAGTTTTACAAAATAATGGCCATTTGCGTTCCACGTTGGAAACGCAAACTGATAGTTTGCGCATGTAGTTGGACGCGCAAAGCTCAATTTGCGCCTCCAATGGGAAGCGCAAACCTCCTCCAGACTTGCGCAATTTTGAAAATTTTCACTCCGAGGCTAGTTCTTCAATGTCAAATGCTAAGACTGATTTCTTTGATAAAGTTTCTTCTTCTGATTCAATTATTGATGATTCTTTACTGCTAAATGCTCAATTTTATAAATCTAAGCGTAAAATAAGACGGTCAAAGAAGTCGAAGAAACGAGATACAGTAATTTCTGACTGTTCTAATTCTTCCGATTCTATTCTTTCAGATAGGACTGTGAGCAAGTCAAAGAAGCAAATCTGGAAAGTGAGGCGGACATCTGATGAACCTATTGTTGATGGGGATAAATGTGTAGACAAACTTTATAACAGTGATTCATTTGCTAAATGTAATAAAATTTCAAAATATTCTATAAAGCAAATGATTCGAATTTCAAAACATGTCTCATGTTCTTCCTCAGATTCTAGTTCTGATGATTATGCTTTCTCTTCTTATGATTGTGCTTATCATTCTTGTGATCATATTTCTCATGCTTTAACTGTCAAATCTAAATATTTCTCCATACGAACTGCAACTAACTTTCACGGGCCCAAATATAAGTGGGTATCCAAATCATTATCTGATTCAAAGTTGCAGGCATCACATGTTAAGGAGGAGTAATAGAATATTGGCTTCTGAGTACTTCAGCTCAGGACCCGTACTTCATAGACTACGACTTCTAAACAAATCAGTTTAGAACTCGTTCTTCAATGATTTAAGCTTCTGACTAAATGAGATACTGTGAGTAGATCAGTTTTATTTCCGCTGCATATATCTCTGTATATGATGTTATTCCAGTTTTTTTCTCAATGTCTTAAGAATCTGAGCTTGTTTATCTATCTCGTGAACTTGTATAACCCAATTTTTTATAATATGAGACACAAATTATTTTTATAATGTGAAAGATGAAATAACTGGATTGTATTATGTTCCAACTAAATATCAATTTGCCGAATTCTTTATATTTTGTCGTTAATGAAAATTTTTTAATATCAGCATATTGAGTTTAAAAGTTTAAATCTTTACAAATTTTATTCTATAAAGTAAAGTTTTACATTTTTTCTTTCTTTTGAATAAAATATGTGTCTAGGATAAATTTTCAAGTTCTTTTGTTTATATTAAAGTTTTTATATGATCAAATTTCAAGTCTTACAAAAGTCGAAAAGTCAGCAACATGTTTGAAACTTTTATTACGGCTTTAAAGTTATGTGATTCGGAATATTTATAGTTTACAATGCTTGGAAAATTCTAAAAAGTCAAAATTTTGATTGTAATGAAAATATGGGCTAAGCATTTAGACATTGATCTAAGTGATTGAGATGAATATTAAATTCTTAAAATTCAGAAATCTCTTAGTTTAAAAGTTTGTACATGTGACCTTTCTGGTTTGGGAAAGTAAGTTCCTCGGGATGTTTGTCATCTGGTCCCCTAAGGTCATTTGGCCTGGGAGTGATCGAACAGAAATCCTTCAATAAAACCAGATCGAAAGTCATGTTCTACTGGTATGAATGGGTTTAGCATATGTCGATGTAGCCTTTCTGATCTGGGAGAGTAAGTTCCAAGGGGTGCTTGACACCTAGTCCCCTAAGGCCAACTGGTCTGCGAGCGGCTGACCCAAATCTTGGAATAGGGTCAGATAGAAAGTTACGTTTACGGCATGTTCTTTACTTAATAAACTTTTTGATCAAAAGATGCCAAAGTGTATAAGCTTGAAAGATGCCAAAGAGCACACTCATGTTAAGATGCCAATGAGCACATTGCTAAAAAGATGCCAATGAGCACACATCTCATGATACATGGTGATATGTTTGAGTTGCGATAAATCTATAAATTTGTAAAAATCTTAATTTTTGATGGATTAGTGTCAGTACATACAAAGTTCTCTATAATATTTTTAGAATTGCATTTTCTTGAAGCTAATCGAAGATTCGCATGTGAGCACACTGAATAGATTGCTGGAAGTTTTTGAATCTGAACATGTTTTTACTTGATATACAATGAAACTTGTTCTTGTATCCAACAACATATGTTTGATTTCAAATGATTGATAAATCTGTGATATTTTACTAATTAGACTTTTATTTGTTTAGTGTTTAAAATTTTATATGTTTAGTTGTTTCAAAATTTACATTCAGTATATTTTTCTTTCTACATTAATATTTGATCATTGTGTTCTCATAAATATATTTTAATGGGTTTATGCATTATTCAAGGGGGAGTGAACAGAGAGAATATTTTTCAAAGATTATATCTGTTTTTTAGGGGAGTATCTGATTTTCTTTATATGAATGCTAACTTGAATTGTCACATCTAGTGCATTTGTGTAGGGGGAGTCAAAGAGCTTAAAAAGGTAACATTTTTCTGAGTTTAAGTCAACTTTGCGCATTCCGTTGGTCACGCAAACCTTGTTTTGTGTATCCTTCGTGAAACGCAAACCTTGTTTTGCGTATCCTTTGTGAAACGCAAACCTCGTTTTGCGTATCCTTCGTGAAACGCAAACCTCGTTTTGCGTATCCTTCATGAAACGCAAACCTTGGTTTGCGCAACCAACGTGATACGCAAACCCTCCTATTTTCTCTTCTTCTTTGATTTTGCAGATTTTACACTGTCTCGTCTCCAACATTTGCATGACCAAGTTGATTAAGATCATCAAGGTTATGAGGGGAGAAGTCAAGGAGAAGTTAAAGAGACAAATAGCTCAAAAGTTTATCTGTTGATCAAGATTCGCTCAAAGATTCTATTCTCTCAGTCATATCAATTCATTTGTTGTTTCTGCTCCAAACATCATAGTTCATTCAAGATCATTCAAAAGAGGTGTATCATCTAGAGCTCAAGCAGCAAAGACATTTCAATCTGAAAGATGCTGAGGAATTTTTTTTTCTTTAAAAAGTCAGAAAGCTTCATAAAGTCGCTTTGTTGGTCCGTGCTATTTTAGAAGATGATTTTTGAAGACCAAAGCGTCAATGATTACTAATGGGGAGATTGTTAGGTATGATTTTATAGTAATCATTGTATTTATAGGGCTTGGTCAAATATTGTGTCTAATGTCTATCTGTGCTGTATCTGACCAAGGGTATTTAAGTCCCTTTGGTCTTGTGTTATTGTAAGAAAAACACAAACACTTTAATCAATTCCTACTTTGCGCATACTTGTCTCTCTCTCTACTTTCTCTCTCTATAGATTTAGAGATCTTGGTCTAACACCATGCTCACCCCTAAACAGGAAGCTTGTTCCGGGTGCGACTGGTCCGCCCACGGATCCTCCGATCTATGTTTACCCAAAAGCGGCTCTTATGGTGGTAAGTTCAATTATGTATATCTAGATTTTTGTTTGTTTTATAAGATAGATAGAAATTATAGGAAACTTAGTTTGGGCTGCCATTGTTGGGCAGACTAGGATTGTTTTGATAAAAGCAGGTCATGGATATATATGTTCAAATTACAGTTGAAATGCTGCCAAATTTTCTATAGGTTAGTTGACCTGACAATGTCTAATTTGGTAAACTATAGGATAACTACCATCGGATTAGGGAGAAGGAGTACACGGACTTACCTACCGACACCGTACCTCCCAATGACGCCGAGTTGTGGGAACGCAGTGTCGGAGGACGGCGTAAAGACCATATTTTTTAATGGGGGACCAGTCAGGATTCTTATTATACTATGACCGGTGATTCTGGTGCCAGTACGAGCGGGAGCTTGCACGACCGTCGCGATGAGGAAGTACGCTTGTCAAATGTTGTTTAACATTGTTAATTATATGTTTGTTAAATGTTATCTAACATTGTTATATATATGTTTGTCAAATGTTGAATTTCAGTTGAATGAGGTGAGACAGAGGCTAGAGAGAGAGGAAGAAGAGATGATCCAGATGCAAGAACAACTATAGAGAGAGGAAGCAAAGAGGATTCAGATGCAGAAGCGACTTGACCAGTTTGAGACATTCATGAAGAAGTTTCAAGATCACCCCCCGTGTAAGATAGTTTGTATTACGTTTTAATTTTTAGATATTACGTTTTAATTTCTAGATATTAAATGAAAAATGGGCAGGTTTTGTACAATTTTAAACTGAAGATTAAATTAAAAATTGGCAGGTTTTATACAGGTTATAAACTGGTATTTATTAATTTTTAATTATTTATTAATAAAAAACGACGAATAATCCGTTGATAAATGTATTTTAATTTAATTTTTATTTATTAATATTCCGTCGGAGATCCGTCGCTAATTCCGTCGGTAATGATCCGTCGGTAAATGGAGATCGTCGGTGATTCGTCGAAAATAACCCATGCCGTCGGTGATCAGTCAGAAAATGTAGCCGTCGGTGATACGTCTGTGATATCCGTTGCTGATCCGTCCAAAATATTAATGTCGACCACTGAATTTCCGAGGGCCATTTACCGACGGATCACTGACGGATATGACCTTCACCGACGGATTACCGATGGATTTTTCCATCGGTGATAGGACTCTGTTTTGTAGTGATGTAGCTTTTTTTAATTCTATAATCATTTCTATTCATTTCTTTACGTCACATTTTCTTTGTTGTCGCTTAAACAATTTATATACGTTTCAATTTAATCTATGTACGTAACTTATAACGAAACTCTTGCCACCGTGCAACGTGCGTTGCTAGACACTAGTTAATGAGATTTCAAAATCCTACATATATATGATGTTTGTTTACTCATTATAATGTGTTTGTATTTAATATTTAATATTCAATATTTATTGAGAGCAAATTGAGAGAAGATGAGGGGAGAACAAGAAAAGCAATAGATGCAAAAGCGAGGAGTAAGCTACGAAAGCAAAGATGCAAAATTAAATGAATTAGAGGATGAAGGCTTTCGACTAGACGAAACTTCCTAGATTTCTCCCCTTCCCCTCCCTCATGGCTAGTATATACAGTATTGTTGTTATATGAACACTGATTATTAATTTTTAACGTTAATTTGGTTATATTGGATAGTATCTGATTAAAGAGTAATTATTTCGATGGATTCCAGACAAATATTCACCACTGGATGGGCGCAGCTGACGGATTTTTGATGGAATGATTACCGATCACTTTTTCCATCGATGATCGTATGAAAATAGTCTGTCGGCAGTCCGTCATCGATGTGTCAATAAAGTGTGACCCACTATTTTAAATTGATGCATAATCCATCGTAAACTCAAACTATGTGTAATGCAGATTGCAGAGGTAATTGTTTTCTAGTCGTGCTTGTTTTATATTTGAGAAATATGTTACAAATATTTTTATTATGCGACTTTGAAAATACAGGTGAACGTGATCATAAATTTCACATGTATTTGCATGTGTATGTAGATAGATAGATCATTAACGTACACAGAGAGAGGGAGAGAGATTGTGGGAGAAAGAGAGATGGAGAGGTAGGTTAAAAAAGAAGGTGGTCAATTTTAGGGGTGATAAAAAAAACCGACTAACTCGACCAACCTGACCAAATCAACCTGAAAAAACTCGATTCGAGGTAACCCGACATATAATAGGTACGAAATTAGGGCAACCCGAAGCTATTGGGTTGATATTGTGTTAGACCCAAAGTAACCCGATAAAAGTTTTAGCGACTTATTTAAATCTACTTGTATTTCTCTTTAATATGTATAAGTTACTAGGCAATAACAAGCAATGGATCTCATAAGAGAACATTATTAGAAAGTTACATGTAATACGTTAATATTTAATGAACTCGTATATTTTTCATGAATGAGTGATCGTATTTCGAAAAAAAACTTCCTTATTTTGTATGGGTTTAATGTTGTTTTTACTTTGTTCAAACACAACCCGACCAACCCGAACGGGTTGGGTTGAACTTTTGTTTGGGTTGGGTTTGGTTGAAAATTTTCAAACCGTCAACATTGGGTTGAGTTGTTCAAATGTCTTCAACCCGATCAACCCAACTCGTGAGCATCCCTAGTCAATTTGCAATAAGTATAAAAAATGTCAAATCACATGTGATTCGAGAGTAAAATCGCATTGGACATGTTGACAGGCCATCGTGCGGATGAGTTTTCACGTGACCTTGGTGGCATTGACCAAGTTGCCAGTGTCCTTTCGGACGTGTTGAATCACATGAGATTTTACTTTAGAATCACATTTGATTAGAACCTTCTCGTAAGTAATTGACCAACTTATTGCATGATCCTCCATATATACATACATATATATATATATATATATATATATACATATACGCACGGGGACAAGTTCAATATATTGAAAACTTAATTAAGTTCCCTTGTGAACCCGGAGACAAAGAAAAGCGCACCACGTGTCCTAGACATTTACAGATTATTTATCATGAATAATGTAAACATTCATCACGAACGATCATGTTTATTATTTACGATTAATTTGGACCACCAGGGACACGTCTCACCCTCTCTTATGCATGTCTCTCGGTTCACAATAAAAAATTATTTGCAATAGAACTTTTCTAACCCTTTTTAATGGTGCAACCCCATGCAACTCACCTATCTGCCACTTATTTTGTTTTCATATTTTTAACTAAAAAAAGTGAAAATAAAATGAGTGGTAGATATGTGGGTTGCATGGGTTGCACCATTAAAAAGGTTGCACAATAACTCACCTATATATATATATATATATATATATATATAGGGGTTGTTTAATTTGCAACCCTTAAAAATGTTGCAAACCTTGCAACCCACATCTTAACCGTCGGATTCATGCTCGGCGGTTACAATAGATATGGGGCCCAATATTTTTAATTAAAAAAAAGAAAAATAAAAATAAAATAACCGTCGATCATGAATCCAACGGTTAAGATGTGGGTTGCAAGGGTTGCAACTTTTTTAAGGGTTGCAAAATATCTTTCCACTATATATATATATATATATATATATAGGGTTAGGTTATTATGCAACCTTTTACATGGTGCAACTCATGCAACCCCTCTATCCACCACTCATTTTATTTTCACATTTTTTAATTAAAAAAGTAAAAATAAAATGAGTGGTGGATAGAGGGGTTGCATGAGGTTGCACCATATAAAGGGGTTGCATTTGAACACCCCTCTCTCTCTCTATATATATAGATGCTCGTACATTGAATCCTTAATTTTTGACTTGACAAGGAATTGCTTTTCTTTATCAAACAAGTCACAACAACTAAGATACTAAGGTGGGTTTGTTTTTAATAGATATGAAGTCTGAAGTCTTATTTAATTTCTGATTAATAAGAAGTGGTACTGAAGTTTGAAATCTGAACCAATAAGACTGTTTGTTTTTGTAATGTTTAAAGTGTGAAATCTTAATATGAATTAATAAGATTGTTTTGTTTGTGATAAAAGTTAATCAGAAAAATGTCACCACTTCTAATTTCAGATGTATTTAAGAGTTAAGAGGGTCTGAAATCGAAAAAAAACGATCTTAATATAAAAATGTCTGACCGATTTATATTTAAGAGGTATTTTGAAAAAAAAACAACCCTTATATTATGAGAAGTGAAAGGAAAAAAAAAGTTGGAACAAACTTAAGAATTTCGAATGTAAGAGCATCCACAATCATGAACCTCTTTAAAGGTTCATGATTTTGTCAAATCAGTTTTCTCTCTCTGTCACATCAGTTTTCTCTTTCTTACTTATCTTATAAACCTTTTACTCTCAATCATGGACCAGTTCATGATTTATATAATAAAAAAACTATAATATTAATTTTATAACAATTAAGAATTACTTATTATAATTAAAAGATAACAATTATAAATTAAAATTATAAAAGTCATAAAAGAAATTAATTTTTATTCAACAAAAATAATCAAATTAATTTATTAAGTAATTAAAAAAAAGTGATTAGGACATTGATTATATAATATTAATAATTAAAAGTTGAAAATTAATTAATTTATTTATTCTATTAAATTTTTTAATAAATTGATTATATATTAAAAAAATAAAAAAAATGAGATAAACAATATTGTGTGAATTATATTAAACGGATGAGATTTGATTGTTTAATATAAAAAAATAAGTGAGTCCCACATTTTCTACCTCAAGAAGCGGTTCCTCTGTGAGGACCGCTTCAATGAGGTGGCAAAGAACCTCCACATGCCTAATGGTAGAAGAAAAGAGAGGACCTGTTTAAAAGTGATGACATGACAATGAACCTTTACCTTTGCAGATGCTCTAACGGACACAAAAATATTCAGGTCAAAAGTAAGCAATAATTAATATATCAAAATCATTTCCAAAACGTGAAATGGAGCACCAGGGAAGCTACACGTCAATAATACTCCATGGTGTCCAATGGCCGAAAGTGAGAGGGAGATGGAATTAGAACATGGTAGAATGAACCATCATCGACCACTAGGACAACCAAGAAATCTTTATTGCTTTTGATGCTTATTCAGCAAAGACATTATTCTTGTTACTTGTTAGCATCTTATATAGTTTGATATTATCAATTTATTAATGTTTTGCAAAAGCTGAAATCTAAATAGATTATGAAGAACCAAATCGATTTGAACCTATCTTCTTCCTTTTTCTTGGCCAAACAAGATGGTGTAGCTCCATCCATGAAAGGATAATGAAACTTCTTTTATACGACAATTTTAAAAAGTTATATGTATAAAGAATAATAAAATAATTTACTTCTTTTTCGTTGAGACAACTTATTTGGTTGCCAAACTTAATTAATCTAATAACTCATTATAACGTTATTGTGAAGTTAGAGGCGAACCTACATAGCTAAAGACTAAAGAGGAGAGGGTGCATGTGCACCTGTACATTTATCCCGACATAACAGAAATTCTTTTAGGGTTTATCAAATGTGTACCTGGTATATTTCTTGTGTGCCTAAATATTTTATGAAACGAAACTAAAGGCTAAAGTTTACTGCGGTTATGTTGGTTTAGGTTGCCTTATTAAGGCCTTCCCCTTTGCAGAAACTTGAAATTGTATTTTGCAGTTCTCTTTGTTTTTTAGCTTTTAGTTAAAAAAATTGAAGAAATTAAGCTAGGGAGAAGGGCCGCACGAGACCTCTTCTTCCCTCCACAAGGAGCTGACCATCAAATCTATGATGCTTTTAGTAAAATGCACGAGAAATTTATTTCTTGTAGTAATATGGTGCTAGTGTGGGAAAATTTTCCTATTTATAGAACACATTTGTTACTAGTTGTTATTGCTATAAATAACTTCCTGTTAATTAACTACTCTATCAGCTAGGACATCCAAGGATAAATGAATGTCCGAAAATGTTCATTCTCTTATATTGATGTTTAAACATACAAAACTTCAAGAAGAAAATATTGTAATTTTTAGAGTAAACTACTATTTTCGTCCCTATGGTTTGTTGTTTATAACTATTTTCGTCCTTGGTCTTTAGAAGCAGCTTTTTTCGTCCTTATGGTTTTTGTTTTGTTTCCATTTTCGTCCTTGAGATTAATGACGTTAAAAAATTCTGTTAAATAAAGGATAATTCAATCTTTTTACCTTTATTTATATTTTTTTTCTCTCAAGAAAAATCCTACCCATCTGACTCTTATTCCACCTTTGATACTCTTCCCTGCAGAGAATAAAACCCACATCAAAGCCTTTACTCCTTTTGTATTCTTCCTTCCAGGCCATGGCCTCCATCACCAAATGGGAACCTGTTGTGGCTGCAAACCCAAATCGTGGGCCACCTTCACTTTCCTATCTGGATCAAGTTTGTTATCAACTTCAAAGATTTTCTCCAATGATTTCACTTGATGATTGCTTAATCTTCTCTTTTTTATCACCAAATTGACCTATTTCTTCTCCACAATAGTCTTCTCCATCTCCACCACCACTACCGTCCACCATTGACCGATGAAATTCTCCGTTGTAAATGCACTCCTCTTCTGCTTTCATCTCTCCTAAAAACAACAACAAAAAAATAAATTCTAGTTTAATTTCAGTATTCTGATGTCTAATTACTCATTTTTTAGCTAAAATCCAATGATTACATCAACTCAAAGACATCATGTTCAATTTTCCAACTTCAAAATCCACCCTTTATATATGCGGTTTCTTGAAAAGAAACTGTAAAATTCAATATTTTTCTTTAAAAAGCAAGTAAAATAATAAGTTGAGCAAAGACCCTTTTCCAAATGGGTATAACTTTTTTTACTGCACTATCTACAACTATGTTTTGCACAAATGTTTTTTCTTGGTTTGATTTGCCATCATTGTATACCTTCAAGTGGGTGTTACAGAAAATGAGTTAAAGAATCAGGGCAACTGAAGTTCCTCTTCATAATATTGAGCAACAAAATCTTGGGTAATAACACACCAATCAAGAATGTATTTATTTTTTCTTTGTAAAACCTCAACCTATCGATGCTTGTTAGAGCATAAATATGTTGGATACAAGATCAAGAAGATTGAAGTTCATAGTTCATGAAAGTCAAAGTTGAAGAAAGTCAACTCTCATCAAAGTCAATGTCTTTTGTAATAAAAGTCAATGTATTGTTTTTGTAGGTATAAATAGTTTCCTTTCCTTTGCAATTTGTAGCTAACAGAAGTGGAGCATATAATTCAGTTGTATTTTAGAGAGAGAATACGTTTAGAGAGAGAAAGTTCTAGAGAGAGAAAGTTGTAATATTGAATTGGATTGAAATCAAACAGGTTTTATCAAGATGACTTCCAAAGATGCACTTTCATTGGCACTGATGTCAAGCCTCCTGTTCTATTCAAAGCAGAGTACTAACAGTAGAAAGACTGATTTCTGGATTTTATAGACAGGCACACAAATGGAGAAAATATTCTTCTGTCCATCATGGAAGGTCCTATGGTACCAATCACAGTTCAAATACATGATGATGACTCATCTGATAGTGAAGATGGTACTGAGGAAAGAGATCAGAAGATGAAAACAGTTCAAGTAGAGTATGCACAGTATTCTGAGGAACAGAAAAGCCGATATAAAGCAGATAAACAAGCAAGATCCTTACTTCTTTAGAGCATTCCGAATGAGATGTACATCAAGATTGATAGTTACAAAGCAAATGCTAAGAAGATGTGGGATCAATTGCAAAAGATGATGATGGGATCCAAGATTGGGAATCAAATGAATGTGGCTAACTGCATCAATAGCTATGAAAAATTTAAATCCAAAGAGAATGAAAGCTTAGAAGATACTTATGAACGGTTTGTCTTGCTTCTAAATGAACTGACAAAGAACAAAGTCAAAAAGAAGCAGCTTGAGAACAATGTCAAATTTCTGAGTATCCTACAACCTGAATGGAAGAAGCATACACGTAGGATGAAGCAGATGAAGGATTTGAATGATATTCCGTTACATGAGGTTTATGAGACTCTGAGGCAGAATGAAGAAGAAGTGGAAGAGAAAAGAGCTGAGAAAAAGAAGGCAGAAAAGGTTCCCGATCCTATTGCGTTAGTAGCCGGAGAGAAAAAGAAATAAAAGAAATAAAAGAAAGAGAAGAAGAAAAAGAAGAAAGTGCTTACAAGTTCTGAGTCTGAATCTGAATCAGATGGTGATGATGGAGAAAGTCTGAAACAAGCAATACTTTTACTGAATCGAGCTTTTCAAAAGAAATTCTATAAGAAGCCGGGATCCAACTCTCAAAGATATTCTTCATCAAGTTCCAAGAATCATGAGCACCGAGAAAGAGTGGAAGGAAAGCGACATGAAGAGAACCGGTATATGGAAAGGAAGCCGGAAGAAAGGAAGAAGTTCGTGAATGATTACACCGTTGCTGAAAAGCCAGCAAATGATCCAATCAAATGCTACAACTGTGGCAAGATTGGACATTTTGCTAAAGATTGTAGAAAGCCAAAGGTTCGAAACTCCCAGTATTATCAGAACAAACTGCTATTGGCCAAACAGCAAGAAGCAGGCATAGCATTAATGGTTGAGGAAGAATTTTGGTTGGATCATTCTGATCTAGAGGATAAAAAGAGAAGGAAGAAACTGCTCATCTCTTTCTAATGGGAAAAGAAGTGAAGTATGATGAGTCAGATGACGAGACAGCTGATGAGGTATTAAACTTAACTGAAAAAGATTTTATAACCAAAATGGAAGCTATGATGGTTTAGCTTAATGATCTTCAAATAAAACTGAAGAAAGAAAAGGACAGAGTTGCTAAAAGAAACAACAAGATCTTTGAGCTTAATAATTCTGTTATTGGGAACAAATATCTCATTGATTCTTTACGCAAGTGTGCTTCTGATTCTAAACTTCAAGTAGATTGTTTTGAAAAGAAGATTTCTGATTTTGATGTTAAAATTTTTAAGTATGAGTTTGAGAAGAAAGAATCTGAACTAACTGTTCATAAACTGCAGGTTGAGAACAAACTTTTGAATAAGAAGGTAAATGGTCTGGAAGCTAAACTCTATGTAAGAGGCCAAACAGATCAAACCATTTTTCTCAATGCACCTAACGAAGAGGCTGATGTTAAGGAAAAATGGGGACTTGGTTTTGAAAACCCCCATTACCTTAAGAAATCCATCAGAAAACCACCAGCACTTTATAATTTTGATTTTCTTGCTTGTGCTGGTAAACATACTCATTTAAAACCCAAATTTGTTACCAAATTACCAGAAGAAGTTGAGGCCAAAGAAACTGAAAATAGAAAGAATGTTAAGAAAATGAAATTACCATTTAACTATGCAAAGTTAAATGATAGTTATCTTTCAGAAACACCAAAAGTTCTTTCAAATGACTATTTTGCTATTTATTCTGTTTCTGAGATGAAGGCAAAACCTGCATTTGCCAAAGTTTATGTTCCTCCACTCATTTTTGAAAGCAAAATAGTTGAGCTTGAAATGAAAAACTTTTGGTTGATATTGAACAAAGTGTATTTTCTACAATATTAAAGAACACGGTTTTTCAATCTACATCTACAAAGTGTTCTAAAGTTTCTAAGGCACCTCAAACTTCGTCTGATAATTTTGATGACTTATTTGAGTCTGCAAATGACTTTCTTAATTCTGATGATGGGTGCATAGAAGAAATTGGTATGTTTGACTTCAATGCTTCTCTTCCTGATCATTCTACTTGTCTTATAGATGATAAAGTGTTACCAAGTGTTCTTAAAACTGATAAGTCATCAACTAAGGTTGGTGAATCAGTTTCTGTAACTGTTGATTACTATGCTCAAGGTAAGAAACATAAGAAACATAAGAAACAACGATTACATAAACAGAAATACACTGGTACACAAAAGAAAAATCAATCTAAGAAATCTGCTTTTCCTAATAAATCTAAATCATTTGTTTCAGATATAAGCAAGAAAAGGTCGAAAGCTCGAACTGAATGGCGACCAAAAAGGAAGGATGATGTGATAGCTGGATCAGTTTCTGATAATTCTTGTACTAGATCAGTTAGTAGTGATAATGATGTAATTGATCAACTTGCTTCACATAAACAAAACCTTGTAACTTTTTACAAGCGATACTCAATAAAGCAATTGATTCAATTATCTCCTATTTCTACTACATCTTATCATTATCGGAGAAATGATTTTGCTTACTCTCATAATTCTTCTGATTGGTTCGGATCTTATCATGTTTATTCTTCAAGATCAAATATTTTTAAAGTTTTTCAAAAGAACAGAGGGTCCATTTTCAAATGGATACCAAAATCTTGTACTAATCTGTTAGGACCCGTTTTTAAATGGGTACCTAAATCTATTGTTTCCTGATTTCTCTTGCAGACCCGGCATATGTGGTACTTGGACAGTGGATGTTCCAAGCATATGACTGGGCAAAAAGCTTTATTGTCTAATTATACAGAGAAATTCAGTGGAAATGAAAGATTTGGAAACGATCAGCTTTCACCAATCTTAGGATATGGTGACATCATTCAAGATAACATAACGATTAGTAAGGTGAGTTATGTCGAAGGCTTAGGGCACAACCTGTTTAGCATTGGTCAATTCTGCGATAAAGCTTTAGAGGTCAACTTCAAATCTAAGAGTTGCTCGGTTCGTACTGAAGACGACACAAAACTCTTAGGTAGACATCGCAAGACAAACCTCTATACCATCAACCTGTCCAAAGTTCAGATTGACAATCAAGTTTGCTTAATGACAAAAGCTTCAATGCAACAAAGTTGGCTCTGGCACAGACGTTTATCACACCTGAACTTTCGTTATATCAACAAGTTGGTTAGTGGGAAATTGGTAAAAGGACTTCCTGAGCTGAAATACGAGAAAGAACACTTATGTGTTCCATGTGAGAATGGTAAGATGAAGAGAGCTCCACATAAATCGAAGCCTGAACCAAGCACTAGTTCTCCGTTAGAATTGTTACATATGGATTTGTGTGGTCCAATGAGAACTCAGAGTTTGGGTGGAAAGAAATATGTGTTGGTCATTGTGGACGATTACTCAAGATACACATGGGTCAAATTTCTTCGATCAAAAGATGAGACACCCGAAGTTCTCATTACTTTCTTAAAGACGACCCAGGTGAAAATGCAGCGACAAGTCAAGTTTCTTCGTACTAACAGTGGCACAGAGTTCAAAAAAAAAGATTGTTGACGAATATCTCGAATCGATCGGGATTTCACATCAGTACTCTGCTGCTCGTACGCCTGAACAAAATGGAGTAGTCGAAAGGAGAAATCGGACACTAGTCGAGGCCGCTCGTACTATGCTTAGCCAATCCGATCTACCTCTATTCTTGTGGGCAGAAGCTGTGTCAACTGCATGCCATATTCAAAATCGGTCCATAATACACCGCCATTTTCAAAAGACTCCATATGAGCTGATCAACAACAGAACACCAACAATCAAGTATTTTCACATATTTGGGTGTAAATGTTTTGTGCTTAACGACAGAGAGAGTCTGAATAAATTCAGTGCTAAGGCGGACGAGGGCATCTTCATTGGTTATTCTTCCACATCTGCAGCATACCGTGTTTATCTGAAGGAGTCAAAGATAGTTGTCGAGAGCGTGAATGTAACATTCGATGAAGAGATGGCTTCTGATCAACTCAGTTCAGAACCCGTTATCACTAGAGTATTAGCTTCTGGGCAGATCAGTCCAGAACCTGCTTCTACAGAGAATAATTCGAATAACGCTTCTATTTTTATTTCACATTTATCTGATTTAGATTTGTTATTTGAATTCTTTTATGATGAGTTTCTAGGTTCTAATGTATCTAAATCTGCTGTGACTGACAGGTATGAAGACACAAGTTGAAATCATCCAGTCACTTCAGAGGTCATAACTGAACAAGTATCCCTTGTTCAGTCAGAAACTCAAATTCCTACTGTTACTCCTACAGTTGAAGATGCATAAGCAAATGTTGAGCCATAAGTAATAGTTTCAGTTGGGTGTAACACACTGTCAACTCAACAGTCACAATCTACTGTTCCAACTGACATTTCTGTACCTGAGACTTCAACTGCAAACTCCCCTCATGTTATTCAAATTGAAGATTCTGAAAGTTCCTATCTATTCCACTTCCTCATGAGCATCGCTGGACCAAAGAGCATCTTTTACATCAAGTAATTAGAGATCTCAACAAGCCTGTACAAACGAGGTCAGCGACCCTTAATCAATGTATGCATGACTCATTCCTCAGTAAGATTGAGCCAACGCGAGTATCTGAGGCTCTTGCTGATTCGGACTGGGTATCTGCTATGCAAGAAGAGATCAATCAGTTTGAAGCCCTAAAGGTTTGGAGATTAGTTCCAAAACCAGAAGGTAAAACCGTGATAGGAACTAAATGGGTATTCAAGAATAAAAAGGATGAAGATGGTATCGTCATAAGGAACAAAGCTAGACTTGTTGCCAAAGGTTACCGGCAAGAGGAAGGCATAGACTACGATGAGACGTATGCTCCAGTAGCGCGCATAGAAGCAATCCACATGTTTCTAGCCTACGCAGCTCATAAGAATTTCACAGTCTTTCAGATGGATGTGAAAACAACCTTTTTGAATGGCATTCTTAAAGAGGAAGTGTACGTGTCTCAACAAGAAGGGTTTATCAATCCAATGAAGCTAGATCATGTCTACATCTTGGAAAAAGCCCTGTACGGTTTAAAACAAGCCCCTCGAGCATGGTATGACGTTTTATCTAAATTCTTGGTCAAGTCCGGTTTTTTCCAAAGGTAAGATAGATACCACTTTATTCATCAAAAAGGAAAAAGGTGATACTATTCTTATTCAAATATATGTTGATGATATAATATTTCGTTCTACAAATCCAAAATTTTGCAAAAACTTTTCTAACCTCATGGTGTCACATTTTCAAATGAGTATGATGGGAGAGATGAATTTCTTTCTCGGATTACAAGTTAAACAATTTTCTACGGGGATTTTCATTAACCAATCTAAGTACATTTTGGACATTCTTCGGAAGTACAAAATGGAAAATTGTAAACCAATTGGAACCCCGATGGCACCAGGTACTAAGATTAACACTGATCCTTCGGGTAAAAGTGTTGATGTTAGAACTTATAGGGGTATGATAGGATCGTTAATGTATCTTACATCTAGTAGACCAGATATTATGTTTTCAACATGTTTATGTTCTAGATATCAGGTTTCTCCCAAAGAATCCCATTTGGCTGCTGTCAAACGGATTTTTAGATATCTGAAGGGCACTGCAGACCTTGGTCTGTGGTATCCTAAGGATACTAGGTTTCAACTTACTGCTTTTTCAGATGAAGATCATGCAGGTTGCATGTTGGACAGAAAGAGTACTTCTGGTCACGTTCAATTTCTTGGAGACAAGCTCGTGAGCTGGGCATCAAAGAAACAATTATGTGTTTCCACATCGACTGCTGAAGCAGAGTATGTAGCTGCTGCCAGTTGCTGCTCTCTAGTACTGTGGATGCGAACACAGCTACGAGACTATGGATTGAAGTTCGATAAAATTCCAATATATTGTGACTCGAAGAGTGCAATCGCGATATCTGCTAATTCTGTCCAACATACGAAAACCAAACACATTGATGTAAGGTATCATTTTATCAAAGATAATGTAGAAAAAGGAACAATTGAACTTTATTTTGTAAAAACAGATTATCAACTTGCAGATTTATTTACTAAACCCTTAAATGAAAAGAGATTTAATTTTCTTGTCTCTAAGCTTGGTATGTTAAATCTGAAAACATAATCGGTTGTTACCTACTAAAGTTGCGTATTGTTATTTTTCTTCATTTTATTTATTTTTATGTCTGAAGGATATTTGCACTTTAATTGTTTGCTCATAATCTCAGGAGGAGTAAGAGAAGATTAAAGGCGATCTACATTATTTTGAGGGGGAGCATAACTAATTTCTGCATTTTATTTTACTGACAAAATTTTTGTAATGCATGATTTTAGGGGGAGCTTATAAGTTAAGTCAAAAGGAGTAAGACTATGATTTCTGATTACTTCTGATCAGAACTCGTATTTTAATCGTTTTACTGTTTTATGTTCTTTTATTTTCGAATAAATTTTGTGAATAAATTTTTTACTAGACTTTGAGACTTATGCAGGATGAGAGAGGATGACACGCTCATATCATTTTGACTTAAGCATGACTTTATGAGATTTAGGACAAAGCTAAAAGGTAAATTTCTTATCTCAAATATATCTGAAAGAAGGACAACTTTCAGATATAGAAAACATGTTCTGAAATGTTCAAACCACTTCCCGAATTTTAAACAGATTTTATAATTTGGAAGTGTGATTTTAAATGTTTTCATTTTATTTTTGTGCTTAATTGATAAATAAACCGTGTGTTTCCAAAGATTAATACTTGCGTATTGTCTTTCCTATATACTTTCAAGTATTCACACATACCGGTTTCAATTTTTGTTTAAAATGTTCTTACCATGTCTCTAAATTGAAACAATTTTTTCGATGGTAAGACACTCCGCTTGTACTTCAAAGAATTTTTTAGCGATATTTCATTTCGAAACGTTATTTCAAGAATGTCTATATTTTGTTTCGTATAGACACATATCCATTATTCTTGACCATAAGCTTTAAGTGATTTATCATTCATTTCTGATCATTTTCATACAATGTCAGATTTTCAAACAAGTTTCTTGCATTCATATTCATTCATTCAATATCCTTGTTTGAAAATATTTCAATGTTTCAAATGCTCAAATATTCATGATTATATTTTATGAGCTTACATTCATCTGACATTTGTATATGAGCTTTAACTGATAAAGTTAAACCATATTGAGCAACTTTATGCTTTCACAGGAAATATGGGTTCTTGGTGCTAGGACTTCAATGAACTTCTATGATATCACGTTAACAAGTGATTTCTACCCAAGAAGTTAATCCTTTAGTGATTGAGTGTGAGGAGTCAAAAAGAAATTAGTGTGGGTGTGCTGAGGTAAAATGGAAAAGAGAGTTTGGTTAGATGTGAGCTTAATGATTAAAAGAAAGAGGGTGTGAGATCAGAGTAAAAGAATATCAATCTCTGCACCAACTACTTTCTGAGTCGGGCATCCACATTACTAATGTTTCACATTTCTTCGTGAACGTTATTGAAACAGGCAAATAGCCCATGCCAACTCTTGATAAAATCCCACCATCTACTCATTTTCTTCTCAAAAAGAAAATGTTTCATATTTTATGGGGACGCAGCTGTAAGACCCCAAATTTCGAAAGCTATCATTTCAAGCTAATGCGGAAATCAATATTTTAAGGGGAAAAATAAGATATATGATCTTGGACTTTAATTCTAGATTTTATATTCTTAATGAATAAAGAATTCAATTACGAGTCCAACGGTTCTTTCCGGAGCGAAAACGGAGCTAAAACGAAGAAGTTATGGCCAAAACAGCGGTCGGTACAAGCTTGGCTAAAGTGCCTAGCGAAAGTGACATCTGTCACTTTAGCATGGCACTATCGCTGAGAGTCTAAAAACCCTCGGTACATTTGGCGCGAGAGTGCCTCGCGAAAGTGACATATGTCACTTTAGCCAGGCACTTTAGCGGAGCGAGTCTGGAAGTTAAAAATCCGATTTTTGGGGGTTTTCTTCATTTGCTCATTTCTCCATCACCATAACTCCGTTTTAGGCGATTCAAAATGCTATGGTTTCGATTTTTAGAGCTTTTCAAGGTTATATTGTTAGTTTTGGGTAAATTCAAGTGTATTTGGTGGTGGAGTGGAAGCTAGGATCAATAGTTCATCATCATCACCTCCATCTTCAAGAATTTGGGTTTTCTAGGTTTTCATCAAAACCTAAGTGGTAAGTGTATCCCTTCCATTTCTAAACTTTGATATAAGTTATAAATGCTCCATTGATGGTTCCCTAGTGTTTGCTTTCCCTAATTTTGGTTTGGAAGTATTTTGGGAGTTTTGGGTTAAAATTAGGGTTCTACCCAAAGTGGAGATTTTGATGATAAGTATTTGGGGAATGGTTCTATATGGTTGATTGTGGTTATTTACGTTTGGATACTTGTGGATCTAGGTTATGGAAGTTTTGACCTTGAAGATTCAAGTTTCTTCAAAGGAGCTCAAAGCGGGGTAAAATCTAGATTTAGCCTAAATCTAGCGAGGTGAGTTCAAGTTGATTTGTGAAAACGGTGTACATGCCAAACTGTTTATTTTAAAATGTTCGTGTTTTATCTCAAATTGTTAACTGCTGATAAGTTTCGATTATTTTAAAATGTTTAGTTTTATAAACATGGTGAAACACCCATTTTGGGGTCTTTGAGAATTTTGATAAATAAATCATGTTGAAATGTTTCTTTGATGGTTTTACATATATAATTGGAGTTCATTTGACGTAAGTGTCGTTTGGTGTATTTGAGCTTATAAACCTTTTCGAAAAATGTATATTATCGTGTTATGAGGCATTTTGGAAACCTAAGGGTGAGAGTCATTTGGAAAATGGTTTGCCTCAACTGATGTTGAGTTTAAGATAATTATACTTTTGGGTCGTTGTGTCTTCGACAGTCGGGTAAACGTGTTTTAATGTTTATAAAGGCTTTCGTTAGAAATTTAAGTAAAGTGTTGGGCCCTTGGCTAGGTTTTGACTAAATGAGTCGTGTGGACATTTTTCCGGATTTATAACGGTCGTGGGTTTTGAGTGTTGACGATTAATTCGTGTCATTGGTGAGTTACATGCTTTGGGTGCTTTGGTTATTCTTTTGGAGTCATGTAATGATAGATAGTGTCGTAATGGATCCATAGGCACGTAAGTCTGTTGGTTATGTAAGGCCTGAGGTTTTGGGTTACTTTTAGTGACCGCTCGGGTTTGCTAGTGAGTAAGAATATGTGGTTTGAGCCGCAGATTTGGAACTCGTCTAGATTGGATTAGGCACCCGGATGCTCGTAAGACCGCGGGGCAGAACTCGACGAAGTATGGCAAGGGGCAACAACAGGTTCGAGGATTGTGATGTCTGTTATGGCATGAGAACTAGAATCGGGGCACGTTGGTGAAATCCAATAATATCGCGGGTGGCCCCATTCACGTGTTCTCGCCACCCAAGATGGAAACGTTTAGATGACATACAAGGAAGTCGCGTGAACGACCTACTTGCGTGTTACTCTATTCTCAGTGTATACGGGTCTCTTCATCGTTGATTTGTGGTATTTTACATGGTAATGTCATATTTTACCAAATTGGGTTTTTATGTGGTTGACGATAAATGATGGCTTTAATATTGGGTTTCCCCCACGTATATTAAGGCTTGAATGAAATGCATCATTCCTACGTTTTCAGTATTTGGTTTCCTTTCATTTTATGGTTGCGTGAGTTTTAGGTTAAATATAAGTTTACGAAAGACGTTTTGTTGGGAACTGAAGATGTGAACAAGTCTTTAATGCTGCTAGTTCAGAATTAGTACTGCCAGAGCATATCAAAGATAATGCTGCTAGGTATTACTACTTCTAGTAGAATAAATAATGCTAGTCAAAGTTAGTGCTGCTTGAACAAACTTAGTACTGCTTAGCTAGTTAGTACTGCTAGAGGTTAGTGCTGCTTAGGAGTTAATGCTGCCAAGTTTCAGTTAATACTTCCAAGATGATTAGTGTTGCTTATGAGATGGAGATCCGAATTACAAGAATGACAGCTGGATAAACTGAAGATATTCATGGAAGATATTCTGAAGATATTTTATATATTGTAATTATCTTTTACTCAGTATATGTATAGAATGTATAGAATAGTTTTAGAGAGATTTTTATTCAATTCTAAGTTTTTTGTTCTAGAGAGAAAATCAATCTCAAGGCATAGTTCCTAATTCTAGAGAAGTAGAATTCGTCTTGAAAGAGTCTGTTCTTCAAGATTGAGGTTGAGTGTGTAATCTTGTGATTTTAATCATTCAATACAAGTTACAAGTTGTTAATCATATACACTGTTTGTTTACTGTTACATTGAATATCAAAGTGTTATTCCGCAACTTCTTTGATATTGTTTCTGAGTATTCATAATTCTTGTTGAGAATTCGATCCTGACAAGTGGTATCAGAGTCTGTTCTCTCAGAAACAACTATTCTTTCATCATGGAAAACTTTGCAGAATCAAACAGTACTCTGGTCTCTAAGGTCCCAATGCTCAAACCCAGTGAGTTTGACATGTGGAAGATCAGAATCAGGCAATACATTCTTCTCACTGACTACTCAATGTGGGATATCATTGAGAATGGTCCTTCTGAAGCAAGAAAGATTGGACCAGATGGGAAGAGACCTGCACCAAAGACAGATGGTGAGAGGAAGATCAGACAGACAGAGATGAAGGCCTTGAGCACTCTGCTCTTGGGCATCCCCAATGAATATCAGCATCAATTTTGCAACTGCACTGATGCTCAGATTCTCTGGAATTCTCTAGAGAAAAGATTTGCTGGAACTAAAAGCATAAAAAGAAATCAAAGAGATGTTCTAAAGCAGCAGTATGAGAACTTCACTTCTTCAAAGAATGAGTCTATGACTCAAACTTTTGATAGGTTCAACAAGCTCATTGGTGAACTGGCTACTGTAGGGGTGAAGATGGAGCAAGATGATATCAACAGGAAGTTCCTCAGATCTCTTGGGGATGAATGGACTATGTACATTGTCTCATATAGACAGAGTGACAATCTAGAAGAGAAGGAACTTGATTATCTATATAATGATTTAAGAGTTTTTGAAACTGAGCTAAAAACCAAGAAGAAGCCCACTGGGTATATCCACAATGTTGCACTTCTATCAGCATCTACTGATACTACTGCCAACCCTGAAGCAGTTAGTGCTGCCAGTGGAATGAATTCAGAAAAAGGCACTGAAACTGTCTTTGAAGCCTTTTTGTCCAGTCACAGCAACAATTCATTGATTAATGATGATCTGGAACAACTTCAACCTGATGACCTGGAGGAGATGGACATTAAATGGCAGATGGCCATGTTATCTATGAGGGTGAAGAAGTTTATTAAAAGAACAGGGAGGAACAACTTCTCTCAAAGAAGAGAAGATGGAACTGGGTTTGACAAGACAAAAGTAGAATGCTATAAGTGCCACATGAAGGGACACTTTGCTAGAGAGTGCAGAAGTGGTGTTCCAAATAACAACCACCAACAAGCTCAGAATGGAGGCTACAATCAAAACAAGAACCCTGCTCAAGCCCTTGTTTCTCAACAAGGAATGGGGTTTGACTGGAGTGACCAAGCTGAGGAAGCCATTCAGAATCAAGCTCTTATGGCAGAGCTGTCTGATCTCCCCTCTGAGGTAAAATCTAATCTTTGTACTCAATCTTGCATAAACACTGTCAAAAGGTACAGGGATCACAACCAAAACATGTGTGATGACCTCAAAAGATTAGAAAAGGACAGAAGAGATTATGTGTTGATAGTTGAGAGGTTTGAAGAAGAAATCAAAGGCTTTCAAGCCAATGAGCTTCAACATTCTTATGACACAAACTATTGGAAGTGGGAAAAGAATGAGTTAGAGACGAAACTGTCTAAGTCCATAGAAGAGAATGACAGGTTGAAAGAAGAACTATCTGAGGTTAAGCTTGACATAGAAAAGTTTTCATATGCTTCAAAAGCAATGGATTCTCTTCTAAAGGCTCAGATTCATGATAAGATGAAGCCTGGTATTGGATACAACAACACACCCCCTCCTTACAACAACAACTATATCTCTCCTACTTCAAACTTGTTAGAGACCAAGGAGAAAAAGGACTTGTCTGAGAAAGCCTTTAAGATAGATCCTTTGGATGAGGTAGTTGTTAAGGATATGACTGAGAAAGAAGCCAGTGAGAATAGGAAAAATGATGTGAGTAAAGAGATACCCTTAGAAAACAACATTGTTACCAATGAGGGAGGTGGAAGGATCTGGGTAAAGTCTAAAGAGATAGAGAAGACCAAAGGAAAGGATAACAAGGTCCATTACAAACAAACCACTGTTGTGAATCCTGGACCTTGTAAACAGTGTGCTTGCAATAAATCTGAGAGCCTAAATTCTGGTATAAAAAGAGGTAACCAAAGAAACTGGAATAATCAATGGGCTCAGAAACAAGGAGTTGGTCTGAATAAAATAATCAGACCAAAACCTTGTTTCATATGTGGTAAGTTAAACCATTTGGCTAAGCATTGTTTCTTTAACCCTATTAACCAACAGATGAACTTTCAAAGATTTGTGCAAAAACCTATTGGTTATAGGAAGGCTGGAAAGAAACATGTGGTTAAGAAATCTGTTGAAACCAAAGGCCCCATGAAGAAAAAGGTTTTAAAAGAAAGTATTAAAATGTGGGTGCCCAGAAGCACTAAAACGGTTAGTACTGCTGACAGGGATAGTGCTGCTAGAAGCATTACTGCTGCTACCAGTGTTAGTACTGTTGAAAATATTAATGCTGCTAATACTGTTAGTACCTCTACAAAGGTTAATACTGCTAACAGAGTTACTGCTGCTAACACAATTACTACTTCTAACAAGGTTAGTACTGCTAAGCATGCAATTGCTGCTAATGCAGTTAGTTCTTCTAAAACTAGTACTGCTTCTAGCAAATGTGTTTCCAAACCCATCATTGTGACAAAGTACTCCAGAAATGAGGAGTCAAAGTTTAAAAATCTTGTCAAGAAAGAATGTAAATATTTTGATGAGAAAGGGGTACCCAAGACCACTTTGGCTTGGGTTCCTACATCATACTAACTGATTTATCTTATGTGCAGGGCAATCAACAGCTCAAGGGGAAGAGTATATGGCATGTTGATAGTGGTTGCTCTAGGCACATGACAAGTAACATGTCACGCCTTCAGGATTTCAAACATATCAATGGAGGACATGTTGCATTTGGAGACAATCTTACAGGTGGTAAAATAAGTGGAAAAGGTAATGTTACAAAAGGTAAGATGACATTTGAGGATGTCTACTATGTTGATCAGCTAAAATACAACCTGTTAAGTGTATCACAGGTTTGTGACAAACAACATAGCATATTATTTACTAATACAGAATGTATGATTCTTGCTCCAGGGTTCAAGGTAGTTGATGAAAGCATGATACTACTAAGAACTCCAAGAAAGGACAATGTTTATTGTCTAGACATGGAAAATGTTTCAAGTGATTCATCCCTGAACTGTCTTGTTTCAAAAGCTTCTATGGATGAATCCTCTCTTTGGCACAGAAGGATATATCACATGAACTTCAAGACTATGAACAAACTTGATAAAAACAACCTTGTAAGAGGTTTACCATCAAAAGTCTTTTCATGTGATGATCATTGTGTTGCTTGTCTTAAAGGCAAACAGCACAAAACTTCTCATAAGACCAAAGAATTAAATACAATTTCTTCTTGTCTCCAGTTATTACATATGGATCTGTTTGGTCCTACAAATGTTATGAGTATAGACAAGAAATCTTACTGCTTGGTTATTGTTGATGATTACTCTAGATTTACCTGGGTATATTTTCTAAGGACTAAGGATGAGACAAGTGGACTGATCAAATCCTTTATCCTTAGAATTGAAAACCAAACTAATCAAAAAGTAAAAGTCATTTGATCAGACAATGGGACTGAATTTAAAAATATTGATCTAAACACCTTTTGTGAAGAAAAAGGAATTGAGAGACAATATAGTGCCCCTAGGACTCCTCAACAGAATGGAGTTGCTGAGAGGAGAAATATGACACTAATAGAGGCTGCTAGATCTCTGTTGGTTGATTCAAAACTGCCAATTACCTTTTGGGCTGAAGCAGTTAATACTTCCTGTTATGTCCAAAACAGAGTTCTAGTGGTCAAGCCAAAGAACAAGACCCCATATGAGCTTTTAAATAAAAGAAAACCCTTTATTGGATTTTTCAAACCTTTTGGGTGTCCTTCTACAACTCTCAATACCAAATCTCACTTAGGTAAGTTTGATAGCAAAGCAGATGATGGATTTCTTGTTGGTTACTCATCTCAAAGTAAGGCTTACAGAGTTTTTAACTCTTCTTCTAGAATAATTGAAGAAAGTGACAATGTCAAATGCAATGAGAACACACTAAATCCTATTGGGTCTGGTCCTCAGTGGCTGTTTGACAATGATTCACTAACTAACTCTTTTGGTTTCAGTAGTGATGATTATGCAGGTTTAGGGAGTGGAGGATCAGGGACTACACAAGTTCAAGATAGTATATCTCAATTTGTGATCTTTCCCATACCTACAGTGGATCCTGTTGAAGACTGTGAAAAGGATCCATCTACTGAACCAAATCAGAGTGAAGAAGAAAGAAGAGCTGAGGAGAGTGAAGAAAATAAAGAATCTGAAGTAGCTGCTGAAATCACCTCAGTTGAGTTGAATGACTCATATCTAGATGTTGGACTCAATGAAGAGTCTAGTCATCACACCAGAACTCAAAAGAATCATCCTCCTCAGTTGGTAAAATGAGATATCTCTTCTCCTATGATGACTAGAAACCAAAGCAGGCTGCAAGAGATGCAAGACCAACAACATACAGAGCTTTCTTATTTTTTATCCCAGCTTGAGCCTAAGAAGGCTCATGATGCTATGAAAGAGTCCAGTTGGATAGAAGCCATGCAAGAAGAGCTACTGCAATTTAAGCTGCAAGATGTTTGGGATCTGGTAGATCTTCCTAAAGTTCAAAGAGCAATAGGCACTAAATGGGTCTTCAGGAATAAGAGAGATGAGAGAGGAATAGTAGTAAGGAATAAAGTAAGGTTGGTGGCTCAAGGGTATTCACAAGAAGAGGGAATAGATTATGAAGAAGTATTTGCACCTGTGGCTAGGATAGAAGCAATTAGATTATTCCTGGCTTATGCTTCTTTTATGAAATTCAAAGTCTATCAAATGGATGTAAAAAGTGCATTTCTATATGGCTCAATTGAAGAAGAAGTATATGTCTGTTAACCACCAGGGTTTGAAAACCCAAGCTACCCAGACAGGGTATACAAATTGAAGAAAGCACTTTATGGACTGCATCAAGCTCCAAGAGCATGGTATGACACTCTGTCATCCTATCTCTTGGAAAATGGCTTTGAAAGAGGAGTCATTGATAAGACTTTGTTCATCAAGAGAAAGAAGAAGGATATCTTGCTGGTCCAAATCTATGTGGATGATATTATCTTTGGATCCACAAGAGACAACATGTGCAAGGAGTTTGAGGAACTAATGCATCAAAGGTTCAAAATGAGTTCCATGGGGGAACTTACTTTCTTCCTTGGACTCCAAGTTCAACAGAAGTCAGATGGAATCTTTATCTGTCAGTCCAAGTATGTGCAGGACATTCTAACCAAGTTTGGTTTCTCAGATTCAAAACCTGCCAGCACACTTATGGAGACACACAAGCAGATAGTAGCGGATCTTGAGGGGGAGGATATGGATGTTCATCATTATAGATCCATGATTGGCTCTCTCATGTATCTTACAGCCTCTTGGCCAGACATAATGTTTCCAGTTTGTGTATGTGCAAGATTCCAAGTTAGGCCAAAGCAATCACACTATCAAGCTGTTAAGAGGATATTCAGATATCTCAAAGGGCAACCCAGATTGGGACTTTGGTATCCTCATGACTCATCATTTGACCTACTTGCATACTCAGACAGTGATCTAGGTGGAGCAAACTTGGACAGAAAATCTACTTCTGGAGGATGCTAGTTTTTGGGTGCAAGACTAGTGTCATGGCAGTGCAAGAAACAAACCACAGTGTCCACATCTACAACAGAGGCAGAGTACATAGCAGCTGCAAGTTGCTGTTCTCAAGTCTTATGGATTCAGAATCAAATGCTGGACTATGGGGTATCCTTTCTACACACTCCAATTTTTATTGATAATAGCAGTGCTATTAGCATTGTTAATAATCCTGTCAAGCACTCAAAGACAAAGCACATTGAGATCAGGTATCACTTCATAAGAGATTGCAATGAAAAGAAACTTATTCAAGTTGTAAAAGTTCATACTGATAACCATTTTGCTGATCTATTCACCAAAGAATTTGATATGGGTATATTCACTTTCTTGGTAACAAGTGTGGGAATGATCAACTCTGAATAAGCTCCTACTTAAAAAGTGGTTCAATACTTGTATATTGTTTATTCTTGGTGGTCCAAATCTTCTTTTTCAGGAAAAGTATAGCAGTACTCAGTCCTTCACAAAGCTTAAAAATGTAAGTATGGTTAATACTGCCAGTACAGTTTTAGTACTGCCAGTACAAGTTTACTACTGCCAGTGTTCAGTTAATACTGCTAGTTAGTTAATACTGCTAGTGGTTAATACTGCTTCAGTTAATACTGCTAGTTAGTTAATACTGCTAGTTAGTTAATACTGGTAGTGGTTAATACTGCTCTCAGTTAATACTGCTAGTTAGTTAATACTGCTAGTGGTTAATAATGCTCTCAGTTAATACTGCTAGTTAGTTAATATTGCTAGTGGTTAATACTGCTCTCAGTTAACACTGCCAGTTAGTTAATACTGCTAGTGGTTAATACTGCTCACTATTAATACTTCTTTCACCAAATTTTTCAGATTAATACTGCTTATATTCCACAACCTATAAATACCCTTTTCCCGCCTAAAAAGTTCATAACGACTCTTTGTATACTGTTCACTGTCTCTCTAATCACTTTTTCTCTCGAGCTCTTTAGCAAGTTTCAGGCAAAAATACTCAAGTTCAGATGGCATCCATGGTGTTCGTTGATGAGCATAATGAAATCGCGATGCTACAAAAGCCAAAACAAGCGGCCGGATTCCACCAAATTGTGGATTTCCTTAAATCAAGCCACATTGCTCATGCTCTTACAATCTCACCAATAATTTATATAGAGCATCAGAGGCAATTCTGGGCAAATGCCACCATTGTTGCTGAAAATGGTGTGCAAATGATCAAGACAAGGGTCTGTGAAAAACCCTTAACAGTCACTTAAGAGGTGATACGCATCTGTCTACATCTAGACGATGCTGCAGGTATAACCTGTATTCCCAATGAGGAATTATTCTCAACTTTGTCAAGAATGGGGTATGAAGGCCAATTGGGTGGTTTTAAATTTTCAAAGGCTAAATTTTATACCCAATGGCGTTTTCTTGTTCATACCTTAATGCATTGTATTTCTAAAAAACTGCTGGATGGAGTGAGTTCAGCAATACTATTGCTTATGCTTTGGTCTGCTTGGCCACTGCCAGAAAGTATAACTTTTCTCAAATGATTTTCAGTGATCTGGTTTCAAACCTGGGAAATAAAAAGAGTTTCTACATGTACCCAAGGTTTGTACAGACAGTTATTACTAATGAATTGACGGATATACCTCACTTTGATGAGGTATATGTACCTAAACCCCCTAAAGGCAAGGTTTTCTCAAACATGAGAAGATCTGATAGGGACTCGGAAGGAGTTGACACCCCATTGTTCTCAACAATGATGGTGGTGTCCCAACCACAAGAAGGTATGGCAGCAGGGTCAAGGCCCTCATTAGACAGGTAAAGAAGGCTCCTTCCCTTCTTGTACCTTCACCCTCTAAGCCTTTAAGCCCTCTAAGGGAGGATTCTCCTTTAGAGAATATCTACAGGGAAACCACAACGGTGTCTCCCAACCCAAAGGAGGGGCTCTCTGAGGTGGAGGAAGAGCATATGGGTGAGAAGGCTGCCACTACTTCTGGTAGCACAGAGAAGGACAGTGGTAACATCTCTAAGACCTTCCCCATGGCAACTTTGGGTGAGAAATCAACCAAAGGACCCTGGTGCCAAGAAACCAAGGGGGTAGCTGGTGCTTCTGCTAGGCAGAAGGCCACTACTAAAAGATCCAAGGATCCCTCAAGGATGGGCAAAACATCCAAAAAGGGTGAGGACAGAACTGAAACTGATGAATTGATGGAAAAACATTCCAAGGATCCTTCAAGGGTGGGTAAAACACCTAAAGAAGGTGAGGATAGATATACTTACTGGGAATTGATTGAAGCATTAGCCAACATTAATGTTGATGTGGTTAATCAAGGAAAGGAAATCAAAGAATTGCAGCAAGTGGTCATCTCCCAACAATAGCAGATTTCCAAACTCAAACAACTGGTGGGAAAGCTCATGGCCAAGAAAAGAAGAGGTCAGTTTGTTCTAAGAAGGAGAAAGGGGGCAACCAACAAGGAAAATGTGTATGCTTCCAAAAAGGGGGAGAATTCAAGCACATAACAGATAAATCAACAGATTGAGGGGGAGTTTGTTGAAGAAAAAAAGCAGCAGAAACAACACCAGCAGCAGTTACAACCCCAGAAGCAGAAATTGTTACTACTGCTGAGCCAAAACAAGCAGTAGAAACTGTTAGTGCTGCTGAAACTTCACAAGCAGCAGTAACAGAGTTAACACCAGTAGAGATTGAAGTAGCAGAAATGCTTGTCAAAGCAAAGAATGACACTCCCAAAGCAAAGGGAGTGGTCATAAATGAAGGGGGAGCAAAGAAAATAGAGAAGAAAGAAATGGTTGCATATGCAAAGAAAAAGGGAAAAGAAAAGATGATAGAATCTGATCAACCATCCAAAAAGCAAAAGATGATTGAGTCAGATGAAGCATTAGCCAAGAAAATGCAAGAAGAGTTAGATCAAGCAGAAAAAGAACATGTTGAAAAAGACAGAGAAATAGCCAGAGCACTTGCAAATGAGTTAAATGAAGCATTCCAGAAAGGGTTGGAAACAGAGAAAGCAAAGCAAAGAGCAATAAGCTTGAGAAAGGCTATGATGGCCAGATCAAATGCAAAGAAGAGAAGACCTTCACAAACTTACCTTGCAACTCAGGAAAGAAACAAGATGATAACTTTCTTGAGGAGTGCAATTGGTGTAAAGAAATAAATGTTTGTGAAGATTACTTTTGATCAAATCAATGATCTCTATGAGAAAGAAATGGGAAAGCTAAAGAGTAATGAAAAGGATAGAGTGGAGTTTGAAAAGAAAGCCAAGGAGAGGTATGATGTGAATATTAATCAACCCTTCCCTGAAAGTGAAGAGGGAACTCCAACCAAAGAAAAGGCAGAGAAAAAGGAAGAAAAGAAGAAGGAAGCTACTATAGGCAAGGTCAAAGGACTCTGAAGAGAACTAAGATGATGGCCAAAAGAAAGAAGATTGTAAAGAAGCCTAGAGTAGAAGAAGAGAAAAAGGTTGCAGAAGAAGAAGAGGCACCTAAGAATGAAGAAAAGAAAGCTGAATCTCAGGAAGTACCACAGAGTTCAGATGTAAACATGTACATGGTGGTAATGGATAAAATTCCAAAGCCTATCTCAGCTGAACCTGTTGGATTCAAACCTCCTGAAGTCATTCACTGGGATGTCTTAGTGGTAGATGGAAAGGAATATATCAGATTGAAGAGAAAGGATGAGAAGTATGAAGTGTACAGCACTTGGAACAAGATTGTCAGAACCTGCTCAAGATCTGATATTGAAGAAATGTTTGAGATAGGGATGAAGTTATATGCAGATGAACTGAAAGCTCCAGTGATTTCAATCACAAAGTTGATAATGGAGTATCTATGTATGATGTTCAAACCTGATGAAGTGGAGGAGATAATAAGGAATGTCTTTCAAACAGTGAATAATTGGACTCTATATGAAACTAGTGGAGTATATGCAGTGACTTTGGATTTGAATCATACTAAGTACTTCCTAGTGGATAGAGTATACAACCATAGCAGATTGAAGCTTCATGCCATGCTAAATAAGAAGCTGGGTTGTGCACCAAATTCAGAAATGGCAAAGTGCCTAATTCAGAGAATTGTCAATCAGAGTATGGGACTGGATCCTAACATTGGAGTAGATCAATAAAGGTTTTGGAAGCATTTGAAGAACTTGACTTCTCTTTCTAAAAGTCAAGTTAGGGGGAGATTGTTGGGAACTTAAGATGTGAACAAGTCTTTAATGCTGCTAGTTCAGAATTAGTACTACCAGAGCATATCAAAAATAATGCTGCTAGGTATTACTACTTCTAGTAGAATTAATACTGCTAGTCAAAGTTAGTGCTGCTTGAACAAAGTTAGTACTGCTAGAGGTTAGTGCTGCTTAGGAGTTAATGCTGCCAAGTTTCAGTTAATACTTCCAAGATGATTAGTGCTGCTTATGAGATGGAGATCCGAATTACAAGAATGACAGCTGGATAGACTGAAGATATTCATGGAAGATATTCTAAAGATATTTTATTTATTTTAATTATCTTTTACTCAGTATATGTATAGAATGTATAGAATAATTTTAGAGAGATTTTTATTCAATTCTAAGTTTTTTGTTCTAGAGAGAAAATCAAGCTCAAGGCATAGTTCCTAATTCTAGATAAGTAGAATTCGTCTTGAAAGAGTCTGTTCTTCAAGATTGAGGTTGAGTGTGTAATCTTGTGATTTTAATCATTCAATACAAGTTTACAAGTTGTTAATCATATACACGGTTTGTTTACTGTTACATTGAATATCAAAGTGTTATTCCGTAACTTATTTGATATTGTTTCTGAGTATTCATAATTCTTGTTGAGAATTTGATCCCGACACGTTTTATAATGGAATCTTTCTGTAAAACATCTTGGTTTGGTTAGCGAACAACGTGGTGTCTCTTTCGTTTAAAATGCATGTTTATTGGTAAATGAGTCGTTTCATAAGCAAAGCATATCATTTTGAAAGATTATGACTTTAACTGCATTCTTACATTTTAAACGATTTATTTATATATGTTGAAAACTTTTGAGCTCACTAGGCGTTAAGCCTAACCCTTTTTATTTGTCGGCATGTGCATCAGGTTCCACTTGGGGGTTGGGTTCTAGCAAGGCCATGAAGAGTAGAGCCTTAACTAGACACAAGAGTAAGTACTTGGTGAAGTCTTCCGCAAGTTAGAGATAGAGATTTTATTGGGTTTTAGTAGCACCCGTCCTTTTATAGTCTGGATGTATAGATTGTATGTGTGTATTGAAGTTAAATCTAAACTTGTGGTAGTAGATGATACGTTTATCCGATATATTTAGAAAATTTTAAATAAATCGCTATTCCAGAATTTAGGGTGTTACAAGTTGGTATCAGAGCTTAAGTTTGAGAGATTTAGGTATTGATTTTTGGATGTCTAGACTCAAACTAGCGTTCTTATAAGTGATTGAAAGTGAAGTTGAACATTAGGCACCTTAAGATAAGATAACTTGGAGTTGACTGGGTCGCTAAAAACGAGAAATTTGTCAAGGGTCGCAAAGATGATCATGTATGGTACGTTCATAATGACACCTGGCCAGTGTTATAGTGAACCTACATATTACATGTGTATACTTGAACTACCTTGGTATGATGACCGTTGGGGTAGTGAGAAAGTTTCTAAGCGATTAGTCTAAGTAAAGGTTGATGTCTATAGCAATGTCACGTTGAAGTGATAGTTAAGTGCGTTGAATGCATTAAGTTGATCATCTTGAGTACGAATTATTGGTTGGACTAGAACTATAAGTTCGTTAGACCAATTCTATTTCGAGGAGAAATTATAAGTTAACCCAATTAGTAGGTTTGTGGCCCTAAGATGTGTGATGCATCCGAGTGACAATAGCATGTCGGGAAATGGAGGAGTGTAGTCCTAAGATGCTGGGTGCCGACCAAATCTACGCACGAAATGTATTTCTAAAATGAGTTTGCATAAATTGTTTCTCTTTTTCTCAAACATAAAGTGAGTTATATTACAAAGTCCCGATAAAGCATTCATTACTCATCGGATTTTAAACCACGAGTTTGAGCATGCATAAGAGTGTTTTGTTGCACGTAATTGCGAAGTGTTATCTAAATTCTCTTTACTCATGTCTCATGTTTAACGTTATTTCCGAATTTTACCATATCCATGTTTTAATATCATTTGAGTATTAGGCAAGTAACTATGAGATTTTAACCTAGACATTGGATCACCTCCACGTATGTCAATGATTTTAAAGGAAAAGTTAATCCCATGTTTTGAGTCAGAATTTCTTGAGAATTTTAGTTGTGAGTTATGCTAATTTCATGGAGTATTATTTGGCGATGTCCTTTTTCGATGCATGAGTTTTACTTTAGCCTCGTATAAACTTGCGAGTTTATTCGGCGTCGTGTTCCATGTAAATTTTGTTGAAAAGTGTCACTTTACCTTTCATTGTTGTAAAAAGAGGAAACTCTTAGAAGTTTAATATTTTAAACATATTATCGTCTTGCACTCTCTATGGGGAAATGAAAATTTTGACACCACATGATTTTAGCGTTAATGAGTTTTACGAAAATTCTGTTGGGTTTTTGGTGTCTCATCTTACGTCATTTTGCGTCACGTAAATAATTTCGGGAACATGTGCTTATGCATCATTGTGTGCGTTAATTGTTGGGTTTTGTTAACAAATGTCACTCATCGTGTACTATTTGCATTGGATTAAATTATAACATTGGTGTAAGTAAATATATAAAAGATTTACGTTATTTCAAACAGAGCTTTTGTTCTAAACATATTTCAATCATTAACTTTACTGTTAGAAATTTTCGGCAATGCATTTATCGAGTTAGCGGTATTCATATCGTTGTAGTTATTATCTTGGTCAAATGTGTTTATCTTTATGACTTAAGACTTCCAACTCGATTTGAAATTTTATCGACATTCGCATCGTTTTACCCGGCTCTGGGGAAATGAACTGATGCATACGTAGTTATTGAAAACCTTATGCCGCAACGTCTTTTGGTTAAAAAGGCAGAAATTTTAAAGGTAAAATTTTGAGTCCTCTTTTGAAGTAATACAAACATTTATTGCACGTGTTGTGGTGCATGAACCTATTTTTCATGTTTATAGTGTAAATTTTGCGACACACCTTTTGGTACCGTTTTATTTACGTAAATATTGATCAAAAGAATTTTGGAAATGTTTTTAAATGTGTAGCGTTGGTAATCAATTTTCAACCTATCGAGTAATCGGTAGTGGATTTTACCGCACAATCAATTGTTATAAAGCTTATGTATTTGAAAGTTTTATAAATCTCAAATTGGCGTACTGGTGGAAAAACCTTGAACTCATTAGGCCTATAGATTTGAACCCTGTCTTGAGAGCAGTTATGGTTAGGGACTAAGGGAGTTCTTGGGATTTGAAGCGTCGGATGATCCGACTTGCGGTCAGTCATGAATCTTGGGTTTCGGTTTTTGAATCTGTGCGCGTTTGTTTTATGGAAGTAGTAGATTTAAATCTTCCCGGTTAATTAAGGGGTGATTTTATACTAAGGTAATCAAGCGGGATAAAGTCTTAGGTGATTATCGGTGATTGGATTGGTTTTGTTTTGGTGGATTGCTCGTCGGTGAGACATCATGGTCTATGTTGATGGTGTACCATCTTTGTGGGTTCCACGATTAAAGAAAATTTTGGTGGTCTTTCTGTTAGAAATGTAAGGTTTAGGGATATAGCATTCTGTTAAATGTCAACCTTGGTGCAACCATCCGTCTGGAATGAAATCTTGAGCGGAATGTCCACGTTTTCGAGGTCACCGTTTAGTCCTAGGCGTCGACTGTTTTTCATGAGGTCAATGGATCTTGGAATGCCTGGAAGTGTCCCGGCTAGATTATAGAAAATACTGACCTTTCGGTGATGGATTTTGAAAGGAGTTTGGGTATTGGGGATTGAGTATCAATTTGCCCCAAGCACTCCTCGGGTGATAAGGAGGTTACTTTAGGAATGTGGGGAGTTTGGTGTTGGATCGGAGTTGAGTGACTGTCGAATCTGTGTTAACTGGTTACATGAAGGATGTATTGGTGCGCCTTGGAAGAATGTCTCTATAGATATTAGGAATGGATCGGTAAGAATCTGAGGATTCATGGGGGTTGGTTGCTATCTTTGACATTGGGTTCGGATCCGTGTAGGTTCGAAGGGAAATGGTCGGTGAAAAGTTGAGATCACAAACTACCTGGAGGTGGTAATTGTCACCCAAGGTTGGGAGACGACCGTAACCATGTGGGTAAAGGTTACTTTGGAGAGTTAAGTGTTCGCTCGGTTACGAGTGTAATGTGCCCAAGAGGGGCAGCCGATGTGAGTATCAGTATAAGGGTCATGTTAGTCATTCTGGAAAATGGGTTAAGGACAATTTTTCTTGCGGTTAACGCTTCATGGGAATCTTGATTTCGAGGACGAAATCATTTTAAGGTTGGGAGGATTGTAACACCCTGAATTTCGAAAGGTATCATTTCAAGCTAATGTAGAAATCAGTATTTTAAGGGCAAAAATAAGATATAAGATCTTGGACTTGAATTCTAGATTTTATAGTCTTGATGGATAAAGAATTCAATTACGAGTCCAATGGTTCTTTCCGGAGCGAAAACGGAGCTAAAACGAAGAAGTTATGGCCAAAACAGCGGTCGGTACAAGCTTTGCTAAAGTGCCTAGCGAAAGTGACATCTGTCACTTTAGCTTGGCACTATTGTTGAGAGTCTAAAAACCCTCGGTACATTTGGCGCGAGAGTGCCTCGCGAAAGTGACATATGTCACTTTAGCCAGGCACTTTAACGGAGCGAGTCTGGAAGTTAAAAATCCGATTTTTGGGGGTTTTCTTCATTTGCTCATTTCTCCTTCACCATAACTCCGTTTTGGGCGATTCAAAATGCTATGGTTTCGATTTTGAGACCTTTTCAAGGTTAGATTTTTAGTTTTGGGTAAATTCAAGAGTATTTGGTGGTGGAGTGGAAGCTAAGATCAAGAGTTCATCATTATCACCTCTATCTTCAAGAATTTGGGTTTTCTAGGTTTTCATCAAAACCTAAGTGGTAAATGTATCCCTTCCATTTCTAAACCTTGATATAAGTTATAAATGCTACATTGATGGTTCCCTAGTGTTTGCTTTCTCTAATTTCGGTTTGGAAGTATTTTGGGAGTTTTGTGTTAAAATTAGGGTTTTACCCAAAGTGGAGATTTTGATGATAAGTATTTGGGGAATGATTCTATATGGTTGATTGTGGTTATTTACGTTTGGATACTTGTGGATCTAGGTTATGGAAGTTTTGACCTTGAAGATTCAAGTTTCTTCAAAGGAGCTCAAAGCGGGGTAAAATCTAGATTTAGCCTAAATCTAGCGAGGTGAGTTCAAGTTGATTTGTGAAAACGGTGTACATGCCAAACTGTTTATTTTAAAATGTTTG
Organism: Arctium lappa; assembly: GCA_023525745.1. Taxonomy (NCBI): domain Eukaryota; kingdom Viridiplantae; phylum Streptophyta; class Magnoliopsida; order Asterales; family Asteraceae; genus Arctium; species Arctium lappa. Next base: position 66,436,446 of record CM042051.1, read on the forward strand.
TGTTTTATCTCAAATTGTTAACTGCTGATAAGTTTCGGTTATTTTGAAATGTTTAGTTTTATAAACATGGTGAAACACCCATTTTGGGGTCTTTGAGAATTTTGATAAATAAATCATGTTGAAATGTTTCTTTGATGGTTTTACATATATAATTGGAGTTCATTTGACGTAAGTGTCGTTTGGTGTATTTGAGCTTATAAACCTTTTCGAAAAATGTATATTATCGTGTTATGAGGCATTTTGGAAACCTAAGGGTGAGAGTCATTTGGAAAATGGTTTGCCTCAACTGATTTTGAGTTTAAGATAATTATACTTTTGGGTCGTTGTGTCTTCGTCAATCGGTTAAACGTGTTTTAATGTTTACAAAGGCTTGCTAGAAATTTAAGTAAAGTGTTGGGCCCTTGGCTAGGTTTTGACTAAATGAGTCGTGTGGACATTTGTCCGGATTTATAATGGTCGTGGGTTTTGAGTGTTGACGATTAATTCGTGTCATTGGTGACTTACATGCTTTGGGTGCTTTGGTCATTCTTTTGGAGTCATCTAATGATAGATAGTGTCGTAATGGATCCATAGGCACGTAAGTCTGTTGGTTATGTAAGGCCTGAGGTTTTGGGTTACTTTTAGTGACCGCTCGGGTTTGCTAGCGAGTAGGAATATGTGGTTTGAGCCGCAGAGTTGGAACTCGTCTAGATTGGATTAGGCACCCGGATGCTCGTAAGAACGCGGGGCGGAACTCGACGGAGTATGGCAAGGGGAAACAACAGGTTCGAGGTTTGTGATGTCTGTTATGGCATGAGAACTAGAACCGGGGCACGTTGGTGAAATCCAATAACATCGCGGGTGGCCCCATTCACGTGTTCTCGCCACCCAAGATGGAAACGTTTAGATGACATACAAGGAAGTCGCGTGAACGGCCTACTTGCGTGTTACTCTATTCTCAGTGTATACGGGTCTCTTCATCGTTGATTCGTGGTATTTTACATGGTAATGTCGTATTTTACCAAATTGGGTTTTTATGTGGTCGACGATAAATGATGGCTTTAATATTGGGTTTCCCCCACGTATATTAAGGCTTGAATGGAATGCGTCATTCCTACGTTTTCAGTATTTGGTTTCCTTTCATTTTATGGTTGCGTGAGTTTTGGGTTAAATATAAGTTTACGAAAGACGTTTTATGATGGAATCTTTCTGTAAAACATCTTGGTTTGGTTAGTGAACAACGTGGTGTCTCTTTCGTTTAAAATGCATGTTTATTGGTAAATGAGTCGTTTCATAAGCAAAGCATATCATTTTGAAAGATTATGACTTTAATTGCATTCTTACATTTTAAACGATTTATTTATATATGTTGAAAACTTTTGAGCTCACTAGGCGTTAAGCCTAACCCTTTTTATTTGTCGGCATGTGCATCAGGTTCCAGTTGGAGGTTGGGTTCTAGCAAGGCCATGAAGAGTAGAGCCTTAACTAGACACAAGAATAAGTACTTGGCGAAATCTTCCGCAAGTTGGAGATAGCGATTTTATTGGGTTTTAGTAGCACCCGTCCTTTTATAGTCTGGATGTATAGATTGAAGGTGTGTATTGAAGTTAAATCTAAAGTTGTGGTAGTAGATGATACGTTTATCCGATGTATTTAGAAAATTTTAAATAAGTCGCTATTTCCAGAATTTAGGGTGTTACAGCAGCACATTATCTATCTGGTTTTCATTTGGAAAATTTGGATATTGAAAAAGAAGGAAGTCTGCCCCACCTTCGCACTTCAATCATGCACATTGAGTCTGTGTTTATCTACTGTTGTCTCAGTGGTTTACACAATGTTGAGCCTTTATAAAAGCAACTATCCGTGTTTAATTCTTTCTACACTTGCACGAACACACAAAGAATTTGTGTCTTTGTCATAACATTCATAGAAATTGCCTTTGTGGTGTTTCGATGATTGGATGGAAGCCCTAGGGGAGTGAACATCAAAAAGCTCCTTTATATTGTGTATTCGTTACACACAGTGACTTTGTGTTACTGACAGGCATTTTAACTGATTCATTTGTTGATTCAGGAGTTACTTGTTCTTATTTTGTCTGGATTTGCAAAGATCTAGATGAATATTTGCCTATGGATCACAGAATCAGAGGCTCAGTTTGACAGATCAGAATGGTTAAAGACATTTCTTGGAAGTAAAGTTTTGATGATATAGATGCTCAAATCATCAAAAAGGGGGAGATGGTATCAAGAAATGATAAAGTTTTGAGAGATGATTTTCAGAAATGTCCAAGCCTGAAAAGTTCAAAGTAAGGATTTGAAGATTTGGAGAAGATCAAAGAGTTTCTGAAAATTTGAGGAAATTTTTCTTTGAAGATTATCTGGTAAAACAATCCGAGCTGATTCTGAAGATAATTCCTTTCCAAAGTCTGAAAGTATTTTGTGAAAGTTTTGGGGAGATTGTTAATTGTTTGAAGACAGTTTTGGAAAGAATGTCGTCAAAGAAAAAGGGGAGATTGTATTGACAGAGCTTAAAAGTGAAGACTGAATAGCTAGATCTTTCAACAGTGATCTTGAATCCAAAGGGGGAGATTGTTAGAGCATAAATATGTTGGATATAAGATCAAGAAGACTGAAGGTCAAAGTTCATGAAAGTCAAAGTTGAAGAAAGTCAACTCTCATCAAAGTCAAAGTCTTTTGTAATAAAAGTCAATGTATTGTTTTTGTATTTGTTTTTTCCTTGTTTTAGTTGTAGGTATAACTAGTTTCCTTTCCTTTGTAATTTGTAGTTAACAGAAGTGGAGCATATAATTCAGTTGTATTTTATAGAGAGAATACGTTTAGAGAGAGAAAGAGAGTTCTAGAGAGAGAAAGTTGTAATCTTGAATTGGATTGAAATCAAACAGGTAATTGATTGATATATCCTTGTTTGTTTGATTAATTGCATTTAGGAACTAGAATCTGGGCACTCAATGCTTCAACACATACCCACGCGTCGAGAACAATGATATGAACATCGTTTCGTTGCTTCTACTCATCGAGAACAATGATATCAATGCTTCCACGCATCCACCATCTATTAGGTTCTTTGGTTTTTATTCTAAAGGTGAAATCATATAGTGGGGATGACTAGAGAAGAAGTAGTATTCATCGGAGACATTAGCCTTTCCAGTTCCATATTGGTTTTGATTTGGGCAGTTACCCACCAAGGCCTTCCAAAATTTTTGGATAAGAAGGGTTGTTTAAAAAATCAACCAACAGAGATGGTGATGAAAGCATAAATAAAGGTTGATCGTGGAGCAATTAGTTACCCGACGTCGAAGATGATGATGATAGTTATTCAAGTCTTTAAGAACATCGTTTGAATGAAAAAAAAAACTTAAAAAACCCATTTAATCAACAACCCTAAATCTAGATTAAAATCTTAAATATATCCACAAAAACCAACACCATCAAATATTCCGGTTCTCGCTCTTCTTTCTTCCATAAATCGAACATCACAATCTGGAAACAAAACCCAAAACAGAACAAAATATATAGGCAACAACTGTTGTTGGTTTTTCTATATGTATTTTAATAATACATATAATATTACAACGAATGTAATTAACTATAAAATCAACGAATGATTAGTAATAATTCGAATACAGAATACAAACAATTTAAACTGAAGATAAATATCAACGAATAAACCGAAGATGAATTTAAACGAAGTTGAGGCTCGTGTGTAACACGATTCCCTTAAACAGATTCGCCGTCTCTTCCCAGGGTACAACAGCGTAAGCAGAAGTACTGCCGGAGATGACCACTTGCCTGAAAATCTTCGGAGAGAAACATATGCGGGTGAGATTTCAGAGAATTGTGTGTCGTATCGGTGAGTATCAGAATGTGGCGAAGCTCCTCCCTTTTATATTGAAAAACGAAACCGTAATCATAAATACGATATTAAACAATAATTAAAGAATTAATCTTTAAAAACTGAAAAGATTAATTCAATAATTATTTGTTTTCAATAATCTCGATTTGGGAGTTATAGAAAACAACAACAGTATGCGGCGCGGGTAATCCCGCGGCACAACCCGTCCGGTGCACTTGATCAAAACAAAAATTTTGCAAAAACCAAGTTACGCGAGAACAATATTTCGGAGTTGCATTCGTGTCCGCAGGTCGCACCCATGCACAAGGTCGCCGATTTTAGCCTACGAAAGTCTCAATCGGCACATCCCCTGCGCGCAGGGAGGTGTTGGAGTAAAACCAATCAAAGAGCTTGTAAGCCCTTCCCACATTCATGGTTATAAACCACAAAATTTTTACTCCTCCTTCCTATGTGGGACACAATCCCATACCCACTTGGTTTCCGCCAAATTCATTCTAATCACCTAACTTTGAGCATCGATATCTCATTCACACATATTCCGTTTTGGACACATAATATATCGTTTCGAACCTCTCATATAGGAGAACACAAACCCACGAAGAGTTAGATATATACAATACATATACATGTATTTAAATGTGTCCAAAGTTAGTAAAAACCCATATTTTACTAAATTTTTCCAACAATCCCCCACATGAATGGAGATCGATCTTTGCATATGAAAAATTCCTATGAAATTTCGAATGGTCGAATCCTGCATAGGATAGGTTGGAGTTACCCCTTGAACCTTCCTTTGTGAAACACACTTAGGGTTTTTTTTTTTTAAACTCTTAATTCCTCTTAAGTCTAAATCATTCAGACATTTTTACACACCACCTCTTATTAATCATAACTAAATTAAGACTTCAGACTTTAGACCTCTTAAAAAATAAACGACACCTTAGCCTCCTAGCTGTCAGTAGACTCGGTGTCCTTGAACTGAACTGCCATTTATGTAGGCGACAATATATATTCACACAAAACTCTTCCTAACAAGGTCATAACCTCATAGTCGTGTTCGTTATGGTCATGAAAACTAGCCTAGTTCAGCGAGAGTTGTTAGGAATTGTGCCCCAAAATTTCCTTTGAAGCGACCCCACTTCTCTCTCACATAGGTGGTTTTCCAATAATCATTAAAATCCTTACGCTTAACCTCACTCTCACTAATTTCAGAAATGGACTAGGAAGTTTATTAACTCCCCCACAGTGACCTCCCTTATTCATACAACTAGGTTGTCCTTTTAAACTCAGATCTTGGGATCTCCAGTCTTCTGGGTAAGATTTTCTATGCATGAATTACTCATTCAAGGGCTTTAGTCCCATTACTCTCGACGACTTATAAACAGAACCTCTACTTAGGCCTTTCGTAAGCGGATCCGCAATGTTATCCTTTGACTTCACATAGTCAATTGTGATAACTCAAGTAGAGAGTAATTGTCAAATCATATTATATCTACATCTAATATGTCTAGATTTCCCATTATACATTGTACTTTGAGCTCTACCAATTACCGACTGGCTATCACAATGTATACATATGGCCGTTATCGGCTTAGGCCATCTAGGAATATCTTCCATGAACTGACATAGCCACTCTGCCCCTTCACCATATTTATCCAAGGCAATAAATTCAGATTCCATCATGGATCTAGCTATAACAGTTTGCTTGGATGATTTCCAAGATATAGCCGCACCTCCAAGTGTAAACACATATCCACTTGTAGATCTGGAATCCTTTATATCAGATATCCAATTTGCATCACTGTATCCTTCGATCACCATTGGATATTTTCCATAATGCAGTCCATAGTCACGTGTATATCTTAAATATCTTAACAATCTAGTAATACTCTTCCAGTGTTCTAAACTGGGATTACTAGTTGAAAGTCCATGATCTACCAAATCTTAGAGAGAGAGTAGAGAAAGATTGCGCCAAAAGTAAACTGTGTATTCAAATGAGTTCCAAGTGTTACAAAACAAAGGCACCTACGGGACTTAAATACCCAGGGTCTAAACCTATACAGATAAGCAAACTAAACACAGTTAAGACCACTGATAATAAATACAATGATTACTATAAAATCAGTCTTAACAATCTCCACCTTAGTAATCATTGGCGTTCCTCTCTTTGACGAAGTCGATTTAAACCAAGCAAAACTTCTAAGCATCTTAGAGTTGAATGGAAGATCAACCTCTCGTCAATGATAGATAATACTTTCTTGAGAAGTTGAATCTCTTCATTCTCGATCTGATACAGTTCACTTCTTGATTCCAAAAAGCTTCTTACAACAGCTTTTAAACGATTCTCCAATTGTAGCTTGATCACCTTCAACGTTCCATCAGAGTAATGATTAATCTCTTCAAATCTTATGAAACATTTATGACTAGAAGCATTCCTGTAAACAACTCCATATGGATTCTGAAGAATAGTGAATAAAGAATATGAGTCGATGTTCGGCAAGCTACGGTCGGGTCTTTGAAGGTTTACCACTGACTGAAAGCTTTCAATAGCCATTTGAAAGTCAAAAACTCTGTAGAATCTGATTTGTCATCGTATGGATCATTTAATCACAAACAATGCTTGAGAGACATCTTCAGTTCTATGATAAAGATTCCTGAAATGATCATATAGAAACTCAACGTCATCAATGGATGGATCATTAAAATCGGCCTCCGAGAAAGTATACAACTTGCGGTCTCTTCTTTCCACTTTAAACACTGGATACCAGATATGTACAAACTTCTTTATTAAAACACTGATAATCCTAGCAATCAGATGAGGAGAAGAAACCAGATGCTTTCCACGGCGCTGACACTTGATGAACATCAAGTATTCATACTGATAATTAGCAGACTCCTTTTCAACCCCAAGAATTGCATGAATGTTGATCTGTCTTCTCCTAGAAACAAAAATATTGCTTTGAGAGTCTTCTAGAAAAGCATATCTTAGCCTTGAAGCCATATGTCGTTGTTGCAAACTTCTTTGTCTCTGCTGCCTAGTCAATGTTGGACCTTCTTCTAAAATAGTCGGTGGAATCACAGGATCAGAAGAAGGAATATCCGCTTGAGCTCTTGACGACTGACCAACTTCAAATGTGCTAGAAGGAGCAGTGGTAGTCGGAGTTTTGATCAGCAACAGGACTAGAAGTATCAGGAGTAGCTTCAGGAATCTCATCTTGTGAAGGAAAATCTCCATACAAAGTGTTTGCTACCTCTTCATCCTTTGCGTCAATATAGAAAGTATTATCTTCAGTATCAGAAATGATGAGTATATCATCATAGTCCTCTTCTTTAACTTTGCAAAGCTTCTCATATCTGATGTCATCATCATCATCTGAATTGATCTCTATGAAGTTTGCGAAGAAAGATCTCATGTCGTTTGCTGCTTCAGAATCATCTAAGTCAATTGGCCTTGTTGCAGTATATGGATCAACATAAACGACTATCTGCATGTTATTCTCTATATTCTGTTCAGAAATGCTCAACACATTAGACATAGCAGATAAATCAACACTTTCTATCATTTTGTTCACAAGATCTTCAACACAACAGTCTTTAACATTATCAGTATTCTTTTCTCTGACAACGGCCTCATCTTGAGATTGATCTTCTCTAGCTGAAGAAACCTCTACCCTTTCAGTCTTTGTCACCTTTATCTTGTACAAATCATTGATCACTGCCTAAAATATGTCAAACACACTTTTCAGACTCTCTCCATCTTTTGCCTTAAACTCCTCAAAGTTGTTCATGTAACGAGTCTGACGGAGTTGAGTGGCAACTGCTGATCCAAGCATTATCTATTCTAATTGAGTCCACATTAGCATCGGATTCTGCTTGAAACAATCAATTCGATTTTATATTGAATTGGGTAGTGCAAGAATCAGATTAGATTTTGCTTGATTATCAACTTGATATCTCAAAAGCTCTTCAGCATCATACTCTCTTATAGCCTTCTCAACTCTTGTAGCCGGAGAAGTTGCCGTAGATGGTATTTCTTTCATAAGTCTTTCCATAGGACCTTCAGTTAGAGACTTCATCATATTGTCCCATTTGGTTGTCGCTCTATGAAATTGATGAATCTGTCTTGCCACTGCTGAAATTCGTTTTCATTTATCAGAACTGGAGGGCGAGTGTCTGATCCCAAAGACATTATTATGTCTTTCTTGTAAAAATGAGCTTGTAGAGACATCTTGACAGAATCACAAAGTCAGAAAGTTATAAGTCTGAAATCTGGTAAACTGGCACAAACTGAAGGTTTGCGTGAGTAGTATGTAGCGCAAATGAGATTTGCGTGAGCTGTGGATGACACAAACGAGATTTGTGTGAGTTGTTGAGGGCGCAAATCAAACTTTGCGTGAGATACTGGAGGCGCAAATGTAACTTCGCGCGAGCTGAATATGGCGGAAATTAAAAGTTGCGCGAGGTAAAGATGATGCAAATGTTACTTTATACACTGAACTGAACTTTTCGTGAACAGAGGATGACGCAAAGTTTACTTTGCGTGATATGAAGGTGACGAGAACTTGTACAAAACGAAAACTTGTTTTCCTAAAGAAACTGACGCAGAACAGAGGATGAACTGGCGCAAAGCTCTATGAACTGGCGCAAAGTTCTAGATGAAATCTGATGAACTGGCACAAACCTGAAATGAACAGACGCAAAGTTCATATCTGGTGCAAACTCTGAAAAACAATAAAAACTTCCAAATTTTGATTTACAAATACAAAATTGATAAAACTTTCTGAACCAGAAGTGATCAAAAACAGTTTTATAACAACTTTCAACCAATAAGATCGATCAAAAACCACAAAATCAAGAAATCGTGAAATCAATAGTACGAAAAACGACTTTTCAGAAAACTCAAAATTTCTCAAAATTGACCTTCAAATCGTGAATTTCTTGCAAAATGATGTGAATTAAAAGTGATTTACTATCAAAACCGAATTCAAAAAACCAATTTACAACAAAAATCGATTAGAAATTAGTCCGAATTTTATGAAAAATCAAAAAACGAGATTTTCTTGAAAAAATCAAGAAAATCAATCAAATTTTCTGATTTAAACACAAATTCAGAATCAAAAACAAGTTTCTCTCAATCCACTCAGATTCAGAATTGTTTTGATACCAATTGAAAGTCCAAGATCTACCAAATCTTAGAGAGAGAAAGTAGAGAGAAAGAGTGCGCCAAAAGTAAACTGTGTATTCAAATGAGTTCCAAGTGTTACAAAACAAAGGCACCTACGGGACTTAAATACCCAGGGCCTAAACCTATACAGATAAGCAAACTAAACACAGTTAAAACCACTGATAATAAATACAATGATTACTATAAAATCAGCCTTAACACTAGTATACCTACTTAGCTTGCTCACTACATATGCTAAGTCAGGTCTAGTACAACTCATAAGATACATCAGACTGCCAATTATTCTTGAGTATTCCACTTGTGAGAAACCTTGCCCTCTAATCTTAGATAGATGTTGACTAGTGTCAATCGGAGTTCTAGTTATACTAGTATCTCCTTTATTGAATTTCTCAAGAATCTTGTCCACATAATGTGTTTCATTTAACACCAGACCATTTTGGGTTCTTGTGATCTTGACCCCAAGAATCACATCCGCTAAACCCAAATCTTTCATGTCAAACTTAGATTTCAACATATATCCTTCGTGGACATTATCATTTTGTCATCACTTCCAATGATAAGTATATAATCAATATATAAACACAAGATGACATAACCATGAGTGGTGTCTTTCATATAAACACATTTATCACACTCATTTATCTTAAAACCGCTTTCTAACATGGCTTGATCAAACTTTTGATGTCATTGCTTTGGAGCTTGCTTTAGGCCATACAAGGACTTAATAAGTTTACAAACCTTGTTCTCTTGTCCCGGGGCAACGAATCCCTCAGGCTGCTCCATGTAGATTTCTTTTTCTAAATCTCCGTTTAAAAAAGCAGTTTTTACATCCATTTGGTGAATTTGCAGATTTCTAATGGCTGCAATAGCTAACACCAATCTAATGGATGTTATTCTTGTCATCGGCGAATAAGTATCAAAAATAATCTAGGCCTTCCTTTTGTCTATATCATTTGATTACTAATCTCGCCTTGTATTTGTCAATACTGCCATCAACTTTCATCTTTCTTTTAAAAATCCAACGATAACCTAGTGGCTTACAACCCGGAGGTAGGTCCACTAGTTCCCACGTATAGTTTTGTAAGATAGATTCTATCTCACTTTTGATGGCTTCTTTCCATGGAGGTCCTTCCGAAGACGTAACTGCCTCACGATAGGTTTTGGGTTCACTTTCCACCACGTAGGTGAGAAAATCGGGACCAAACAATTTTTCAACCCGAGCCCATTTACTTCCTCTAGGTTCAACCACTTCTTCCTCAGATAGAACTTGTTCATCCACTCGAACAATTTCTTTATCTTTTATTAATCCCAGTTTTTATGTCAAATTCTTATCTAAATGCAATCACACACAAGATTAATCAATCTACCTGTTTCAATTAATCACAAGATTCAATTACAAATGATTCATATCACTTTCTCTCTCTAAACACAGTTTTCGTATACTTTCTCTCTCTAATGCTCTGCGAATACAATTCTTCTTATTACTCGCTTATAAAAGAACCCTAGTCATATATCTATTAAAGGAAAATAAGAAACACACGCTTACAAGCTTACAAACTCAAGACTTTGACTTTGAGTTTATTACATTTGAGTTTGACTTTACTTGAAAGTTGACTTTTGAGCTTTGACTTTCTTTGACTTTTAGCTTCAGACTTTATGATCTTGCATCCAACAAATTTGTGCACTAAGATTCTCCCCCTTTGGATCAAGATCATTCTCTAAAACATTTTGCAATTCAATCTTCTCTTTTTATGCTCAATTTGTACAATCTCCCCTATGATCAACTTTTTCTTATCCAAAGTTTGTCTTCAAAAGTAATAGCATTCTCCCCCAAAGATGGTATAAACCTCCTTCAGACACTTGGAAAGAAATTGAGTAGCTGGTGGGGTTTTTATCAAGAGTTGGCATGGGCTAATTGCCTGTTTCAATAATGTTCACGAAGAATTGTGAAATACTAGTAATGTGGCTGCCCGACTCAGAAAAAGTTGGTGCAGAGTTTGATATTCTTTTACTATGATCGCTCACCCTCTTTCTTTTTATCATTGATCTCACATCTAACCAAACTCTCATTTTCATTTTACCTCATCACACAACCCACACTCAGTATTTTGACTCCTCACACATTTGATCACTCAAGGATTAACTTATTGGGTAGGAAACAATGGTTAACGTGAATCCATAGAAGTTCTGTTAAGTCCTCACAAAAGAAACCCATGTTGTCCTAAAAGAACATTTTGCTCAACTGGTTAACTTTTCAGTTAAGGCACAAAATATACAAGTCAGATGTCTGTAAGCTCACATAGATAATCATGAAGATTTGAGCATTTAAAACATTGAATACTTTTCAAAACAAGTATATTGAATGAATGAAGTGAATACAAGAAACTTGTTTGAAAATCTGACATTGTATGAAAAATATCATAATCTGAATGATTTAACAATTAAAGCTTAGGTCAGCAAAAATTGGATGTTGTCTATACGAATCAAAATATAGACAAGTCTTGAAAGAACGTTTTGAAATGAAATCAACGCTCAAAATTCTTTGAAGTTTAATCCGGGTGTCTTACCATCTAAAATTTGTTTTAATTTAGAGACATGGTAAGAACATATTCAACAAAAAAATAGTAAACCGGTTTACTAACATTTAAGCACAAATAAAATGAAAACATTTAAAAATCACACTTCTATATTCATGAAATCGTTTAAGAATCAGAAGTGGTTTGAACGTTTAAGAACATGGTTTCATATCTGAAAGTTGTCCGTCTTTCAGATACGTAAGAGATTAATAGTAGAAATAAACATTTTCGTTCAGTCTTAGATATCATCAAGTCAGCTCTAAGTCATAACAACTATGATCGTTTAAGCTTCCTCTCAATTTTGCAAACAATCACAAAGTCGTCAAAATGCAAAGCTTTATTCACAACATTTATTGAAATGTAATTGACATAAAGTAGTAAAACTTTGAATGTACGAGTTCTAATCAGATATAATCAGAAATCATATTCCTTACTCCTTATTCATACTCCCCCTGCATTTATGCATCTTAAAAATTTATCAATGATAATTGTATGCCGAAATATGAACTCCCCCTCAAATGATTGTAGATCAACTTTTCATCATCTCTTACTTCCCCTGAAATCATGAACATACCTTAAAGTGCATATATCATTTCAGATTAAAAATAAAGAAATGAAGAAAAATAGCAATAACGAAAACTTTAGTAGGTAATCATAGATTATGTCTTGAGATTTAGCATACCAAATTTCGAGACAAGAAAACTGAATCTCTTTTCATCGAGAGACTTGGTAAACAAATCTGCAAGCTGATAATCAGTGTTTACAAAATAAAGTTCAGTTGTACCTTTTTCCACATTATCTTTGATTAAGTGATATCGAACATCTATGTGTTTGGTCCTTATATGCTGTATAGGATTTGATGGTATTGCAATAGCGCTCTTAGAGTCACAGTATATCGGGATCTTGTCAAATTTGAAGCCATAATCTCGTAGTTGCGTCCTCATCCACAAGACTTGAGAGCAGCAACTTGCAGCAGCAACATACTCTGCCTCAGCCGTTGATGTGGAAACACACAGTTGTTTCTTTGATGCCCAACTTATGAGTTTATCGCCTAGGAATTGTATGTGCCCCGACGTACTTTTCCTGTCTAACATACAACCTGCATGATTTGCATCTGAGTAGGCTGTCAGTTCAAAACCAGTATCCTTAGGATACCACAAACCAAGATCTGCAGTGCCCTTCAGATATCTAAAAATCCTTTTGACCGCTGACAAATTGGATTCTTTCGGATTAGCCTGATATCTAGCACATAAACATGTAGAGAAAATTATATCTGGCCTACTAGAAGTTAAATACATCAAAGAACCAATCATCCCTCTATAGGTTCTAACATCGATAGCTTTTCCCGAAGGATCCATGCCGATCTTAGTTCCCGGTGCCATCGGGGTTCCAATTGTTGTACAATTTTCCATTTTAAATTTTCTAAGAATATCAAAAATGTACTTAGCTTGATTTATGAAAATCCCCATTGAAAATTGCTTGACTTGTAATCCGAGAGAGAAATTCATCTCTCCCATCATACTCATCTGAAAACGTGACACCATGAGGTTAGAAAAATTCTTACATTATTTAGGATTTGTTGAGCCAAATATAATATCATTCACATATATCTGGATTATAATGATATCGGCTTTTTTTCTTTTTAATAAAAAAAGTAGTATCGATTTTACCTTTTGTGAAACCTGACTTGACTAAATACTTTGATAAAACTTCGTACCATGCTCGACGTGCTTGTTTTAAACCATATAGTGTTTTGTCGAGAATGTAGACGTGATTTGGTTTCTCTTGATTGATAAAGCCTTCAAGCTGGGAGACGTAGACTTCCTCCTTAAGAATGTCGTTGAGAAAGGCAGTCTTCACGTCCATCTGATAGAAAATGAAGTTTTTATGAGCAACATACGCAAGAAACATTCTGATCGCTTCGATGCGTGCCACTGGAGCATAAGTCTCGTCATAATCAATTCCTTCCTCTTGCCGGTATACCTTTAGCCACAAGTCTTCGACCTTTTTATTCTTGAATACCCACTTTGTACCTATTATAGTCTTTCCTTCGGTCGTAGTACTAGTCTCCAAGTACTACATATAATAATACCCACTTTGTACCTATTATTTCTATGTATAATTAGATAAAATATCTTTCCGCCCGCTCATATGCTTGGAGCAACCAGAATCCAAGTACCACATATGACGGGTCTGCACATGAGAAATCAGGGAACAATAGATTTTGGTAGCAATTTAAATCTGGGTCCTACAGTGTCAACACAAGATTTTGGCACCCATTTAAATTTGGGCCCGCTTCTCTTTTGAAAACCATTTGAAGCATTAGAATAATAAGAATATACATGATACGTGCCAAACCAAACATCAGAATATTGTCAAGACACATAATCATTTCTTTTATAATGAGAAGATTTTCTAGCAGACGGAGATAATTGGATCAATTGCTTTATTGAATATTTCTTGTAAGAAGATACAAGTTTTTGTTTATTGAAAGCAATATTCTCAACTATATCAGTAATACTAGATGTTCCTCTCTTACAATCAGAAACGTAAAATGATTTAGCAGTCTCTTCAATCATCTGCTTTGGTAACCATGCTGATTTCACTCCAGTCCATTTCTTTTTCACATCTGAAACAGTTGAAACTTATGAATTAGAACTGTGAGTTATTATAGATTGCTTTTTCTTTGACTTACCAGTGGTGTTCTATTTCTGTGAATGCTTAGATTTCTTCTATTTACCTTTGGCATTCTTAGAATTCACAGATTCTAGTTTATCAACTTTCGTTGATGTTTCACCTTTCTCGTACACACTTGGTAATCCAAAAGAATTTATAACAAACTATGAATGATCAGGAAGTTTAGCATTCAAATCAAAGTGACCAACACAATCATCTAACGCACCTTCAGAGTTTAAAAAATCAAACTCTTCATCAAATAGATCAGAAATATCATCAGATTTTGAAGCTTTAGAAGATTTAGAAAAATCAGAATTTTTAAACACAGTGAAAAACATAGTTTGTTCTAAATCCATCAAAATTCTTTCTTCGGCCAGAGTATTCTTGAGTTCAGAAATTTTACTTTCCAATACGAGAGGAGGTACGTAAAGCTTATCTTCAATAGGTTTAGCCTCAACTCTTTTGAAGAATAACTCTCAAAATAGTCATTAGAAAGAAATTTTGATTTATCATAACTGTAACTATAATTCAACTTCTCATAACGAAATGGAAGTTTTCTCTTTTTCTTTCGCTTCATCCTCGTCAGACAATTTGGTCCACTTAACTTTGAGCTAAGGGTATTAATTGTGGTGCCAATTTTAAAAATCCAAGGTCATAAAGCGCAGACACTTTTGAAATACCCTTTTTGAGGTAGTGTGGGTTCTCGTAATCAAGTCCCCAACACTCACTACTCTCTTTAGGTTTGTTCATATGAATAGTGTGTTCAGTTTGATCTAAGTTGTGAAGCTTTTCCTACAAAACATTCACCTTGTCAGATAAAGATTTATTATCTTTTGAAAGTGATGAACACTTTTTAGCAATCTCTTTTGATTCAAATTGACACAATTTATACTTTGAAGTAGTTTCAGCTAATTCATTGTGAATTGTAGTCTTCTCTTTAGCGCTGGTATCAATATTTTTATGTAAAGCGTCAATTAATACGTTCTTCTCAGCAAGATCCTTGCTAAGTTTCTGTATTAATTGATTGTTTTCTTTCGTGACACCTTTTTCATGTTCATGTTTAGACTTTACTTCCTGGAGTTCAATCATCATAGCTTCCATAACATTAAGAAAATCAGATTTAGACATATCACATACCTCTTCGTTGTCCTCTTCATCAGACTCAGCTTCAACTTCAATTTCAATCTTTCCCATGAAGCACAAATGGGCTTTCTCTTCTTTCTCTTCCTCTTCATCTGAATGGTCAAGCCATAATTCATCCTCAGCCGTAAGTGCCTTGCCAGCCTCCTGCTGCTTGGCCAAGAGCATCTTATGCTTGTAGTACTCAGAATTTCGAACTTTTGGCTTTCTACAATCTTTTACAAAATGTCCGAGCTTACCACAGTTGTAGCACTTTGTAGGTTCTGGTTGTTTCTTCTCTTCAGCTCTGTACTACTTCTCATCAGACCTCTTCTCCTCTATTCTCTTTCCTTCAACTCTCTCCTTGTGTTCATAGTTTCTGGACCAGAAGAATATCTTCGACTGTTTAAGATAGGATTTTTGTAGAACTTTTTCTGAAAGGCTTTAGTCAGCATCACAATAGTCTGCTTTAAGTTCTCACAATCGTCAGAATCAGAATTATCTTCACTCTCCGCTTCCTCTGACTCAGAAACTATGACTTTCTTCTTTTTCTTCAAGCTCACAGTCTTTTTCTTCACCACAAGAGCAATCGGATCAGCAACTGCCTTCTCAGTTCTTTTCTTTTCCTTTTTGATCTCATCCACCTCTTCTTCGTTTTGCCTAAGAGTTTCCTAGACCTCATGAAGTGGAATTTCGTTCAGATCTTTCATCTGCTTCACTTGTCTAGTGAATCTTTTCCACTCGGGCTGCAGTATGCTGGGGAACTTTACATTCAGTTCAATATGTGATTTTCTGACTTTGTTCTTGCTTATCTCATTCAGCAAAGTCACAAATATGTCATATGTTGCGTCGAGAGATTCTCCTTCTTTGGCTTTGAACTCCTCGTAGTTATTGAGGCAGTTAGAGACCTTGAGCTGGTTGCCAATCTTTGATCCAAGCATCATCTTCTCTAATTGGTCCCACATTTCCTTACCCGCGGCATTGTAACTATCAATCTTTATATAGATCTCATTGGGTATGCCTTGGAGAATGAAAGATCTAGCCAATCTATCAGCGAAAGATCTATCCAATCTATCAGCTTTTCTTCCATTTCTCTGTTCTTCTGTGAACTCCTCTATTGGTAGTAAATACTCTCTTTGTTCCTCTTCTTCTCCTTCATGAACATTCACAAGATGTTTCATGATTCCTTCTTTAAGAGAATTTCTGATATACTCACCCAAGTCATGTCGGTCAATGAAGTCCAGGAACCGGTCTTTCCATTGCTCGTACTCTCCCCTGAAGAGTACTGGTGGCTTTACGTCGGTTCCGATTGCAAGTGTGTAGATCCCAGTACAGTGCAATCACGAACAGTTATATCAATGAAGAACAATAATATAGACACAACCTCTAGTCATATGATTAATATTCAATGAAAGGGTTTAGGTTTACAGAGAGAATATCTTATCAGAGAAAGTAAACCTATTGACTAGAGGATTATGAAAATAATAAGACTTAACTAATAATGAAACTAAAACAACCTTTATATACTTAGGCTTACAAGATAATGGACTTATGGGCTTTAGGCCCAACAAGCTAATAAAACTATTAAGTAATTACACATTACACCCTTAACTTCTATTTAACCAATAAAACACCCTAACAATCTCCCCCTTTAAATAGAAGTTGATAATCGCGCCAGTTTAGAACATATATCTTTCGAAATCCAAAACTGATCTCGATGTAGCGCATTTGTGTTCTGTACTCCAGTCGTTCTTCAATAACACCTAGGGTTTGACGAACAAGTTCCTTATATTTCGGATCCAATGGTTGAACCCCTTTTTCATATTGATCAATAGCACGCTTCAACTTGTCTTTAACCAGCATCAACGTACCATCACAGAATCTGGCAATACGACTGAAACGAATGAATCTCATAACACCTTTGTTGTTCACGTAAATCATGCCAAATTCTGGAAGCTTAATGACAGTAAACGCTGGTACATTCTGGGCTTCAGAAGGAATCTTCAAATCAGGCTTAAGCGGATTGATCTTCGGTTGGTTGCTTTCTAACCCAATCTGAAAATCTTCTACCGAGCAAGCTTCATTGCACACTTCATGTATCTCTTGACGGTTTCAAGTGCATCTATAACTTCCCCGGGTCTGATAGTTCTGGTCTTTAAATCTCTAAGCAAGAACAGCAGATCTCTAGGTTCAAGACGCGGAAAATCAGCTTCAGAAAAATAATACTTTTCACCATCTTCCCTAGTTACCATGAACTGTGAATACTTTACACCCATGAAGAAATCAGATTGAATCTGATCGACCGATGTAATTTGGAGCTTTGTCTTTTTGTACTTGTCTTGAAAATAGTTATACACAAATATGATCTCACGCTGCTTTTCCTAGATTTTCATCGACTGTAGACCATGAAGCACAACTTCATCATATTCACGAATCCAATGGGCAAAGATCTTCTTCTGAGTTTCTCCAAGAAAAGGAACTTTGATTCTGACTCTTTACCACTTGGACGGCGGAACTGGCGGAGTACTTTCTGTTCTCAGGACTAGAGATACTGGAGGAGATCTAACGGGAATATCTTGCTGAGGAAGATCAGGGTGATTAGCAGGATATGTCAAAAGCGGTACCGCGACAGAAATCTGAACGTCTGGCTGATAATCTGGATGAAGAATCTCATCAATTCGGCTTGCATGACTACCAGCGCTCTTTCAGTGTTGGCATGTTCTTTTGTTGAGTCTGAAACATCATAAGGATCGACAATCAAAGCCCATTTTTCTGGATCTATCGGTGAACCTTCATCTTGTTCCTTAGACTTTTCAACCGTTGGAATGTCATATAATACCAAATCCAACGTCTGCTCCCTTGCCTGTCCTTGCCCTTCCGGTTGAGTACCAGAACCCGAAGCCCTTTCCGTTTCCACCTGTACTGATTCTATCTGTGTCTCTGGCTCGGATAGATGTTGGTACTTCTCCCCTTCATGGTGATCAGGATCATCCTGGTCATCATGTCGGCGCTTGAGCCTTTCTGCCTGGCTTCGGCAGGTGTCTTCCACTGATGATAGTCCTTCAGTCAATACAACCACTATTTGCAGCAAAGACTGAAGTATGGCTTGTTGTTGCTGGAAGGCTTCTAGAGATACAGTAGGTTGGTGTGGTGGGGTAGGTGTAGATGCTTGGGCATGTAAGATCGATAGTAGATCGGCATCCTGGGTGGGTTCCACTGAAGATTGGGCAAGTAATTTGGCAAGAAGGATGGATTTGAGGTCATCGATAGACATGTCGGCAGCATCAATAGAGGGTTGTGGTGTAGGATGTAGTGGTTCGGTCTCAGTCGCTGGACCTTTGCCTTTGATAGGTCTTTTCAACGCATCTACCTCTTCCCTCAATTCGGATCGCATGATAGAACGGACGGTCTTTAGGGCACCATCCAAAAATTCCCTTGAGACGAACTCGGGGTGAATCACTCCTGGGTCACTCATACTTCCAGTTGTGGTGACGACTATAGCAGTAGCACCGCCTACGTTCACAGCTGGCGTAATGATAGTTGTGGTAGGACTTCCACCCAATCCTCGTAAACCAACCGAAGTTGGAATTACTATAGGTGTTTCGGTCGGGCCACTAAGGCCTCCGACAGTAGCCGAGAAGGGTATTTGTGTCCTAGGAATAGGAGATATAACATCAAAGGGTTCTAGACTCTGTGCACCCAAAGAAGTCAAGAACGGGGGCGGTTGTTCTCTTGTTTCCATACCGGAACTCTCCAAATAAGAGACCGGTAGTGTTTGTGCTAAATCCCCGTGAGAACATGAAACCACCATCTATTGAGAGATGGTGGAGTGGCCAGTGGGGGTGTGCATTTGCGTCACTAGGTCCACGATGGCTCCTTCAATACCCTGTCTCAACACATGAGACTGGGTAGCAGATGTGGCTACCTGGATAGATGTGGCTAGGGGGTTCAACCATTGATGGTTTCCCCATCACTCGTGTACGCTCATGAAGTAACTTTCTCTTCCTTTCCCTCTCTCTGCTCACATTTACATTTTCGACTATAACTCCCTCCGCTCTCCTTGTCTCTCCAGGTGAGGGCTCATCATCGTCACCATCCGAGTCAGAAGACTCGTCATTTGATTCCGATGTTTGGGTGGTTGTTTCCGACTGACTGCCGGATTGGTCTGCTGCCTCCTCAGACTCGGTGGTAGCTTCCGACTGAGTGTTAGATGTACCTGTTGCCTCCTCAGACTCGGTGGCAGAAGAGGACTGAACGTTAGCGGTTTTAAGTAGCGGTGTCCTCTTCCACTGTCGGAGAGGTTGTCCGTGGCGGTGTAGGTGATCGTCGAGAAGTACTGTCCTGGATTAATCGAACGGAGCTGCCCACTCCAGTTACCCTCACAATATTTTCTCTCATCACACCCTGTCCGAGAGCCCCAGTTGTCCGCACGCTACCGCCTCTCGTACGTGGATGTGGACCCTCACGCCTCTCAGGTCTTGCTCCCTGGGAAGGTCCTTCCGGTTCTGGACGGACCATAGGAGCTGGTAGGTTATGTGTGTGTCTATATGCTATTACACTCAGCGTCGTAGGACGAGCATAGGCCAGTAACCCTTCTAGAATGACTCTAGCGACTAGACCTTCAGGATCAGGACGAGTCAGTATTTTGTGAGTCGGGTTTTGCGGACAGGTCGGGTGCGAAGATCAGCGTGCAATGGCAGGATAAAGAACCATGAAGTTGCGGATGATGATCTGTAGAAAACGCATGAACGGAAAGAAGTTCCGTCTTTTTGTCGCGTTGTCTCGTACTTTCTGAACTAGCTCGTACCAAAGGAAGTCGGCGTAGTCGGCATGGTGATGGAATGCCACAGCATGGAATAGGCGTAGGATGTTGATACTCGATTGATCGATGCCTTTCGTGATAGCCGACAGGCACCGATTTAGGTACGTGAAGAGCGTGTACTAAATCGTTGTGACGTTCTTCCTATTGAATCCAGATGAAAGACGTAGATTCGAGCCGTATCCTAGGGACTAGATGTCGGAGCAGAGGATGGCATCGGAAAAGACGCGGCGGTCGGCAACTGGAGAAACTGGCGGAACAGATCGCGGGTGAGTAGAACGGGCGTGTGGTCAATCCGGCCCTCCAACTAGAAGCCATCGTCAGCCTCCAGAGGAGTTAGTGAACGCCAGAACTTTTGCAGGTATGGGTGGGGCACTTCAGCAGTCTCAGTGAGTGCATAGGAGAGAGGATGCCCAATGAGGATCTCGAACATCACCTGATATTGGATTGCAGGTTGGGTGATGTCGAGATGGAAGTTGTTGGGCGTGAGTGGAAGGAACTGATCCTCGGGAATCAGTTCGGCATCGGCTATGGGGTCAATCGCCTGGTTTGGATTTTGCGCCATTGTACCTGTTAAGAATGAACATGTTAGAACATAGGAACATTGAAACATTGAAACAATATATCTTTGGAGTTAAATGCTCAATGGTTTAAACCATAACCAATTCAAACTCCAAGGCATTGAGCAATAGAAACCCTAATTCGTGAATTAGGGTCAATAACCACGGCTCACATCTCAAAGAAAACAGCCTTGATGGTTTTGGAACTCCAACTCTCATCACATTCATCACTTAAACAATGCACACTCACAAAACTCAACTCACAACACATAAACTCACAACTCACACCTCACAAGAATATATATATATATATATATATATAACCTGTTTACCACATAAGCATCTCATAATCAGATATATCTATGAGGCACATAATTGACTTAACATCCAAAAAGAAACCACCAACACAGTTTGCAAACAATGACACTAAACCGACCGGTATGGTGCAACGACCGGTATGGTGCATCGATCGGTAAAGGATATCGATCGGTAAGGTCAGCGACTGGTAAAGAAGTCGACCGATATGCACATCGACCGGGGTCATCGACCGGTATGGGATAGCGACCGGTAATTGCAACCGACCGGTATCAACAACGACTGGTATCGATATAGGTCGACCAATATCGAAATTAATTGACCGGTATGAACCCATCAACCGGTAATAACCTAAGAGACCGGTATCACCCCGGTCGACCGGTATTAAATCGAACTTATAACACATCCGGGGGACAAAACGAAATGGTAACGACGACGGGTATCGATCGGTATGAATACTGAACCCAGATTCTTGCACAAACCCAGATCAATCAACACATTATAAACGAATACAGACACAGATAATATAGATATTGAGTCACTAGCTAACATCGACAACCATTGGACCCCTTAATCGACGAGTAGTCGATGTGAACCCTGTAGCGACCGAAGGCGAAGGGTTTGAGATGGTCGACCGATATTGGCGGCGACGGTCGATTCGACCGAAGATTTAACCAATAAGGTCGTCGGCGGCCACACACATCCGGCGTTACCAGCGACCGGGGGGGGGGGAGGCGAACCGAGGTCGGCGGCGGCGGCGGACAGGGACGACCGGTAGGGAACATCGACCATGGTCGAACGATTATCGACCGGAGGTCGAGTCGCCGGTGAGATAGACGCGATAGAGATAAGAGAGAGAGTACCTGTGATCGAGTAGCCGCGAGAGAGATGAACCGTGATAGAGAGAGCAAGAGCAATTGAGAGAGGTGTATCGATAGGGATTTCGGGAGAGAGAGAGTTGAGAGGTCGAGAGAAAGTGGGAATGAGGGGAAACGAAGAGAGAGACCGTGGTTTTAAATTCCCCGGTCGAGGTTTTAGGGTTTAGCGGGGCGGGTCAGGTCGTGGTATGGGCCGGGCCGAGTCGAACCGGTTTGGGCCGGTCCAAACGAATTAAGTTTTTTTTTAAAGGAAAATAAATTAAACCATCTGAATTAAAATATTAAAGTTATAAAAAAACCAAACTAAGAAGCTTTTAAGAAACCAAGACCCGGGAAAGATTGATCCGGCTCCCCCTCAAATTGGGAATCACTTACGCTCAAAAACGAATTCCGCTCCCCCTTGACGATAGCAGGAGGGAAACTTACCTGCTCCCCCTGGAACGAGGGACAAGAGAACCTTACCAAACATCTTGTGATAGTGCTCCCTCTTAACACATGAACATTGTCGAAAAACGCACCACAAACGACATACTCTGAAAGTGATCGACCTAATTGACTGCAAACGAAAGCAAAGCACCATGTAGAAAAGGAAACACACGAGAGAAAAAAATAGAAACTAACGAAATCTAATTTATTAATATAGAAGTGTGAAACTGCACAGAACTTAACGAGTAAAATGCAATAACCAATGAGTGTGGATATGAGCATCCAGAGAAAAGTCACTGGGGCACGAAGTCACAGTCACTCGTGATTGAATGAGACTCGTATAGGTCTGTGAAAGGGTCAAACTTTCAGATTAGCATACCTACCTTGGACACAAGATAATTAAAACGTTTTTCGTCCAAGGCTTTGGTAAACAGGTCTGCTATCTGATGTTCTGTATTAACAAAGTAGAGTTCGATGGTACCTCTTTCCACGTGGTCTTTTATGAAATGATAGCGCACATCAATATGCTTCGTCTTCGTGTGTTGGACGGGATTGTTGGATATTGCAATGGTGCTCTTTGAGTCATAGTAGATGGGGATCTTCGAGTAGTGAAAGCCATAGTCTTTCAGCTGGGTACGCATCCAAATGACTTGTGAGTAGCAACTGGCGGCTGTTACATACTCCGCCTCGGCGGTAGAGGTAGACACGCAATTTTGCTTCTTTGAAGCCCAGCTGACCAGACGATCACCCAGGAACTGGACATGTCCCGATGTGCTTTTCCGATCCAACATATTTCCGGCATGGTCAGCGTCTGAATAGGAGTCAGCTCAAAACCTGTCTCTTTCGGGTACCACAAACCAAGATCAGCAGTGCCTTTTAAATAACGAAAAATACGCTTAACCACAGCTAAGTGAGACTCTTTAGGTTTGGACTGAAATCTTGCACACAAGAAAGTCGAGAACATAATATCTGGTCGGCTTGCCGTCAAGTACATCAAAGAACCTATCATTCCTCTATAAGTGGTAGCATCCACATCCTTTCCGTCAGGATCGGAGTGTGGCTTGATAATGGTAGACATGGGGGTTTTCATAGATGAAGAATTTTCCATCTGGTATTTCCGAAGAATATCCGAGATGTACTTAGATTGATTAATGAAAATTCCTGTTGCTAATTGTTTAACTTGAAGACCCAGAAAAAAATTCATTTGCCCCATCATGCTCATTTGAAAATGTTCACTCATGAGGGCTGAGAAGTTTTGACAGTACTTGGGGTTTGTGGAGCCAAAGATTATGTCATCGACATATATCTGTACAAGAATAATATCGCGCTTTTCTCTTTTAATAAATAGGGTAGTGTCGATCTTACCTTTGGAAAAACCAGATTTAACTAAGAAGGATGAGAGAGCATCAAACCAGGCACGTGGCGCTTGCTTGAGGCCGTATAAGGCCTTGTCAAGAAAGTAGACATGATTAGGTTTTTCAGAACTCACGAAGCCTTCGGGTTGCGAGACAAAAACTTCCTCCTTGAGAACGCCGTTCAGAAAAGCGGATTTTACATCCATTTGAAAGACGATGAAGTTCTTGTGAGCGGCGTAGGCAAGGAACATGCGAATCGCTTCAATGTGGGCAACCGGTGCAAACGTCTCATCGTAATCGATACCTTCTTGCTGGCGATATCCTTTAGCTACCAGACGCGCTTTATTCCGGATTATGGTTCCATTTTTGTTCTTCTTGTTCTTGAAGATCCACTTCGTCCCAATCACCATCTTATTCTTTGGCCGGGGAACAAGACGCCACACTTTGAGGCTCTCAAATTGGTTGAGTTCCTCTTGCATAGCTATCACCCAGTCTGGATCATTCAATGCTTCAGAGATGGTGGAAGGTTCGATACGGCTGAGGAACGAGGAAAATAAGCAGTCATTGGCGGTGGTGGATCGAGTCTGAACAGGTGAATTGGGATCACCGATGATCTGATGTAGGGGATGAGCTCGAGTCCACTTGGTGGCGTGTGGAAGAGATTGATATGTCGGTCCAACAATACTTTATATCAAGTTTTAGAAACAACACAATATCGATTACCAACATGTATTGATTATAACAACGGTTACAATGATTATAACTCGTTCTTTGATAAGGAGCTCAATCTTCTTCTCAAATGCAGACTTCTTTTTCTTCTCTGTCAGTACACTCTTAGATAATTCAGATAGCTTCTCTGTAAGCTTCTTTAGCTTTGCTTCAAGGATGCTTCTTTCTTCTTCGAATCCCTTCTTAGCACCCTTCTGATCATTTGCCTTCCTCTCCTTGGCAAACTGACCTCTTTCCAATGTGATTACTTTCTCAAAGTCTTCAACTTTTTGAGAAAGCATTAAACATTTAAGCTCGAGAGTCTTCTTCTCTTCACCACTTTTCTTTGACAGATCTGAGAACTTCTTTTCAAACTCAGATATTTTCTTTTGTAGCTCAGCATTTGCACTCTCTAAATCTATGGACTTCTTCTCATTGCTTTCAACAGACTTTAACTTCTGTATTTGAGTTTCAAGAGTAGAAATCTTTCTTTTAAGTTCAGAGTTCTCAGCTTCCAAAACTTTTCCTTTTAAGAAAACGTTTCGGTCTGAGACAATCCATTCAGAGTTTAATGCAAGATAGTCCCAAATCTCTTTCCCTGAAGCTTCGGGAATATCCATTAAATCATATATTTCCTTAGAAATACTCTTTCTCAGATAAACTCTAGCTCTATAATCAACATGATTTCGTTGTGCTCCTTCAGACAATGATAATCTCATGTTTTGACCCAGTTCATCACCATCTATGAGGCTGAAAAAATTCCTTTTCCACTTTTCGTATTCTCCTTTATTCAACATTGGAAAATAGGAAGACATTCTGATGAGATTAGAAAAACTTGAATATGATCGTTAGCCCAAAATAAAAACAGATAAAATTTGATCACACAAGAAATTTTGTCCCCCTAGGCAGACTTAGCACGGGGGTCCCTAGAGAAAAAATTTATGACAACTAAAGACCCTATTACAGTTTTGAAAAAATTTCTCAGAAAAAAATATTTTAAGTCTGGATTGGAGCAGAGAGGTTTGCGTATCAAGGTTTGCGTTTGTTCGTCTTCTGGTTTGTGCAAGTTCGTCCTGTTCTTCTAAAATCAACTAAAAACTTGTTTTTGTATTGATTAGCAGTACCAAACTTTACCAAAGAGTCTAAAAACACTTCTAGAATAGATTTTGACCACTTGATCTCGAAAAAACACACTTTTTGAAAAACAATTTGATGGCACAATGACTTTCTAAACTCGACTGTTTTCTCACAAAAATCACAAAATGGAACTCGATTAAAGCTTAATAGTGAAATCAAATAACAAAAACTCGATCTAGCATGCTAATCGATCACAACCTGATCGATTTTAACACCTTAACACTCGAAATCACTTTTTCAAATAGAACACAGAGTCGTTTTTGTAAAAACTTGATTTGATCATAATCAGGCTCTGATACCAATTGTCGGTCCAACAATACTTTATATCAAGTTTTAGAAACAACACAATATCGATTACCAACCTGTATTGATTATAACAACGGTTACAAGGTTGATCAGATTCAAGATCTAGATGGGTTCTCTGTTTTTCTCTCTGATTTACACCTTTAAGTGTGTGTTTGTGTGTGTCGATAATATCTGATTGTTGAGAGAGTTGTTGAGAGATACACTCTATCTAAACTAAAGTGTGTCTAACACACTACCATAATATCTAAATTTAATATCTAGATATTATTTCTAACTAAATAATATAACTAACTAAATTAACTAATATCTAACAAACTAGATATTAACTTAACTAATACAATAACAAACAATTACATTGACATTTATTACAAACGACATAGACTTTAATATCGAGAGTCGACGTTTCGGCTTTAACTTTAGATTGCGATCTTCAGATTGGTTGATCTTGAATCCAATGAGACTGTGTCTTAACATGATAAGTCTGTTGGGAGGTATCGGAATCCACATAACCACCTGGGGGTAGATCCTGAACTGCTTCGAGGGATGACGGCCTGTGAGGTAGAAGCTCCGGGGCTGGAGTCGAGCGTGAAGCCGAGGACGACTCAGCGGATGATGAAGCGATGACAGTATCCAGGATTGCCGAAGAGGGAACTTCGGTAGACCTTCAGCAGGGGTCGGTTCAGGAGTTCCAACTGTTGTCGGTGCTTTAGTAGGAACTTGGGAGATCGGCGGGGGATCACTTGAGCTTGGGGATGATGATTCAATGATAGTAGAGGGGGAAACATCAGGCGAGGTTAGGCCACCTGAGTCGGATGGACCAGTGACCTGTGTCACTTCTGGTGCATGAGCAACATTCCTGTTACAAGATATAGCATTAGGCGTACAAGAAAAATAATCATCATAGAAATGCTCAAAAAGTAAATCCAAATCTGAAAGATGTGCTCTCGACATAGACGCTTGATCTGGATTTACTGGAGTTTGTGCAGATCCTGAACGTAGTTGTCCAGAAGCTAACACACCAGTTAAAGCGGGTTCTGAACTGAGGTGTTCAGAAGCCATATCAGCGGCCTCGTCAAAAGTCACGTTTACAGTCTCAACGACGGTCTTTGTCCTTTTGTTGTAGACTCTGTAGGCTTTGGCTTGCTGAGAATAGCCGATGAACACTCCTTAGTCTGCTTTGGGGTTGAATTTGCTGAGATCATCCTTGTCATTCAGAAATAAGCACGTTCATCCGAACGCATGGAAGTAATTGATGTTCGGGATACGTTTGTTGATGATCTCGTATGGTGTCTTGTTGAATCGCTTGTTGATGATAGTACGGTATTGAGTGTAGCAACTGCTTCTGCCCATAAATATAGTGGGAGCTTGGACTGAGATAACATCGTGTGAGCAGCTTCGACAGGAGTTCGATTTCGTCACTCTACTACCCCGTTTTGCTGAGGAGTCCGAGCAGCTGAGAAGGTATGAGTGATGCCAACTGAAGTCAGATAACCTGTGAGTAATTGATTCTTGAACTCAGTGCCGTTATCCATCCTAATGGTCTGAACTGATTGGTTGAGACTGACTTGAATGCTCTTCAGAAGAGAAATGATCAAATCGGGGGTTTCATCCTTTGAACGAAGGAATCTAACCCACGTATAGCGAGAAAAGTCATCAACCATCACTAGGACATACTTCTTGTGATTGATACTCTGGATGCGCATCGGTACACATAAATCCATATGAATGAGTTCGAGGGACCGAGAAGTACTTGGAATGGCTTTAGGCTTGTGAGAAGCCTTCTTCATCTTGCCCATTTCACAGGCGGCACACAGGTGATCTTTTTCGAACTTAAGATCTGGCATTCCCTTCATGTGTCCACCGAGCACCAACTTATTGATAGTCTTGAAGTCCGGGTGCGAGAGTCTACGATGCCATAACAAGTTTTGTTCGACTGAGGCTTTGGACATCAAACAAACTTCCTTATCTGCTTTCAGAGACGAGAGGTCAATCGTATACAGATTTATGCAACGCGTTCCACCAATAATTTCTTTTCCATCTTCAGTCCGAACGCTGCACCTTTTGGATTTGAAGGTGACCTCTAGATTCTTATTGCAGAATTGACCTATGCTGAACAAGTTGTGACCAAGACCTTCGACGTATGACACTTTCTTGATCGTAAGATTATCCTTAACGATATCTCCATAACCCATAATAGGAGAATAGTGGCCATTCCCAAAATGAACATTTCCACAAAACTTCTCGGTGAAGTTTCTGAGAAGCTCCCTTCTTCCGGTCATGTGCTTGGCGCATCCTGAATCTAAATACCACACATGACCGTCCTGCAAAACAAGTTAATGCTTTTTAGGTACCCATTCGTAAATGGGTCCTTTGGGGTTAGACATAACACCCGACTGGGATGCCCGTTTAGACTTGGGTCTTTTTCTATGATGGGGAACATCAAACTTAGGATGAGAATTAGATACATGATAAGAGCCAAACCAATCAGATGCAAAACGACGATCAACAAAATCATTCAATCCACAGTAGGAGCAACAAAGAAAATCATGAGACAGTTGAAGTAATTGCGGAATTGAATAAACTTTTAAAGGTAAAAATCCATTACATTTAACCAAAGGTTTAGAATTAAAAACATCACGACTGTTATTGTTTTTCCTAGAGTTTAAAACTGGATTAACTAATTCTGGCGTCACCGTGCTTTCCTTAGACTTCTTAGCTACCCACGCATATTTGACTTCTTTGCGTCGACCAAAAGTGTCTGAAATACCGTTAAAGCCATAGTCAGAAGATTTGAATTTTGAAGATTGCGTCTTTTTAGAACGACCGGTCTTTTTTCTTCTTTTGTGAACGCTTTTTGGATTTAGACTTTGATGAACTGTTCACAGAAGAGTTTTTTGGGGCAGATGTTGAACATTCACCCTTATAAAATTTTACCGGAGGCTCGCAAGTAGACTTTAGAAAATCAACGTGACTTGGTAGAGAAGGATTAAAATCAAATTGGTTTAAATCACCGTCTAAACACACCTCAGAATTCAAGAAGGCGGAAAATTCCATTTCCTCATCAGAAGGAGCCTTATCACTTGATGAATTCAGGACATCGGAAAAAAAAAATTCTAAAGATTGAGGCTCTTTTCCTTTGTACGAAAATTTTGGTGACGAGTCACCCAAAAAGGCTTTACAGGAAGATGTGTCCGAGGATGGATAGGAATTTTCAGACAAATGAATGTTCTCCACTTGGAGAATTGTAGGCTAAGCTTGAGGCTCAGCCTTGTGAAGTCGCTCTTTCATCCGATCTGCTACCAAAGCAACCAGTTGTGAATTTAACTTCTTTATCTCTGTCTGAAAGTATTCTTTTTCCTCATCTGACACAGTTTCCTTTTTATTTGAATTGAGACACTCAATTTGGGATAAAAGCTCTTGTTTTTCCTTTTGAAAAATGTCCCTCTCCTGTTCAAATGACTCTTCTAGCTGAACAATTTTCTTTTCTAAAATCAGAGGTGGAACATAAACTTTATGGTCTAGTGGTTCCTCCTCAGTTTTAACGGTTTTAGCATCTAGTTCAGCTTGAGTGTAACTTCAAAAATAGTCGTTTGACAGGAAACAGGGTTTTTCATCGTTATACGACGCATTCAAAGAATCATAAACAAAAGGAAGTTTCATTTTAGTAGAGTTCTCCCTTCGAAAATTATCCTCTTCCATTTCCTCATCATCAAGTGGTTTGGTCCAATTGATTTTGTACTCTGGATATGTCTTGTCTATTCCAAGAAATTCGAATGCATATAACGTAGGAACTTTGGATAAGGCCTTTTTCAAATAATAGGGGTTATCGTAACCGATACCCGTATCCGCATACTTGGGTTCTTTTGGTGCAAGTAGATTCAGCGTTTGATGAGATTGACCAATTTTATAAAGTTTCCGTTCAAGATCCTTTAATTGATTAGATAACCTTTGATTTTCATTTTTGTAAGCCACGCTTTGAGTCACAATATCAATTTTCTCATTTTCTGACATACGAAGCTCGTAGGTAAGATTATATACTTTGGTCTTTAGCTCTTTTGACTCTTTTGAACAACTCTCACACTCTTCTTTTAAATTTGAAATTATGCACAGGTTGCTAGCAATATCAATGCTTTGTTTTCCAATATATTCGGACTGTGCAGACACACGTTTTTCTAGAGATGAGATGAGTTGTTCATTTTATTTTATGGTTTGCTTGCACGAGTCTAATTTGTGCATAGTGATTTGCATCTGATCAATTAAAACTTCTTGGTAAGGAGCACATACCTGACATGGAGAATTACGATCATCATCAACAGTGTCAGACGGTGTTGAATGCTTGCCCATGAAATACAGGTGTGCTTCAGCATCCTCATTTTCTTCATCAGATACTTGCAGCCAGTAGTCATCTTCTACCATGAGAGCCTTACCTGCTTCCTTTTCTTTGGCCAGCAGCAATTTGGCTTTGTAGTAATCTGAGTTGCGCACGACAGGCTTGCGACAATCTTTGGCAAAATGACCCAACCGACCACAATTATAGCATTTGATCGGCTCCTCTTTTGGATTCTCTTCATGTCTCTTTTCAGACTTCTTTCCTTCTTCAACATGTCTCTTCCCTTCAGACTTCTCTTATTATCACGGCGAGTGGAGAATCTTTTCTTGTTTGAAGACTTGTTGAAGAACTTCCTCTTCTGGAATGCTTGAGTCAAGAACAACATCGCTTCTTTAATCTGAGTGTATTCTGGATCCGAGTCACTGTCAGGATCTTCGGGTTCAGAATCACTTTGCACTAGATCCTTTTCAGACGAGCGGCCGACAGGTTTACCTCTTTTATCTGAGACAAGTGCTAACGGAGCAACTATTGGCTTTTCATCTGCTTTCTGATTCCCCATCAACTCCATAACTTCCTCTTCATCCTAGAGCAGCATTTCATAAAGTTCATGTAGAAAAAGCTTCTCCAGGGTTTGAGTATGATGGATATGAGAGACGAACGGTTTCCATTCAGGCTGGAGGTTGTTCATGAACTTGATGTTGTTCTCAGTGTTCGTCTTCGTGATCTTGTTTTTCTGCAGATCGTTCAGAAGCATGTTGAACCGTTCATAGGTTTCTGTGAGCGTCTCGCCTTTTCTAGCTTTGAAGCCATCATATCGGGTGATGACCTTGTAACTGTCGATGCAGGCATAGATGTCATTGGGTAGACTTTGTAGAAGATAGAACTTAGCACGCTTTTCAACCTCATACATGCTATTTTCTTGAGGGAGAAACTCACCGAGAGTTTTCCGAACACGACGTTCTGGTCGACCTTCATCTGGGTTTCCAGGCACGACTTTCATTGGCCAGTCTTGCGGCCACTCTTTCAGACACTTGTATATATCCTCGTAGTTTGATTTCGCTTCGATAAAGTTCATGAAGCGATCATGCCATTGAGGGTATTCTCCCCGATAGAGCACCGGGGGTTTTTTATCGGAACCGATAGCTAAGGCGTCTCTTGAATTCATCTTAACTCTTTTAACTTAAATAGCACTGTAACGATCGTGAGACAAGCAGGATGATCAAAAAACAATATTTATAATAAGCAGACAAGGACCCGGTCGAGCAAGGACCCGTCGAGTAGGGACCCGGTCGAACAGAGGTCCGGTCGACAGAAGTCCGGTCGACAAGGGTATTGGTCAACAAAGAGTACCGGTCAACAGGGTACCGGTCCACAGAGAGTATCGGTCAAGACAAATATACCGGTCAGCAAAGTACTGGTCGAACAATATATCGGTCGAACACGGTATCGGTCGGACAAGGTATCGGTCAACCACAAAGAATATCGGTCGACCGTTGAGTATCGGTCAACCAATATACTGGTCAAGGCAAAATGCCGGTCGCTGAGTATCGGTCAAGTTATGTATAGGTCAACAACTTACCGGTCGCCAAAGTGATCCGGTCAAGACAAAGTATCAGTCGATAGGGTGAACCGGTAAAGCAGGGTACCAGTTGATAAGGCCGGTCGATAATGAACAGATAAACACAAACAGATCGACTTAATGGCCCGATAAAAACGATGAACACAGACTTATAAACACGATGAATTCTGGAAATCGAATCATAATCAAACCCAGAAAAACAATTGATTAAGCAAGTATGAAGATAACCCAGAAATCGAATTCAATAAGCAATTATGCAAACTCAATCAAATATGCAGA
Source organism: Arctium lappa (assembly GCA_023525745.1). Lineage (NCBI taxonomy): Eukaryota > Viridiplantae > Streptophyta > Magnoliopsida > Asterales > Asteraceae > Arctium > Arctium lappa. Next base: position 66,468,546 of record CM042051.1, read on the forward strand.
TTTAATCTTAAACTCAATACAGATCGATAAACAGCCCAAAACAGACCGATAACCCCAGAAAATTCGACCGATAATAATAATATCAATGCCAAACCCAGAAAAACCTCAGACCGATAAGAATTTGATTTTTCAATAACTCAGGTCGATCGACTACTGTTTTTCCAGAAAAAAAAAATTGACCGATAAACAAATTTTCAGAAAAATCAATTCGACCGAACACAAACCCATAAATCAATTAAACACGATAAACAAACAGTCATGCAGATAAACAGATAAGAACGATTAAACCAAATAATCGATTAAAGAGTTTTAGACAAACCTTTTCTAAATCAAACCTTCAGTCTTTTTGCTCTGATACCAATTGTAGATCCTAGTACAGTGCAATCACCAACAGTTATATCAATGAAGAACAATAATATAGCCACAACCTCTAATCATATGATTAATATTCAATGAAAGGGTTTAGGTTTACAGAGAGAATATCTGATCAGAGAAAGTAAACCTATTGACTAGAGGATTATGAAAATAATGAGACTTAACTAATAATGAAACTAAAATAGCCTTTATATACTTAGGCTTACAAGATAATGGGCTTATGGGCTTTAGGCCCAACAAGCTAATAAAACTATTAAGTAATTACACATTACACCCTTAACTTCTATTTAACCAATAAAACACCCTAACAAATTGTTTCCCTTGATGACATCCTGTTTCAAAACTTTAATAAGAACTTGAAAATGATCGTTAGTCCAATTTGAAATCACAAAAATACAGAAAACTTGAAAGAAAATCAGAAAAGAAATTTCCAAAATTCTACAAGTATGGAATTCGCAAGCTACAAAGAAGTACAAGGAATTTGCAAATCACTGTGATACACACATAATTCGTACATAAACAAACTTCAGAATTCGCAAATGAAGAAATCAAGAATTCACAAACAATATCAAATCAGAATTCGCAAGATAGACACTTACGAATCCAACACTTAGAAAAAAATTTAAACACTTATATGCGAAACCACCAGAATTCGTAAGATACACTTCTGCGAAGTTCAAAAAAATTGTAGCTTAGACTTATGCGAATTCTAAGAATTCGTATAAAGAAGATATGTGAATTTTTGCCTTTTTAAAAAAAATCTCAATAACTTTTCGTAAAATAAATGTCTGCTAATTCTTTCCTTGTGATTTTCTGAAAAACTTTTCGTGGACAAGACTTGCGAATCCTTAGCTTTTCTCAAAACACACATCTGCGAATTCTATGCAATTTGCATTACATCCATCTGTGAATTCTATCCCTGCGAATTCTTTCCTTGTTATTTTCAGAAACAACAACTATGCGAAATCTAATATAAATCTGCGAATTCTTCAAGACTTCTGCGAGTTCTTGAACATTCTGCGAGTTCTTCAGATCTGGATGAAAAACCATACTGATTCGCTCAAAAATCTATTTACACATCGAGCAAACTGAAAATTCAACAATTCGATCTCCTACACTTCTAGAATCGAATTCAAACAATGAATTTCGATATAAAGCATTAACTATTACAAATTGAATCAAACTATAGTGTAACTCACTCGTGAACTCAAACACGTACAAACTCCAAATTTGATCTTAATTACAGTGCAAAACTCAAATTAACCTATACAAACTCGATCAAAAACACTAAACGAATACAACCAAATCAAATTTTCATATAAATTTGCACAAAAACTTAAAATCAATCCAAACTCAGTGAACACAGTGCCGAACTCATATTTTTTTTATTTCGAATTGAATTTGCTCTTATACCAATTATTAATCCCAGTTTTTATGTCAAATTCTTCTCTAAATGCAATAACACAAAAGATTAATCAATCTACCTGTTTCAATTAATCACAAGATTCAATTACAAACGATTCACATCACTTTCTCTCTCTAAACACAGTTTTCGTATACTTTCTCTCTCTAATGCTCTGCAAATACAATTCTTCTTGTTATTCGCTTACAAAAAAACCCTAGTCATATATCTATTAAAGGAAAATAAGAAACACACACTTACAAGCTTACAAACACAAGACTTTGACTTTGAGTTTATTACATTTCACTTTGACTTTGCTTGAAAGTTGACTTTTGAGCTTTGACTTTCTTTGACTATTAGCTTCAGACTTTATGATCTTTTATCCAACAAATCTGTGCACTAACATCTTTAGAAGATGAGGTTTGATCTTCCTTGTTCAAACAAGGAAACACGTCTTCGAAGAACGAAGCATTTATTGACTCCATAACTGTATTCTTGTGTATCTCGGGAGTTTTATATTCATACGAAAGAAACCGATAAGCACTACTATGTTTTGCATATCCAATGAATACACAATCCACTGTTTTAGGTCCTAACTTTTGTACCTTAGGTGGAGGTACAACCACTTTAGCTAGGCACCCCCACACTCGTAAGTACTTGTAAGATGGTTTTCTACACATCCAAAGTTCATACGGTGTTTCATCTTGTTTCTTGCGGGGTATCTTATTCAAAAGATATTTAGCAGACAAATTAGCTTCCCCCCACATGTTCTGACTTAAGCCAGAACTAATCAACATGGCATTCACCATCTCTTTCAAGGTGCGATTCTTTCTCTCTGCAATACCATTTTGCTGAGGTGAGTAGGGTGTCATGAATTCATGTCGAATTCCATTGTTAAAACAAAACTCAGCAAACAGTGAAACATATTCACCTCCCCTATTGCTTCTAACGACCTTGATTTTCTTGTTAAGTTGATTTTCAACTTCATTTTTATACAAGACAAACTTGTCTATTGTTTCATCTTTACTCTTAAGTAAATATACGTAGCAATATTTCGTGTTATCATCGATAAACGTGATAAAGTATTTTTTTTCCCACCTCTAGTAGGAACCGATTTTAAATCACATACGTAAATGTGAATTAAATCAAGGGGTTCGGTTTTCCTTTCAATTGATTGGAAAGATGTTCTAGTGAGTTTGGCTTCTACACATGTGGGGCACTTGTAATTTGAGTCAATATCGAATTTAGGTATTTAGTTTAGCTTAATTAAACGTTCAATGGAATTAAAGTTTACATGTCCTAAACGGTCATGTCAAACATTTGAAAACTCAAGCATATAAGCAAAACTAGTACTTGCTTTATTCATTCCATTGACAACAATTACATTCAACTTGAACATGTCATTCAAGGCATATCCCTTTCCCTCATACATACCATTTTTGGACAAAACAAATTTGTCCGACTCAAACACAAGCTTAAACCCAAACTTATTAAGAAACCACCCCGACACGAGGTTCTTCTGAAGCTCCGGTGCATACAGAACTTCTCTAAACTTGAGCTCTTTCCCGGAAGTCATCTTCAGAATCACATCTCCAATGCCCTTGACATCGGTGGTGGCGACATTTCCCATGTAGAGCTTTTGCCCATCATGTGACATCAGTGATCATTGCCACCAAGTCATCATTCATCATGTGGGCTTGACGCTAATTGTCCTTCTTAGGTAACTTGCAATCAACAGCTTTGTGACCCGGTTGGCCACAATTATAGCAATTGAACTTCTTTTTGAAAGTTCCTTTTCGAGGACCAAGATTTTTCGCTTTCCCTTTGCCTTTGTCAATCTTTTTAGCCTTGGATTTGGAAGATTGACCAACTTCCACCACATTAGCTTTTGAAGAGCCGGCATAACCACCCTTCAAAGCTATTCGGTTGTCTTCTTCAATACGAAGACGTACCACTAGTTCCTCCACAGACATATCCTTTCGCTTATGCTTAAGGTAGTTCTTGAAGTCTATCCAACTAGGAGGAAGTTTTTCAATCATCGCTGCAACTTGGAAGGTTTCACTGATAACCATCCCTTCGGCAAGTATATCATGTACTATCACTTGAAGATCTTGAACTTGACTCATCACAATTTTCGAGTCAATCATTTTGAAATCAAAGAATCGAGCAACAACATGCTTCTTGGTTCCCGCATCTTCAGTCTTATACTTCCGGTCCAAAGACTCCCAAAGTTCCTTAGTCGTGGTTACTTTACAATATACATTATAAAGCGGATCGGCCATCCCATTCAACATATAGTTGCAGCACAAGAATTCTTCCAAGCCTCAACCGCGCTCACAGATTTAGTGTCAGCCTCTCCTCCACTAAGTTGCGGAGCTATTTCAGTGAGGAACCGATCCAGGTTCAGAGTGGTTAGATAAAAGAACATTTTCTGATGCCACCTCTTGAAATTCAAACAAGAAAATTTTTCCGGTTTTTCAGCGTGATTGGCCATGGTGTTCGGTGCTGGCGTGGTAGTCGTTGCCATGGTACTTTGCACCGGTTTCACAAGAGTTGGGATTCCTAATGTGTTCACCATTCTGAAAATGTTTTCACGTGAACAGTTAGTACCATGAAATCAATCTATTTACACAAAATATAAAATGATACCACAATATTAATTTGTTTACAAAAACCAAAGAATGAAATGTATCGAGACAAACTCGATTCGGAATCTGTTTAAGATTGTTGGTTTTTCTATATGTATTTTAATAATACATATAATATTACAAGAAATGTAATTAACTATAAAATCAACGAATGATTACTAATAATTCGAATACATAATACAAAGAATATCAACTGAAGATAAATATCAACGAATAAACCGAAGACGAATTTAAACGAAGTTGAGGCTCGTGTGTAACACGATTCCCATAAACAGATTCACCGTCTGTTCCCAGGGTACAACAGCGTAAGCAGAAGTACTGTCGGAGATGACCACTTTCCTGAAAATCTTCGGAGAGAAACGTATGCGGGTAAGATTTCAGAGAATTGTGTGTCGTATCGGTGTGTATCAGAATGTGGCGAAGCTCATCCCTTTTATATTAAAAAATGAAACAGTAATCATAAATACGATATTATATAATAATTAAAGAATTAATTATTAAAAACTTAAAAGATTAATTAAATAATTATTTGTTTTCAATACTCTCGATTTGGGAGTTACAGAAAACAACAACAGTACGCGACGCGGGTAAGCCCGCGGCACAACCCGCCCGGTGCACTGTTTTTCGTCTATGCTCCAGTGCATGGCGCGGGTACCCGAGCGGTATAACCCGCCCTGTACACTCAATCAAAACAAAAATTTCACAAAAACCAAGTTGCGCGAGCACAAGATTTCGGAGTTGCATTCGTGTCCGCAGGTCACGCCCATGCAAAAGTTCGTCGATTTTATCCTACGAAAGTCTCAATCGGCACCCCCTGCGCGCGGGTAGGTGTTGGAATAAAACCAATCAAAGAGCTTGTAAGCCCTTCCTACATTCATGGTTATAAACTACAAAATTTTTACTCCTCTTTCCTATGTGGGACACAATCCCATACCCACTTGGTTTCCACCAAATTCATTCCAAACACCCAACTTTGAGCATCGATATCTCATTCACACATATTCCGTTTTGGACACATAATATATCGTTTCGAAGCTCTCATATAGGAGAACACAAACCCACGAAGAGTTAGATATATACTGTTAGGACTGAAAGTCCTGTGTGTTGAAAGTGAAATAAAGTATTTATAAGGGTTTGATTTGTAATTAATTGAAAGGTTATTTTGTTAGATGGGCCCAAGCCCATAAGCCCATTAGGCCTTGTAAGCCTGGTATATAAAGGCATTATTTATCTCATAATTGGGGTTGAACAGTTTAGAAAGGTCTGAAATTCATTATTCAGTTTTCTAGTCATTAGGTTTACATACCCTTATCAGAAATTCTCTCTGTAAACCTAAACCCTTTGAAGTATTATCAATCATATGACTAGTTGCTGTGATCTATAATTTGTTCATCTTTGATTGTTGTTATTCTGTTTTGCACTGCACTGGGATCTACAATTGGTACAAAGCTGAATCGAATTAATTTTATTCGATACGATCAAAAAGGTGTGATCCAGAAAAAGGTTTGTCTAAAACCCTTAATAGTTATTACCTGTTTTATCTGCTAAGATTTGAGTGATCTGTGTTATTGAAAGTCGATTATTCTGGGTTCATAAACATTGTGTTCGATCTGCATATCTTCATTGATCCTAGAATATTGAAGTTCATATATGAATATTTGAAGTTCATATCGATCCAATCTGTTATTGAAAAAAAAGGTATTTTTTTCGGTCGAAGTTTCTGGGAATTTTTCTGCAATTGATCGATTCTGTGTTCTTAAAGTTCAAATTTTTGGTTTGAGCTTTCTGGGTTTACTTACTAATTGACCTGCAAACTTGTTGGTTAATCGATTGCTTTTTCTGGGTAAATTCCAGAATTCATCGAGTTCTTCGGTCGGTGTTCTTCGATTTTATCGGTCATATAAGCTTATCTGTTCTTCGTGATTATCTGTTATCGACCGGGATATTGACTGGTATACATATTTAGATATATATATCTCGTGCCATCCATATTTTTCATTCAAATTGGTTAATTAAAGTTAGTGCTTTGAAAGAATTATTTTTAAAGTTTGTTTGCTTGTGATTTACATTATCAGCGGCGGCTTGTTTTTAATTCATATATATCGTATATATATATAGAGCAGACATCTCATATTTATATATACACTGTCATCGCATACATATATATTTCGTTTTTCATCTTGACCGGTATCAAGTTTTCATCATTCGACCGGTACCTTGCAAAAGGACCGGTACTTTGTTTGAAAACAATCGACTGGTGCCTTGCAAAAGACCGGTGTCTTGCTCACTCACTCGACCGAAACATTAATCGACCGGACTGTGACATTCGACCGCTACCATATTTCGACCGGTACCGTCCTTGCCCGGTGTCTCATCTCGACCGGACCATATATCTCGACCGGTGTCTCCCCGACCGGTCCCTTGCATCTCCCGGTGTCCAGCGAACCAATATCTCACGGTTTTGAGTTTTTCGAATTGTTTTTTGAAATCATTTCGGGTGACTCGGTAGAGATCGTGGACGAACTTTTTCGGTTTTAAATTGTTAAGGGTTGCTTACAAAGTCTAAACGATCGATTTCTATCGAAAAATTTCATCCCATATCAAGTTTTTAAATTCTCGTTTGGTTTCCGAAAAAATCTTCGGTTGCTTCGTTCGAGAGTTTGAGAGACAGTTTCGAGATTTAATCAGTTGAGGGAGCTTAAGGGAACATAAACGATCATTTTTGGTAGAAAAGTTTTATCCCATACTGAATTTTTAGTTTTTCGATCGTTTTCCAAAAAGTTTTCGGTTGGTTCGTTTGTGATCGTCGGTTGACCGGTTGAATTTTAATCTGTTAAGGACTGATCAGGACGCTTTAACGATCGCTTTGCATTGAAAATTTCTAACCGTTTTCGAGTTTTACAGGATGGCTCAACGAGGAAGATGATGAATAGTGTTTCCGTTAAGTGACGGTTTTTTTTCTTACTTTTTGGTCATTTTCTGTTAAGTCTCCGTTAGTCCGGTTAGTTTGTTAGTTTGGTTAGTTTTATTTCAGTTTTAGTCCTTTTTCCGTTAGTTTTAGTTAAGTCCGTTAGAAGTTTTTTTTTTTTACACTTTTAGTCCCTCTAGTTAGTAGTTTCAGTTTGTGTCATTTTTAGTCCTTCTAGTTTAAGTTTAGTTTGTGTCATTTTTTAGTCCTTCTAGTTTTAAGTTTTAGTTAGTGTCGCTTTCAGCCCCCGTACTTCAAGGTTTCAGTAGTTTGTCATCTTTGACCCCGAAGCTTTCAAGTTTCACACGTTGTCACTTTTGGTCCCTCTACTTTCAAGTTTCATCTCTCTTCAAAGCCGGAGCGAATACATTCTATTCGAAACGATCAAAATGGTGTACCTACCAAGGTTGTAGTCCAAAAGAGAATATGAAGAGTGGAAAGTTTATTTTTTGAACTGTGTGGACGAACATGAGGTGGGGCCCTACATCAAATTATCTTTGACTGAAGGGGAGATGCAATCCCAGATTCCTACAGACGCTTCACCTGTGGAAAAGGAGGAAAGAGAGAGGTCTAACAATGTAGCTCGAAATTATATGAAAAGTAGTATCTCTAATGAATTTATTAGTGACATTTTCAGTGAAATTATTGGTCAAATAAATTCTAACAATATGACAGGAAAAGAGTTGTGGGATTGTACTGAATGGTTGGTGTTAGGGACAAAGGGTTTATTAACAGGAAGAGAATTGGAAGCTAAAACTCAGCAAATAGTCTCTGTTGAAAGTTCTGAGGAAAAGATTTCTGAACTGAAAGATGCAAATGCAGATCTTCAAAAGCGTTTATCTCATTTGGAGCAACTACTTGCTAAACACAAATCTGATTTTGAGACTAAAGAGAAATCTTTCGCAAAGAAGTTCTCAGAATTCTCGAGAAAATATGTTGATGAGAAGAAAGAAGTTGAGCTGAAATGCATAAAACTTTCTCAGCAAGTTTCTGATTTTCAGAAAGTAATCATTCTAGAAAGAGAGAAGTTTGTCAAAGAGAAGAAGACCATTGAACAAAAGAATGTTGGTGTCTTCAAAGAAATATCTGGCCAAAGAAACAATGCTGAGAAGGGATTTGAAGATGAAAGAAGCTTACTGCCAAGTTATATGAACTATCTGAGAAGGCACTAAAAGAGCAGAAAACGAAGTCTGAGTTCACGAAGAAGATTGACCTGCTTGTTCAAGAAAGAGACAACTTCGCTTCAACGATTAAAGTGCTTGAAAAGTCTGGATCAAGCTCAAATCATAAATCTGTCTCTATACAAAGGTCAGTTAAATCTTTTGATCAGATTTGTAAAACTAACCTTTTCTATGATAGCAATATAGATGGTTCAGGTACACGCTCTAGAAGAAAGAGATACAAAGACGAGGAACTGGTTTGGAAAAAGAAACCAGTTGAAGATGAGCTGAAAGAAAAAGAATCATATGTACATGTGGTCAATGCCAAGAAGAACAAATTGCATAAAGGTAAACCTGATCATATCTACTCGAGAGATCAATTACTCAGGTTATCAGGTAAGAAATACCACTGTTCTTATTGCCATAAACATGATCACATTCACAAAACCAGTGATCATTTCTGGTATGGTTCTTATTTTATATCCCCCACAAGAACTGCAACTAACATTCATGGACCCAAATACCAGTGGGTACCAAAGTCGAAAACTGATTCTTTGTTGCAGGCACCTACTGTCAAGGGGGAGTAGAAGAACAAAGGCTTCTAAGTAAATCAGCTTAGAACCCGGACTTCAACAAAGTTTGGCTTCTGATCACATGACAAATCAGGACCCGTTCTTCAACGTTCAGACTTGGATATTATTGCAAATATCCAGGGGGAGCTTAATAGATCTATATCATTATATCATGATTTGAGGGGGAGCTTAAAAGGTAAATATCTTCTAACTCTAGATCTCTGATTGCTTGGAAGACGAACAACTTTCCAGCATGAAAAACAGTTTCTGAAATGTTCAAACCACTTCTAATTTTCAAAAGGTTTCATGAATCTAGAAGTGTGAATTTAAATGTTTTTCACTTTTTTTTTAGTTGTAATGTTTAACTGACTGTGTGTTTCTAAAGATTAATACTTGTGTATTATCTTGTCTTTATACTGTAACGTATTCACACACACAGGTTCAGTACTTCATTTGTACTTGTTATTACCATGTCTCATAACGAAACAATTTTTTCGATGGTAATACCCCCGCTTGAAATTCATTGTTGTTGAGCATATATCATTATTTCTAAATGTGTGCTTTCATTGCTAAATTGTTTATATTTGTTCATATAAACAAAATATCCAATTCTTTGATACCCTAACCAGTTTAGTTGATCTGATTGATACATTGTCAGTTTTTCAAAGATCAATTGCTCAAATCTCTTGAGCATACTTTTTGACAGTGTTATCTTATTCGAAGCTTAAATGTTCAAGTTAAACTGTTGAGCTACTATTCTTTTTAGGACTTACATGGGATTTGTGTGAGAACTTAAACAGAATTTCCATGGATTCACGTAAACTAGTGTTTCCTACCCTTGAAGTTATCCTAGAGTGATTGAGGGGTAAGGGGTCATAAATCAAAGAGTGGGGGAGATAACTCATCAAGTTGAATTTTTCTCATTGTGCTGAGCGGAAAAATGAAAAAGAGGGTTTGGTTAGAAGTGAGCTTTAATGTTAAAAAGAAAGAGGGTGTGAGAACAGAGTTAAAAGAATATCAGAACTCTACACCAACCACTTTCTGAGTCGGGCAGCCACATCTACTGATTGGTTCACATTCTTTGGTGACCATCATTGAAAAGGCACCTAGCCCATGCCAACTCTTGCATTAACCCCACCAGCCACTCGTTTCTTTCTTAACAAAGAAATGTTTCATTTTTCTTTGGGGACGCAGCATATCTGCTATCTAGTCTTCACTCGTAAGATTTAGATATTGAAAAAGAAGGAAAGTTGCCCCACCTTCGCACCTCTTTCATGCACATTGAGTCCGTGTAATATATGTTGTTGTCTCAACAGTTTACACAATTTTGAGCCTGATATAGCTAAGTAGCTTCAATCATTCTACACTTGCACGTACACACAAGGAATGAGTTTTCTTGTCATAACATTCATAGAAAACTCCTTTGTGGTTTTTCGATGATTGAATGGAAGCCCTGGGGGAGTGATCATCACATCAGTTGTACAAAGTGGCTCAGTGCTACTTACAGGCCTACTAACTGTTTCATTTGTTGATTCAGGTTTTCAATTCCTATTATATCTGAATTTGAAAAGATTCGGGTATATATATTTCATGAATTGACGGATACTCAGATTAAAATGCGAAGCATGTCATCTTATCATAAAGGGGAGATCAAAGAATATGTTGAAATTGAAAAGTGTTGATGATCATGATGCTCACAATCATCAAAAAGGGGGAGAAATGTTTACAATGTTTCAATTTCAAAGTTTTAAAGTCAGTTCTGAAGACAGTCTAGAGATCAAGGAGATGAATATATGATGTTAATGCTAAATTTGTTATTTCTAAAGACAGTCTAGAGATCAAAGAGATGAAGATGATGTTTAAATTTTTCAAAGCGATATCAAAGTTTGTATTGATTCTTTCCGTATCATGTGGTGTCTGCTACAAGTTTGTAATTCTTTCCGTATCAAAGATTGTATTGATTCCTCCTACGAGCTGATTGAAACAAGTTCTTAAGCTGAAAGTTTATTCAACTCGCGGTTCAAAGACAGATTCTTTGTTTTAAACTGAAGATGCACCGTGGAAAGTCACGTTACTCTCACATTATATTTCTTGTGTGCTGATCCGATGTGATTGAGTTTCTACAGTTAAAAGCTGCGTGATAGTGCATTCAGTCGAGGCTACTGTACATTGAATCTGGTTACAGAGTTGAAACTATGAAGACCAAGAGCTTTATTCAAGGGGGAGCGTGGAAAGACATGAAGTCAAGCAACACCAAAGTTCGTCAAAGAATCAAGAGAAAAAGAAGATCAAGGCCTGAAGTTTTTTTTTCAAGAAGATAAATGTTTTATTCAACTTTAGGGGGAGATTGTTAGGACTGAAAGTCTTGTGTGTTGAAAGTGAAATAAAGTATTTATAAGGGTTTGATTTGTAATTAATTGAAAGGTTATTTTGTTAGATGGGCCCAAGCCCATAAGCCCATTAGGCCTTGTAAGCCTGGTATATAAAGGCATTATTTATCTCATAATTGGGGTTGAACAGTTTAGAAAGGTCAGAAATTCATTATTCAGTTTTCTAGTCATTAGGTTTACATACTCTTATCAGAAATTCTCTCTGTAAACCTAAACCCTTTGAAGTATTATCAATCATATGACTAGTTGCTGTGATCTATAATCTGTTCATCTTTGATTGTTGTTATTCTGTTTTACACTGCACTGGGATCTACATATACAATACATATACATGTATTTAAATGTGTCCAAAGTTAGTAAAAACCCATGTTTTACTAAATTTTCCAACAATCCCCCACATGAATGGAGATCGATCTTTGCATACGAAATTTTCGTATGAAATTTCGAATGGTCGAATCCTGCATAGGATAGGTAGGAGTTACCCCTTGAACCTTCCCTTGTGAAACATACTTAGCCTCCTAGCTGTCAGTAGACTCGTTGTCCTTGAACTGAACTGACATTTATGTAGGCGACAATATATATTCACACAGAACTCTTCCTAATAAGGTCATATCCTCATAGTCGTGTTCGTTATGGTCAAGAACACCAGCCTGGTTCTGCGAGAGCTGTTAGGAATTGCACCCCCATAATTCCCTTCGAAGCGACCCCACTTCTCTCTCACATAGGTGATTTTCCAATAATCATTAAGAGCCTTACGCTTAACCTCACTATCACAAATTTCAGTAATGGACTAGGAAGTTTATTAACTCCCCCACAGTGACCTCCCTTATTCATACAACTAGGTTGTCCTTTTGAACTCAGATCTTGGGATCTCCAGTCTTCTGGTTAAGGTTTTCTTTGCATGAATTACTCATTCAAGGGCTTTAGTCCCATTCCTCTCGACGACTTATAATGCAAATCTCTACTTAGGCCTTTCGTAAACGGATCCGCAATGTTATCCTTTGACTTCACATAGTCAATTGTGATAACTCCAGTAGGGAGTAATTGTCGAATCGTATTATGTCTACGTCTAATATGTCTAGATTTCCCATTATACATTATACTTTGATCTCTACCAATTGCCGATTGGCTATCACAATGTATACATATGGCCGTTATCGGCTTAGGCCATCTGGGAATATCTTCCATGAACTGACGTAGCCACTCTGCCTCTTCACCACATTTATCCAAGGCAATAAATTCAGATTCCATCATGGATCTAGTATAACAGTTTGCTTGGATGATTTCCAAGATATAGCTGCACCTCCAAGTGTAAACACATATCCACTTGTAGATATGGAATCCTTTATATCTGATATCCAATTTGCATCACTGTATCCTTCGATCACCATTGGATATTTTCCATAATGCAGTCCATAGTCACGTGTATATCTTAAATATCTTAACAATCTAGTAATACTCTTCAAATGTTCTAAACTGGGATTACTAGTATACCTACTTATCCTGCTCACTGTATATGCTAAGTCAGGTCTAGTACAACTCATAAGATACACCAGACTGCCAATTATTCTTGAGTATTCCACTTGTGAGACACCTTCCCCTCTATTCTTAGATAGATGTTGACTAGTGTCAATCGGAGTTCTAGCTATACTAGTATCTTCTTTATTGAATTTCTCAAGAATCTTGTGCACATAATGTGTTTCATTTAACACCAGACCATTTTGGGTTCTTGTGATCTTGACCCCAAGAATCACATCCGGTAAACCCAAATCTTTCATGTCAAACTTAGATTTCAACATATATCCTTCATGGACCTTATCATTTTGTCATCACTGCCAATGATAAGTATATCATCTACATATAAACATAAGATGACATAACCATGAGTGGTGTCTTTCATATAAACACATTTATCACACTCATTTATCTTACAATCGCTTTCTAACATGGCTTGATCAAACTTTTGATGCCATTGCTTTGGAGCTTGCTTTAGGCCATACAAGGACTTAATAAGTTTACAAACCTTGTTCTCTTGTCTCGGGGCAACGAATCCCTCAGGCTGCTCCATGTAGATTTCTTCTTCTAAATCTCCATTTAGAAAAGCAGTTTTTACATCCATTTGGTGAATTTGCAGATTTCTAATGGCTGCAATAGCTAACACCAATCTAATGGATGTTATTCTTGTCACCGGCGAATAAGTATCAAAATAATCTAGACCTTCCTTTTGACTATATCTTTTGATTACTAATCTCGCCTAGTATTTGTCAATACTGCCATCAGCTTTCATCATTCTTTCAAAAATCCAACGGTAACCTAGTGGCTTACATCCCAGAGGTAGGTCCACTAGTTCCCACGTATGGTTTTGTAAGATAGATTCTATCTCACTTTTGATGGTTTCTTTCAATTGAGGTATTTCCGAAGACGTAACCGTCTCATGATAGGTTTTGGGTTCACTTTCCACCACGTAGGTGAGAAAATTGGGACCAAATGATTTTTCAACCCGAGCCCGTTTACTTCTTCTAGGTTCAACAACTTCTTCCTCAGATAGAACTTGTTCATCCTCTCGAACAATTTCTTTATATTTAAAAGATGAGGTTTGATCTTCCTTGTTCAAACAAGGAAACATGTCTTCGAAGAATGAAGCATTTCTTGACTCCATAATTGTATTCTTGTGTATCTCGGGATTTTTAGATTCATACACAAGAAACCGATAAGCACTACTATTTTGTGCATATCCAATGAATACACAATTCTCTGTTTTAGGCCCTAACTTTTGTACTTTAGGCGGAGGTACAACCACTTTAGCTAGGCACCCCCACACTCATAAGTACTTATAAGACGTTTTTCAACCCATCCAAAGTTCATACGGTGTTTCATCTTGTTTCTTGCGGGGTATCTTATTCAAAAGATAATTAGCTGCCAAAATAGCTTCCCCCCACATGTTCTGACTTAAGCCAAAACTAATCAACCTGGCATTCACCATCTCTTTCAAGGTGCGATTCTTTCTCTCAGCAATACCATTTTGCTGAGGTGAGTAAGGTGTTGTGAATACATGTCGAATTCCATTGTTGGAACAAAACTCAACAAACGGTGAAACGTATTCACCTCCCCTATCGCTTCTAACGACCTTGATTTTCTTGTTAAGTTGATTTTCAACTTCATTTTATACAAGACAAACTTGTCTATTGTTTCATCTTTACTCTTAAGTAAATATACGTAGCAATATTTCGTGTTATCATCGATAAACGTGATAAAATATTTGTTCCCACCTCTAGTAGGAACCGATTTTAAATCACATACGTCAGTGTGCATTAAATCAAGGGGTTCGGTTTTCCTTTCAATTATTTGGAAAGATTTTCTAGTGAGTTTGGCTTCTACACATGTGGGGCACTTGTAATTTGAGTCAATATCGAATTTAGGTATTTAGTTTATCTTAATTAAACGTTGAATGGAATTAAAGTTTACATGTCCTAAACGGCCATGCCAAACATTTGAAAACTCAAGCATATAAGCAGAAGTAGTACTTGCTTTATTCATTCCATTGACAAAAATTACATTCAACTTGAACATGCCATTCAAGGCATATCCTTTTCCCTCATACATACCATTTTTGTACAAAACAAATTTGTCCGACTCAAACACAAGCTTAAAACCAAACTTATTAAGTAACCACTCCGACATGAGGTTCTTCCGAAGCTCCGGTGCGTACAGAACGTCTCTAATCTTGAGCTCTTTCCCAGAAGTCATCTTTAGAATCACATCTCCAATGCCCTTGACATCAGTGGTGGCGACATTTCCCATGTAGAGCTTTTTCCCATCATCAACATCTTTGTAGGATATGAAGTTGTTTTTGTCATGACACACATGACGGGTAGCTCCAGTATCAACCCACCACTCCATAGAGTTTGAACCGATCACATTCGCCTCCGAAACCATGGTAGTGAGTCCCATGGCCGAAAAATCAGTGATCATTGCCACCAAGTAATCATTCATCATGTGGGCTTGACGCGAACTGTCCTTCTTAGGTAACTTGCAATCAACAACTTTGTGACCCGGTTGGCCACAATTATAGCAATTGAACTTCTTTTTGAAAGTTCCTTTTCGAGGACCAAGATTTTTCGCTTTCCCTTTGCCTTTGTCAATCTTTTTAGCCTTGGATTTGGAAGATTGACCAACTTCCACCACATTAGCTTTTGAAGAGCTGGCATAACTATGTGTCCCACAATGTGTATAGATCAAGATAACAACAACTAATTTCCAATCAAATCACTTTTATTAATCACAAGTCTGAATTACAATATTTCTCTCTCAAACTTCAAACTCGTATGACTCTAAAATTAATAGCTCCTTACAAAGACCACACACAAAACCAATTTATACAAAGGCTTAAAGAACGCGCTAAACACTGTTCACGCAAAATATACAAACGCGCAAACAATATAAAACAGGAAAATACAATGTTGACTTTGACTTTTATTACACTAAACTTTTACTTTGATGCTGAGAGTTGACTTTAGCTTTGATCTTCAGACTTCAGTCTTCTATGATTTTGTATCCAACATATTTATGATCTAACAATCTCCCCCTTTGGATTCAAGATCATCACAAAAAGATTTTGCAATTCAATCTCCCTCTTTAGTTCAATCTGAGCAATCTTTGACTGTATTCTTCCAAGTCTGTCTTTAAAAGATATTAACAATATCCCCAAAAATGATAGAGACAATCTTCAATAATCTCCCAAAACTGTCACAAGACCCTTTCAAACTTCGAAAAGAAATTATCTTCAGAATTATCTCGGATTGCTTTAGCAACAAACTATCAAAGAAATTTTCTGAAAATTCAGCACAGCTTAAGAAAACTTTGAACTTTGCATCCTTCTTTCACAATTAACCTTTGATCTTCAAACAATTCTCTAACTTTGGAATTTCTGACACGGACATTTCTTTAATTCATCTCCCCCTTTTTGATGAATAGAGCATCGAGATCATCAAAACTTTTTTCCAAGAAATGTTTGTATATGTTCTGACCACTGATCTATCATAAAGAGCCTCTGATTCATTGCCATTTCGAACAAAGTATTCATCTAGATCTTTTCAAATCCAGACACGCTAGGAATGTAACACCTGAATCAACAAATGAATCAGTTAAAAATGCCTGTCAGTAACACGAACTTACTGTGTGTAACAGATACACATAGGAAAGGAGCTTTTTGATGTTCACTCCCCCAGGGCTTCCATCCAATCATCGAAACACCACAAAGGAAATTTCTATGAATGTTATGACAAGAAATCAAATTCCTTGTGTATACATGCAAGTGTTTAAAGAATTAAGCACAAGATGATTGCTTTTATAAAAGGCTCAACATTGTGTAAACCACTGAGACAACAGTAGATAAACACATACTCAATGTACATGATTGAAGTGCGAAGGTGGGGCAGACTTCCTTCTTTTTCAATATCCAAATTTTCCAAATGAAAACCAGTTAGATTATGTGTCGCGTCCCCAAAAAAAATATGAAACATTTTCTTGTTGAGAAGAAAATGAGTGGCTGGTGGGGTTAATAACACGAGTTGGCATGGGCTATGTGTCTGTTTCAATAATGTTCACTAAGAAATGTGAATCATTAGTAATGTGGTTGCCCGACTCAGAAAATAGTTGGTGTAGAGTTTGATATTTTTTTACTCTGTTCTCTCACCCTCTTTCTTTTTAATCATTTAAGCTCACATCTAACCAAACTCTCTTTTCCATTTTACCACCACGCACAACCCACACTCATTTCTTTTTGACTCCTCACACTCAATCACTATGGATTAATGTAGGACCCTAGGTCTAGACATCTCAAGTGTTTGTAATTGATTAGGTAGGATGAGATAGGATTAGGATTTATTGAACATTTATTAGAAATGGAAAACTACACTAATGAGAGAAAGAATTCTTAAAAGGCTACATTTTGTAAATTGCAAATATCTAATGATTACAAGGCCTTAACCATCTCTTTATAGATTCACTAATCCTACCTACCACCTTTTCTACAACATGTAAGCACAAGCCCTTACACTTTAATCTCTATACAATTACAATTTATAATACATTTACTTTCCAAACTTTCAATGCACTGACATTCTCCCCCTAAAGTTTGTGAAAGTAAATCATCCTTCTTGAAGCTTTAAATCCTCTCCCCCTTGATTTACTTGATGAACTTTGGCGCAACTTTGACAATCAAAGGCTCGGCTCCCCCTTTGTTGTTGCTCTCACTCTTGCGGTTTCGATTTTAAAACCGAATTCGAGGTAGTCTATAAGCTCGACTAAGTGCACCAAGACAGCTTTGACTTTTATAAATCCAACACATTCCTTAACGCCCACAAGAATGATATGCGTGGAGCCGTGGATTATGACATGACAACCGAGTGCAAAACTTAGTTTTTAACCACGAATTCGTCGTTAAAACGCGAATCGAATAGGAATTTCCGTTTGAGAGTCGTAAACTTGTCACTCGAAGAGGGAATAATGGATCGTGCACCAAGGGATGAGGAACAAAACTTGGTCAAATTTAACAAATTTTGACGAATTTTGTTAAAAAATCTAACGGTACTAACAGAACCGTCAAATGTACTACTCATTTTCTTCTTCACAAAAACCCACATAAAATCATGATATCTAATGCTTTTTCTCTTCCTTTTTATTTCAACATTCACGTTCAATCAATCTTTGTATTGCATTTAGTATCATCAATTAACCATATGTCAGCAACTAAACACATCCATGCAATCCTGAAAATTTTCCGACGATGTAACAGCTTATTCCGGGAACAACAAACTTTTCCGGCGATGTGCTTTAGACAATCAAAACAGCTCCAAAACTCATGAATACTTGCTGAATCCTTTGTAATTCATGTGCCAAATGATCAAAATAACGACTTTGAATAGATCTAAGTCGATTCACAGCAATATTCCGGCGAAACAGTACCGTTTTCCGGTGACAGCGTTTTTCTGGCGAGATTTTCCGACGACTCATCAAAACTTCGACTTTTCTTTCTCTAATCGCGTAAAAAACTTGCCAAATGATAGATATTATCATATAGAACAGATCTGCACGTTTTTGTAGTTTATTTCACGTTTTTTTCGACGTGAAAAGTGAAAATTCCGGCGAAATTCGTTTTTCCGGCGAGGCTCGAATTTCCGATCAAAAAACTCGATTTTGTTGATCAAAATTGCATCAAACAATCGATATAAACATTTAGGACAGATCTGGAAGAGATGTGACAATATCAACGCACATACCTCGTTTTTCCGGTGAGATCTACTTTTTCTCCGGCGAAACGACATAAAATGCTCATAACTCGCTCAATTTTTGACGAAATTCAGATCTGAAACTTGTAGATCGCTCGAAATTCAATAAAGAATAGATCTTGACAATTCAAATCGATTCATGCAACGAATTTTCGGATTGATATATTTGATGCGAAAAACGATACCGAAAATATCGAAAAATCTCAAAAATTATCGAAATGCGATTCTACGAATTGAGATAGATCTGGAATACGATTAAGAACAATACTTCAAGAGGATTTAAGAATTCGATGAACTTACGATTAGATCGGGCTCAAAACGCTTGAAAATGTCGAGATCCGATCGTTACGAGAAAATTTTCTTCGTGAGGCTCTGATACCAATTGTAGGACCCTAGATCTAGACAACTCAAGTGTTTGTAATTGATTAGGTAGGATGAGATAGGATTAGGATTTATTGAACATTTATTAGAAATGGAAAACTACACTAATGAGAGAAAGAATTCTTAAAAGGCTACATTTTGTAAATTGCAATTATCTAATGATTACAAGGCCTTAACCATCTATTTATAGATTCACTAATCCTACCTACCACCTTTTCTACAACATGTAAGCACAAGCCCTTACACTTTAATCTCTATACAATTACAATTTATAATACATTTACTTTCCAAACTTTCAATGCACTGACAGAAGATGATGATGGGATCAAAGGTTGGTAATCAGTTGAAGGTGGCCAACTGCATAAACAATTATGAAGAGTTCAAGGTTAAGTCTGGGGAAAGTCTAGAGGATACATATGAAAGATTTGTTTCTCTGCTAAATAAACTGGCCAAGAACAAGGTTAAAAAGAAGCAGATTGAGAATAATGTCAAATTTCTTAGTGTCTTGCAGCCAGAGTGGAAGAAACATACCAGACAAATGAAACAGATGAAAGATCTTAGTGAGATCCCCTTACATGAAGTCTATGAAACTCGAAGGTAGAATGAGGAAGAAGTAGAAGAGGAGAGAGAAGAGAAGAGAAAAGGAAGAGTGAGAAGAAAGTTGATTATCCAGTAGCTTTGGTGGTGGAAAAGAAGAAAGAGAAGAAAGAGAAGAAAGATAAGAAAAAGAAAAAGAAAAAGAAGATCGGGGTGTCTAGTTCTGGTGACTCTGACAGTGCTAATTCAGATTCTGATGATGGATAGAACCTTAAGCAAGCCATGATTTTTCTTACCCGAGCCTTTCAGAAGAAATTTTATAAGAATTCGTGTTCAAATAGTCAGAGGTACTCATCAGGATCAAGGAACTATGAACATAAGGAAAGAGTTGAAGAAAGAAGGTCTGATGATAGAAGATCTGTAGGAAAGGGCTATGTGGAAAGGAAGCCGGAAGAAAAGAGATATGTGAACCAATATGGAGAGAAGAAAGGTGAGGAGCCAGTGAAATGCTACAACTGTGGCAAAATAGGTCACTTTGACAAGGACTGCCGGAAGCCGAAAGTTAGAAATTCTGAGTACTACAAGAACAAGATGCTTCTGGCCAAGCAAAAAGAGATGGGCAAAGCACTGATGGTCGAGGGTGACCACTGGATTGATTATTCTGAATCTGAGAGTGAAGGAGAAGCAACTGCTCTTATGTGCTTAATGGGCACGGAGGTCAAATATGATGAATCTGATGAAGAGACTTCCGAAGAGGTAAATAATTTTCCTGAATCTGATTTCTTAAAGCAAATGGAAACCATGATGGTTGAGCTTCAGGACTTACAAGCTAAGCTCAAGAAGGAGAAAAGTAGAGTTGCGAAAAAGCGTCAAACAATTTTTGATCTCAACAAGGAAATTGCTGGGACCAAAAACTTGATTGACTCTTTGAACAAGTCTGCTACTATTTTTGAAAAACAAAAAGCTTGTTTTGAAAATCAAATTTCTGAAATAGTTTCTAAATTTAATAAGTTTGAACTTTAGAAGAAAGAGTTTGTTGTCAATTATAATAAATTGCAATCTGAAAACAAATCGTTGCTGAAAAAGATTAATGATTTGGAAGCAAAACTTTATACTCGAGATCAAACTGATCAAACCATTTATCTAAATAAACCAAAGGAAGTTACTAATTTCAAAGATAATTGGGGTATTGGTTACGATAACCCACATTATCTGAAGAAAGCAATCAGAAAGCAGCCAACTTTATATAACTTTGATTTCTTACAAGTGGCTGACAAATGTCCTCATTTGAAACCCACATTTGTTATAAAATCATCTGATGAAGTTGAGGCTAAGGAAGATGAGAACAGAAAGAACACAACCAAAATGCAACTACCATTCTGCTATAAAAAGCTAAATGATGGTTATCTTTCTGAGCAACCAAAGTTTCTGTCAAATGATTATTTCTAAAGCTATTCTACTGAGGAGATGGAGGCAAAACCTGTTAAAGCAAAGATTTATGTTCCTCCACTCGTCTTGGAAAGCAAAATTTTCTGAGCTTGAAAACATTTTAACAGAACAAAGAATTTTGGTTGATCTTGAGAAGATTGTGTTTTCTACCGTCATGATAAACACTAGTTTCAAATCTGAAGTTACAACTGATAAATCTGAATTAGAAAGAGTTTGTGAAAACAACTCCACTGATTCAAGTGCATCATCTTGTAAAGTTTTCATGGGAAATGTTTTTATTACTCCTAAAACTTCAGATTGTACTAAAATGTCTTATCAAAAGAAATGTTCTAAGAAGTCAAATGATTTCAAATTTTCAAATTATTCCAAGGCATAACAATTTGATGATGATGTTGATGACTTGTTTACGGTTGAAAATGATTTTTTAAATTTTGATGGTTGTTTGGATGAAAGTGTTGATAAATTTGATTTTAATGCTAACCTTCCAGATCATACTTCTTTTATGATTAATAATGTTGCTTTACCTTGTTTTTTTGAAAAGGGTGAAACATCAACTAAGGTTGATGATTCAGTTCCTGTGAGTACCTATTACTCTAAAGGTAAGAAGTAGGGGAAAAGGCGCTCATAGAAATGGACCAACACAGATAAGAACAAGAAAACACAAACTCTTAAATCTCAGGTTTCTGATAAATCTAAATCTTGTGTTTCAGATTTGAGAAAGCAAAAGTCAGAAGTGAGACTAAAATGGAGACCTAAGAAGAAGATTGAAGAGTTAACAAAATCATTTTCTAATACAAATTGTAGTAGGTATACTGGTAGTGTTTCTGATGTACTTGGTCAAGTTTCTTCCCATAAAACAAAACTTGTAACTTCTTACAAAACTTATTCAATAAAGCAATTGATCCAATTATCTCCGTCTAGTACTCAGTTTTCCATATATGGTTGAAATGATTTTGTGACTCGACAATATTTTGATTGTTGGTTTGGTACTTATTATATACATCATTCTAATGGTTTTGAAAAACAAAGAGGACCCAAATTCAAATGTGTGCCAAAATCTTGTGCTAACACGAAAGGACCCAACTATAAATGGGTTCCTAGACCCGTCATATGTGGTACTTGGATTCAGGTTGTTCCAAGCATATGACAGGGCAGAAATATATTTTATCTATTTATACAGAGAAATTATGCGGCAACATAAGATTTGGAAATGACCAGTTTTCACCGATACTTGGATATGGAGATGTCGTGCAAGAGAACTTAATGATAAAGAAGGTGAGTTATGTTGAAGGATTAGGACACGATCTGTTCAGCATTGGTTAGTTCTATGACAAGGATTTAGAGGTAAATTTCAAGTCCAAGAGATGTTGTGTCAGAAGGAAGATGGTAAAGAACTCTTGGTCGAAACTCGAAAGTCAAATCTCTACTCGATTAATCTGTCAAATGTCAAGACTAATAATGCGGTCTGTCTACTTTCTAAAGCCTCTATGCAATAGAGTTGATTATGGCATAGAAGGCTATCTCATCTCAACTTCAAATACATTAACAAGTTAAGGTTTATTGGCAGGGACCCAAGGCCCCGTGGTCCACTTTTGTGGACCCTACAGGCCCTACCTCTATAAGCCTACTGGAAATTTGGTAAGAGGACTTCCAGAGCTGAAATACGAAAAGGAACATTTGTGTGACGCATGTGAGAAAGGTAAGATGAAAAGAGCTTCACACAAGCCTAAGCCTGAACAGAGCATAAGTACTCCTTTAGAGTTATTGCATTTGGATCTTTGTGGTCCAATACGAACGCAAAGCATAAACGGCAAGAAGTACGTTCTTGTGGTCGTGGATGATTATTCTAGATACACTTGGGTCAAATTTCTAAGATCAAAAGATGAGACGCCCGATGTCATCATATCATTTCTAAAGACCATACAAGAGAACATGCAGAAGACAGTTAAGTTACTTAGAACTCATCAGTTTTCTGCTGCCAGAACTCCGGAACAAAATGGGGTAGTTGAACGATGAAATCGGACTCTTGTTATATATTGTGCCCATAAAGTCACCACTATTTCCGATTTTTAATCACGCCGATTTAGCTA
Organism: Arctium lappa; assembly: GCA_023525745.1. Classification (NCBI taxonomy): domain Eukaryota; kingdom Viridiplantae; phylum Streptophyta; class Magnoliopsida; order Asterales; family Asteraceae; genus Arctium; species Arctium lappa. The sequence continues at coordinate 66,491,807 of CM042051.1, forward strand.
AGTTGATAGAAAATCAAGTGCTACCAGTATGGACATTTATACTCAAATCTCTTTGTGATATAAATTTCGACCGGCGTTTGAACCTTAGTATATCATACAAAATCCGTATTTCTACGTGATTATCAAAGACTTTCTCAAATATTTGTGTATCACTTAAGCCAATTCGGATTCGTCCATCTCTTGGTTAAAGATCTAATATTAACACTTCAAAGTGATCGGCTTATATGCGTTGAGTTTAAGTCCCGACTCAGGTGACCAAGCTTAAGAGTTAGCAATAATGACAACACCCAAGTGTTGCCTACTGGTCTTAAGTTCGGCTCACACCCACACCCAAGAGGTGCTTAGCTAATAATAAAAATGAAAGACATTATAAAAGAAGAGAAATACTTGTAAACTACTTGCATTAAAATAAAATATAAACTACTTGAAATTAAAGACTATAAATTAAACTACAACTAAAATGCAAGAGATAAATCTAAATTTCTACATTGTTGCTTTGTTGATTGGTCCTCCCCTCATGCTCTCCCAAGTCTTGTATTTATAGGAGAGAAACTATTACTCGTTGGACAAACATTTTCTTTTAACCATTGGATAATATTGGCTCTTGATTAAAATAATCTTTCTTGAGATTTCAAGAGATTTTTCAGTCCTTTTGAATCCTTATCCAGATCACTATATCCGGATAATAGCATTATCCAATGGTCGCTCGGGTGCCCTCATTGGGCAGACTGTGCCCACATCCAAACAGTGGCGTTTTTAACCCAAAAGTGATGCATATAACCATAAAAACATCCTCAATAACTCCAAATAAAAATAAAATAATAAAAGGAAGCACAACTAAAATAAAAAAAACTCACACAAACGATGTGCAAATAACGCTCAAATTGAAAGTTATCACACCCTCAAACTTAACTTGTTACTTGTCCCCAAGTAACTAAAAGGACAAAAATAAAAACAAATGAAGATATAAACACACAAGAAGACTAAGTATCACAAATATGATCTTCACTTTTTTTTCTTTTTTTTTTCTTTTCTTTATTTTGCATCTTAAATCCCATTGATTAAAAATATCCATAGTTTTTCCTAATTTTTCAACTATGTTCTTTTTATTGCAGTTTGATTTCTATAAGTTAAGATATAATTCACCCATTTTATGAAAATTGACTTTAAAAACTTATATCCATAGGACTTTGAAGGGTTGGTGTTTAAGGCTTCTTCTCACTTTCCTTACATTTTTCATCTTCCCCAAACTTGTCTTTTTGGGTTACACTAGAAAAAAGAAAGATTTATATTATGTATTTGATGTGTTTTACCTAATTTTTTTCTCAAAATGTCAACTTCAGCTATTTGTGTGTGTATATATATATATATTCCTCCAATTTTTCGAATGATTTAGCTCTCTTCTTTTTCAACACTTGAGTTTCTCTCCCAAACTTAAAATACTCGATGTTCTCATTATGGTGGGAATGGTAAGACTCAAAGACTCGGGTAAGGCAACAAAGGAAAAGTGTATCGGCCAAGTGTGTTGAAAAAAAGCCTATGTCATTTTTAGGATTTCAACGTTTAATCAATACGGATATCGAAGAATTGATTGCTTAGTTCTAGAAATCTGCTAGTAGTGGATAGATTATTCAAACTATGAAACAAAAAAAATAAAGATATAAGATGCATGAGACTTTTTTTTCTTTTTGATCCCATATTTTTTTTATACTAGTCGGAAAAAAAAACAGACTCAAATTACACACACAAAAATGTAAAACAAAAGACACAAAATTGGAGTTGACAGTAAAAAGATGAGTTTGCATCAAGGTTATGTAGGATGTGATTCACTACCCCTGTAACACCCTCAAATTTGGAAAGAGGGACTAATTTAAAATTTTCAACAATACCTCAAAGTAGAATAAAATCTCTTACAACCAGTCCATACTTGAAATACAATTCTAGGTTGAACCATCAACAAAATAAATAAAGTCTTGCATAAGGACTAATTAAAGTCGGGTGCTACTAAAAACCCAATAACTGTCGATATCTCCAAAATGCGGAAGGCTTCACCAAGCTACTCTTTCTCGTGCATATGACTAGTACCCATCTCTTCACAGGGTCGCTAGTACCCTTCCCCAACCGGGACCTAATGCACATGCCGACAAATAAAAAGGTTAGGCTAACGCCTAGTGAGGTCAAGAGTTTTCAACATGATTAAATATATTGTTAAAAGAAAAGAATACAATTTAAATCTTTGAAAATGATTACTTTAAATATGGAAACGGCTCGTTTTACAATATCATGCATTTTCAAATATGAACACCTCAATACAAAATATTTTTTATAAAATGATGCATCCCAAAACTCACTCAAAACGAGAATAGAAATCGACTCCCAATTTATGAAACACGGATAAAACTTTATATCCCGAAACACCCATAACACAGGTGGGGCATAATACTCAACCCATAGATCATGGATAAAATCCATATATATAAAACATCACCGAAAACATGGATACTAAAACTCAATACCCAAAACAACACCTTTCGGTGACGGGGGAGACCTGATTCGATTGAATGTGGCGGGAACACAAAAGTATGCCACGTATCTATGTTATAAGCATGTTTTAAGGATGGATAACCATTCACATCAACCCTATCCAGGTCTTTAGTCATGATAGGCTTCAACCCTATCTAGGTCTTTAGCCGTTTGAACATCAACTTTATCCAAGTCTTTAGTTCGGTACAAATGTGGGTTCAACTCGATCTAAGTCTTTAGCCCAAAGAATTACCAAGTTCAACCTTATCCAAATCTTTTACCTTGGGATCTCACCATCCTTGACATGCTTGTTCATTTAGAAATTACATCGTATCACCAATGCCTGTTTCCAAATCACAACTCGGGGATCTTATCCCACATTTACACGATAAAGTCGACTTCTATGCCTATGGATCCAATGCATTACAGTCAAAAACATTACATGACTCAAATGAATGACAATGCACTCAAACATGTAATTTCCATCAAAACGCAATTAAATGCATCGTAAAAGCAAAGCTCCTCATAGAGCCAATATAACTGGGCAAATGCCTCAAGACTCCTTTGAGTCACAACCGAGCCAATATTCCACAAATCCATCTGGCCATTGATTAAATGTAATAAAATGTAATAAACACAATTAACCCACGTTTATGCAAACACATGCTCCAAAATGCATAAATAAACTCTAACACAATTTTAGATTTAGACAAATCATTTTCCAAAGGAGTTTATACCAATTATCCTTTCAAAACATCTCATAACACAAAATCAAGCATTTCCCTAAAACACACACTGAAAGTGCATTTATACTCAAAATATTTCATTCCATAAAATGAATCATTAAAATACCATTACTCAAGATTTCTTTATCAAAATGCCCAAAATCCCAAATGTGGGTGTTTTACAAAGTTTATAAAGTTAAACACTTCAAATAATCAAAACTCATCAAATAGCTCAACAGTTGATAATTTCATGTAAAACATATAAACATTTAAAAATTGACATTTTGGCATGTACACCGTTTTCACAAATCAACTTGAACTCACCTTGCTAGATTTAGGCTCAATATAGATTTTCCCCAACTTGAGCTCCTTTGAAGAAATTTGTATCCTCAAGCCGAAACTTCCAAAACCACTTAGGTTTTGGTGATGGAGGTGATGATGATGGGCTCTTGATCTTTTCTTCCAATCCACCACCAAATACTCTTATATAACCCCAAAACTAACAATCTACCCTTGAAAAGCTCTCAAAAACGAAACCATAGCAACTTGAATCGCCAAAAACAGAGTAGAAATGAGAGAGTTATGAGGAAAATGAAGAATGGGGCTGAAAATCCGACTAACAAGTCTGGTACACCCGTGCTACATTGCCATTCGACTTTGCCATGGCATTGTCGCATGGCATAGTCGATCAAAGTGTATAGTGGGCTAAAACTTGCCTGCGACTTTGCCAGTGCGACTATGACACTGTCATAGTCACCGGGCATTGTAGTCGAACTCGTACCAAGCCCCAAAACTCGACTTTTTCTATGCCAACACTCCTGAAACTCTTAGAGACTTAAAGTAATATTTTCCCAACATAAATTCCACCATATACAAGTTATAAAAACATTCGGGTGATATTTACTCACTAGAATTACGGGTGTTACAACCCCACAAGCGCGTCTTCAAAAGGTGGAGTGATTTCAAGATAATAGTCACCTCCACCATACAAAAGATTCTTCTAACAAGTCCACCACCCAAAGAACATGATTAGACCTGGAAACATGTCGTGTTGGGTCCAAAGTTAAATAGGTTGAGAGTGTCTAACCCTAACCCAACCCGTTTAATAAACGGGTCAGAAAATCCCAACCCTAACCCGACATGACCCACCTAACCCGTTTAATATTTATAAAACTAAAAATTAAAAATCGAAAATTCACAAAAAAATACAAATCCAAAATTCAAATGAAAGCATTAGAAATCCAAATTTTATAGTTCTAACTTATATGTTCTAACCAAATCTAAAATATTAGAAATCCAAAGCATTAAAAAGAAAACTTATAAAATATATATGTATATATATATATATATATAAACGGGTTATTCGGGTCATTTTCGAGTTAAAAATTTTGACCCTGACCTTACCCGTTTAATTTTTGTGTCGTGTTATGTCAACCTGTTTACTTAAACGGGTTGAAATGTATTACTCAAACTCGTTTATTTCGTGTCGGGTTAGCATGTCATGTCAGTTTTTGTCCGGTGTAAACACGATCTTGGAAAATTTCCTGAGCTATTGATCACACAAATCTTCCCAACGGTCCATGACGTGATTCAGTAGGAGCATTGTGGTCACAAAAAGAAAGTTGCATAATATGAGAAAAAATCATTAAGTTAGGAATTTTAATATCTTGAAGCACTTCTTAACTATTGGGAAGTAAAGAAGGCTTGCTCATATGCTCGAAATTTTCCTCAGAAATTTCCAAATCTTTCTCAACATCACTCTCATCCTTACCAACACACTTTGATTTTTCATCATCACTTGGTAAGAGACCTCGACTTTGATTTTCAACTCGTCGACTTGTGGGTCCAATAATACTAATATCAAGTTCTTACAAACAACACAATAAGATTACCAACCTGTATTGATTATAACAAAATGGTTACAAGGTTGATCAGATTCAAGCTATTTGTGTTCTCTGTGTTTTCTCTCTTTTTACACCTTTTTGTGTGTGTTTGTGTGTGATTTGTTCTTGTCTAATCTGATCGTGAGAGAGATATTAGAGATATTATCTCTAGCTTCTAAGACACACAACCTAACAACTTGCAACAACAAGTTGCAATATAAAACTATTATAACTAAATAATATCTAACAAATAGATATTATATCTAACTAATAACTAACTATAATAAACTAACCAAACTAATAACTAACTAACTAGATATTAACTTAACTAATACAATAACAAACAATTACATTGACATTTATTACAAATAGACATTAGACTTTAATATCGAGAGTCGACGTTTCGGCTTTAGCTTCAGATTGCAATCTTCAGATTGGATGATCTTGAATCTAATGAGACTGTGGTCTAACAATCTCCCCATTTGGATCAAGATCATTACGAAAATGATTTTAGCAATTCAGTCTTCTTGTCCAATCAGAAGATGCAATCTCTTTCTCTAGCTCTTAAATCAGCATGTCTTCAGAATAGTTGCTTTTGAAGATTTCTGAAGATTTCAATCTTTGACGTGATTCTTGAAACATGTGATCTTTGCCATTTCTTGCGTAGTCATTCTCCCCCTTTTTGATGATAAGTGTAACGACTTCATCAAAACTTATTGTAAGAAATGTCAACCACTTGGAGCCACTGATCCGTCAATTCAATAGATATTCACCCAGATCTTTGCAAATCCAGACAAATTTGTCGTGTAACTCCTGAATCAGTTAACATGCCTGTCAGTAACACTAAGTCACTGTGTGTAACGAATACACATTGGAAAGGAGTTGTTTGATGTTGACTCCCCCAGGGCTTCCATTTAATCATCGAAACATCACAAAGGTAATTACTATAAACATTATGACAAATAAACTAATTCCTTGTGTGTTCGTGCTTGTGTTTGAAAGAATTAAGCACGGAAGATTGCTTATTAGGCTCAAAATTGTGTAAACCACTGAGATAACAGTAAGTTAAACACAGACTCAATGTGTATGATTGAAGTGCGAAGGTGGGGCAGATTTCCTTCTTTTCAATATCCAGATTTTCCAAATGAAAATCAGATAGCATATGTGTTGTGTCCCCTTTGAAAATGTGAAACACTTTCTATTTGAGAAGAAAATGAGTAGATAGTGAGGTTTGATCAAGAGTTGGCATAGGTTAGTTGCCTGTTTCAATAATGATCACCAAAGAATTATGAATCACTAGAATGGTGGCTACCCGACTCAGAAAAAGTTGGTGCAGAGTTGTGATATTCTTTTAACTTTGTTCTCACACGCTATTTCTTTAAAAAACATTTAGCATACTCTAATCAAACTTTCTTTCTTTTTGTGACATACTCATTTCTTTTCGTTTCTCACACTCAACCACTATGGATTAACTTCTTGGGTAGAAATCACTGGTTAACGTGATTCCATATAAGTTGTGTTAATTCCTAGCACAATGATTCTTGTTTTCCTATGATGCACGTGATGCTCAAATTGGTTTAACTATTTCAGTTAAAGCACAATTTAGATCATTGAAAACATTTAAATTCCACTCCCAAAATATAAAATCTGTTGAAAAATCGGGAAGTGGTTTGAACATTAAAAACAATGTTTTCTATGATTGAAAGTTGTCCTTCTTTCAACCATATATGAGATGAAGATATAGAATTATACCTTTACATATGATCTTCCATCTCATGAAGCAAAGCTTTAAGTCATAAACATATGAACTTGTAAGCTTCTCTCAAAAATTCTGCAAAAGTCTTATTTTAAGTCAAAGTAAAATTTATTCACTTAAATTGAAAAGACAAAAAGCAGTAAAACTTTTTAAAGTACAAGTTCTGATCATAAATAATCAAAAGTCATATCCGAACTCCCCTTTTGTCTTGAAGAGCTCCCCCTCGAAGTAATATTGACCACTTGTCAATTTCTTCTCATACTCCCCCTTGGATTATGAACATTATATAAAACTGCAGATATCATTTAGAGTTAAGAATGAAGAAATGATGAAAAATTATACAATTTAGAAAACTTTTATAGGTAACTACTGATTAGAGTTTAAGATTTAACATACCAAGTTTAGAGATAAGAAAGTTGAACCTCTTTTCGTCTAAGAGTTTGGTGAACAAATCGGCAAGTTGATAATCAGTTTTTACAAAGAAAAGTTCAATTGTTCCTTTTTCAACATGATCTTTAATAAAGTGATACCTGACGTCTATGTGTTTTGTCTTTGTGTGTTGAACAGAATTTGTTGTTATTACGATGGCGCTCTTGGAGTCACAGTATATCGGGATCTTGTTGAAGTGGAAACTGTAGTCGCGCAATTGAGTTCTCATCCATAAGACCTGAGAACGGCAGCTAGCATGTCAGGATCGAATTCTCAACAAGAATTATGAATACTCAGAAACAATATCAAAGAAGTTGCGGAATAACACTTTGATATTCAATGTAACAGTAAAAAAACAGTGTATATGATTAACAACTTGTAAACTTGTATTGAATGATTAAAATCACAAGATTACACACTCAACCTCAATCTTGAAGAACAGACTCTTTCAAGACGAATTCTACTTCTCTAGAATTAGGAACTATGCCTTGAGGTTGATTTTTTCTCTAGAACAAAAAACTTAGAATGAGTAATAATCTCTCTTAAACTATTCTATACATTCTATACATATACTGAGTAAAAGATAATTACAATAAATAAAATATCTTCAGAATATCTTCCATGAATATCTTCAGTCTATCCAGGTGTCATTCTTGTAATTCGGATCTCCATCTCATAAGCAGCACTAATCATCTTGGAAGTATTAACTGAAACTTGGCAGCATTAACTCCTAAGCAGCACTAACCTCTAGCAGTACTAACTAGCTAAGCAGTACTAACTTTGTTCAAGCAGCACTAACTTTGACTAGCAGTATTAATTCTACTAGAAGTAGTAATACCTAGCAGCATTATCTTTGATATGCTCTGGCAGTACTAATTCTGAACTAGCAGCATTAAAGACTTGTTCACATCTTCAGTTCCCAACAATCTCCCCCTAACTGGACTTTTAGAAAGAGAAGTCAAGTTCTTCAAATGCTTCCAAAACCTTCATTGATATACTCCAATGTTAGGATCCAGTCCCATACTCTGATTGATAGTTCTCTGAATTAGGTACTTTACCATTTCTGAATTTGGTGCACAACCCAGTTTCTTATTTAGCATGGCATTAAGCTTCAATCTGCTATGGTTGTATACAATATCCACTAGGAAGTACTCAGTGTGATTCAAATCCAAAGTCACTGCATATACTCCACTAGTTTCATATAGAGTCCAATTATTCACTGTTTGAAAGACATTCCTTATTATCTCCTCCACTTCATCAGGTTTGAACATCATACACAGATACTCCATTATCAGCTTTGTAATTGAAATCACTGGAGCTTTCAGTTCATCTGCATATAACTTCATCCCTATCTCAAACATTTCTTCAATATCAGATCTTGAGCAGGTTCTGACAATCTTGTTCCAAGTGTTGTACACTTCATACTTCTCATCCTTTCTCTTCAATCTGATATATTCCTTTCCATCTACCACCAAGACATCCCAGTGAATGACTTCAGGAGGTTTGAATCCAACAGGTTCAGCTGAGATAGACTTTGGAATTTTATCCATTACCACCATGTACATGTTTACATCTGAACTCTGTGGTACTTCCTGAGATTCAGCTTTCTTTTCTTCATTCTTAGGTGCCTCTTCTTCTTCTACAACCTTTTTCTCTTCTTCTACTCTAGGCTTCTTTACAATCTTCTTTCTTTTGGCCATCATGTTAGTTCTCTTCAGAGTCCTTTGACCTTGCCCTATGGTAGCTTCCTTCTTCTTTTCTTCCTTTTTCTCTGTCTTTTCTTTGGTTGGAGTTCCCTCTTCACTTTCAGGGAAGGGTTGATTAATATTCACATCATGCCTCTCCTTGGCTTTCTTTTCAAACTCCACTCTATCCTTTTCATTACTCTTTAGCTTTCCCATTTCTTTCTCATAGAGATCCTTATTTTGATCAAAAGTCATCTTCACAAACATTTCTTTCTTTACACCAATTGCACTCCTCAAGAAAGTTATCATCTTGTTTCTTTCCTAAGTTGCAAGGTAAGTTTGTGAAGGTCTTCTCTTCTTTGCATTTGATCTGGCCATCATAGCCTTTCTCAAGCTTATTGCTCTTTGTTTTGCCTTCTCTGTTTCCAACCCTTTCTGGAATGCTTCATTTAACTCATTTGCAAGTGCTCTGGCTATTTCTCTGTCTTTTTCAACCTGTTCTTTTTCTGCTTGATCTAACTCTTCTTGCATTTTCTTGGCTAATGCTTCATCTGACTCAATCATCTTTTGCTTTTTGGATGGTTGATCAGATTCTATCATCTTTTCTTTTCCCTTTTTCTTTGCATCTGTAGCCATTTCTTTCTTCTCTATTTTCTTTGCTCCCCCTTCATTTATGACCACTCCCTTTGCTTTGGGAGTGTCATTCTTTGCTTTGACAAGCATTTCTGCTACTTCAATCTCTGCTGGTGTTAACTCTGTTACTGCTGCTTGTTTTGGCTCAGCAGTAGTAACAATTTCTGCTTCTGGGGTTGTAACTGTTGTTGGTGTTGTTTCTGCTGCTTTCTTTTCTTCAACAAACTCCCCCTCAATCTGTTGATTTATCTGTTCTGTGCTTGAATTCTCCCCCTTTTTGGAAGCATACACATTTTCCTTGTTGGTTGCCCCCTTTCTCCTTCTTAGAACAAACTGACCTCTTCTTTTCTTGGCCATGAGCTTTCGCACCAGTTGTTTGAGTTTGGAAATCTGCTGTTGTTGGGAGATGACCACTTGTTGCAATTCTTTGATTTCCTTTCCTTGATTAACCACATCAACATTAATGTTGGCTAATGCTTCAATCAATTCCCAGTAAGTATATCTATCCTCACCTTCTTTAGGTGTTTTACCCACCCTTGAAGGATCCTTGGAATGTTTTGCCATCAATTCATCAGTTTCAGTTCTGTCCTCACCCTTTTTGGATGTTTTGCCCATCCTTGAGGGATCCTTGGATATTTTAGTAGTGGCCTTCTGCCTAGCAGAAGCACCAGCTACCCCCTTGGTTTCTTGGCACCAGGGTCCTTTGGTTGATTTCTCACCCAAAGTTGCCATGGGGAAGGTCGTAGAGATGTTACCACTGTCCTTCTCTGTGCTAGCAGAAGTAGTGGCAGCCTTCTCACCCATATGCTCTTCCTCCACCTCAGAGAGTACCTCCTTGGGGTTGGGAGACACCCTTGTGGTTTCCCTGTAGATATTCTCTAAAGGAGAATCCTCTCTTAGAGGGCTTAAAGGCTTAGAGGGTGAAGGTACAAGAAGGGAAGGAGCCTTCTTTACCTGTTTTCTTTGATAAGTTTGGGTGATTGGTGAAGTTGGCTTATGAAGTAGAGACTGGGGGATTGATATAGTGTGGGAAGGTTGGGATTGGCTAGCAGTGGAATTGTCTAATGAGGGCCTTGACCCTGCTGCCATACCTTCTTGTGGTTGGGACACCACCATCATTGTTAAGAACAATGGGGTGTCAACTTCTTCCGAGTCCCTAGCAGATCTTCTCATGTTTGAGAAAACCTTGCCTTTAGGGGGTTTACGTACATATACCTCATCAAAGTGAGGTATATCCGTCAATTCATTAGTAATAACTGTCTGTACAAACCTTGGGTACATGTAGAAACTCTTTTTATTTCCCGGGTTTGAAACCAGATCACTGAAAATCATTTGAGAAAAGTTATACTTTCTGGCAGTGGCCAAGCAGACCAAAGCATAAGCAATAGTACTGCTGAACTCACTCCATCCAGTAATCTTTTTAGAAATACAATGCATTAAGGTATGAACAAGAAAACGCCATTGGGTATAAAATTTAGCCTTTGAAAATTTAAACCACCCAATTGGCCTTCATACCCCATTCTTGACAAAGTTGAGAATAATTCCTCATTGGGAATAGAGGTTATACCTGCAGCATCGTCTAGATGTAGACAGATGTGTATCACCTCTTCAGTGACTGTTAAGGGTTTTTCACAGACCCTTGTCTTGATCATTTGCACACCATTTTCAGCAACAATGGTGGCATTTGCCCAGAATTGCCTCTGATGCTCTATATAAATTGTTGGTGAAATTGTAAGAGCATGAGCAATGTGGCTTGATTTAAGGAAATCCACAATTTGGTGGAATCCGGCCACTTGTTTTGGCTTTTGTAGCATCGCGATTTCATTATGCTCATCAACGAACACCATGGATGCCATCTGAACTTGAGTATTTTTGCCTGAAACTTGCTAAAGAGCTCGAGAGAAAAAGTGATTAGAGAGACAGTGAACAGTATACAAAGAGTCGTTATGAATTTTTTAGGCGGGCAAAGGGTATTTATAGGTTGTGGAATATAAGCAGTATTAATCTGAAAAATTTGGTGAAAGCGGTATTAACAGTGAGCAGTATTAACCACTAGCAGTATTAACTAACTGGCAGTATTAACTGAGAGCAGTATTAACCACTAGCAGTATTAACTAACTAGCAGTATTAACTGATAGCAGTATTAACCAATAGCAGTATTAACTAACTAGCAGTATTAACTGAGAGCAGTATTAACCACTAGCAGTATTAACTAACTAGCAGTATTAACTGGAAGCAGTATTAACCACTAGCAGTATTAACTGAACACTGGCAGTAGTAAACTTGTACTAGCAGTACTAAAACTGTACTGGCAGTATTAACCATACTTACACTTTTAAGCTTTGTGAAGGACTGAGTACTGCTATACTTTTCCTGATCTCAATGTGCTTTGTCTTTGAGTGCTTGACAGGATTATTAACAATGCTAATAGCACTGCTATTATCAATAAAAATTGGTGTGTGTAGAAAGGTTACCCCATAGTCCAGCATTGGATTCTTAATCCATAAGACTTGAGAACAGCAACTTGCAGCTGCTATGTACTCTGCCTCTATTGTAGATGTGGACACTGTGGTTTGTTTCTTGCACTGCCATGACACTAGTCTTGCACCCAAAAACTGGCATCCTCCAGAAGTAGATTTTCTGTCCAAGTTTGCTCCACCTAGATCACTGTCTGAGTATGCAAGTAGGTCAAATGATGAGTCATGAGGATACCAAAGTCCCAATCTGGGTTGCCCTTTGAGATATCTGAATATCCTCTTAACAGCTTGATAGTGTGATTGCTTTGACCTAACTTGGAATCTTGCACATACACAGACTGGAAACATTATGTCTGGCCTAGAGGCTGTAAGATACATGAGAGAGCCAATCATGGATCTATAATGATGAACATCCATATCCTCCCCCTCAAGATCTGCTGCTATCTGCTTGTGTATCTCCATAGGTGTGCTGGCAGGTTTTGAATCTGAGAAACCAAACTTAGTTAGAATGTCCTGCACATACTTGGACTGACAGATAAAGATTCCATCTGACTTCTGTTGAACTTGGAGTCCAAGGAAGAAAGTAAGTTCCCCCATGGAACTCATTTTGAACCTTTGATGCATTAGTTCCTCAAACTCCTTGCACATGTTGTCTCTTGTAGATCCAAAGATAATATCATCCACATAGATTTGGACCAGCAAGATATCCTTCTTCTTTCTCTTGATGAACAGAGTCGTATCAATGACTCCTCTTTCAAAGCCATTTTCCAAGAGATAGGATGACAGAGTGTCATACCATGCTCTTGGAGCTTGATGCAGTCCATAAAGTGCTTTCTTCAATTTGTATACCCTGTCTGGATAGCTTGGGTTTTCAAACCCTGGTGGTTGACAGACATATACTTATTCTTCAATTGAGCCATATAGAAATGCACTTTTTACATCCATTTGATAGACTTTGAATTTCATATAAGAAGCATAAGCCAGGAATAATCTAATTGCTTCTATCCTAGCCACAGGTGCAAATACTTCTTCGTAATCTATTCCCTCTTCTTGTGAATACCCTTGAGCCACCAACCTTGCTTTATTCCTTATTACTATTCCTCTCTCATCTCTCTTATTCCTGAAGACCCATTTAGTGCCTATTGCTCTTTGACCTTTAGGAAGATCTACCAGATCCCAAACATCTTGCAGCTTAAATTGCAGTAGCTCTTCTTGCATGGCTTCTATCCAACTGGACTCTTTCATAGCATCATGAGCCTTCTTAGGCTCAAGCTGGGATAAAAAACAAGAAAGCATTGTATGTTGTTGGTCTTGCATCTCTTGCAGTCTGCATTGGTTTCTAGTCATCATAGGAGAAGAGATATCTCCTATTACCAACTAAGGAGAATGATTCTTTTGAGTTCTGGTGTGATGACTAGACTCTTCATTAAGTCCAACCTCTAGATTTGAGTCATTCAACTCAACTGAGGTGATTTCAGCAGCTACTTCAGATTCTTTATTTTCTTCACTCTCCTCAGCTCTTCTTTCTTCTTCACTCTGATTTGGTTCAGTAGATGGCTCATTTTCACAGTCTTCAACAGGATCCACTGTAGGTATGGGAAAGATCACAGATTGAGATATACTATCTTGAACTTGTATAGTCCCTGATCCTCCACTCCCTGAACCTGCATAATCATCACTACTGAAACCAAAAGAGTTAGTTAGTGAATCAATGTCAAACAGCCACTGAGGACCAGACCCAATAGGATTTGGTGTGTTCTCATTGCATTTGACATTGTCACTTTCTTCAATTATTCTAGAAGAAGAGTTAAAAACTCTGTAAGCCTTCCATCATCTGCTTTGCTATCAAACTTACCTAAGTGAGATTTGGTATTGAGAATTGTACAAGGACACCCAAAAGGTTTGAAAAAACCAATAAAGGGTTTTCTTCTATTTAAAAGCTCATATGGGGTCTTCTTCTTTGGCTTGACCACTAGAACTCTGTTTTGGACATAACAGGCAGTATTAACTGCTTCAGCCCAGAAGGTAATTGGCAGTTTTGAATCAGCCAACAGAGATCTAGCAGCCTCTATTAGTGTCCTATTTCTCCTCTCAGCAACTCCATTCTGTTGAGGAGTCCTAGGGGCACTATATTGTCTCTCAATTCCTTTTTCTTCACAAAAGGTGTTTAGATCAATATTTTTAAATTCATTCCCATTGTCTGATCTAATGACTTTTACTTTTTGATTAGTTTGGTTTTCAATTCTTAGGATAAAGGATTTGATCAGTCCACTTGTCTCATCCTTAGTCCTTAGAAAATATACCCAGGTAAATCTAGAGTAATCATCAACAATAACCAAGCAGTAAGATTTCTTGCCTATACTCATAACATTTGTAGAACCAAACAGATCCATATGTAATAACTGGAGACAAGAAGAAATTGTATTTAATTCTTTGGTCTTATGAGAAGTTTTGTGTTGTTTGCCTTTAAGACAAGCAACACAATGATCATCACATAAAAAGACTTTTGATGGTAAACCTCTTACAAGGTTGTTTTTAACAAGTTTGTTCATAGTCTTGAAGTTCATGTGACACATCCTTCTGTGCCAAAGAGAGGATTCATCCACAGAAGCTTTTGAAACAAGACAGTTCAGGGATGAATCACTTGAAACATTGTCCATTTCTAGACAATAAACATTGTCCTTTCTTGGAGTTCTAAGTAGTATCATGCTTTCATCAACTACCTTGAACCCTGGAGCAAGGATCATACATTCTGTATTAGTAAATAATATGCTATGTTGTTTGTCACAAACCTGTGATACACTTAACAGGTTGTATTTTAGCTGATCAACATAGTAGACATCCTCTAATGTCATCTTACCTTTTGTAACATTATCTTTTCCACTTATTTTACCACCTGTAAGATTGTCTCCAAATGCAACATGTCCTCCATTGATATGCTTGAAATCCTGAAGGCATGACATGTTACCTGTCATGTGCCTAGAGCAACCACTATCAACATGCCATATACTCTTCCCCTTGAGTTGTTGATTGCCCTGCACATAAGATAAATCAGTTAGTATGATGTAGGAACCCAAGCCAAAGTAGTCTTGGGTACCCCTTTCTCATCTAAATATTTACATTCTTTCTTGACAAGATTTTTAAACTTTGACTCCTCATTTCTGGAGTACTTTGTCACAATGATGGGTTTGGAAACACATTTGCTAGAAGCAGTACTGGTTTTAGAAGTACTAACTGCATTAGCAGCACTTGCATGCTTAGCAGTACTAACCTTGTTAGAAGTAGTAACTGTGTTAGCAGCAGTAACTGTGTTAGCAGTATTAACCTTTGTAGAGGTAATAACAGTATTAGCAGCATTAATATTTTCAGCAGTACTAACACTGGTAGCAGCAGTAATGCTTCTAGCAGCACTATCCCTGTCAGCAGTACTAACAGTTTTAGTGCTTCTAGGCACCCACATTTTCATACTTTCTTTTAAAACTTTTTCTTCATGGGGCCTTTGGTTTCAACAGATTTCTTAACCACATGTTTCTTTCCAGCCTTCCTATAACCAACAGGTTTTTGCTCAAATCTTTGAAAGTTCATATGTTGGTTAATAGGGTTAAAGAAACAGTGCTTAGCCAAATGGTTTAACTTACCACATATGAAACAAGGTTTTGGTCTGATTATTTTATTCAGATCAACTCCTTGTTTCTGAGCCCATTTATTATTCCGGTTTCTTTGGTTACCTCTTTTTATACCAGAATTTAGGCTCTCATATTTATTGCAAGCACACTGTTTACAAGGTCTAGGATTCACAATAGTGGTTTGTTTGTAATGGACCTTGTTATCCTTTCCTTTGGTCTTCTCTATCTCCTTAGACTTTACCCAGATCCTTCCACCTCCCTCATTGGTAACAATGTTGTTTTCTAAGGATATCTCTTTACTCACAACATTTTTCCTATTCTCACTGGCTTCTTTCTCAGTCATATCCTTAACAACTACCTCATCCAAATGATCTATCTTAAAGGATTTCTCAGACAAGTCCTTTTTCTCCTTGGTCTCTAACAAGTCTGAAGTAGGAGAGATATAGTTGTTGTTGTAAGGAGGGGGTGTGTTGTTGTATCCAATACCAGGCTTCATATTATCATGAATCTTAGCCTTTAGAAGAGAATCCATTGCTTTTGAAGCATATGAAAACTTTTCTATGTCAAGCTTAACCTTAGATAGTTCTTCTTTCAACCTGTCATTCTCTTCTATGGACTTAGACAGTTTGGTCTCTAACTCATTCTTTTCCCACTACCAATAGTTTGTGTCATAAGAATGTTGAAGCTCATTGGCTTGAAAGCCTTTGATTTGTTCTTCAAACCTCTCAACTATCAACACATAATCTCTTCTGTCCTTTTCTAATCTTTTGAGGTCATCACACGTGTTTTGGTTGTGATCCCTGTACCTTTTGACAGTGTCTATGCAAGATTGAGTACAAAGATTAGAAATTACCTCAGAGGGGAGATCAGACACCTCTGCCATAAGAGCTTGATTCTGAATGGCTTCCTCAGCTTGGTCACTCCAGTCAAACCCCATTCCTTGTTGAGAAACAAGGTCTTGAGCAGGGTTCTTGTTTTGATTGTAGCCTCCATTCTGAGCTTGTTGGTGGTTGTTATTTGGAACACCACTTCTGCACTCTCTAGCAAAGTGTCCCTTCATGTGGCACTTATAGCATTTCACTTTTTTCTTGTCAAACCCAGCTCCATCTTCTCTTCTTTGAGAGAAGTTGTTCCTCCCTGTTCTTTTAATAAACTTCTTCACCCTCATAGATAACATGGACATCTGCCATTTAATGTCCATCTCCTCCAGGTCATCAGGGTGAAGTTGTTCCAGATCATCATTAATCAATGAATTGTTGCTATGACTGGACAAAAAGGCTTCAAAGACAGTTTCAGTGCCTTTTTTCTGAATTCATTCCACTGGCAGTACTAACTGCTTCAGGGTTGGCAGTAGTATCAGTAGATGCTGATAGAAGTGCAGCATTATGGATATACCCAGTGGGCTTCTTCTTGGTTTCTACCTCAGTTTCAAAAACTCTTAGATCATTATATAGATCATCAAGTTCCTTCTCTTCCAGATTGTCACTCTGTCTATATGAGACAGTGTACATAGTCCATTCATCCCCAAGAGATCTGAGGAACTTCCTGTTGATATCATCTTGCTCCATCTTCACCCCTACAGTAGCCAGTTCACCAATGAGCTTGTTGAACCTATCAAAAGTTTGAGTCATAGACTCATTCTTTGAAGAAGTGAAGTTCTCATACTGCTGCTTTAGAACATCTCTTTGATTTCTTTTGATGCTTTTAGTTCCAGCAAATCTTTTCTCTAGAGCATTCCAGAGAATCTGAGCATCAGTGCAGTTGCAAAATTGATGCTGATATTCATTGGGGATGGCCAAGAGCAGAGTGCTCAAGGCCTTAATCTCTGTCTGTCTGATCTTCCTCTCACCATCTTTCTTTGGTGGAGGTCTCTTCCCATCTGGTCCAATCTTTCCTGCTTCAAAAGGACCATTCTCAATGATATCCCACATTGAGTAGTCAGTGAGAAGAATGTATTGCCTGATTCTGATCTTCCACATGTCAAACTCACTGGGTTTGAGCATTGGGACCTTAGAGACCAGAGTACTGTTTGATTCTGCAAAGTTTTCCATGATGAAAGAATAGTTGTTTCTGAGAGAACAGGCTCTGATACCACTTGTCAGGATCGAATTCTCAACAAGAATTATGAATACTCAGAAACAATATCAAAGAAGTTGTGGAATAACACTTTGATATTCAATGTAACAGTAAACAAACAGTGTATATGATTAACAACTTGTAAACTTGTATTGAATGATTAAAATCACAAGATTACACACTCAACCTCAATCTTGAAGAACAGACTCTTTCAAGACGAATTCTACTTCTCTAGAATTAGGAACTATGCCTTGAGGTTGATTTTTTTCTCTAGAACAAAAAACTTAGAATGAGTAATAATCTCTCTTAAACTATTCTATACATTCTATACATATACTGAGTAAAAGATAATTACAATAAATAAAATATCTTCAGAATATCTTCCATGAATATCTTCAGTCTATCCAGGTGTCATTCTTGTAATTCGGATCTCCATCTCATAAGCAGCACTAATCATCTTGGAAGTATTAACTGAAACTTGGCAGCATTAACTCCTAAGCAGCACTAACCTCTAGCAGTACTAACTAGCTAAGCAGTACTAACTTTGTTCAAGCAGCACTAACTTTGACTAGCAGTATTAATTCTACTAGAAGTAGTAATACCTAGCAGCATTATCTTTGATATGCTCTGGCAGTACTAATTCTGAACTAGCAGCATTAAAGACTTGTTCACATCTTCAGTTCCCAACATAGCAGCAGCTACATATTCTGCTTCGGCCGTGGAGGTTGAAACACAAAGTTGCTTCTTCGATGCCCAACTGACTAGTTTGTCACCGAGGAACTGTACATGTCCCGACATGCTCTTCCTGTCTAACATACAACCTGCATGATCTGCATCTGTGTAGGCTGTTAGTTCAAAACTAGTATCTTTAGGATACCACAGACCAAGATCTGCAGTGCCCTTTAGATACCTAAAAATGCACTTCACAGCAGACATATGGATTTCTTTAGGATTGGCCTGATATCGTGCACATAAGCATGTTGAAAACATTATATCTGGCCTACTAGAAGTAAGATACATTAAAGAACCTATCATCCCTCAATAAGTCCTAACATCAACAGCCTTTCCCGAAGGATCGGTGCCAATCTTAGTACCTGGTGCCATTGGGGTACCAATCGGTTTTGAATTTTCCATTTGGAACTTCCAAAGAATATCCCTAATATATTTTGATTGATTGATAAAAATACCTGATGAAAATTGTTTTACTTGTAAACCGAGAAAAAATTCATCTCTCCCATCATGTTCATCTGAAATCTAGACACCATAAGGTTTGCGAAATTCTTACAGTACTTAGTATTTGTACAACCAAAGATAATATCATCTACATAAATTTGAATTAAAATGATATCGCCTTTTTCCTTTTTGATAAACAAAGTGGTATCCACCGTTCCTTTTGAAAACCCAGACTTGACTAGAAAAGTGGAAAGAACATCATACCAGGCTCGAGGTGCTTGTTTCAGACCGTAGAGTGCTTTGTCGAGAATGTAAACGTGATTCAGCTTCTCTTGATTTACAAAACCCTCTGGCTGAGAGACGTAGACTTCTTCCTTCAGAATTCCCTTCAAGAATGTTGTCTTCACGTCCATTTGAAAGACCGTGAAGTTCTTGTGGGCTGCTTGGCTAGAAACATTCTAATTGTCTCTAATCGCGCAACAGGAGCATATGTCTCGTCATAGTTGATTCCTTCCTCTTGTCTGTATCCTTTGGCTACTAGTCTTGCCTTGTTTCGGATAACGGTACCATCTTCGTCTTTCTTTATCTTGAAAACCCACTTCGTAACTATAATTGTTTTACCTTTAGGCTTTGGTACGAGTCTCCAGACTTGAAGTGCATCGAACTGATTCAGCTCTTCTTGCATTGAGATCACCCATTCTGGATCCGCAAGTGCTTCTGATACCCTTGTTGGCTCGAACTTGCTTAGAAAGGAGTCATGCATGCACATGTTCATTGATGCTGACCTAGTTTGCACCGGTTTTGATGGATCGCCAATGATCTGGCTTAGCGGGTGCTCTTTGGTCCATTTATGTTCATGAGGCAGTGGATTAGATGATTGTATGTCGGTTGTATCATCTACAAATCCACGTGTACCTTCTTCTGTTTGTTCAGGAGGAATTATGATTTCAGTTGAAGTGATAGGTTCAGAAGGCTCAGCAGGTACAGCTTGATTTGGCTGTAGATTGATCTGAATAGTATCTCCTACTGTTTCAGCTACTTCTGTCTCTTTATCATTTGTCACTGCTTCAACTGTTGGAGTCGGCATTTGAATTGTAATCTCTTGTTGAATCGGGGCGTTTGATTCAATAGGAACATCTGAACTGGTTGGATGAGTAGTCGTGAAGTCTTCCATCCTGTCAACCATAACAGATTTCTTTACATTAGATCCAAGAAATTCATCTTAAAACAATTCAAATAATATATCTAAATTAGATAAATGATTAGAAGAAGTTGATGCTTCATCTGATTTATTCTGTTGAGACGTAGGTCCTGGACTGAGTTTCCCAGAAGCTAGTATTCCTGTTATAACGGGTTCTGAACGTTGTTGTTTAGAAGCCATTTCTTCATCAAACGAGACGTTGATGCTTTCAATCACCGTATTTGACTTCTTTAGATAAACACGGAATGCAGTTGATGTCGAGGAATAGCCAATGAAGATTCCTTCATTCGCCTTAGCACTGAACTTAATTAGACTCTCCCTATCGTTTAGAACGAAACACGTACACCCAAATATATGGAAGTATTTGATTGTCGGTGTTCGGTTGTTGATTAACGCATAAGGAGTCTTCTTGAATCGTCGATGTACCATGGAGCGATTCTGTGTGTAGCACGCGGTCGATACAGCTTCTGCCCACAAAAATAGAGGTAAGTCTGATTGACTTAGCATAGTACGAGCAGCCTTGACTAGCGTTCGATTTCTTCTTTCGACCACTCCATTTTGTTGAGGCGTTCGAGCAGCAGAGTATTGATATGAAATCCCTACAGATTCGATATATTCTTCAACTTTATTGTTCTTGATCTCTGTGCCGTTGTCTGTTCGTAGAAACTTGACCGTTTTCTGCAGATTCACCTGGGTCGTCTTTAGGAATGTGATGAGAACATATGGTGTCTCATCCTTTAAACGTACAAAATTGACCCATGTGTATCGCGAGTAATCGTCCACGATCACGAGTATGTACTTCTTTCCGCCTAGACTCTGAGTTCGCATCGAACCGTCCATAGGCAATAACTCTAACGGAGCGCTTGTACTAGGTTCAGGTTTTGGTTTATGAGGTGCCCTCTTCATCTTGCCCTTTTCACAAGCTGCACAAAGATGTTCTTTTTCATATTTGAGCTCTGGAAGTCCTTTGACGAGCTTTCCACTGACCAGATTGTTGATGTACCTGAAGTTGAGGTGAGAGAGCCTTCGATGCCATAACCAACTTTGTTGCATCAATGCTTTCGTCATTAGACAAACTTGCTTGTCAGTCTGGACATTTGATAAATTGATTGTGTAGAGGTCTGATTCTCGAGTACTAACCAAGAGTTCTTCGCCTTCTTCATTGCGAACTGAACATCTCTTGGCTTTGAAGTTGACCTCTAAGTCTTTGTCACAGAACTGGCCTATACTGAACAAGTTGTGTCGTAATCCTTCTACATAGATCACCTTCTTGATCGTGACATTGTCATGTTGTACATCACTATATCCCATGATTGGAGAAAACTGGTCGTTGCCGAATCTGACTGTTCCGCAATATTTGTCTTTAAAATTGGACAGTATCTCTTTTTGCCCTGTCATGTGCTTGGAACATCCGTTGTCCAAGAACCATGTATGACTAGTCTGCATAAGAGAAATTACAAATTTAGATATTTATACGACAATATTGGAATATTCACTTTGATTATCGAAGTGCGGGTCTTGAACTGATTTGTTCAAAAGCCTATTTTGACTTTGATGTTCGGGTTTTGAATTGCATAATCCAAAAACCTATTTTGACATTGAAGAACGAGTCCTGATTTGTACATAATCAAAAGTCGATTTCTTTTTAAGCTTTGTGTGCCTGCAACACAGATTTAGCCTTAGGTACCCACTGGAATTTGGGTCCTTCTGTGTTAGCACAAGATTTTGGTACCTATTTCAAATTGGGTCCTCTTTTCTTTTGAAATGTATGTGAAGAATTAGTATGAGATGAATGCACATGGTAATTGCCAAACCAATCTTCAGAATCTTGACAAGAGATAGAAACATGTTTATCATAAATAGAAGACTTTCTAGCAGATAAAGATAACTGAAATAATTGCTTCATTGTATATTGTTTACGAGAAACAGCAAGTTTTGAGTTCAAAACAGCAATATCAGCAATTAGGACATCTTTACTAAGAGAAGTCATATTACAATTAACACTACTAAACGATAAAACGGTCTTGTCAAGCTTCCGTTTGGGTTGCCATTGAGAATTTACTTGTGGCCTTTTCTTGCTCAGATCTGAAACATGTGAAGCTGTTGAGTTAGACCTTTGAGCAACAAGCGATTGCTTCTTCTTAGATTTACCAGTAGTGTTCGGTTTCTGTGAATGCTGAGATATTTTCTTACCTTTAGCATGTTTAGCTTTCACAGAGACTGAGTTATCAACTTTCGTTGATTTTGCACTGTTTACAGGTATACTGGTTTTTCTCAAAGATTTCTTAACAAAAGATGAATGGTTAGGAAGTTTTGCATTAAAATCAAATTGTTCATAACAATCATCTAAACCACCGTCAGAGTTCAAAAAATCAAATCCTTTATTTGATGAACCAAACATATCCTCAGAGTTTGAAGCCTTAGAAATTATAACATTTTTTAACACTGTTGAAAAAACCTTTTGTTCAATATTCATCAAAAATCTTTCATCTTATAAAGAATTCTCGAGTTCGGAAATTTTACTTTCTAAAACGAGAGGAGGGACATATAGTTTACCTTGAATAGGCTTCGCCTCCATTTCCTTTTCAGAATAACTTTGAAAGAAATCACTTGAAAGATATTTCTTCTTTTGATATATTGGATTTTCATTATAACTATTATTCATCTTCGCATAATAAAATGAAAGATGAACTTTAGATGATTTCAAACGTTTTTCAGTTTCGTTGGCTTCATCCTCTTCCGACAGTTTAGTCTAGAAAGTTTTGAACTCAGGAATTCTGCGAGCTAATTTCATAGAAAGATAATCATAAAGTCCTGGCACTTCAGACATCCCTTTTTGTAGACAGTGAGGATTCTTATAACCGATTCCCCATTCTCTCTATTTCCTCTTTGGGTTTGTTCAGATGAATAGTCTGTTCAGTTTGACCCATTTTATATAACTTCTCTTCCAAACTTTTTAATTTACCCAGTAAAGAAAAGTTTTCTTTGGTACAAGAAGCATGCAAATTTGTAAGCTCATATAAATCAATCCCACTTTTTCGCAGTTGAGACTTGAGTTCAGAATTGTCTTTTAGAATTATTGTCTTTTCCTTAGCGTTGGTGTCATTATCTTTATGTAAAACCTCAACTAATACTTTCTTCTCAGCAATTTCATTGCTAAGTTTCTGTATCAATTGGTTTTTGTCAGTTATGACACCATTTTCTTGCTCAAGATTAGATTCTAACTCTTTTTGTTTTAAACTCATGGCATGCATTTTATTCATGAAATCTGAATCTGATAAATTACATATCTCATCTTCTTCATTATCTGAATCAGCTTCAGCATCTGATTCTATCTATCCCATCAAGCACATGTTGATGGCTTCATCTTTCTCTTCATCCTCTTCTTCATCATCTGAGTGATCAAGCCAGTATTCATCCTCAGCCATCAGTGCTTTTCCAGTCTCCTGTTGCTTTGCAAGAAGCATCTTGTTCTTGTAATAATCGGAGTTTCTGACTTTTGGCCTTCGGCAGTCTCTGGCATAGTGACCTGTTTTGCCACAGTTGTAGCACGTTGGTGGTTCTGGCTGGTTGGATCCTTCAGCTTTAAACTTTCTCTCTTCTGGTTTCCTCTCCTCTAATCTCTTCCCTTCAGACTGATATCTTCTCTCTTCAGGCTTCCTTTCCTCTTTTCTTTTCCCTTCAAATCTCTTTCCTTCATATCTGCTTCCTTCAACCCTTTCCTTGTGGATGTAGTTGTTTGGACCAGAAGAATATCTCTGACTGTTTGAACTTGGCTTTGTGTAGAACTTTTTCTGAAAAGCATTTGACAGCAAAATCATTGCTTGCTTCAGTTGTTCATTTTCATCCATGTCAGAGTTTGCATAACCTTCATCTTCTTCTGATTCATACACAATTGTCTTGTCTTCTTCATCCTGACAACAAGAGCAACTGTGTCTTCAACTGTCTTTCCTTTGTGCCTCTTTTCATCTATAATTTCATCCACCTCTTCTTCATTTTGTCTGAGGGTTTCATACACCTCATGAAGTGGAATCTCATTCAGATCTTTGATCTGTTTCATCTTCCTAGCAAATCTTTTCCATTCCGGTTGAAGAATACTCAGGAATTTGACGTTCAGCTCAATTTGAGATTTGTGGACTTTGTTCTTGCTAAGTTCGTTCAGCAAAGTCACAAACCTGCCATAGGTTTCTTCTAAAGTTTCTCCCACCCTGCCTCTAAATTCTTCATAATTATTTAGGCAGTTGGAGATTTTCAGCTGATTCTCAACCTTCGAACCCAGCATCATCTTTTCAAGCTGATCCCACATTTCTTTGTCGGAGGCTTTGTAGCTGTCAATCTTTACATAGATTTCATTTGGAATTCCTTGTAGAATGTATGACTTAGCTAATCTATCGCCTTTAGCTCTTCTGAGATTATCATCTTCTAGCTCATGAAACTTAAGATCAACCTCAGTCGGCACATTTCCAACCAAGCGAGTCGTCTTAACTGGTTTCATAACCCCTTCTTCTATAGATTTTCTGATGAAATCACCCAGCTCATGTCTGTCAACAAAGTTTAGGAACCTATCTTTCCACTGTTCGTATTCTTTTTTAAAAGAGAACTGGTGGCTTGGTGTCAGTTCCTATTGCAAGGGATTCTCTGGATGTCATTTTGAAGAAAATTCTAAGTCTGAATTGGAGCAAAGAGGTTTGCGTTTCAAGGTTTGCATGCGCAAGATGGAGTTTGCGTTTCAGAAAGGATGCGCAAAGTTGAGTTTGCGTTTCACGTGGGAGGCGCAAAGTTGAGTTTGCATTTCAGGTTAGATGCGCAAAGTGAACTTTGCGTTTCGAGAGGGTTGCGCAAACTTGACTTGGCTTTTCGTGAAGAGATGAACACGTGAACTGAGGTTTGCGTATCCTACTTGTTGCGAGAAGTGAGGTCGAGGTTTGCGTATGTTGTTGGGTCCGACAAGTATGCTTTGCGTATTACTTGAGATGCGCAAAGTTGAGCTTTGCGTTTCACTTGGGGTGCGCAAAGTGAACTTTGCGTATGATGTTGGACGCGCAAAGTTGGACTTTGCGTATGTTCGTCTTCTGGTTTGCGCTAGTTCGTCTGTACTTCGAGAATTGTCTTAAAAACTGTTCCTGAAACGTTTAGCAATACCAAACTCTACCCTTATGTCTAGAAACACTTCTAGAACTGAATGTGAGCACTCGATCTCAATAAAACATACTTTTTGAAGAAAAATTTGATCGCACGGTACCTTTTTCCACTCGACTGTTTTCTCACTTAAATCACAAAATGGAACTCGATTAAAGCTTTAAAGTGAAATCAAATAACAACAACTCGATCTAGCATGCTAATCGATCACAACCTCATCGATTTTAACACCTAAAACACTTTAAATCTTGAAAACGATTTTTCTTGAAGAACACAGAGTCGTTTTCTGAAAAATTTGATTTTGATCTTAATCAGGCTCTGATACCAATTGTGGGTCCAACAATACTAATATCAAGTTCTTAGAAACAACACAATAAGATTACCAACCTGTATTGATTATAACAAAATGGTTACAAGGTTGATCAGATTCAAGCTATTTGTGTTCTCTGTGTTTTCTCTCTTTTTACGCCTTTTTGTGTGTGTTTGTGTGTGATCTGTTCTTGTCTAATCTGATCGTGAGAGAGATATTAGAGATATTATCTCTAGCTTCTAAGACACACAACCTAACAACTTGCAACAACAAGTTGCAATATAAAACTATTATAACTAAATAATATCTAACAAATAGATATTATATCTAACTAATAACTAACTATAATAAACTAACCAAACTAATAACTAACTAACTAGATATTAACTTAACTAATACAATAACAAACAATTACATTGACATTTATTACAAATAGACATTAGACTTTAATATAGAGAGTCGACGTTTCGGCTTTAGCTTCAGATTGCGATCTTCAGATTGGATGATCTTGAATCCAATGAGACTGTGGTCTAACACGACTAGTTGTCATATCTTAGTATTCAAGGCTTCAAAAGAGGATGTGAAATTTCCCAAAAATGTTGTAAAATTTTCCATTAATCTTGGGGAAAAAGTTTCAAAAGAGTGAGATGGTTTGGGTTGTTCAAAAACTTTCTCAGGTGGGTAGCTGGAAACAAAGGACGTGAATCCATAACGAGGATCACTCCCTTGAAAATCACAAGAATAATAAAAATTCTCCTTCCATGATTGGTCAAATGTATTTATAAATGTGTCATTCCAATATTGATAGGGAGGTGAAAATGAAGTGTAGGTGTCATCATCTTGAATAACTGTCACAAAGTATGGATGTGTGTTCCCATGAATAATCGAAAGTATCAAAATACGGAGCATCCCAACTAAAACCATCCATTATGGTGAAAGAAAAATCAATGGAAAACTCAACTTATAACTCAAGAAACTCTGGAAATACATCAATCCCCAGTAACGGCGCCAAAAACTTGGTAGCGGTAAACCGTATAGTCCACAATGGGGGAACAAGTATACATCGACATTATGGTCGCTACAAGTAATAAAGTGCTAAATATACCGAGATCGCATCCACAGGGATTGGACTTCAATGTTTTGAGTCCTAAGTTGATAGTACACCGATTTCAATGTGAGAAGTCGAAAGTACACCGATTTCAATGTGAGAAGAAGGAAATATTTTTGAGCGAGTTTTAGGTTTTTTAACAACAAAAACTAAACAAATAAATAAAAATGGGTATGGGTGTAAGTTTTCCTTGAGATATACGTTGTAACGAAATGGTTCATCACTTTGTAGCACAAAGTGTCTATAAAAAGCTCAATCTCTCGATGGTGGATTTTTATAGACCGGTCCTACAAAGTGCCCCTAAAAGTGTCCATTATTACTAACTCTTAATCTTATCGATTTAACTAAATTGATAGAAAAATTCAAGTTCTACTGGTATGGAGATTTACACCCAAATCTCTTTGTGATATAAATCTCGACTGACGTTTAAACCTTAGTAAATCATACAAAATTTGTATCTCTAGGTGATTATTAAAGATTTTCTCAAATCTTTGTGCATCACTTAAGAAGTATTTCGAATCCGCCCATCTCTGGGTCAAATATCTAATATTAGCACTTCAAAGTGATCGGCTTATCTGCGTTGAGTTTAAGTCCTCACTCAAGTGAACAATCTTAAGAGTTAGCAATAATAACAACACCCAAGTGATGCCTACTAGTCTTAAGTTCGGCTCACACCCACACCCAAGAAGTGCTTTGTTAGATCATAAAATATGTTGGATACAAGATCATAGAATATTGAAGTCAAAGCTGAAGTCAACCCTCAAGCATCAAAGTCAAAGTCAATGTAATAAAAGTCAAAGTCAAATATTGTATTTTGTGTGTTTCTAGTATGGTGCGTGTTTTAGTAGTGTGAGAGTTTTATTTGTTTGTGCGTAACTGTGGTGTGCATGTTTCTGTTTTTGTATATATAGGTTTGTTGTACTTGTAATTCTGTAGAACAACAGAGAGTAGTAGTTCATAAGTGTTGAGCGAGTATTGGAGTTAGAGAGAGAAAGTTTGTAATTGATTTCTGTGATTAATACAAAGTGATATTAAAGTGAAATTTATTGTCATCTTGTGAATTACAATGTTATCTGGGATAACAATTGGTATCAGAGCAGTGAGAAATTCAGGAACAAGGATCGAATCAAAGAATTTTTGGTCGTATTTTCCAAGAACACGCAAGTCAACTGTATTGAAGTGTTTTTTGACATTTTACGATGTTTTTTATTTGATTTTTGTGTCATTGTATTAGATTTTACATCTAGATCGAGTTCTGTTTGGATTGTTTTGTCCAATTCACATTCATTAATGTGAATTTTGGATTTGTTGTAAGTATCAGTTCGAGTTCGTATTAGTCTGTACTTTAGATCGAGTTTGTAATCAAATCATTGTAATCTGTTCGAAATATGATTTAGATCAAGTGTACAAAATTTCAAGTCAATTGGAGAAGTGTTGATTCGATATCAGGACGAAAAACTTGAGTTTTTGTTCGAAAAACTCAAGAACTCGCTAGATTCAGAAATCTCGCAAGCCAAGAACACGCAAGGTTGGAAGAACTCGCAGAAGTAGAACTCGTACAAGTGTAAAACTCGCAGGACCAAGAACTCGCAAAGGCTTAATATTGTGTTTGAAGTGAAGAACTTGCAAACAGTTACGTGCGAGAAGTAGAAACTCGCACAACACTAGGTGCGAGTTTGTACTGTTTACTCTCTTCATTTTGCGCGAAGTGATCTTTGCGAGAATTGTTAATGCACATATTTATTGGATTCAAGATCATAATTATCTGAAGATGGAAATCTGAAGTTAAAGCTGATAAAGTCGTCTCAACAAATAGTCTAGGGTCCTTTTGTAATAATTAGTCAAAGTATGTTTCCGTATTTTATTTATTAGTCTTTTATTTTAGTTAAATAAGTTTAGTTTGTAGTTGGGCCTAAGCCTTGCAAGCCCATTAGGCTATATGGGCTAAGTATAAATACTTTGTTTTAGAGTTAATTAGGGTTTAAGGATTTTAATTGCAAATTTAATTATCGAGAGGAGGCTTGTGGTGGTGGGTGGTGCGCCGTGAAGAACAAGAAGGAGAAAGAGATCGATTTCAATTCCAAGCTTGTAATCCTGTTGAATCCATTGAATATCAATATCAGGTTTGATTTATTATATTGTTTATGTGATTGCTTGATTGAATGATTGCATATCGGGACACACAGAATTGTTTGTCTTGCGCATTTGTGTTTTGCGCGAAGTATCCTTGTTCAAAATATTCTAAGTCCAAAACTCGCAATCCCTGTTCATACGCGTTTACATTTAGAGAGTTTCAAGTTTTTGAAATATAATCTAAGTCTAGAACTCACAAAGTTTGTTGCGTGAAGTATCAGAACTCGCACATAGTTGTGTGCGAGAACTAAGAACTCGCATAAAGCACGTGCGCGAACCTTGGTTTATGCAAGCTTCATCGTGCGCGAAGCTGAAACTTGCACAACTCTTTGTGCGAGAAGTACAGTTCACTTAGTCTTCGGTGTGAGTGTATCTCAAACTCGCACATAGGCTTTTGCACGAAGTGTTTCTTTTCAGTGTTATGTGCGTTTTATACTTAGTGAATTTTTGTGATTTTTCTGAAATTTAACTGAGTTTGATTTTTGTAGATCCAGTTTGTTTTCTGAATTTTGACGATCACAGTAAGCAATATAGATCAAAGATGACTTCCAAAGACGCTCTTTCCATCGGTACAGACGTAAAGCCTCCTGTTCTATTCAAGGGTGAATACGAACAGTGGAATGATCGTTTTCTCGACTTCGTCGACCGGCATGCAAATGGTGAAAACATTCTGTTATCCATTACAGAAGGTCCCATGATACCACCCACTGTCGAAATACCTGATGATGAATCTTCAGACAGTGAGGATGGAGACGAAGACAGAGTGATAAAAATGAAAACAGTTCCGAAGGAATTTGCACAATATTCAAATGAGCAGAAAAGTCGATTCAAAGCTGATAAACAATCCAGATCTCTTCTACTTCAGAGTATCCTGAATGAGATCTATATTAAGATTGACAGCTACAAAGCGAACACGAAAAAGATGTGGGATCAGTTACAGAAGATGATGATGGGCTCTAAAGTTGGCAACCAGATGAAAGTATCTAACTGTATCAACAGCTACGAGGAGTTTAAAGCCAAGGAAAATGAGAGTCTGGAGGAAACTTATGAGAGATTCGTGCTTCTTCTAAACGAACTATCAAAGAACAAAGTCAAGAAGAAGCAGATCGAGAACAATGTCTTCATTCTCACGTGAACATCCAGAGAGAATGTCTTCAGAGCTCTGACGATGTCTTCAGAGCCTCTGATGAAGCCATCTCTGATGTCTTAGTTGCTGAAAAGTACTTCAGAGGCAGGTGTGTCCTCTGAAGTCTTCATCCTCTGAAGTCTTCATCCTCTGAAGTCTTCGTCCTCTGAAGTGTATCTTCTTGAAAGTCCTCTGAAATAGGACTGGTATTTTCAACACTTTAACAGATGATTTGGAGCTAACAATCTCCCCCTAAGTGTCGAAAATAGAAGATAAAAAAAATAACAGAGAATTGAATTTTAAACTAGAAAGCATAGAGGAGAAAATTATCCTCTTAAGTATTACTTCTTAAACATTTGGAAGTTTTAATACAAAGAAAGTAATAATAAAAGAAATAAAGAAACAGACTACTATTTGTCACTTGAACAGATTCCATGGAATTTCATGATCAGAGCTCTGAAGTTGATCATCGAGTCGATCTCTAAGTCAAGCTTTGCCAGTAAATCTGCTATGTGCCTTTCTTTCTTTGCATGGATCAATTTCTTTATACCTCTCAAGGTTTCATCAGAGTACTTCGACACTTCTGAAGCTAGAAAGATCTTCTTTTCTTGATTTATTCTGAAGACGAAACCTAGAGGTTCTGCAACGATTGATCCAGTCTTCTGTTCTTTAAGTTTGTCGAATGACTCCACAGGTTCAGTTACTTCCAGCTTTTCTTCCCCTAGGTTCAGAGCAATTTGAAAGTCACGTTTTGCTCGGTGTTTGACATAGGCCTCCATTGCCCGTCGGACTTCAACCATGCCCATCCTGATTTCCCTTCTTCCATGATCATACCTGGCAGAGCAATAGGCATATAAATGTGGTAAATCATATGGATTTAGATTTACGAGATCATTGTCATTGAACTCGTAAATCTTCTGATCAGATCGAGTTACCACATAATTCCTATAGATTATCTTGTTGTAAGCAAAGGTCTTTTCTGAGATTTTGTTGATTTTGATGATTGGATCATCAGAGAGGACCTGTGCTCTTGGTTTTGTTTTATCTCTGATAAATCTTCGCTCATAGTCTGGCATGTCCTCTCTGATTCTTGGATTCAGAGGAATGACCAGTGTATCTACCATGTTGAACTCACAGTAAATGTATCTGAAGTGGTCTTCTATGGAAGCTTCTGGATTTGATTCGAGGAATGTGGGAGGTTTATTGAACACTTTTGCTGGAAGATCGATGCTTGCTTTCTGAACAGGATTCTCTGAAGGAGCCTGTTCATCAGCAACCACGGTTTCTGGTTCCATTGGTTGTGGAGGATCTTCTTTTGAGGGTTCAGAGATGTAGCCATCTATCTCTGGTGATTCCCTCAGCTCTGACGTTGTTGAAGTATGATGTGGTTGAGCATTCTTGAAGACATACTCTTCGACATCAACTACTTCAACTTCTTCTTCAACCTCTTTTGCAGAATCTGATTTTTCTTCTTTTTCATATTCTGATTCGTAAGCATCTCTCATCACATAAGTTGGTCTTTCTGGTGATGAGAATGCATCTTCTGATGTAGAGAAGTCTACCAGCTGCTCGTCTTCATCTTCTTCCAGAGCTCCAATAGTTTCTGGAGTTGCAGCTATTATTGGAGCACTCGATGTGGATGGTGCTAGAAAGATGACAGGTACTGGCGATTTTAAAGTTGCCTGAAGATCTTCAGCAGAGGTGGAGGTTGAGCGTCTTTCTATTCCTTTCTCCTTGCTTTGGTTTGTTTCAGAGGGAGTGGACTCCTTTTGTGTTTCAACAGGTTTTGGTGTAGGAGTTTTCTCCCCCTTATGAAGATCGGATGACCCCTGAGGTTGGTCATCTGCGTCATCAGAATCTTCATACCTTGCCTTTTTTCCGTGCTTCCTCAGAGCATGCGACCTCTGGTACCTTTCTCTTCAATACTCCCTCTGAAGATTTGACATTCTTCAGAAGGTCTTCAATCTTTTTGTTCTACTGAGTGGTCTTGGAGACGAACTTGCTGGAGATATTCAGAACATTGCTGGTGATCTTCTTTGAGAAGTTGGTCAGGTCAGCCTTTGTAATGAATTCTGTTGTAGCAGGAGCAGCAGCAGAGGAGGTAGGGATCTTTGCAATTACCTCTGCCAAAGAACGCAAGACTTCCTCTTTGAATTGAGAAAAGTCTGCATGTGTTGGAGTGGGGGCAGAGGTAGGAGGAATCGCCTTGAGGAGCTCTGTTTTGGAGTTCTGAATCTCTCTAGACAAAACTGAGTCATTTTTTATGACCAGGCTTTCCAGAGTATCCAGTTTTTCGTTCTGATTGAGAACCGTCTTTCGCAGCTCAGAGACCTCTGAAGTGAGCTTTTCAACTTCAGAGTTAGAGGCAGAGGCCTCTGAGGTCTTCTCCATTTGAAGTTTTATCTCCTTCAGATATTCTCTGATTTCATCACCAAAGATTTTGAACTCCTCTTTGGTAACGTAATCAGAGGGGGTAACCTTAGGATCAACACATGATTCTAAGTTTCCCTCGAGTTCAGAGGGGCCTTCTGTCGGAGGTGGTTTGATGTTGTCTCCGGAAGGACTTCCCATTAATCCTTGGGGACCCTTTTTCAAGGATCTCCCTATAATGGTTCCGATTGGTCTCTGATCATCAGAGTCAGAATCTGATGATGAGAACCGAATGTGTTTAGAAACCTTGCTGTCCAGGCTTAGGATTCCTTGTGCAATAAGGTCGTGCCATTCTTTTTCTGACAGGCAATCCTTACGTTCTAAGGGACGGTCCAACTTAGTTTGAGCCACAAAGGCATCATGTGTGGGTGGAGGTGACATACTCTAGGGTAATTGAGTATTTTTATCTTGGTCCAAGTCCTTTTGGGAGGACTTAGCCATATCAGAGGTTTCCCCTCTGGTGCATGCATCAGAGGCAGAAGCAGATGCCTCTGAGCGGTTAGGATGGGAAGGGTTCGAGGTGTGCACCTCTGTTTCAATGTCCATTGATGCTGGACCATCTTGGACAGTAAATTTGTTTGCACTGGGATTTGGGCTTTGGATTCTCTCAGTTGTGTCATCAAGGACATCTTTTTCTACCTCACCGCCCTCAGATTCTAGGTTTAGAAACTCACCCTCTGGAAATCTCTCGTGCTCACCTTCCTCTGCTCTGACAGAGTTATTCTCTTCGTCAGAGGGAGGGTTCTCATGTTTTCTCTTCCTCACTCTCTCAGAGCCACCCTCTGGTTGCGCTCTGTTAATGTTTTGAGCAGTATCAGAGATATCACTCTCTGATTCATGCTCAGGCTCAGAACCTAAATGTGTTGGGGATCCCATCATCGGTTCTGATGATTGGGCAACACGACTAAGTAGGAGATGGGTAGGAGAGTCAGCAGGAATGATTTCAATCATGGTGTGTGGGAAACGTCGGTCATGTGGATACGGAGGAACCTCTGTGGCTTTGAATGAGTTCATCATAAACAGAGGTGTCATTGGGCCTTCCTCAGTGATGGAGAATTTCTCCATTGCTCGTTGAATGACCACTGAGATGAATCGTGGAAACAGTACCGATATTGGTTGTTTTCCTTTGGCCAAGTCCTTGTTCTTCTTGTCCACCGCTGTCAGCATCTCACAGAAGAGAATGTGGGCCATATTGATGCTTATGTTGAAAAAGAGAGCATACATTATGGCTATTATCGCTGGATGAGTCTGATCCTGACTTCCAATCTTGCAGGTTATTGTTCGGTTGAGAACACTGAACATAAAGTTCCATTTGGGAGGCAGGTACTGACGTCTGAATTGACTGAGGCGTGTTATTTCTTTGTTGTAGCCTAAGTGTTGGAGGAACTGAAGAAGAACTTCTTGAGTTGGGGGTTTCTCAAAGGTTTCTATTTGAAGATCAGTTGTGGTGAGGAGGTTGAATCGGCGAGTTAGGGTTTGTGGGGTTATTCTTATGCTTAAGCTTTGTTCACCTAGGTTAATGTGCCCAATCAGTCCTTCCTTTTCATCGTCGTATTCACTTGAATACCACCATTGTTGGACAAAGCGAAGGGGAATGTCTGACGCATGTTTGGTTAGAACATCATTGAGTTCGCAGTTGGTGAAAAATTCTAGGATTGGGCGAAACTGTTCATCATATTTTGATGGGGTTACGTCCAGAAAGTAGTTGTTTCCTTTGACTGGAACGTCGAACTGTACCAAATTCAAGCTTGGAACAAGTTTGCTTGAGTTATCTGAAGTTTGGGAATGAGCCGCCATTGTTGCAGGTTGAGAAAGATGAAAGCTTAGAAAGAGAGAATCGGCTTTTGGATTTTGAGAGCGTAAAGAGTAATGGGAAGTGAACAAGGGTATTTTATAGCTACAAAAGGAAGGTAGAGGGAGAGGTTATTGAAGCGGCGAATGAGAGTCCCAATGTCAGAAAGGACGTTCCATCATCCCCGAATTGATGAGTGACACGTTTAGGCGTGTAGGGGAGAACCGCTTTGTGTCAGTAAACTGACAGAAAAGAAACGAGTGGTTATCCAAAAGGATTTTTAAAAAAAATCCTTGAGGATTTGTTTAATGAGACCAGATCTGGGTTCTGATAAAATCATCAGAGACAAGATCAGAGGCTCTGATATAAACATCAGAGACAAGATCAGAGGCTCTAAGATCAATATCAGAGACAGGATCAAAGGCTCTGATATAAATATCAGAGACAAGATCAGAGGCTCTGATATAAACATCAGAGACAAGATCACAGGCTCTGATATAAACATCAGAGACAAGATCAGAGGCTCTGATATAAATATCAGAGACAAGATCAGAGGCTCTGATATAAACATCAGAGACAAGATCAAAGGCTCATATAAATATCAGAGACAAGATCAGAGGCTCTGATATAAACATCAGAGACAAGATCATTTCTCCCCCTTGAAAGATGAAAGGGTCGTTGTCTCCCCCTTGACACATGCTTGGAGATTCATAAGAGTAACTTTTACCATATTTGAAAGTCTAGAGGCTATGATGAAAGGATCAGAGACTCTACTCGATTCAGAGACTCTGCTCTTTTGTTAGGTAGACATATTCAACATTCCCAACTTGCTAATTAAAAAATTGAACCTTCGTTCAACTAAAGCTTTTGTGAAAATATCAGCAAGTTGAAGTTCAGTTGGTACAAAATGCATCTCTATTGTTCCTTTTTCAACATGATCTTTCAGAAAGTGGTACCTTACATCGATGTGCTTGGTTTTGGAGTGCTGTACTGGATTGGCAGAGATGGCTATGGCACTTTTTGAATCACAGAGAATTGGAATTCTGTCAAATTGTTGGCCATAATCTCTGAGTTAAGTTTTCATCCATAATACTTGTGAGCAACAACTAGCAGCAGCAACATATTCTGCCTCTGCAGTTGAAGTGGAAACACAGTTTTGTTTCTTGGATGACCAACTTACCAGCTTATTGCCCAATAACTGACAGCATCCTGAGGTACTCTTTCTGTCAAGCTTACATCCGGCATGATCTGCATCAGTGTAAGCTGTTAGATCAAAATTTGAAAGTTTTGGATACCAGAGGCCTAATGTTTGTGTCCCTCTGAGGTATCTGAAAATTCTTTTCACAGCAGTTAAATGAGATACCTTTGGATTTGCTTGATATCTAGCACAAAGGCATGTTGCAAACATTATA
Organism: Arctium lappa; assembly: GCA_023525745.1. Lineage (NCBI taxonomy): Eukaryota > Viridiplantae > Streptophyta > Magnoliopsida > Asterales > Asteraceae > Arctium > Arctium lappa. Next base: position 66,527,444 of record CM042051.1, read on the forward strand.
TCAGGCCTACTTGCAGTTAAGTATAATAGTGAACCTATCATCCCTCTGTAGGTTTTTATGTCCACATTCTCTCCTGATGGATCAGAGTCAAGTTTGACTCCGGTGGATAAAGGTGTTCTCATTGAAGTTGAATCATTGAGTTTGTATTGTAGCAAAATTTCAGAGACCTACTTAGATTGACTTATGAATGTACCTTCTGAAGTTTGTTTTACTTGTAAGCCTAGAAAGAAAGTTAATTCTCCCATGAGGCTCATCTCAAATTTACTCTTCATCAACTCTGAGAACTTGTCACAATACTTTTGATTGGTAGAGCCAAATATAATGTCATCAACATAAATTTGTACTAAAAGCATCTCATTCTTGTACCTTTTGATGAATAAGGTAGTATCAATTATGCCCTTTTCAAATCCATTGTTAATCAGAAAAGTGGACAGAGTCTCATACCAAGCTCTTGGGGCTTGTTTGAGTCCATACAGAGCTTTATCCAAATAATACACATGATTAGGATACTCTGTACTTTCAAAACCAGGTGGTTGTTGGACATAGACTTCTTCATTTAATTTACCATGAAGAAATGCAGATTTAACATCCATTTGATAAACTTTGAATCCTTTGTGTGCAGCATAGGCTAAGAAGATTCTGATTGCTTCTAGCCTAGCTACAGGTGCAAAGGTTTCATCATAATCAATGCCTTCTTCCTGGCAATATCCTTTTGCAACCAACCGGGCTTTGTTTCTGATTATTATGCCATCCTCATCCTTTTTGTTTCTGAAAACCCATTTTGTTCCGATTGCAAATTTTCCTTTAGGAAGGGGAACTAGGGTCCAGACTCTGTTTCTTACAAACTCCTGAAGCTCATCCTGCATTGCAAAAATCCAATGAGGATCTTCAAGAGCTTCTTTTACCTTCTTTAGTTCAATAATGCTCAAAAAGTTTACATAGAAGCATTCATTGATGGTGGCAGATCTTGTTTTAACTCCTTCGGATGAGGATCCAATGATCTGATCAATTGGATGATCTTTTGTCCATCTGGTGATTGGAGCAATAATTTGTGCAGTTTGAGATTCAGAGGCTCTGACGTCTGGTGATACCTCTGTTGTATTGTTCAGAGGCTCTGTTGGTGATGCCTCTGTTGTACTGTTCAGAGGCTCTAATGGTGATGCCTCTATTGTACTGTTCAGAGGCTCTGAGTTTTGTTCCAGAAATGTATAGTCTTGTTCATCATTTGGTTCTGGAGTTGCTTCAGATACTTCGTGATCATCTTCTGATTCACTTTGCTGATCTGCATTTGGTGAGACAGAAGGTGTTAGTTCAGAGGGCCCTGAAAGGGTTGTACCTGTTTCTTGAGGTTCTTCTGAATTCTCTCCCTGTCTTTCTCTGAAGATAACTTCAGAGATATCTTCATCATCAAAGAAATCTTCAAATATTTTGTTTAATTCAGATTCCCTTGATGATTCAAATATTTGTGATGAACTTTCTTGTTGTTCAGAGCTTTTATTGTCGTCAAAAGTGATATTGATGCTCTCTTGGATAGTCCTTGTTCTAAGATTGAACACTCTGAAAGCTTTTGAGGCTAATGAATATCCAATGAATTTGCCCTCATCAGCTTTCTTGTCAAACTTTCCAAGATATTCTCTATCTTTCAGAATATAGCACCTGCATCCAAAAACATGAAAATATTTAATGTTAGGTTTTCTATTGTGAATGAGTTCATAAGATGTTTTCTGAAATCTCTTCACAATTGTAGCTCTATTCTGAGTGAAGCAGGCTGTTGCTATTGCTTCTGCCCAAAAATTTGTTGAAAGATTAGATTCAGCAAGCATTGTTCTGGCAGCTTCAACAAGTGTTCTGTTTTTCCTTTCAACTACTCCATTTTGTTGAGGAGTTCTTGCTGCTGAGAAGTTAGGGGTAATGCCTTCTTCTGATAGATAAGAATTTGTTGATCCAAACTCTCTCAGTGATTTGATAACGACCCTCTTCTATACTTAGTGAAAATTACGTTTTAGTATGTATTAGTGTTTCACCATCAGCGATCAGACTGAGTCTGTTCAGTTATCGCTGATAGTCTTTCTTATAAACATTTCTATGTATTAGTGTTTCACTATCAGTGATCGAACTGAGTCTGTTCAGTTATCACTGATAGTTCCTAAAGTAAACAACCAACGTAATCCCTGAAGACAAGTCTCGCGTCAATAGATGTTCATAGCTGAATCAAAGACGAAGCTGCTGAACAAAGAGAAGTCTACTAGTGACCTGATGCGGATATCAGTGAAGCAAAGACAACTCTACCAATACGCGAAGGAACATGAGAAAAAGCTTCAGCGATAGCTGAACCTCTTTATCTCTGAACTTAGAGATACTCAGCGATCAAACGATCACAAAGCTTATGCCTCAAGTTTCCTTTTGTCTATCCTTGCACAACCTAGTACGATGTGTCAGAACGGACAAGTCTCTGAAACCATTCGTACAACAACTCTGTCTACTACACTGTTCATGACCCGGCCGAAAGCATGTCTCCCAAAAGTCAGTTTATCAAAGCCAATCTGTGAACGCCACGTGTAAAGTATCCTGCCATGCATTTAATGCATAGGGTATAAATAGGAAGCTCACCCCTTCATCTAGGAGTGTGCTTCATCCTTGAACTCAAGATAGAAACCCTTGTTTTCTATATCTCTAAACCCCCATTCTCTGAACTTCTTGTGCAATTATCTTAGTGGTTCTTAAGTTTGTTTAGATTGAGTCTGTCTTAATCTTATTCCGCAACAAACTTGTAAATTGTATTTTGATTCTTCAATAAACAATTTATTAAACTTTAAATTCTGTGTTTGTATTCATCCCCCCCCCCTTCTACAAACTTGTTTAGCACCTTCGGGACCAACAGAATTGATTTTGGCATTTCTGAATTCTGTTCCATTATCACTTCTTAGTTTCTGAACTTTGCTGCTGAATAGAACCTGTAATCTTTTCAACAATCTTATTAAAATTTCAGGTACATCAGATTTAGCTCTAATGAATTCTATCCATGTATATCTGGAAAATTCATCAATTAGAACCAGAATGTATTTCTTACCTGCTAGACTCTGTACAGAGATAGGACCACAGAGGTCCACATGAAGCATGTGCAGAGGTCTAGGACAGTTGTTTTCACTTTTGGTTTTATGGGAAGATCTTTTCATTTTACCCATCTCACAAGCAGAACAAAGATGATCTTTGTTAAACTTTAGAGATGGTAATCCCTTAACCAAATTAAGTTTAACTAACTTATCAAGTGAGGAAAAGTTTAGATGTGAAAACTTTTTATGCCAGAGCCAGATTTCCTCACTATTCAGAGATACAAGACAAAGTTTCTCTGAATCAGTATCTGTGATTTTGGTAAAGTTCATTCTGTAGAGGTTACCTCTTCTGTCTGCTCTTAGCATTTCTTGACCTGATTCTGAGTGAAGAAGTGAACAATATTTTCTTTGAAATTTCACATTGAAACCATGATCACAAAGTTGACTTATGCTTATCAGATTGTGTTTTAATCCATCCACATAAGCAACCTTTGATACAGAAACATTTCCTCTTGATATTTCACCATATCCTTTAATTTGTCCTTGCTTGTTGTCTCCAAAAGTAACTGCTCCTCCGGATTTTGCTTTGAATGAGGATAGCAGTTCTTTATTTCCAGTCATATGCCTTGAACATCCAGAATCTAGGTACCAGATTGGCATTGACTGTTTCTGCAAGACAGATTATTGTTTCTTAGGTACCCACCTCATTATGGGTCCTTTTGTGTTAGACTTTGGTGGAATCGTATGACTTTTTGGCATCTCATCATTTGATGTCTTGCCTTTCCTCGTCTTTCCTTGAGATTTTGTCTCTGAGATATTTTCCAGAGATTTATTCAAAAGACAGTGTGATCCTTTAAAATGATTTTTCAGTTTCATCAAGAGATAAATGCAGTTACAATTAATGGAACAAGAAGAAGTAAGAGAAAAGTTTTTCCTTTTATTAAAAGCATTTGTTACATTTTGACTTCTTTTGTAACTAGCACTAGGAATATTACTTTTATCCCTAACTTGTTCTTTTCTTTTTGCTTGATAGACAATCTTCTTTTCAAGTTGCTTTTTCTTGTTCAAAAACATCTTCTTTTCTTTGCTGCTTACTGCACAGACAGGATCAATATGGTTAACTTTTGTCCATTTGCCTTTTTGTTCAGGAGAGAATTTTATTGTTTTATAGGTGTAAGAACCAGAAGTGTTTGTTTTATTCTTTGCCTTTTCTTGCAAATCTTTTTCAAGTTCCAGAGATGTTTTTGCTTGTAAACACATATTTGCAAAATCAGGATTTATTGGTATTCTGGTTTTGGTTTTCAATACTGAAATTGGAACATTCAAAATACCAGAGCCAACAGTTTCTATTCTTTTGTGAATTACATTCCCTGGTTTACAAAAAATCTGTTCATCAATCTCTAAATCAGATTCTGAATCAGAGTCAAGAAAGTCTCTCTTAGATTTAATAGAGATATCTATCTCTATTGGTTTTTTTATTTCTTTTGATCTAGAGACTTTGATTATCCGTTTCATGCTTTCTTTTCTTTTCAAGTCCTCCATGACATTTTCTTCCCAAATCTTTTGAACATCATCTTTAAACGTAGTTCTGATGTTTTCATCTGACTTTGGTGAATATAGAGGAGCATTCGGATTAAGTGAATTCTGAGATTCATTTTCAGAAGTACTTGTATCAGAGGTACTTGGTTCAAATGTCTCTGATTCTCTTGAGATGAAAGCATCAAACCTGAAAAAAAATTTGGAATCATAGCTCTGAGGTTTTGTAAAGTGTACCTCTGAAGTTTCTTCTTTTATCTGTAACACAGATTCTTTCATGTCTTTTACTTCAGAGTACTTTGTATTTTTCAAATTTAAAGCTCTTGCTTTTGATCCCTCTGACATTTTCATTCTTTTGAAATTATTCAGAGATGGATCTTCAAAGGTTTAGACCTTTCCTATACAGAAAGTGGAAGAAAGTGAAGTTTTCTCCAATCCATTAAATGAATTCAATTCATTGAATCCTAGCCCTTGAGAGTCCATTTGAGTTTTTATTTTATCGAAAACACTTTGTGCATTGACATAGCTTTTGATTCGTAGATTTTGTCTATCTAGAGATTGATGTAAGATTTCTCTTTCTTTTTGAAAAAATTTGGTTAAGGCAATAGAATTGAGCCTTTCATACTCAGATTTCTTTACTTCTTCTTCTTTTCCTTTTAAAACTTTTTCAATCTCTTTTCTTTCTTCCGAAAATGATTTTTCTTTTTGCTTGTTGGTTTCTTCAAGTTTGGTTTTTTCAAGAAAAATTTCTTTCTTTTCTGATTCCAGAAGATTCTTTTCTCTTTTGTAAAAAATGAGCTCTTTTGTTACTTGCTCTCTCTTTTCTTTTTCTTCAACAAACTTTTGCTTTAGATCCTGAAGTTCATTAATTAGTTTAAAAGCATCTATTTCAGGATCACTGTCAGAGGTGTAAAGAGAGTTTACCTTTTCAGAGTTATCTTCGGATGCTTCATCAGTTTGATTTCCATCTGAACAAGCCATACCACAAAGATTGGTAGGCTCTTCCTCACCATCACTTGTTGAGTCAGATAGCCAGTCTTCCATTTCTGCTACAAGAACTCTTTCTTTTACATTGTATTTGTATTTGTTCTTGTAGTAATCTTGATCTTTGACAAGTTTTCCTCTGCAGTTTGCAGAGAAGTGGCCTGATTTTCCACATCTGAAGCATCTTCCATCATTTTGATTTGGTGGAAGAGTGGTAGAGCTTGTCTCTGGCTTCTGTTCTTGAGGTTTGAAGTATCTTTGTGGTTGTGGATACCTTGGTTGGAATGGCTGTTGTGGTCTTGTTTGTGGTGTTGCATTTTCATGGTTGAAGTTTGCACCCTTTTGATCACTATATGGAGTGAATCTGGGTTCTTGTTGAAATCTTCTCTCCGGATTTCTTCTTTCTTCATTCTCTCTCCTTCCTTCAAATACCTTCTTACCAAATTTCTTGTTAAACTGATGAGTGATTAATGCAAGAGATTTGGCAAAGGCATTTATATCTTCATCTGAGTCTGAATCAGTATGGGTTTCTTCTGCTATCAAAACCTTTTTGGATCTTCTTTTTGTTTCCAAACATTTTTGTGACTCTTCACAGTTGTTTTCTTTTGATGTTTGTTTTGAAACAAGTGCAAGGGGTCCACCCAAAGAGGTTTTTGATTTTTGCTTCATAACTTCTTTTTCATGTGCAACAAGAGTACCATAAATGTCAGTTAATGACCATGACTCAAGATCTTGATTAGCCTGTATAGACATGGACAGTTGTGACCATTCTTCATTCAAGCTTTTCAAAAAAAGAACGTTGTTTTCCTCTTTTGTTCTTATCACTCCAAACTTTCTACATTTGTTTATTAGAATGTTGAATCTTGAGTAAGCTTGGTGTAACTTTTCTTCTGGTAGAGCATGAAAATCATGATATTCATTGATGCATAGATTTCTTCTGTTTTTCTGAGTTTGTAGGCCACCTTCAAGTTGATTTAACAACTGATCCCATATCTCTTTTGCGGTTTTACAAGAATCAAGTTCTTGAAAGATATCATTGGGAATGGCCATTATGAGTAATCTAACAGCTTTTGAGTCATTATCCATCATATTATTTTCTTCATCAGTGAAGTTTGTGGTTTTCTTTTCATAATATGCAGGTATTTCGGCAGTATCTGCTGTTGCAGGAACTCTTGGTACCAACACCATTGGAATGTGAGGTCCAATGTTCACAGATCTAAAAAGATCCCTGTCCATACCTTCTAGAAAATTTACCATCCTTATTTTCCATTGGGGATATTCATCCCTTAAAAGTGTAGGAGGTTTTGTTAATGAGCCAGCTGTATACATGGCACTTATGCTTGAGTTTGCCATAAAAAAAAATTTAAGTGCTGATGCTTTGAGTAATGAACTGTGATTTACTGTCAAATCTAGAGCATATGATGTTCTTGAATAAACTGGGTTTATATGAACATGCACAGATATTGAAAGTTTTAGAATCAATGAGATGTAAATCTATCCGAGTATGCAGATATGATCTTTCTTTGTTTTAGAAACAAAGGAAGCTCTGATACCAATTGTTGGATCCCAGATCTAATCTCGTAACAATGATATAAACAATAAGAGTAATGACAGCGGAAGTAATACAGTTTAATATCAAAGGAAATTCAAATATCACAGTTCATAAAGCAGATAAAGATAAACAAGATATTCTTAGAATAAAGTATTCAACTTATATTATCAGATATATAACTTCTTAAGCACACTTTGAACGATAAGGTGATGGTCCTATTTATAGGACCATAAAGTAAGCAGTGTACTTGTATGACGAGAAAGAGCATGCTGAACAGTGACCTACTCTAGAAAGTAAATCTTATCACTAAGTGACGTGTCATCTGTTCTTCTGTTCATTCTCTGAACTTCAGAGAACATCTTCAGAGAGAATGTCTTCAGAGCCTCTGACATTGTCTTCAGAGCCTCTGATGAAGCCATCTCTGATGTCTTCATTCTCACGTGAACATCCAGAGAGAATGTCTTCAGAGCTCTAACGATGTCTTCAGAGCCTCTGATGAAGCCATCTCTGATGTCTTAGTTGCTGAAAAGTACTTCAGAGGCAGGTGTGTCCTCTGAAGTCTTCATCCTCTGAAGTCTTCATCCTCTGAAGTCTTCATCCTCTGAAGTCTTCGTCCTCTGAAGTGTATCTTCTTGAAAGTCCTCTGAAATAGGACTGGTATTTTCAACACTTTAACAGATGATTTGGAGCTAACAGTGTTCCCATGAATAATCGAAAGTATCAAAATACGGAGCATCCCAACTAAAACCATCCATTATGGTGAAAGAAAAATCAATGGAAAACTCAACTTATAACTCAAGAAACTCTGGAAATACATCAATCCCCAGTAACGGCGCCAAAAACTTGGTAGCGGTAAACCGTATAGTCCACAATGGGGGAACAAGTATACATCGACATTATGGTCGCTACAAGTAATAAAGTGCTAAATATACCGAGATCGCATCCACAGGGATTGGACTTCAATGTTTTGAGTCCTAAGTTGATAGTACACCGATTTCAATGTGAGAAGTCGAAAGTACACCGATTTCAATGTGAGAAGAAGGAAATATTTTTGAGCGAGTTTTGGGTTTTTTAACAACAAAAACTAAACAAATAAAGCTTTAAAGTTATGGAAATATTTTTTGAGCGAGTTTTGGGTTTTTTCCACTCGACTGTTTTCTCACTTAAATCACAAAATGGAACTCGATTAAAGCTTTAAAGTGAAATCAAATAACAACAACTCGATCTAGCATGCTAATCGATCACAACCTCATCGATTTTAACACCTAAAACACTTTAAATCTTGAAAACGATTTTTCTTGAAGAACACAGAGTCGTTTTCTGAAAAATTTGATTTTGATCTTAATCAGGCTCTGATACCAATTGTGGGTCCAACAATACTAATATCAAGTTCTTAGAAACAACACAATAAGATTACCAACCTATATTGATTATAACAAAATGGTTACAAGGTTGATCAGATTCAAGCTATTTGTGTTCTCTGTGTTTTCTCTCTTTTTACGCCTTTTTGGGTGTGTTTGTGTGTGATCTGTTCTTGTCTAATCTGATCGTGAGAGAGATATTAGAGATATTATCTCTAGCTTCTAAGACACACAACCTAACAACTTGCAACAACAAGTTGCAATATAAAACTATTATAACTAAATAATATCTAACAAATAGATATTATATCTAACTAATAACTAACTATAATAAACTAACCAAACTAATAACTAACTAACTAGATATTAACTTAACTAATACAATAACAAACAATTACATTGACATTTATTACAAATAGACATTAGACTTTAATATAGAGAGTCGACGTTTCGGCTTTAGCTTCAGATTGCGATCTTCAGATTGGATGATCTTGAATCCAATGAGACTGTGGTCTAACACGACTAGTTGTCACATCTTAGTATTCAAGTCTTCAAAAGAGGATGTGAAATTTCCCAAAAATGTTGTAAAATTTTCCATTAATCTTGGGGAAAAAGTTTCAAAAGAGTGAGATGGTTTGGGTTGTTCAAAAACTTTCTCAGGTGGGTAGCTGGAAACAAAGGACGTGAATCCATAACGAGGATCACTCCCTTGAAAATCACAAGAATAATAAAAATTCTCCTTCCATGATTGGTCAAATGTATTTATAAATGTGTCATTCCAATATTGATAGGGAGGTGAAAATGAAGTGTAGGTGTCATCATCTTGAATAACTGTCACAAAGTATGGATGTGTGTTCCCATGAATAATCGAAAGTATCAAAATACGGAGCATCCCAACTAAAACCATCCATTATGGTGAAAGAAAAATCAATGGAAAACTCAACTTATAACTCAAGAAACTCTGGAAATACATCAATCCCCAGTAACGGCGCCAAAAACTTGGTAGCGGTAAACCGTATAGTCCACAATGGGGGAACAAGTATACATCGACATTATGGTCGCTACAAGTAATAAAGTGCTAAATATACCGAGATCGCATCCACAGGGATTGGACTTCAATGTTTTGAGTCCTAAGTTGATAGTACACCGATTTCAATGTGAGAAGTCGAAAGTACACCGATTTCAATGTGAGAAGAAGGAAATATTTTTGAGCGAGTTTTAGGTTTTTTAACAACAAAAACTAAACAAATAAATAAAAATGGGTATGGGTGTAAGTTTTCCTTGAGATATACGTTGTAACGAAATGGTTCATCACTTTGTAGCACAAAGTGTCTATAAAAAGCTCAATCTCTCGATGGTGGATTTTTATAGACCGGTCCTACAAAGTGCCCCTAAAAGTGTCCATTATTACTAACTCTTAATCTTATCGATTTAACTAAATTGATAGAAAAATTCAAGTTCTACTGGTATGGAGATTTACACCCAAATCTCTTTGTGATATAAATCTCGACCGACGTTTAAACCTTAGTAAATCATACAAAATTTGTATCTCTAGGTGATTATTAAAGATTTTCTCAAATCTTTGTGCATCACTTAAGAAGTATTTCGAATCCGCCCATCTCTGGGTCAAATATCTAATATTAGCACTTCAAAGTGATCGGCTTATCTGCGTTGAGTTTAAGTCCTCACTCAAGTGAACAATCTTAAGAGTTAGCAATAATAACAACACCCAAGTGATGCCTACTAGTCTTAAGTTCGGCTCACACCCACACCCAAGAAGTGCTTTGTTAGATCATAAAATATGTTGGATACAAGATCATAGAATATTGAAGTCAAAGCTGAAGTCAACCCTCAAGCATCAAAGTCAAAGTCAATGTAATAAAAGTCAAAGTCAAATATTGTATTTTGTGTGTTTTCTAGTATGGTGCGTGTTTTAGTAGTGTGAGAGTTTTATTTGTTTGTGCGTACCTGTGGTGTGCATGTTTCTGTTTTTGTATATATAGGTTTGTTGTACTTGTAATTCTGTAGAACAACAGAGAGTAGTAGTTCATAAGTGTTGAGCGAGTATTGGAGTTAGAGAGAGAAAGTTTGTAATTGATTTCTGTGATTAATACAAAGTGATATTAAAGTGAAATTTATTGTCATCTTGTGAATTACAATGTTATCTGGGATAACAATTGGTATCAGAGCAGTGAGAAATTCAGGAACAAGGATCGAATCAAAGAATTTTTGGTCGTATTTTCCAAGAACACGCAAGTCAACTGTATTGAAGTGTTTTTTGACATTTTACGATGTTTTTTATTTGATTTTTGTGTCATTGTATTAGATTTTACATCTAGATCGAGTTCTGTTTAGATTGTTTTGTCCAATTCACATTCATTAATGTGAATTTTGGATTTGTTGTAAGTATCAGTTCGAGTTCGTATTAGTCTGTACTTTAGATCGAGTTTGTAATCAAATCATTGTAATCTGTTCGAAATATGATTTAGATCAAGTGTACAAAATTTCAAGTCAATTGGAGAAGTGTTGATTCGATATCAGGACGAAAAACTTGAGTTTTTGTTCGAAAAACTCAAGAACTCGCTAGATTCAGAAATCTCGCAAGCCAAGAACACGCAAGGTTGGAAGAACTCGCAGAAGTAGAACTCGTACAAGTGTAAAACTCGCAGGACCAAGAACTCGCAAAGGCTTAATATTGTGTTTGAAGTGAAGAACTTGCAAACAGTTACGTGCGAGAAGTAGAAACTCGCACAACACTAGGTGCGAGTTTGTACTGTTTACTCTCTTCATTTTGCCCGAAGTGATCTTTGCGAGAATTGTTAATGCACATATTTATTGGATTCAAGATCATAATTATCTGAAAATGGAAATCTGAAGTTAAAGCTGATAAAGTCGTCTCAACAAATAGTCTAGGGTCCTTTTGTAATAATTAGTCAAAGTATGTTTCCGTATTTTATTTATTAGTCTTTTATTTTAGTTAAATAAGTTTAGTTTGTAGTTGGGCCTAAGCCTTGCAAGCCCATTAGGCTATATGGGCTAAGTATAAATACTTTGTTTTAGAGTTAATTAGGGTTTAAGGATTTTAATTGCAAATTTAATTATCGAGAGGAGGCTTGTGGTGGTGGGTGGTGCGCCGTGAAGAACAAGAAGGAGAAAGAGATCGATTTCAATTCCAAGCCTGTAATCCTGTTGAATCCATTGAATATCAATATCAGGTTTGATTTATTATATTGTTTATGTGATTGCTTGATTGAATGATTACATATCGGGACACACAGAATTGTTTGTCTTGCGCGTTTGTGTTTTGCGCGAAGTATCCTTGTTCAAAATATTCTAAGTCCAAAACTCGCAATCCCTGTTCTTACGCGTTTACATTTAGCGAGTTTCAAGTTTTTGAAATATAATCTAAGTCTAGAACTCACAAAGTTTGTTGCGTGAAGTATCAGAACTCGCACATAGTTGTGTGCGAGAACTAAGAACTCGCATAAAGCACGTGCGCGAACCTTGGTTTACACAAGCTTCATCGTGCGCGAAGCTGAAACTTGCACAACTCTTTGTGCGAGAAGTACAGTTCACTTAGTCTTCGGTGTGCGTGTATCTCAAACTCGCACATAGGCTTTTGCACGAAGTGTTTCTTTTCAGTGTTATGTGCGTTTTATACTTAGTGAATTTTTGTGATTTTTCTGAAATTTAACTGAGTTTGATTTTTGTAGATCCAGTTTGTTTTCTGAATTTTGACGATCACAGTAAGCAATATAGATCAAAGATGACTTCCAAAGACGCTCTTTCCATCGGTACAGACGTAAAGCCTCCTGTTCTATTCAAGGGTGAATACGAACAGTGGAATGATCGATTTCTCGACTTCGTCGACCGGCATGCAAATGGTGAAAACATTCTGTTATCCATTACAGAAGGTCCCATGATACCACCCACTGTCGAAATACCTGATGATGAATCTTCAGACAGTGAGGATGGAGACGAAGACAGAGTGATAAAAATGAAAACAGTTCCGAAGGAATTTGCACAATATTCAGATGAGCAGAAAAGTCGATTCAAAGCTGATAAACAATCCAGATCTCTTCTACTTCAGAGTATCCTGAATGAGATCTATATTAAGATTGACAGCTACAAAGCGAACACAAAAAAGATGTGGGATCAGTTACAGAAGATGATGATGGGCTCTAAAGTTGGCAACCAGATGAAAGTAGCTAACTGTATCAACAGCTACGAGGAGTTTAAAGCCAAGGAAAATGAGAGTCTGGAGGAAACTTATGAGAGATTCGTGCTTCTTCTAAACGAACTATCAAAGAACAAAGTCAAGAAGAAGCAGATCGAGAACAATGTTAAGTTCCTTAGCATTCTGCAGCCGGAATGGAAAAAGCACACTCGTAGAATGAAGCAGATGAAGGATTTGAGTGACATTCCACTGCATGAAGTTTATGAGACACTTAGATAGAATGAAGAAGAGGTTGAAGAGAAAAGGGCTGAGAAGAGGAAAATTGAGAAAGTGTCAGATCCCATAGCCTTGGTAGTTGGAGAGAAGGAGAAAGAGAAGAAAAAGAAGAAGAAGATAGTGATTCCCAGTTCTGATTATGAGTCTGAATCTAATAGTGACGCCGGCGAAAACCTCAAGCAAGCTATGCTTTTACTAACCCATGCATTTCAGAAGAAATTCTACAAGAAACCGGGTTCGAACTCACAGAGGTACTCTTCGTCCGGATCAAAGAACCATGAACATCGGGAAAGAGTTGAAGGAAAAAGATATGAGGAGAAATGGTATGTGTAAAGAAAGCCAGAAGAAAGAAAGAAGTTTGTGAATGAATATGTTGGTGCTAAAAAGAAAACAGACGACCTGATCAAATGCTACAATTGTGGTAAGGTCGGTCACTACACTAAAGACTGTCGGAAGCCCAAAGTCAGAAGCTCAGAGTGTTATAAGAACAAGATGTTTTTGGCTAAGCAGCAAGAAGTTGGTCAGGCTTTGATGGTTGAAGATGAGTTCTGGCTAGATGAAGAGGAAAAAGAAGAAACAGCCCATATGTGCTTGATGGGAAATACGGTGAAATATGATGATAGTGATGAAGAGACAGTTGATGAGGTACTTAATCTTTCCAAATCTGATTTTATGACCAAAATGGAAGCCATGATGGTCGAACTTCAAGATCTTCAAAATAAGATGAAAAAGGAAAAGAGAAGAGTTGTAAAGAAAAATCAAAAGATCTTTGATCTTAACAAAGCAGTTGTTGGGAACAAAGATTTAATTGATTCTCTTAACAAATCTGTCTCTAATTTCAAACAAGAAAAAGAATGTTTTGAAAGTAAAATTTCTGATTTTGTCTCTAAGATTTCTAAGTCTGATTCAGAAAAGCAAGAATGTGCTCTAAAAGTTTTTAAACTGCAGGTTGAGAACAAGACTTTAGAGAAAAAGGTAAATGGTTTGGAAGCGAAATTATATGCACGAGGCCAAACAATCAAACCATCTTTTTAAACACCCCTAATGAGGAAACTGATTTTAAAGAGAAGTGGGGTCTCGGTTACGAAAACCCACACTATCTTAAAAAAGCCATCAGAAAACAACTTGTGTTATATAATTTTGATTTTCTATGTGTGGATGCTAAATATTCTCGTTTTAAACCTAAATTTGTTACCAAGTCGCCTGATGAGGTAGAGGCAAAAGAGGATGAGAAAAGAAAGAGTTTAAAGATAATACAACTACCATTCTGCTATCAAAAGCTGAATGATAGTTATATTTCAGATCAGCCAAAATATCTTTCAAATTATTATTTTGAAAGTTATTCGACAAAAGAATTGGAGGTAAAACCTTTAAAAGCTAAAATTTATGTTCCTCCACTCATTTTAGAAAGCAAAATAATTGAGCTTGAAAATGTTTTATCTGATGAAAGAATATTGGCTGACATTGAACGAAATGTATTTTCAACTGTTATAAAGAACACAGTTTTCAAAGTTGAATCTCAAAAGTGTTCTACATCTTCTAAAGTCCCTCAAACCTCTGAAACTGACTTTGATGACTTATTTGCGTCTGCAAATGATTTTTTAAATTCTGATGAAAGGTGTGTAGATGAGATTGATAAGTTTGATTTTAATGCTAAACTTCCAGATCATTCTACTTTTGTTATAAATGGACAAGCATTACCAAGTGTGCATGAAATAGGTGCATCATCAACTAAGGTTGGTGAATCAATTTCTGTGAATGCTGATTACTATGCAAAAGGTAAGAAGCAAAAGAAACGGCGTTCACAGAAACAGACTAACACTGGTAAGCTAAAGAAAAGACATTCTCAGAAATCTAACTTTCCTAACAAATCTAAATTTTTTGTTTCAGATTTAAGAAAGAAAAGATCATAAGGTCGAACTAAATGGCGACCAAAACGGAAAGTTGATGAGAAAGCGGAGTCTATTCCTGATATAGATTGTAATAGATCAATTGGTAGTTCTTCTGATGTAGTTGGTAGTGTTGCTTCCAACAAACAAAACCTTGTAATTCCTTACAAGCGATATTCAATAAAGCAATTACTCTGATTATCTCAATCTACTACTAAGTCATCTACTTATTGACGGAATGATTTTGTCTCTCACCGATTTTCTGATAATTGGTTTGGTACTTATCATGTTGGTTCTTATAAGCCATATGTTTCAAAGATTTTTCAAAAGGTCAGAAATCCATATACAAATGGATACCAAAATCTTGTGCTAATCAGTTACGACCCACTTTTAAATGGGTACCTAAAGTTGTTATTCCCTTATTTCTCTTATGCATACCCGTCATATGTGGTACTTGGATAGCGGGTGTTCCAAGCATATGACCGGGCAAAAGGACTTATTGTCTAATTATATAGAGAAATTCTGCGGGAATGTACGTTTTGGCAACGATCAGTATTCACCGATTCTCGGCTACGGTGACGTGATACAAGATAATGTAACGATTACGAAGGTGAGTTACGTCGAAGGATTAGGACATAACCTATTCAGTATTGGCCAGTTCTGAGATCTAAAGATGAGACGCCCGATGTCATCATCAGTTTCTTAAAGACTACCCAAGTAAATCTACAAAATCCAGTCAAGCTTCTAAGAACAGATAATGGCACAGAGTTTAAGAACAAAGCTGTTGAAGATTATCTCCAATCGGTCGGGATAACACATCAATTCTCTGTTGCTCGAACACCAGAACAGAATGGAGTAATAGAACGACGAAATCGAACGCTAGTCGAGGCCGCTCGTACTATGCTGAGTCAATCCGATCTACCTCTATTTCTATGGGCAGAAGTTGTTTCGACTGCATGCTATACACAAAATCGGTCCATAATACATCGCCGGTTTGGTAAAACACCTTATGCATTGATAAACAATCGTACACCTAACATTAAATACTTTCATGTTTTTGGATGCAGGTGCTTCGTATTGAATGATAGAGAGAACTTGAACAAGTTCGGACCTAAGGTTGATGAAGGCATCTTCATTGGATATTCTCAAACATCTGCTGCATATCGGGTGTACTTGAAGAAGTCCAAGACTGTGATAGAAAGCGTTAATGTTACATTTGATGAGGAGGTAGCTTCTGAACAAAGAAGTTCAGAACCCGTACTTACAGGAGTTTTAGCTTCTGGACAACTCAGTCCAGAACTTGTGGTTAATGAGACTAATTCGGATAAAGCATCTACATCTACATCTCATTTATCTGAACTAGATTTATTGTTTGAATTCTTTTATGATGAGTTTCTAGGATCTAAACTGCCTAAATCTATTGTGATTGACAGGTCTGAAGAATCAAGCTGTCAACATCCAATCACTTCAGAACTATCAACTTAATTCGTTCCCCCGGTTCAAACAGAAACTCAGATTCAAACAAATACTCCTACAGTTGAAGTTACACCTGAAAATGTTGAACCAGAAGTTTCTACTTCAGTTGGTTGCACTATTATGGATAATCAACAGACTGAACAAGTTGTCCCAACTGAAACTTCTGTACAAGAAACTTCAACTGCACCCCCAAACAATGTTGAACAAAAAGAAGTTGAAAGTGGATACTTAGATGAGAACTATGATCAATCTACATCGAATCCGCTCCCTCACGAACACAAGTGGACCAAAGAGCACCCGATAAGCCAGATAATTGGAGATCCAACTTTACTGGTGCAAACTAGGTCTGCGACATTAAACATGTGTATGCATGATTTCTTTCTGAGCAAGATAGAGCCCACTCGTGTATCTGAAGCTCTAGCTGACTCAGATTGGGTGACTGCAATGCAAGAGGAGCTGAACCAGTTTGAAGCTTTGAAAGTCTGGAGACTTGTACGAAGACCTGAAGGTAAATCTATAATTGGTACAAAATGGGTATTCAAAAACAAGAAGGATGAAGATGGTATCATAATCAGAAATAAAGCACGACTTGTTGCAAAAGGTTATAGGCAAGAGGAAGGCATTGATTATGATGATACTTACGCTCCAGTAGCACGCATTGAAGCGATCAGAATGTTTCTTGCGTATGCTGCTCATAAAAACTTCACCGTCTATCAGATGGACGTGAAGACTGCCTTTCTAAACGGCATTCTTAAGGAGGAAGTCTATGTCTCACAACCTGAAGGCTTTGTGAATCCAGATAAACCAGATCATGTCCACATCTTGGATAAAGCACTTTACGATCTTAAACAAGCGTCTCGAGCCTGGTATGAGGTATTATCAAAGTTTTTGGTCAAGTTAGGCTTCACAAAAGGTAAAATCGATACTACTTTGTTCATCAAAAAGGAAAAAGACGATATTATTCTTATTCAGATATATGTGGATGACATTATATTTGGCTCAACTAATCCTAAATACTGTAAGAATTTTTCAAACCTCATGGTGTCCAGATTTCAAATGAGTATGATGGGAGAGATGAACTTCTTTCTCGGATTACAAGTAAAACAATTTTCAATGGGGATTTTTATAAACCAAGCTAAGTATTTTGATATTCTTCGGAAATTCAAAATGGAAACTTGTAAACCAATTGGAACCCCGATGGCACCAGGAACTAAGATTGACATGGATCCTTCAGGAAAACCTGTCGATGTTAGAACCTATAGAGGAATGATTGGTTCTTTGATGTATTTAACTTCAAGTAGGCCAGATATTATGTTCTCTACATGTTTATGTGGAAGATATTAGGCTAATCCAAAAGAATCCCATATGTCTGCAGTTAAGCGCATATTTGGATATCTGAAGGGGACTGCAGATCTTGGTATGTGGTATCCTAAAGATACTGGTTTTGAACTAACAGTTTACTCAGATGTAGATCATGCAGGCTGTATGTTAGACGGGAAGAGCACATCGGGCCATATACAATTTCTTGGAGATAAACTCGTTAGTTGGGCATCAAAGAAACAACTGTGTGTTTCCACTTCAACGGTTGAGGCAGAGTATGTTGCTGCTGCAAGTTGCTGCTCTCAGGTGTTGTGGATGAGGACGCAACTACGAGATTATTGTTTCAAATTTGACAAGATTCCGATATATTGTGACTCTAAGAGCGTTATTGCAATATCAGCAAATCTTGTACAACATATAAAGACAAAACACATAGATGTCCAATATCATTTTATCAAAGACAATGTTGAAAAAGGTACAATAGAACTTTATCAAAGACAATGTTGAAAAAGGTACAATAGAACTTTATTTTGTAAACACTGATTATCATCTTGCTGATTTGTTTACCAAGCCTCTCGACGAAAAGAGATTTAATTTTCTTATCTCGAAACTTGGTATGTTAAATCTCAATACATCTGTGATTACCTATTAAAGTTTTTCTTATTGTTATTTTTCTTCATTTCTTTATCTTTATTCTGAAAAGATATTTGCACTAAAGGGTGTTCGTGTTTTCAGGGGGAGTGAGAGATGATGAAAAGATGATCTATATCTATTTAAGGGGGAGTTAACAATTTTGGCATATGTTTAACTGATAAATTTTTTTATGATGCATATCTACAAGGGGAGTTAGAGTATGAATAAGGAGTACTGAATATGACTTCTGATTATTTCAGATCAGAACTCGTACATTCAATGTTTTACTGCTTTGTGTCATTTTATTTTTCAATAAAGTTGTGAATAAATTTTGCATTTTGACGACTTTATGAATTTTTGCAGATTTGAGAGATGCTTACAAGATCATATCTTTATGACTTTAAGTTGACTTCATGAGATTTAAGACAGATTGAACAGGTTTATTTCTATTCTTAATCTCAAATATGGTTGAAAGAATGACGACTTTCAATCATAGAAAACATATTCTTAAATGTTCAAACCACTTCTGATTCTTAAATGATTTCATAGATATAGAAGTGCGATTTTAAATGTTTTCATGATATTTGTGCTTTAAATGCTTATAAACCGTGAGTTTTCAAAGATTAATACTTGTGTATTATCTTTTCTATATACTGTCAAGTATTCACACACCAGTTTAATTTTTGTTGAATTTGTTCTTACCATGTCCCTAAATTGAAACAATATTTTTCGATGGTAAGACACCCCGATTGTTATTCAAAGTTTGAGCGTGATTTCATTTCTAAACGTTCTTTCAAGAATGTCTATATTTTTGGTTCATATAGACAATATCCGATTTTTGATAACCTAAGCCTTAATCGATAAATCATTTCGATATTGATCTTTTTAATACAATGTCATATTTTCAAACAAGTTTCTTGTATTCATTTTCATTCATTCAATATACTTGTTTGAAATATATTCAATATTTTCAAATGCTCAAATCTTCTTGATTATATCTATGAGCATACAAACATCTGACTTGTATATTTGTGCTTTAACTGATAAAGTTAAACCATTTTTTAGCAACATTGTGCTTTAATAGAAAAATATGGGTTCATTGTGTATGTCTTAAACGAAACTTCTATGGATTCACGATAACCAGTGTTTCCTACCCAAGAAGTTAATCCTTAGTGATTGAGTGTGAGGAGTAAAAAAGAAATGAGTGTGGGTTGTATGAAGAGGTAAAATGAAAAAGAGAGTTTGGTTAGAAGCGATCTCAATGATTAAAAGAAAGAGGGTGTGCGAACAGAGTAAAAGAATATTAAACTTTGTACCAACTTTTTCTAAGTTGGGCAGCCACATTACTAGTATTTCAAAATTCTTCGTGAACATTATTGAAACAGGCAACTAGTCCATGCCAACTCTTGATAAAAACCCCAACAGCTACTCATTTTCTTCTAAAAAAGAAAATGTTTCATATTTCAAGGGGACGCAACACATAATCTATCTGATTTTCATTTGGAAAATCTGGATATTGAAAAAGAATGAAGTCTGCCCCACCTTCGCATTTCTATCATGCACAATTGAGTCTGTATTTAACTGTTGTTGTTTCAATGGTTTACACAAATTTTGAGCCTTATAAAAAGCAATCATCATGTGCTTAATTCTTTCTAACACTTCCACGAACACACAAGGAAATTTATTTTTTTTGTCATAACGTTCATAGAAATATCTTTGTGGTGTTTCGATGATTGAATGGAAGACCTGGGGGAGTGAACATCAAAAAGCTCATTTCCAATGTGTATTTGTTACACACAGTAACTTCGTGTTACTGACAGGCATCTTAACTGATTAATTTGTTGATTCAGGTGTTACATTCTTATTTGTCTGGATTTGAAAAGATCTAGATGAATACCTTATTTTGGATCGACGGAGAATCAGAGGCTCAGTATGACAGATCAATGGTCAGATTATATCCAAGACATTTCTTGTTGACAGTTTTGATGATCTCTATGCCGTAATCATCAAAAAGGGGAGAGAGGTTCAAGAAATGATGAGAGGATCAAATAATGTTTGAGGAATGATCAAGAATTGTATTTGAAGAAAGATTGTTGAAGTTTGTTCAAAGCTGAAAGAATTATGAAAGAAAGCAGATCTTATTGAAATTTTCTTTGAAGATATTCTACTAAAGCATTTTGAGTTGATTCTGAAGATAATTTCTTTCTGGAGTCTGAAAGAGGTTTTTGTTAATCTTGGGGGAGAATGTTAATATTCTTGGAGAACAGACTTTGGGAAGATTGCTGAAAGTTTAAAGACAGAGTTTATCAAAGAAAGGGGAGAATGTTTTAAGCTGAAAAGGAGAGATTGTTTCTTATTGATTATGTTTATTTCTGAAGATGATTTGAATTGATAAGAAATCAACAAAGGGGGAGATAAAGTTGATCAAAGGGGAAGATTGTATAAACTGATCTTAAAGAGAAATGATTATTCTGCAAAATCTTTTTGAGATGATCTTGAATCCAAAGGGGTAGATTGTTAGATCATAAAATATGTTGGATACAAGATCATAGAAGATTGAAGATTGAAGTCAAAGCTGAAGTCAACACTCAAGCATCAAAGTCAAAGTCAATGTAATAAAAGTCAAAGTCAAATATTGTATTTTGTGTGTTTTCTAGTATGGTGCGTGTTTTAGTAGTATGAGAGTTTTATTTGTTTGCGCGTACCTGTGGTGTGCGTGTTTCTGTGTTTGTATATATAGGTTTGTTGTGCTTGTAATTCTGTAGAACAACAGAGAGTAGTAGTTCATAAGTGTTGAGCGAGTATTGGAGTTAGAGAGAGAAAGTTTGTAATTGATTTCTGTGATTAATACAAAGTGATCTTAAAGTGAAATTGATTGTCATCTTGTGAATTACATTGTTATCTGGGATAACATGCTTAGCTAATAATATAATGGAAGACATGTTAGAATAAGAGAAATACTTGTAAACTACTTGCACTGAAATAAAACCACAAGGGTTGTGGCGTACTGGTTAAGGCATTAGGGGATGTGGTGGAATATCCCATCTACCCAGGGTTCGAATCCAGGCGTACACGACAATTGTGGCCACTGAGGTTTAATCAGGGCTGATGTCTTACAGTCATAATTTGCCAAGGGATTAGTCTAGGCATAACCTAGGACACCCTTCCAAAAAAAAACTAAAAAACTAAACTAATAAATACAAACTACTTGAAAAGTAAAGACTATAAATTAAACTACAACTAAATGCAAGAGATAAATCTAAACTTCTACATTGTTGCTTTGTTGATTGGCCCTCCCGTCATGCTCTCTCGAGTCTTGTATTTATAGGATAGAAACTATTACCCATTGGACAAACATTCTCTTTTAACTATTGGATGCACTATCTGATGGTCGCTCAGGTGCCCACAATGGGTAGATTGTGCCCACATCCAAATAGTGACGTTTTTACCCCAAAAGTGATGCATATAACCATAAAAACATCCTCAACAACTCCAAATGAAAATAAAATAATAAAAGGAAGAAACACAAAAAAATAAAAAGGAAGCACAACTAAAATGAAAGAAAAGCTCACACTAAAGATGTGTAAATAACGCTTAAAATGAGAGTTATCAATGGCCGTTAGAGTGAAGAACCAAACCTGTGAAAAATTGCATACTATCATGTTATCTACGTTTTTTTAATGGAAAATAAATTTTATTAACAAACAAGGGGAACAAAGAGAGAAAAAAGAGAGACGTAAAATCTGCAAGGAGCAAATCCAAACAAAACAACAAAACAAGGGAAAAACCAAGTCACCTGGATAAATACAAAAAAACAGCATCCCCAACCAAAAATACTCAACACCTCGTAAAAACGAACCAAATAAACCCAACACCCATAAAACAATTAATTTTTAAGCCACGTTCTGAAAGCCAATCCGATTAGTCCATGATTTAGAGAAATACATAATTGTGTCGTAAGAAGATCCAATCATATGACCAAGATATCATCAAGAAGGTTCAAGGTCCAAGCATCCCTTTTGAAGACATCTGTATTTCTTTCCCTCTGGATAAAAATATTTAACAGTGTAGACAAGTGTTTGCCAAATATATTTGAGAGGTTGTTAGAGCAGAAATTTGTTGGATACAAGATCATGAAGACTGAAGGTCAAGGTACAAGAAGTCAAAGCTGGAAAGTCAACTCTCATTAAAAGTCAAAGTCATTTTGTAATAAAGTCAAAGTTACTTGTGTTTTATTTGTTTGTTTCCTTGTTTTGATAGTGAGTATAAATACTTTCTTTTCTATTTTAATAGATAGATGACTAGAAAATTGATTAGAACTTGAGAGAGAATTGTAGAGAGAAAAATAGGAGTTCTAGAGAGAGAAAGTTGTAAACGTTGATTTGTGAATTGAATCAAACAGGTAAATTGGTAATCATCTTGTTTGTGTTTGTTGAATTCCAATTAGAATCTTGAATCAGGGACACACAATTGGTATCAGAGCAAATTCAATTGAAATCATTTCAAGAAAAATGTGTCGACACTGTTCTATCAAGTTTTAGACTCAATTCTGAAATTGAGTTTGTTTTTCGTGTTGTAATTGATTTGTTAGTGATCGATAAGTGTTCTAGAATGAGTTTGTATAGGTAATTTCACGAATTGCACTATAATTTTCACGAATTTCTGAATTTTGTTGAGTTTTGAGTCACAAGTCCATGAGCACTGTAAATCGAATCAAAATGTTAAAATTTGTATTTGATTTTGTAATTCGTGTATTGTAACCTGTTCGAGTATTGAAATCGAGCATTCCTACAAGTTTTCAAGTCAATTGGACAAGTTTTGGATAGAAATCAGTGAAAAAGACTTAGTTTTTCTTCAAAAACTCCAAGAACACGCAAGATTCATCAAACGCACAAGTTCTTCAAGAACGCGCAAGATCTACGAAACGTGCAAGGTGCATCGGACGAACGCGCAAGCTTCATCTGGAAGAACGAGCAAGTCGAAGGATATTGATTTTTGGCCAGAAACGTGTAGAGGGTTATCTGCGAGTTCTAGATACGCGCAGATCGAAGCCTGCGAGTTTAGCTCTTCAGTCTGCGAGTTTGAAATCTTGGAAAATTTTTCTAAATGTTGAAACACGCAACCTTTGCGAGTTTCCTTCTGCGAGTTTTGACTTGCGAGTTCTATAAAAACGCGCAAGTAGAACTTAGCGATTTATCCAAACGCGCAAGACTAAGCTTGCGAGTTTCTCAGGAACAGTGATTTGCGAGTTAGATCGATCTGCGAGTTTGTTGAAAATGCGCAAGTAGGCATCTGCGAGTTTTCAAAACGCGCAACGATTTGTTTGTGAGTTCCAGCTGAACAGTGGTCTGCGAGTTCATTCGGTCTGCGAGTTCTAAAAACACGCAACCCTTTGTTTGCGAGCTTCATAAACGCGCAAGCCTCAGCCTGTGAGTTTATTAGTGAATAGTAGCTTGCGAGTTTCAGCGTCTGCGAGTTTCAAGCTTCTATAGTGTTTTGCGAGTTTTATTACTTTGTCAAAAAAAATTGTGTTGCTTATTTTTGTGATTTCATTTGGACTAACGGTCAATTTCAAGTTTCTTATTGCATATATTTTTCAAACAAGATGACTTCAAGAGACGCTCTCTCGATTGGAACTGATGTCAAGCCCCCGGAGTTGTTCAAAGAGGAATATGAACAATGGAAAGACAGATTTCTCGATTTTATTGATCGGCAAAAGAATGGAAAGAACATTCTGACATCTATTACAAAAGGTCCAATGCCAAAAGTTTTTGAGGAGATTCCTACTGAAGGATATGATTCAGATGGAAATCCGACATCAAAGAGAATTGAGAAGGGATATGCAAAATTTTCTGATAGGCAAAAGAGTCGGTTTGATGATGATAAAACTGCCAGATCTTTGTTTTTACAAAGCATCACCAATGAGATCTATGTGAAAATAGACAGCTACAATACAACTACCAAATCTATGTGGGATCAACTTCAAAAGATGATGATGGGTTCAAAAGTTGGAAATCAAATGAAGGTAGCCAATTGCATAAACAGCTACAAAGAGTTTAAAGCAAAAGAGAATGAGAGCTTAGAAGACACCTATGAATGGTTTGTCCTGCTTCTGAATGAACTCTCAAAGAACAAGGTGAAAAAGAAGCAGATTGAGAACAATGTCAAGTTTTTGAGCATCCTGCAACCCGAATGGAAGAAACATACGCGCATGATGAAACAGATGAAGGATCTAAGTGACTTTCCGTTGCATGAGGTGTATGAGACATTACGACAGAATGAAGAGGAGGTGGAAGAGAAAAGATCTGAGAAAAAGAAGGTTGAGAAAGTACCAGATCCTATTGCATTAGTGGCTGGAGAAAAATAGAAAGAGAAGAAAGAGAAGAAGACAGTCGTTTTCAGTTCTGAATCAGAGTCTGATTCTGATGGAGATGATGGAGAAAGTCTTAAACAAGCAATGTTGTTACTGACCCGAGCGTTCCAGAAAAAGTTCTACAAGAAACCAGGGTCTAATTCTCAGAGATATTCTTCATCAAGTTCAAAGAACCACGAGCATAGAGAAAGAGTGGAAGGAAACAAAATTGTTGAGAAAAAGCCGGAAGAAAAGAAGAAGTATGTGAATGATTACACCAGTACTGAAAAGAAGACGGCTAATGATCTGATCAAATGCTACAACTGAGGCAAGTTCGGACATTATGCAAAAGAATGTCGGAAGCCAAAGGTTCATAACTCAGAGTATTATCAGAACAAAATGTTTTTGGCCAAGCAACAAGAAGCTGGCAAGGCATTAATGGCAGAAGACGAATACTGGTTGGATCATTCTGATGAGGAGGAAGAACAAGAAGAGACTGCTCATCTATGCTTGATGGGAAAAGAAGTGAAAGATGATGATTCAGATGATGAGACTGCTGATGAGGTAATGAACTTAACTGAAAAGGATTTCATGACCAAAATGGAAGCAATGATGGTCGAACTTCAAGACCTTTAATCCAAACTGAAAAGGGAAAAAGACAGAGTTGCTAGGAGAAATCAACAAATCTTTGAACTTAATAAATCAGTTATTGAGAACAAAGATTTAATTGATTCTCTACGCAAATTTGATTCTGTTTTAAAAATGAAAAGGATTGTTTTGAAAGTAAGATTTATGAATTGTAAAAACAATTGTCTAAGTCTAATTCTGAAAAACAAGAATGTGTTCTAAAATCGTTTAAACTACAGGTTGAGAACAAGACTTTAGAGAAAAAGGTAAATGGTCTGGAAGCAAAGCTATATATTAGAGGCCAAACAGATCAAACGATTTTCTTAAATACACCTAATGAAGAAGCTGATTTTAAAGAAAAATGGGGACTAGGTTATGATAATCCTCATTACCTAGAAAAAGCTATCAGAAAACAGCCAGGTCTATATAATGCAAATTATATGTATGCTGCTGATGAACATCCTCATTTGAAACCCAAATTTATTACCAAAGCATCAAAAGAAGTTGAGGACAAAGAAGATGAGAAAAGAATGAATTTAAAGAAAATGCAACTACCATTCTGTTATGAAAGACTGAATGATAGTTATCTTTCTAAAACATTAAAATTTCTTTCAAACGATTATTTTGCTAGTTATTCTTCGACTGAGATGGAGGCAAAACCTGTTAAAGCTAAAATTTATGTACCTCTACTTGTCTTAGAAAGCAAAATAATTGAATTAGAAAATATTTTATCTGATGAAAGAATTTTGGGTGATATAACACAAGATGTATTTTCTACAGTGATAAAGAACACATATTTTCATTTTAAATCTAAAGTGTGTTCTCCATCTTCTAAAGTACTTCAAACTTCTGAGATTGTTTTTGATGATTTATTTGAGTCTGCAAATGATTTTCTCAATTCTGATGAAGGGTGTATAGAAGAAATTGATATGTTTGACTTTAATGCTCCACTTCCAAATAATTCTACTTTTGTGATAAATGGACAAGCTTTACTTAGTGTTCATGAAAAAGGTGAATCGTCAACTAAGGTTGGTGAATCAGTTTCTGTGAATGCTGATTACTATGCAAAGGGTAAGAAACATACGAAACAGCGCTCACAGAAACATAATAACACTGGTAAACACAAGAAAAATCAATTTCAGAAATCTGACTTTCCTAATAAATCTAAATCTTTTGTTTCAGATATAAGAAAGAAAAGATCAGAAGCAAGATCTGAATGGCGACCTAAAAGGAAGAGTGATGAGAAGGCAAAATCAATTACTGATGGTTCTTGTAATAGATCAACTAGTAGTATGTGTGATGTAGTTGGTTCTATTGCTTCGACAAATAAAAACCTTGTAACTGATTACAAGCGATATTCTAATAAGCAATTGTTCCGATTATCTCCTACTCCTACTAAATCTTATTCTTATCAGTGGAATGATTTTGCTTGTCATCATAATTCTAATGATTGGTTTGGATCTTATCATGTTTATTCTTCTAAATCAAAAGTTTTCAAAAGAAAAGAGGATCCATATTCAAATGGATGCCAAAATCTTGTACTAATCTGTTAGGATCCGTTTTTAAATGGGTACCTAAAATTGTTGTTTCCTGATTTCTCTTGCAGACCCGGCATATGTGGTACTTGGATAGCGGGTGTTCCAAGCATATGACCGGGCAGAAAGCTTTATTGTCTAATTATACAGAGAAATTCAGCGGCAATGTACGATTTGGGAACGACTAGTTTTCACCAATCTTAGGATATAGTGACATCATTCAAGATAATATAACGATTACGAAGGTGAGCTATGTTGAAGGCTTAGGACACAACCTGTTTAGTATCGGTCAATTCTGCGACAAAGGGTTAGAGGTCAACTTCAAATCTAAGAGTTGCTCGGTTCGTACTGAAGACGACAAAGAACTCTTAGTTGGCACTCGAAAGACAAATCTCTACACCATCAATCCTTCAAAGGTCCAGAATGACAATCAGGTTTGCTTACTGACAAAAGTTTCGATGCAGCAAAGTTGGCTTTGACACCGAAGGTTATCTCATCTGAATTTTCGTTATATAAACAAGTTGGTCAGTGGAAAATTAGTTAATGGACTTCCTAAGCTGAGATATGAAAAGGAACACTTGTGTGCAGCGTGTGAAAAAGGGAAGATGAAGAGAGCTCCACATAAACCGAAGCCTGAACCTAGTACTAGTTCTCCATTAGAGTTGTTGCATATGGATCTTTGTGGTCCGATGCGAACGCAAAGCTTAGGCGGAAAGAAATACGTGTTGGTTATCGTGGACGACTATTTTGCGATACACGTGGGTCAAGTTTCTACGGTCAAAAGATGAGACGCCCGAAGTACTCATTACATTTCTGAAGACAACCCAGGTGAATTTGCAGAAACCAGTCAAGCTTCTCAGAACTGATAACGGCACAGAGTTCAACAACAGAACTGTTGAAGAGTATCTTGAATCGGTTGGGATATCACATCAATACTCTGCTGCTCGTACACCCGAACCGAATGGAGTTGTCGAAAGGCGAAATCGAACGCTAGTCGAGGCCGCTCGGACTATGCTCAGCCAATCTGACTTACCTCTATTTTTGTAGGCAGAAGTTATTTCGACTGCGTGCTACACTCAAAACTGTTCCATGATACACCGCATATTTCAAAAGACTCTATATGCGTTGATCAACAACCGAACACCAACCATTAAATATTTTCATGTTTTTGGTTGTAAGTGTTTTGTGCTGAATGACAGAGAGAGTCTGAACAAGTTCAATGCTAAGGCGGATGAGGGCATCTTCATTGGATATTCTTCTACATCTGCTGCATATCGAGTATATTTGAAGAAGTCGAAGAATGTTATCGAAAGCGTAAACGTCACATTTGATGAGGAAATGGCTTCTAAACAAGTCAGTTCAGAACCCGTGATAACTGGAGTATTAGCTTCTAGGCAACTCAGTCCAGAACCTGTACCTGAAAAGGACAAATCAGATGAAGCTTCATGCTCTACTACTGATTTATCTGATTTAGATCTTTATTTGAACTGTTTTATGATGAATATCTTGGATCTAATGTGATTAAACCTGTTGTGGTTGACAGGATGGAAAATTCAACGGCTAATCATCCAACCGCTTCAGTTATTTCTACTGAATCAAATTCCCCGATTCAGCAAGATATTCCAGTTCAAATGCCTACTCCAATAGTTGAAGTTGTATCTACTAATGATGAGCCAGAAGTTGCTGAGTCAGTAGAATGTACTGTAAGGACAAATCAACAGACTGAACAAGCTATACCTACTGAAGCTTCTGCACCAATTACTTCAACTGAATCCCTCCCTCATGATGTTCAAAATGAAGAACCTGAAAGTGGATTTTTAGATGACAACCATGATCAATCTTCATCTACTCCACTCCCTCATGAACATCGCTGGACCAAAGAGCATCCTCTACACCAAGTCATTGGAGATCTAAACAAGTCGGTGCAAAATAGGTCAGCGACTTTGAATCAATGTATGTATGACTCATTCCTCAGCCAAATAGAGCATGCTCGAGTATCAGAAGCTCTTGCTTATTTAGATTGGGTGTCTGCTATGCAAGAAGAATTAAATCAGTTCGAAGCCCTGAAGGTATGGAGATTAGTTCCAAAACTAGAAGGAAAAACCGTTATCGGCACTAAATGGGTGTTCAAGAATAAAAAGGACGAATATGGTATTGTTATAAGGAACAAAGTCAGACTTGTTGCCAAGGGATATAGGCAAGAGGAAGGCATAGACTATGACGAGTCGTATGCTCCAGTAGCGCGTATAGAGGCAATCCGCATGTTTCTAGCCTATGCAGCTCACAAGAACTTCACAATCTATCAAATGGACGTGAAGACTGCTTTTCTGAATGACATACTTAAGGAGGAAGTCTACGTCTCTCAGGCAAAAGGGTTTGTTAATCCAGCTAAGCCAAATCACGTCTACATCTTGGATAAAGCCATGTATGGTTTGAAACAAACTCCTCGCGCCTGGTATGATGTTCTATCTCAATTCTTGGTCAAGTCAGGTTTTTCAAAAGGTAAAGTTGATACCACTTTTTTTATTAAAAAGGAGAAAGCTGATATCATTCTTATTCAGATATATGTAGATGATATTATATTTGGTTCTACAAATCCTAAATACTGTAAGAACTTTTCAAATCTCATGGTGTCACGTTTTCAAATGAGTATGATGGGAGAGATGAATTTCTTTCTCGGATTACAAGTAAAACAGTTTTCAACGGGGATTTTCATTAATCAATCTAAGTACATTTTTGATATTCTTCGGAAATTCAAAATGGAAAATTGCAAACCTATTGGAACCCCAATGGCACCAGGTACTAAGATTAACACTGATTCTTCAGGAAAAAAATGTTGATGTTAGGACTTATAGAGGTATGATAGGGTCTTTAATGTATCTTACTTCAAGTAGACCAGATATAATGTTTTCAACATGCTTGTGTGCACGATATCAGGCCGACCCTAAAGAATCCCATTTGGCTGTTGTTAAACGGATTCTTAGATATCTTAAGGGGACTGCAGATCTTGGTCTGTGGTATCCTAAGGATACAGGGTTTAAACTGACTGCTTATTCAAACGCAGATCATGCAGGGTGCATGTTGGACATGAAGAGCACTTCAGGTCACATTCAATTTCTTGGAGACAAGCTTGTTAGTTGGGCGTCAAAGAAACAATTATGTGTTTCCACATCGACTGCTGAAGCAGAGTATGTAGTTGCTGCCAGTTGCTGCTCTCATGTCTTGTGGATGCGAACACAGCTTCGAGACTATGGATTCAAGTTTGATAAAATACCTATCTATTGTGACTCGAAGAGCGCTATAGCCATATCAGCTAATCATGTGCAACACACTAAAACAAAACACATTGATGTCAGGTATCATTTTATAAAAGATAATGTAGAAAAAGGTACAATAGAACTTTACTTTGTAAAAACTGATTATCAGCTTGCAGATTTGTTTACCAAACCTTTAGATGAAAAGAGATTCAATTTTCTTGTATCTAAGCTTGGTATGCTAAATCTCAAGGTCTAATCAGTAATTACCTATTAAAGTTTCTTTTATTGTAATTTTTCATCATTTCTTTATTATTATTTCTGAAAGGATATCTGCACTTTAACATGTTGTTTATGATCTCAGAGGGAGTGAGACAAACTTATAAGATGATCAACATTATTTTGAGGGGGAATTTATAGAATTTTATTGCTAAATTTTTCTGATGCATGAATTTAGGGGGAGTTCAAGTGTACAACAAAAGAAGTAAGGATATGATTTCTGATTATTTCTGATCAGAACTCATACTATCATTGTTTTACTGTTTTATGTCTTTTACATTTGAATAATTTTTTGTGAATAAAGTTGCTTTGACATGACTTTGAGACTTGTGCAGAATGAGAGAAGCTATCAAGATCATATTTTTATGACTTCAACTGACTTAATGAGATTTAAGACTGCACGATAAAGGTTAAATTTCTTATCTTATTCTCATAAATGGTTGAAAGAAGGACAACTTTCAATCATAGAAAACATGTTCTTAAATGTTCAAACCACTTCCCGATTCTTAAAAAGATTTCATGAATTGGAAGTGTGATTTTTAAATGTTTTCATTTTTTACTTGTGCTTCAACGATTAACAAACCGTGTGTTTCTAAAGATAATTACTTATGTATTATCTATTCTATATACTTTCAAGTATTCACACACATCGGTTTGAATTTTTGTTCAATTTGTTCTTACCATGTCTCAAATTTTGAAACATATTTTTCGATGGTAAGACACCCCGCTTGTACTTCAAAGAATTTTGAGCGTAATTTCATTTCTAAACGTTCATTTCAAGAATATCTATATTCTTGTTTCATATAGACAATATCCATTATTTTTTACCATAAGCTTTGATTGTTATATCATTCATTTCTGATCATTTTTCATACAATGTCAGATTTTCAAACAAGTCTCTTGCATTCATATTCATTAATTCAATATACTTGTTTGAAAAATACTTCAATGTTTAAAAATGCTCATATCTTAATGGTTATATTCTGAGCATATATACATCTGACTTGTATTTGAGCTTTAACTATTTCAAGTTAAACCATTTTGAGCAATATTATGCTTTATAGGAAATATGGGTTCTTTGTGCTAGGACTTAAATGAACTTCAATGGATTCACGATTACCAGTGTCTCCTACCCAAGAAGTTAATCTATAGTGATTGAGTGTGAGGAGTCAAAAAGAAATGAGTGTGGGATGTGTGTTGAGGTAAAATGGAAAAGAGAGTTTGGTTAGATGTGAGCTCACTGATTAAAAACAAAGAGGGTGTGAGATCAGAGTAAAAGAATATCAAACTCTGCACCAACTACTTTCTGAGCCGGGCAGCCACATTACTAATGTTTCACATTTCTTCGTGAACGTTATTGAAACGGGCAACTAGCCCATGCCAACTCTTGACAAAACCCCACTAGCCACTCATTTTCTTCTTAAAAAGAAAATGTTTCATATTTTTCCGGGGACGCAACATATAATCTATCTTATTTTCATTTGGAAAATCTGGATATTGAAATAGAAGGAAGTCTGCCCCACCTTCGCACTTCAATCATGCACATTGAGTCTGTGTTTATCTACTGTTGTCTCAGTGGTTTACACAATGTTGAGCCTTTATAAGCAATCATAATATGCTTAATTCTTTCTGCACTTGCACGAACACACAAGGAATTTGTTTTCTTGTCATAACATTCATAGAAATTTCCTTTGTGGTGTTTCGATGATTGGATGGAAGCCCTGGGGGAGTGAACATCAAAAAGCTCGTTTCATATGTGTATCTGTTACACACAGTGACTTAGTGTTACTGACAGGCATATTAACCGATTCATTTGTTGATTCAGGTGTTACATTTCTATTTTGTCTAGATTTAGAAAGATCTGGATGAATACTTTGTTCGAATTGGAAACGAATCAGAGGCTCATTATCAAAGATCAGTGGTCATATAGAATTTTAGAGACATTTCTTGGAGAAAGTTTTGATTGTTCTATTCATCAGAAAGGGGGAGATGATGTACAGAAATGTCCGGATCAGAAATTTCAAAGATTTGAAAGTTTCAAAGTTTGAAAGTTTGGATAAAGAGTTGAAGAAGACAAAGTTCAAAGTTTGAAAGATTGTTCAAGCAAAGTCAAAGAAATTCTGAAGTTGTGCTGATTTTGCTGAAATTTTCTTTGAAGATTATTTGTTGAAGCAAGTTGAGCTAAATCTGAAGATAATTTCTTTCCGAAGTCTGAAAGAGTATTGTGATAGTTCTGAAGAGATTTTTGAAAATTGTTTCTACCATATTTAGGAAAGATTGTTGATATTTCTTGAAGATAGACTTTGGGGAGATTAAAGTTAAAGATCAACCAAAAGAGGAAGATTGTACTTAGATTGAGCTTAAAGGGAAGATTTAAAGTTCTTCAATGTAAATAAAGGGGGAGATTGATTTGATAAATCTTTTTGTGATGATCTTGAATCCAAAGGGGGAGATTGTTAGAGCATAAATATGTTGGATACAAGATCATGAAGACTGAAGGTCAAGGTACAAGAAGTCAAAGCTGGAAAGTCAACTCTCATTAAAAGTCAAAGTCGTTTTGTAATAAAGTCAAAGTTACTTGTGTTTTATTTGTTTGTTTCCTTGTTTTGATAGTGAGTATAAATACTTTCTTTTATGTTTTAATAGATAGATGACTAGAAAATTGATTAGAACTTGAGAGAGAATTGTAGAGAGAAAAAGAGGAGTTCTAGAGAGAGAAAGTTGTAAACGTTGATTTGTGAATTGAATCAAACAGGTAAATTGGTAATCATCTTGTTTGTGTTTGTTGAATTGCAATTAGAATCTTGAATCAGGGACACACAGAGGGGCTGAAATACGGTTGTCACCATCGAACAAGAGTAATTCCGAAATCGAGGATTGGAGAAATCTATCCATATTCCAACCCTAAGAAAATTTGATTCCAGACCGAAGTTGCGTGATTACAATTCAAAAGACAGTGATCTACCAATTTGATGAAGTCACCGCATAAAGGACAAAGAATCGAGTTAAGGTCAATTCCTTTAACGACTAATTATTAAAGAACTGGGAGGCGATGAAGCAAGGACCTCCAAATGAACATGCTAACTTTTCTTGGCACATGATTTTTCCAAGGAGTTGATAAACTTTCAGCAGCCACCGTTAAAGTGTTGTATCAATCAGATTTATGAGAAATTTAACTAGAAAATTTCCGTTTTCAAGGAACCATCGAACCGAATTACTGTCAAAAGT
The DNA here is from genome assembly GCA_023525745.1 of Arctium lappa. Lineage (NCBI taxonomy): Eukaryota > Viridiplantae > Streptophyta > Magnoliopsida > Asterales > Asteraceae > Arctium > Arctium lappa. The sequence continues at coordinate 66,560,976 of CM042051.1, forward strand.
GTTAATAGAAACATTTTGCAACAAAGAAACGACTTCCACGACGTCATTAGAGACCCTTCCTCTAGGATTACGACTCCAACTCCAATTCCAAACCCACCCCAATTGCTCCATTTTCCATGCTCACTAACTTTTGTACCCGAATTTGTATCAAGGAGACAAAGTCTCGGGAACCTATAAGTTAAAGTAAAGTTACCAACCCATTTGTCTTTCCAAAATAGGGTATCAATCTTATTTCTAATTTTCCTACCAAAAGAATAAATGAAATTGATTCCACATCTCTCAATATCCCTCCCAATTTTGATGATATTACCCCAAGTTGAGCTTATATGGTTTACAACCGACACAGATTCACTAAGGCCCCTAGGCTACCGAATATACGTTTTATGACTCTCACCCAAGTACGTTCCCTTCAACATAAAAGCGCCACCACCATTTACCTAAGAGACTTAAATTTTGAGCCTTAAAGCCACCTATGTTGAGGCCACACCTCTCAAAACTATTGAGAATGTTTTCCCATTTGACCCAAGCCATGTTTTAAATTTGACCCCTCCCCCCACCCCAATAGAAGCTTTTACTCACCCTCTCGAACGAATGAATATCGTAGCCGGAGTGCGAAACAAAGAAAAATAATATAGTGACAAGCTACCAAGGACTTATTTCATCAGAGTTAGACGATCAGCGAAGGAGATCAATTTTCTTTTCCAACTAGCCAACATGTTTTTGAATTTTTCGATTATGGGATATCAGTTACACACCTTATTCATATTTGTACCAATCGGGAGACCGAGGTAAGTAAGAGGGAAATACCCGACACCACAACGTAAGTGCACTGTTAAATCATTTACAACCTTTTGCGAGACCCTCACATCGAACAAATAGCTTTTTTGGAGATTAATGTTCAACGCTAATGCAAGTTCAAAAACATTTGAGGATTCTCATTAGGTTCCAAGCATTTGATTTAGTCCACTTTCTGTTAAAAAAATTATCGTTTGTGTATTGAAGATGTGACAAAGAAATCGAGTTCTCATTCGAGCCTAGTACAACCCCATGATAAATATATCTCCAAATTGCTTCATGTAAAAAGCAGTTTTTAGACCCTCAACGGCGATGGGAAACAAGAACAGTGATAACAGGTCTCTTAGACGAAGAGATGTTAACCAAGATGGGAGCCATGGCCGAACGAAGACACATGTGGATCCAATTTCACCAGTTTTGACCAAATCCCATTTGATGCATGACGGTTAAGATGACGTCCTAATTTACGTTGTCAAAAGCTTTCTCGAAATCAATCTAAAGGGTAAAACTTTTCTTCTTGGAAGATTTTAGATGGTCGATCACCTCACTAACGATAAGAACCCCATCTAAAATGGAACATCCACCTATAAAAGCACGTTGCTCCATACCAATTAGTTTACTAATGAGTTTGTTTCAATATTTTCGCTAATTTTTTTGCAATTATTGTATAGTAACAACCGATAAGGCTAATTGGCCAAAAGTCCCCACCACCAATCAAATATTTGCATTTAGGAATCAAGGTAAACATGAAGCATTACATACGGTCCCAAAACTACATAATAACTTGAATAACATCGTCTTTTATTGTTGGCCATAGTCTTTTGATAAAACAAAAATTAAAGCCATATGGTCCCGGTGCTTTGGAGCTACCACATGCCAAAACCGCCTTTCACATTTCAGATTTGGAAATCAAGAGCAATGCGCATGTCGGGACTTAGGCGAAGACTGATGGCTCCATACGAAATACATACTAGGTGCCATATAGAGGAGAGAAGAGGAATTTTTGGTTTATAACCGTAAGTAGATACCTTTCGCGGGCCCTCCTCGATTTTACGATAGAGAAAAAGCCTATCCCATGAGTTTAACATTAAATCTTGTTTAAACCCCAAAAGGATCATTGCAGGATTGATCAATTATAGCATGTTCTGGCTAAGGCTGGTGATCCATAAACAGTAAATCTATAGGATTCCAACTAACTTGCTTCATTGGCCGACAACTTGTTTAAGAGATCACCATGAAAAAAAGGTTTGGGGAAGGCACTTTCAGGAAATTTTGATGAAAAGTACTCAAAAAAATTTGTTTAATGAGCGTCGAGTCGTCTACCCAAATACCATCAACAGATAAATCCCTAACATTTGTTCTTCATTTCTTTCCACTTGATTGCATTGTGAAAATATATAGAGTTATCATCGCCTTCAACGTCCCATTTTAATCGTGCTTTTTGTCGATTCATAACCCGCTTGAGGTTGTCTTTTACTATCCAAGTGCACCGAGCGTTTCTCTAAGAGTCCAATTTTTGAAGGAGAAAGAAATCTAGATTCAATCTCCATTTCCCAACGAGCAGTTTTGAAGGAGCAGATGAGCCGAACATGTAACCAGGGTCATTGATCGATCAATTTGAAGGAAGCCTAAAATCTTTATCCAATGGACGAAGGATTGTGTGAGAATAGAAGTCAAGGTGAGAAGTGTAAGAGGGATTTATACCTTTGATCATTTTTAATTAGTTTTGATCTAATGGTTCAGATTAAGTCCCAAAATAACTGATGGTTTAGTTTAGAAGGGTATAGTCAATTGATTTTCAATTAGGATTGATCCAAGGGTGGAGATATCTTCTTAGCCTTCTCACAATAACTACTAGTCTTACCGTAAACTAACTCTATTCAATGGGAGTCCATAACATGTTTGGGCTTAAGAGAATGGTGAGAAGAAGGCCTAAAGTATTCGGATTTATTTACGAAATAAATGAAACCTAAGAACCAATAATGTAAAAACCCGCATACAACAAGAACCGATCGACAACTTTAAATAACGTTGGAATCTCTAAAATGCTATTAGAATTAAATGTAAGATTTTTTTTTCTTTAAAATGTTGATATTGTTTTTCTAGGATTTTGAGGAAAACCGTTCGAGATGCTCAGGGTACAATTGAAAGTTTGGGTTATAACAAATACTTGTAACAATGCCCATAGGGTTTTAACCAGGCCAGGTCAGCCCAAACCAGGAACGCAAACGCCAAACCCCTTTGCTCTATCACCGCCCATCGCCATTACATCTTCATCTTCCGACTGCATCGCTGCTCCTGCGCTTCATCGTCAATCATCTACATCTCCGCTTGGTAAGATATATATATATATATATATGTAATTTTCTTCTTTTTCTTTGTTAATGATAATCGTTCGTCAAATTGAGCTGGAATCTAGTTGTGTTGATGCGAAGTACAACACCATATCCCTCTGAAACCACATCACTCAGACGCTTTCGTATTACAAAAGGATAAAACTTGCTTTTTTTTGTAACAAAAGTACAGGAAATGATTTTAAGTTGTTTGACCATTAGTTTATTCATGTGCTATGCATTTTTCTCTAAAGAAGTGTAAATTTGGAATCAATGTTGAAGGTAAAAACTAATTGCTATGATGTGCAAAGTCAAAATGTAGCGTTTGTTTTCTGGAAATGAGGGATTAGCTTTTTACGGTCCATGTGGCAACAAGGGTTTTTAGGGTTTAACTGTTTAAGCTAATCGAAGAGAGTTTTTAGGGCTAAAAAACCTGACAGACTTTTACCGTCAGCCTAGAAGCATCCACCGTCGCTCCATCTCAACTGATATGGATCTGCAACCTCTGGTAGAGGATCCTGAGAGGAAGAAGAAGAAAGAAGAGAAGGTGGTTTATCTTTGTCGATTCGTCTTACGTTTTTTAGCTTTTGTATTTTTTATCTTCTAAAAGAATGAGCATAACTCTTTCCTATCAGCTACTTCGAATATCAACAACTATTTGGTGTTTGATGGGTAGGCAAAAGAGAAAGAATTGAAGAGACTTAAGGCTGCACAGAAAGCTGAAGCAGCGAAACTGAAGGTACAGTAAACTGAAATTACTATCTTATTTTAGTGGATGGGATATATAAAAATAATACATCCACCATTTCAAAAGTAATTGATACGCCTTGATTTTTATTGAGGATTAATCACTACATTAAACCGTTCAAGAATCGGAAAGAGGTGATGTTTCAAATTAATTAGATTTTGGGGAGTAATAGGTCTGATATTTAAATCCAAACTAGGACACTTACATCTTGTGATTTCAATAAAGTATATTGATTTAATTTGATTATTCTCAAGGCACAACAAGGGAATTCTTCCTCAAAAGCTAGTAAAAAGAAGATCACAAAGGCAGATGCAGCAGAAGAAAATCCAGAAGATTATGTTGACCCAGAAACGTCTTCCGGGGAGAAAAAAAAGCTCTCTCATCAAATGGCAAAGCAGTTTTCTCCTGCTGCAGTGGAGAAATCGTTAGTTTGTTCCTGTTTTTATCAATTAAGTTCATGTTTGATGTATTGTAAATTTGTAATTTATGGATATTGATATAATTAATGTGGAATTGTTTCTGTAGATGGTATGCATGGTGGGAGCAATCACGTTTCTTTGAGGCAAATTCCCAGAGCTCAAAACCATCGTTTGTGATTGTGAGCTTTATCTCCATACCTCTAATTATTTTTTTGCTTAATATCATATACAGTAAAACTTTATAGACAATTGAAGCTTCTAAATCTTCTTAAATCAGCTGGCTTTTCGTTTTTACATGAAGATTGCATGTAAAAGGGTATGGAAGTATCAGTTTTCATTATTTCATATACAAGTTCTCTTCATGTGTAAATGCAGGTTCTACCACCTCCCAATGTGACAGGAGCTCTACATATAGGGCATGCCCTGACTGCTGCTATCCAGGTTTTACAGATTACAAGGGATTTTTTGATTAAGCATAGTTTCTCTTTTTTTCTTTTTGCAAACTTGACTCATTTAAGATTGCTGTTGATTGCTATATCATGTAGGATACAATTATCCGCTGGCGGAGAATGTCGGGATACAATACCTTGTGGGTGCCTGGCATGGATCATGCTGGGATAGCTACTCAGGTTGAATTCACAAATCACAACCTTTACCTATAATTTATGAACATTGTTATCATACAATAAGTATTCATTATAAGAGGAGGTTCTGTAAATACCCCTTAATGTGAAATGTTATAAGCAAAATTTGTATAATGCTTTGTCTATGCGTAAATGAAATACGTAATTTAGGGGCTATTTACTAAACACGTAAGAGGCGCTTACTTGGTCAGAGATGGTGTTTACCAATAATCATATTGGGCTATTTTGCCGACCGAGAATCTTACCCGGTAAGTGAGGGTGGTGACTTTTACTCGGTCAGCCCTTAACGAGTTTGTGTTGGTAAATGGCTTTTAGACACCAAGCAGATATATTTTTGGCCAATATGTCAGTGTAGGTTTGGACACCTGTACAGTTTCTTGGCTTATTTCACAGTTCAGGTTTATTTAGATGCAAGACATTGTATACTGTAATACGGTCTGTGACTCATTTATCATAGTTCAGTTCAAACTTCCATATGTTTAATTAGTTTTTTTATATGTATCTAACACTGTCTCACTGTTAGGTGGTTGTGGAGAAAAAGATCATGAGGGAAAGGCAAATGACACGGCATGATGTGGGTCGAGAGAATTTTGTATCCGAAGTGAGTTTGACCGTCATATATTCTATGTTTCTTTGCTGGTGATGCTTTTGTACTTCATTATGGTTTTCTTTTGCTCAGAATGATTTCTAGGTTATTTGCTCCAAATTATTGTGATTTTTGATGAGTTTGTATTTCATGAAGGTATGGAAGTGGAAGGATGAGCATGGGGGCACAATATTGAAACAACTGCGGCGTTTGGGTGCATCTCTGGACTGGTCACGTGAGGTAAAAACTAGTAGGACTTTCTATTGATGGCTTCTGAAAATTTTTAGGCTCTTTGCAAGCTTCAACATTTTCTGCATGTGAATTCTAAGTTCAAGTTTTTTTGTAATGTCAGTGCTTTACGATGGACGAGAAAAGGTCGCTGGCTGTATCAGAAGCTTTTGTTAGGCTTTATAAGGAGGGTCTTATTTACAGGTACTCTTGACATAGATGTACTTCGATACCCTTTTAATCTTCATTGGTGATTTGTCAAATTGGTTCTTGACTATTCTTATTTCATGTTTCTACCGTAAGAATATTTGTTCTGCCCATTCTTTTTATTTCTAATTTCTAAATTTATCATTATTTTTACGTGCGTAACAAGTATTATTTAAGCATTTTGCTGGTTATTTATGTTATTTCATAGGTTCAATATTGTTGACAGTTGCATTATGATTTAACTCAAATATGATTAACCACCTATTCCCTTTACATCAGAGATTTGCGACTGGTGAATTGGGATTGTGTCTTGCGAACGGCGATATCTGATATTGAGGTAGGCGATCAACACTAAGTCTTGACCATCCATTGCAACAATGAGATACTCCCTTTGTCCCAAAATAAGTGCACATATTTCTATTTTAGTTTTTCTCAAAATAAGTGTCCACTTTTAAAAGTGGGTGTCTATTTTCCAATTCTACCCTTAATTATGAGATGGAGAAATTCATTACTCTCTCTGTTATTAAGGCTAAATTTGTCATTTAGTTAATTTAAAAGTGTAATAATAACTTTACATGTCTAAAATTGTGTGCCTTTTTCATTGTGGACACTTGTTTTGGAACGGAGGGAGTATTTATTACACATCTGATGCTCGTACTTGCAGGTGGATTATGTTGATATCAAAGAGAAGACACCTCTGAAGGTTCCTGGATACAAGAACATGGTGGAATTTGGAGTGTTGACATCATTTGCATACCCTCTGGATGAAGGACTTGGAGAGATTGTTGTGGCTACAACTAGAGTCGAAACAATGCTTGGAGATACTGCTATTGCTGTTCATCCTCAAGACAAGAGATACAGCCATCTTCATGGAAAGTTTGCTGTGCATCCATTTAACGGAAGAAAACTTCCTATAGTTTGTGACCCAGTACTTGTTGATCCAAATTTTGGAACCGGTGCTGTTAAGGTGACAATAATTAGTTGAAGTCTAGATAAAATTGGTCAATAAATTTCAGTCAGTTTCTTGTTTCATTGTTCTGATTTTGAAGGGGTCTTCGCATTTATTGTGTTGCAGATAACCCCAGCCCACGATCCAAATGATTTCGAGGTTGGAAGGCGTCATAACTTGGAGTTCATCAACATTTTTACTGATGATGGGAAGATAAATAGTAATGGTGGTTCAGAGTTTGTAGGGATGCCACGGTTTGAAGCTCGTGTAGCAGTGACTGAGGCTTTAAAGTCGAAGGTACTTTTACATATCCATCAATACTCTATACATTGTATGTGGTTTCTAGATATTGAATGTATCTTTTTGCCATATATTATTTGATTGTGAAGTTAGAGATTGTTATTGCTTGTAAGAAATCAGGTGTCCTTTCTAGTAGTAGATTTACGTGCATATATTTCTCCGTTAGCATGCTGGCATCAAGATTCATTAGTGGTTGGTTGATACTCCATTGCATCACATGCCATGTTTTGTCAATTACATGTCAAAGCTAATATTTTGACTTTGAAATTGACTATATACATTTTATCACGAAGATTTTCTATTTGCAGCAGCTTTTCATAGTTTAATATTGCTACAAAATTTTGTTGAAAAATTAACTATATTGATATTAGGTTTGAAGTTAAAAAGCAAGTCCTTTGATATTAAAAGTCATAAGGTGACACCTAAAGTAGAAAAGTAGGAATATTATAACTAACTCATCGAGATGCTTAAGTTGTAAAGAGAGGCCTGAAACGCTACCTTAGTAATTCAGCTCGTCATACATTAGCACTCCCTTTACTTGTTACTCTATGGAATGTAAAGAAACTAAAAGACAGCACCTCTTGGGAAAACGAATTGAAGCAAAGGGAAATGATCCAATACAATAGTAGCTCTTATACCAGGTTAAGTAGGTTGCTTTATGAAAGTGTAGCTATCGTGTGCAGGTCTTCAGAATGGATGCCTTATTTTTAACAAGTATTTGAGTCCTTTGAGATTATTTTTCTTCCATACAGGGACTCTATAAAGGTGAAGAAAAGAATGAAATGCGCCTAGGTCTTTGTTCAAGAAGCAATGATGTGATTGAGCCTATGATAAAGCCTCAGTGGTATGTCAACTGCAATAGTATGGCAAAGGAAGCTCTTGATGCTGTCATGGATGAGAAAAACAGGAAACTTGATATAATTCCAAGACAATATGCTGCTGAATGGAGAAGGTAAATTCATCATGCCTACCTCTTTATGGGTTCTTTATCACACCTGCAGGAACTCATATTGATTGGTCATTTTGTAGACAACACAATGGATGTCATACCTAAATTTATCTTCATGCTTGGTGCTTGGACAATAATCATTATTATTCTCTTTCTACTAACTACTGCATCTGCTATTGTTATGTAATTACTTGGGGGGTGTTTACTTGTGGCTTAATGAGCTTAATGACAAAAAAGGCTTATTCGCACATACGTTTGGGGGTGTTTACTTGTGGCTTAATGGCTTATTCGCACAAACAAAAATGGCTTATTCATAAGGTAGGAAAGGGGGTGTTGTCCCCATTAAGACAAAAAATGACTCCCCTACCCCTAATTGAAAAACCACGCCACGATGAACCTTGCAAAAATCCAGCGAACAATAACCTGTTGAAAGCCGCCGCCGAACTCTCTCTCAATTGCTAACCTGGATTAATCCACCACCGTCCCACTAATCGTGAAGAAGCCAATCACAATTCTACAAGAAATCATGCAAACTTGAACCTTGATTCAAAGTTCATGCATTACGAACAAAAACCCTAATCGCCGACCATAGAGAGAGAATTTTTCTAACTTCAGAAAACCTGCGTTTCATCTTGGGGGTGATCGTCATCATCTCAAGCGATCGTCCATCTCCAGCGTTCCTCGCCATCTCCGGCGATCCTCACCATCTCCGGCGACCGTCGGTTTTCTAAACTCGCTTGTTCTTCTTTCTCCCCTTTTCCCCCTTTTTTAATGTTTGATTAATTTTGGTTCCACAATTTTTGGCTAGAAGAATTGTGTTTGATTGGTCAACATAACTATAAGAGAATCTTGGTTCCACAGTTTCTCCTTCTATGGATTTCTACGAACTGAAAATTAGTATTTTTATGTGTTTGTATATCGATTTCAACATGGAATTTTGCTTCTATGGACGTTGTTATCGATTTTTATGTGTTTGTATATTGATTTCTACATCGATTTCTTGCCATCTGTTGATTCAGAAAGATGCAGACAAGTAGAAAGATGTAGTCATTATCAAATTGGGCATAATACATATTGAGGGTAAATTGGTCATTTCTTTCATTCAGATTGTTAGATTCAGAAAAAAAAGTAAACAACAACACTAATTTACCCGGACAGACAAATTTATCCATACAGGACTTAATGAAAATTTTGGTAAACAGCCCCTTATTGTTATTGTTGTAAACTTGTACGATGCTAAGATGATCATTATTATCATCAGTTATCATACTTATTGTCATTTGCTTTTTTTCCTCGCCGCTTGTACATTAGAGCATCTCCTACAAATTCTCTAAAATAGAGAAAATGGGGCTTTTATTCTCTATTTTGCTCCAACAGATTTTCTATATGGTTCTCTAAAATAGAGAAAACTAGAGAAAGCTCCAAGTTTAGAGAATTCTCTAAAACTTGATGTGTGGAGAAATAAATTATTTTTTTATTTATTCCCACCAATAATATTGAATCATTATTTTTTTTATAAATTCTTTTTCAAATGTGTTTGGATGATAAATTTATGAAATATGTTAATAATTAATAAATGGTGAAATCTCTAAAATAGAGAATCTGTTGCGGCCAAATGTATTTCTTTTTAGATATTTTGACTTTTGGTTCTCTATTTTAGAGAAGTTATAGAGAATCTGTTGGAGATGCTCTTATGTGCTATTATTATACATGTCTCCATATCATATAATGATGATAATTCATTTGAATACACACTCTTGCAAGAGCTTTTATGCTCTGGGACATTTGGAGCGGAAAAACAGTGATAATCATTGTTTTCAGTTGGGTGGATGCTATATGGAAGCCAACCAATTGGGTTTTCCCAATAGTTCTAAATGTGTATTTGTCATGTGTGTCGTGTCTCAGGGATGCAACTCTTTCGTGATATATTTATTCACCAGGGATGCAACTCTTTCGTGATATATTTATTCACCTAAGCTGTATTGAGTTTTGGTTCCACAGATGGCTTGAGAACATTCGTGATTGGTGTATATCAAGGCAGCTTTGGTGGGGTCACCGTGTACCTGCATGGTATGTTACATTGGAGGAGGATAAACTGAAGGAACTTGGGGCATACATGGACCATTGGGTGGTGGCCAGGAATGAGGAAGAGGCCAAGGAGGAGGCTAGCAGATTGTTTGCCGGAAAAAGGTTTCAGCTGGCTCAAGATCCTGATGTTTTAGACACCTGGTTTTCTTCAGGCCTCTTTCCATTATCTGTATTGGGGTGGCCGGATAACACTGAAGATTTGAAGACATTTTACCCGACTTCTATTCTCGAAACTGGACATGACATTCTCTTCTTCTGGGTTGCCCGAATGGTGATGCTTGGAATGAAATTGGGAGGTGATGTACCTTTCACAAAGGTTAGTTAAGTTTAGATGACCACAGTTCTACCTCAAGATTTAAGGGTATTCTGTTTATTAAAATGTTAAAATAAACTTTCCACCTCTGAGTGGTTGTTTGCACACAAAGACACCTATTATCCACATGGATTCCTGTTCATTTTCATTTCATTTTTAGACACATCCACAAACTTAAAATGTTCGAGAATAAATGTGATGTAGCTAAATTCAACATCAAAATGAACGAGTCATACATGCCCTTAGCCTAACCATTTGGGTGAAATATTTTTCTATTTTGGAATGTGGTTGGGCTTAGAGCCCTGTTGGTTGACTCGTTTAATTATTTCGGAACAAGGTAAGGAGTTATTCAGCTAGGAAATTGGCAAACATTTTGTTTTTGTTTTATTAGTTGTATACCTGAAGAGGGTTTGCTATTTAACTTTTGTTCAGATCACCCCAATAATTTGAACATTCATTTAAATTTGCCTGCAGGTTTATTTACACCCCATGATTCGTGATGCACATGGCCGCAAGATGTCAAAATCTTTGGGCAATGTGGTTGATCCTAATGAAGTCATAAGTGGAATACCCTTGGAAGGTCTTCATAAGAGACTGGAAGAGGGTAACTTGGATCCTACTGAATTGAAGGTTGCCAAAGAGGGACAGAAAAAGGATTTTCCTAATGGCATTCCTGAATGTGGTGCAGATGCTCTACGATTTGCCCTTGTCTCTTACACAGCTCAGGTACTATCCATTGCTTTCTCTAGCTTTACTTTTAAGAAATTTTCTTAATCACTTTATTCTTTTTTTATGTTTTGGATGAACTAACAAAGGGCACACAACTTGAAATCCCTTTTTCCTTGATAGATTATTATGTGCTTATATTATGTATAATCTATATGTACCATACACAAACCAAACTAAATCAAACAAACCCAGTTGGTACTACTTCAAAGTAGGGTTTGGGATTGGTAGGATGCATGCCGACCTTACCTCAACCATGAGGATCGAGAGGCTGTTTCTGTGAAGACCCCTGGCTTGTGCGCGACACAAAGATGTGTGCAAACAGGCAATAAGATAGGTAAAATAACAGGTAATCGGGAAATATAACGGGTAAAATACGATTCATGGTGTGTGCACGATGCAATGGTGTGCAAACAGACAATGTAATCAAGTAAAATATGTAATACAAGTAGTAACTAATGAATGTAGCAACTATATATGTACTATGTTGTGTGTGTATATATATATATATTACTCCAGTCAGCACATTCAGCTGATTATTTTTTGTTTTGTATATTCTAACCTGCATTCCTAAAATTAAAGGTCACTTTACTTTTCGAATATTTAATGTACTTACTCATCATGACACTTTATTTATTTTATTGTATTGGATTTATACTTCTATGTATGTATGTATGTATGTATGTAGACATGTTCATATGCGAATGCATCCCAGTATTCTTCATTTCTTAGTGCCACAGATTGCTCGTAGTATCCATTTATCTTGCACCTATATCATTGCTTGTTGTACTTTTAATGAATTTCACCCTGCAGCTCACTGTACTAATTTTATCTAATTGTCATTCCAGTCAGATAAAATAAATCTGGATATACAACGTGTTGTTGGATATCGGCAGTGGTGTAATAAACTATGGAATGCTGTGCGATTTGCAATGACCAAACTTGGAGACGAGTACACGCCTCCAACAAAGATAGTTCCAGAGAGCATGCCATTTAGTTGCCAGTGGATACTTTCTGTACTGAACAAATCCATATCAAAAACTATATCCTCCTTGGATTCTTATGAATTCTCAGATGCGTCCAGTGCTGTATACTCTTGGTGGCAGTTTCAGCTGTGTGATATTTTCATTGAAGTAATCAAGCCTTACTTTTCTAGTGATGATCCGTCAATGGCATCTGCAAAGCGTTATGCACAAGATACGCTGTGGGTGTGCCTGGACAATGGACTAAGACTGCTCCATCCATTTATGCCATTTGTTACTGAAGAATTGTGGCAGCGACTTCCTGCACCACAACATTATACAAGGGAAAAGTCTATCATGATATGTGAATACCCGTCAGTTGTGGAGGTTAGATACCAAACCCTAATTTTTTACTTAGGAAATTTACTGAACCATATAGGATGGGACCCAAGGATGCTGGTTTTAAATCTTTATCTGCCTATGATGATTATGACTACCAGTATTATTCAACAATTCTCAGATCAAATGTGGAAAAATGTCTCTGATACTACTGTTTATTGCCACTTACAGTGCTGGACAAATGAAAGGGTAGAATATGAGATGGGTATGGTCGAGTCTGCAGTGAAATCACTCAGATCAATCAAAGCGAACCTACCTGCAAAAGAAAGAAATGAAAGGTAATTGGCAAAACAATGTGTTCCCCCTCCCAGCACTCAATATTTTGGCTATAGTACCTCTCCTTTCCCCCTCTTTCCTGCTCTTATTTGTGATAATGGCTATCATGACTGTCTGCCTGAACAGTTTACTTGTGTTACATTCCAAAATTTACTTATGTTATCGGCCCGTCTTGTAATTCCTAAAGTTTTCAACTATTTGCTCATCAGGTCGTGGTTAGGACTGAGATTATTTCAGTAATGGCACAGTATTGATCATAAAAGTATGATTCTGTTTTCAGGCGAGCAGGTTTTGCAGTTTCTCGAACTGATCAGATTGTGGACCTTCTCAGACGCCATGAGATGGAAATCTCAACCTTAGCCAACCTATCATCATTAACAGTATGCATTTTGTCTCGTAAAATTATGTTGGACTTCATTTTAGAAACGTCAGTGGGAGTTGTTTATTCAGTTATTTTTTTTTTTACTTTCTAAGGTAAAGAATGCTCTCTCATCTATGTTATAAATGGTAGCTGCTATTGATGATCCTATGTTAGCATACCCACTGCAACCTATAATTAAATTCAGCATTGATGGTATTATGGTGGGTTGTGGCTGTTAAAATATACTAAATTTTCAACTAAATGACACCATGGCTACTAAGTACTAACTGTATTTCTAGGAGATGACTTCGTTATGAAAGAAAGTTTAGCTGGGTAATTGGAGTTCCCTACCATTTGAAATCAGTTGTGAAAGTTGTTATTTATGTGTTATGCTACATTTGACATTTGTTTGCAGATATGGGGTAAATGGATGCAGATAGAATCTCTTGTATCTGTTATTATGGGTAACAGAGAGAAAACAAGGATGGACTGGGAAGGAGGGAAATAGTCTTATCTTGTTTGTTGGAATGGAAATGATCAAGGGTGAGTAAGAGAGGATCTTCTGTTCAGAGAGAAAGAACATATGTAGGGAGACTTTTCTACTTTATCAGACTCTGTAAGAAAGACATGAAAATTTGGGATACCCAACCTCAGTAAAAATTAAAATCCGAGTTCATCACTGATATTTTTTATTTCTTACAAAATGTCAAGTTTTCATGACTTTGAGACATAATCTCCAAGATTTTGAATCTGTGGTTAGGGCTCGGGAATTTTGTTAAAGGTTTTTAAATGCCTTGGAAAACTGAAACGTTGCCAAAAATTTTGATCTCAGTTTTTAAATTTGTGCCAACCAATACCTAAAGTATGAAACCAAAGTATGAAATGATTTTCTAAACTTAATGACACCATACAAGTTCCTTAGCTTACTAGTATGGTTATATGTTTTCTAGTGTTGTGATGGTAATGAGGCAGGAAGCTCTATACTGCATGATGAGCACCTTGGCTTTGTCTTTTTATGACGGTTATAGAACTTATGTATGGATTAAAACGGGGCCAAGTCTTGAGTATCTGTTTAAGCCAAGTTAGTGCTCTTTATCTGTCTGGTCATGGCGATAGGTTGCTGCATGCATTATACTGAAATCACACTCTTCATGAGATCGCCATGAGGAAGTTTGGAGAGATAGAAGCAGCTTTTCTGTGTCTCATTGTTCTCTGAGTGGAACAGAAATGAAGATCCTTTTATAGCTTCTGCAATTCACATGAGCATAGTTCGCTTGTCTCTATTAGGATATCATTTGACAGGGGGTAGCTTGTAGATGCTATAGCTAGTTGTTTTATTGAAATGTAGTGATTTCCATGAGATAAATGCCAACCATTCTGAAATGTAGAAATTCAATTTTCGATGTTGCCTAGTATTATAGGGGATAATGATAATCATATACTTTGGTTCAATGTTAGTAAAGATAATGTGTTCTGGGGTTGTGAAACTTTTAGGAGGTGAGTTATGATGTAAGACTCTGATAGAGAAGTGGAATGAACAGGGTAAAAAGTACTGGTGAAAGAAGATGGTAATAATACCTACCTACCCTCCCAAGGGATCAAATATGAGAGTCACGTTCACTAACAAAACAGTCATGAAATACCAACTCCATTAGAAAGCTGCTAATTTTAAGTACTAGAGTCTTGCATCCCCCGTCATTCCTTCTGATCTCCAAATATCATTTTCTTTCAGTTGTCATTAATTGTCTTGTCTTACCCATTAATTCATCTGAGCCAGATGAGGGTTTTGATGATTAACCAAAGTTCTGGCCCATTTCATTACGGTTGGACGGTGTACATTATAAGGTGCATGCTATAACCTATAAGATTGTTTCTTTTAGGTGTTTAATCTGCTACCTTATTGAAAAGTGGTACTTCAGCACTAGGTTGAAATGTCAAAATCTGCCTTCGGAGCTGTGGGTTGAAGTGAACAGTAAACTGTATGATTGGTAAATTTTAGATAATAGATGAAGAAAAGAAGTAATTTGCAAGGAATTACAACTGGACTTGGAGTTTCTTTTACAAAATAAAAAGGGAAGATTCTCTATAAGTTTCAATGAAGTAAAAGTAGGAAAGAAACATGGCAAGATGTAATATTTACCATCAAGTCATCAACTATTTTTCCCATTCATTGAAGATAGTATGTGTATGTTTTATTTGCTAGTTTTGTTCTTTTGCTTTCTTATATTTGTTTCCACCTCCATTTTGTTCAAACCTTGACATGGAGGAATGATGGGAAGTCAAAATTTCCTTGTTCTTTAGGCTGAGCAGTATCTATGTTCCCCCTCCCATGAAAATTGCAATGCTTGATTGGTTACATAGTTTAAGAGAACTGTTTGACTATTTAATTACGTCTTGAATATTCCTCGATAACAAGATTGGAGAATCTTGTGGACCCAAATAACTGCAATCATTTAAGTATAGTGATGACAAATGGCAAGTAGCTTTCATGGACCCAAATAACTGCAATCATTTCCTTGTAATCATTCCAAGAAAGGAAATGTTACATTTTCATGGTACTTCCAAAAAGGAAAGTGGTGGAATTTTGTTGAAGGATGAAGTATATATATTTCTAGTTACAGACTTGCAGTAAATAGAATTATTCAAGAATCAATATGAATCTATTTTAATTTTTTTGATTATGCTATTGAGTCGATAGAAAATTGTTGGGCTTAGAAAAGTTGTTCCTCAGCTTTTTAAAAATATTATCTATAGTCTGGTAATGTGTGTGCGATAACAAAGTTAATAGTGTGCTGATAAGGTCACTGGTATGATGCCCATCATTTAAGCTTCTTTTTATGTAGCTATGTTCTATAGCTTTTAGATTTTCTAGAGTTTGACTTGTGTCTTCTCCTTTGTAACAATCAGATTTCTCATCTTTCGAATTTAATATTGCCCAGGTTCTTACTGAAAATGATGCTGCTCCAGCTGGATGTGCAGTATCCGTTGTAAATGAATCCCTTTCAGTTTATCTAAAGCTTCAAGGAGCTATTGATGTTGAAAAAGAACGCGAGAAACTCAAAACAAAATTGACGGAATTACATAAGTAAGAACTTCAGTTAAAATCTACTTAGTAATTACAGTTTCTTGTGTTTTATAATTAGTTATAACACTTTGAATTCTTTTTTCTGTTGGTATTAAATTCATGTTGTCTTGAACTTGCCAATTCCGCTATTTTTTCTTTTAATATTCAACTGCGAGCTTCCTACGTCTTGTACTTATTAACTTTTGCCAGTTAGGGAGAATTATTGTTAGAATGAATTTCTACTTAATCAATATAGACCATAGGGAATGTGTTGTTTGATACAAATGGTAACCAAAAGAAAGGCACAATTTAGTTCCATTTCAGGTTGATCTTTTGTTTTTTTACCAAATGTCGACAGACAAAACTCTTCACTTTGGTTGGATTAAGTCCATGCAAACAACCAATATGTTCACTGTAAAATGTGAACGTTTTTATGCACCTACTTGTGGGACCCTTTACTATTCGTCAGCCTTCTTGTTTTTACTGTATGCCAACCTTAGTTTTAGTTGCTATTACTGTGTATTACGTTGTATTCCTCCTGTTTTAGTAGTTTGTTTCATCACACTGTATCTTTTGCTTGTTAGCCTACACATCTCACTTCTACTTACTGCACTTGATTTTTTTTGTTTTGCAAGCCACGGGAACATCCTCTCTACCCCCTTGAGACATAAAGCCTAGCTTTATGTGGGATATATTGGGTCGTTTGGTTTTGTTTGATTTATTTTGTCATTTCTTTCTAACCGGTGAAATGATGACAATATTAAATCTCCTTGCACTCTAAGCATGCATAATACACGCATGCATGATATTGATTATGCATTAGGTATGAAACTGAGTGATGTGTACATTATCCAGGCAAAGAGAGAATTTAAACAAGACAATGAGTGCAAAGGGGTACGAAGAGAAGGTTCCAGCCCATGTAAAAGAAGAAAATGTCTCGAAATTGGCCACACTCATGCAACAACTTTTGTCGATCCAGGAAGCTGCTGATCACTTTGAACGTGAAGTGGCAGCAAAAGCTTCAGCTTCAGAAGACTAAATCAATTTTTGGTATTCTTTCTACATACACCTTTCTTTACCAAAGTCACTGAAATGCATTGTAGTTTATTTCCCTTAATTAAGTTTGCAATTGGTTTTGTATTATTAAAACTGTATTGTGAGATTTCTTGTTTAAACAAGTCAAGTCTTGTTAACATGTTCTTGGTTGTGTTCTGACTAGTTGTAGATACTGCTATACATTTGTCACCATTGATTGTTTTTGGTAAAATGATGAAGTGTGTTGGGGTTTTTCCTCCTCCTGTATGATCTTGGAGTACATGCATTGCTTGATCTAACTTACCGGGCAATGGTCATGTTGGTGTGGTGTGGTGGCCGCTCTTCTGGTGGTTCTTTTGCATCTGGCAGGTTCGTATGCATAGAATAAGAAACGTAAATATTTTTATGTCACTTTCTTCGCTTCTCACGTATAATGGTCCATCTTTAATTCGCCTACAGTTTGTTTCATTCAACAAACACTCTCCATGTTATTCATTTGTGAATTAGTTATTTTGCAAAATGAAATGAAATCTTGCAAAATTGAGTGAAGTTGGTAATTGCTTACATATAACTTCCCTGAATGTACTCCACATGAGATTTAGTGAAGCTCCTAACCTCAAAGTTCTATTTCCTATATATCTATCTATATCTATATGGGGCAGGTTCAAACGAGAAGCTAAACATTTTGCGAGAAGTGTTTAATCATATATGATACACAAGCTTAATCATATATGATTAAACACATGTTATATTAACAATATATAGACGTTTAATCATACATGATTAAACACACTTACAAGCCGTGTAATCATATATGATTAAACACTTCTCGCAAAATGTTTAACTTTCTACATGATCCTCCCTCATATTTATATATTGAATTCAAATAAGAAGCCAATAAATATAATAATCGGAGAAGTAATCTCAACCATTAGTTTATAATTTTCATTTGCATGTCCTTTTTACCAATTTAAATAATTATGGAAAAAAAATCAAATAATCTAATTTATCTTTTATTTTTTCTATAATTTCTTTTTTCGATATTGTAACTATGAATTTTTTATTACCAAATTTTCACCTTGAAATCATTGGTGATTTTACAATCTATATTTCAAATTAAATCTCATTTATCTAAATCTCATATGTGGAAACAAACATATTAGTTTAAATGTGAAATGTGAATCCTAATATAGGTTCACAAATGAATCATAACATAAGTTCACATGTGAATGTGAATCATAATTTGTACGATACTTGAATTATTTTAAAATTTATAATTGGATTCTGAACTAGTTTAAAATTCATATGTAAACATGTGAATGTTAATTATAACTTGTACGTAAAACAACTAAAAATTTATCACTGAAGTTATGAATCAGTTTAAGATTCATATATAAACATGTGAATCATAACATAGATTCACATGTAAATCTTAACTATAATTTATATGTAAGTTAATTTACAACTTATTACCGAAATTCTCAATCAATTTAAGATTCATATATGAATCTTAAAAAATATATATCATCATGGATTTTAAATTAAATATTTCTTTTTTGATATAATTTATTTAAAATAAAATATTGAGTACATTTTAGATTATTTATTTTAAAGGAAAACGAGTAATCTAATTATTATTTAAAAAAGAAAAGGGCAATTTAAAAAAAAAGAAGTGGATTAGTGTTTTAATGGATTCTATTAGTGATTTAATTTTACAAAAATTTCAAAATGTCACCCACAACTTTCTTAGTCTCTGTAAATTAGTCACAAATTTTCCTATGTTTTCCTATTTTTCCCTTATGATCTTTGCAGTTGAAAATCCCATCTAATGGTTGAGATCTCTTTTCAACTTCTCAAAATTTTTATGGTTTCTCATTTGAACCATTCCCCATATATAGGTGGGTTCATACGAAAACAATATCTATTTAAGAAAACATGAGAACGGTCGAGTACATACAAAATCATATATGATTTAGGTATAAAATCATACATGATTCACGTGACTTTGCCGCGACTTAAGTCGCGGACAAAGTTTGCCCACATCTATCTCTTTGGCTGTTAATGACGAATCATATATGATTTTGCACATGATTTGTTGTTTTCTTAAATAGTTAGTGTTCTCGTTTTCTTAAATAGTTAGTGTTCTCGTTTGAACTCTCCTCTTTCTCTCTCTCTCTCTCTCTATATATATATATATCTATCAATATATATAAATAAATATATATATATATATATATATATATATATATATGTGTATATATATATATATATAGTGGAAAGATATTTTGCAATATATATTGTTAGGACTAAAAGTCCTAGTGCGTTGAAAGTTATATAAAGTATTTATAGAGTTCTATTTATTTGTTTCAAAGCGTTGTAAAAGCCTTATTTGTTATTGGGCTTAGTTTGGTCTAGTGGGGATTGGGCCTTTAGGGTTTTAATCCTAAGTATTTAAGGTTTTGTTAATAGTGAGATTAGATGCAGAATGATCATCAAGAAATAGGTATATGACTAATCGACTTGAATATTCTCTCTATATACCTTGAGCTTATTGATTCAATCTAATCATATGATCATACTTGATGAATACAATTGATTGTTTGTTTTTGCTTTGATCATTACACTTGCATTGGGATTCACAATTGGTATCAGAGCAGAAAGACGAAGATTTGATTCATAAAGGTATAATTTGTCTCAAACTTTTCATACGGTCGACTTTTTTCTGTGTGTTTTCTGGGTTGTTTGAATTCCTGCAAAATCTTTGAGTTTAATCGATTCCATTCTCATTCGTTGAGTTACTTAAAGGGTTTGGCAAAGAATCATTGTTTAATTTGAAGCATCAAAGTCAAATTTTGGATTTTTTAATCTAGAACTCTTTTGGTCTGTGTTCTTGAAAAATCTTAATTTTTTGCTCAAAAATCATATATTTTGGTTCGAAATCGAGTTAGGTAAGGTGTTTGTGGCGTTACCTTTTTTTTTTTTTTTGGTTATGAGTGATTAGGGCTGAGAAGAATTTTCTTAGATCCGATTTTGTTGAAGAACAAGTCAAACCCGGATTTAGTTTAAATCCGAGTGTTTTCTTACCTAGGAAGTAACTACACCCGACTTCCAATTCGAACATCTTGACCCGGATACACACTCGATCACACTTCCGGTTCGTCTAATCCGGGATCTTCAAATCTACTCTTGGACGCTTCTGAATCCTCTACTTGGGTGCTTACAAACCTGGTCTACTACCGGTACCTTCTATCTATCTGGTTCGGCACCTCCTGCCCTCCTCAACCGGGCGTCGCCACCCAGACCCAACTTTATCCGCCTCCCGGATCATTTCAAATGGGCGCCGCCACCCAGCTCAAGCCGCCACCCGGACCCGACTATATCTTCCTCTGGATCATTTCAACCAATCCGCCACTCGGAATCATCCCTATCCGGGACCCCTCTTCCCGCGCCAAACTGGGTCCCTCGACCACGGTCCCGGTCCCTGTCACTCAACCCGAGTTCTCTTTACTCACGGATTCGAGATCCGGATCCGGGCACATCATCTGGGTCTTCCTGTTGCTCTTGTCCAGACAATTCACATCTGTGTTTTCACGTCTGTGTTTGGTATCATGTGTCCTTTTTCCTTAAATCCTTATTGAATCAAATCACAATCGTCTTACGATCACTGCAAGTGTAACAATGTCGTATTCTGATTCTCAACGAGAAATCACAAATCTTAAAGAAAAGATTGAAGTTCTTGAAGCACGGTTACAGAATAATGATAAGTGTCTGTAGGAATTGCTACTTGAAAAAGCTTATCTTCAGTCAAACCTGGACAATCTGAGAACGGAAAGCAAATCTAATAAAGAAATTTGCTCTTTAAAGAAAAACAATGACTAGCTCAGGGATAGGAATTCTGCACTTGAATCTTGATCTCAAGAAGAGGCATTCTATTTTTGAACAAGAAAAAAGTTGAATTTTTAAATGAGAAGAAGAATTTTGAGAGAAAGATTCTTGATCTTTCATAGAAGATTTTTGAGGAAAGAAAGATTTTTCAGCTTAAAAATGCTAAACTATCAAAACAGATTTCTGATTTTGAAATTTTTTTGATAATTGAGCGAGATAATTTTGAGAAAGAAAGAAAATCTTCTGAGAGTGAAAAGAAAGTGACTGAAAAGAAAAATGTTGCAATTTTCAAAGAAATATCTGACAAACACAATAGCATTGAAAAAGACTTTGAAAGTGAAAGGAAGATTTTCAAAACAGAAATTCATAAGCTTTCACAAAAATTATCTGGATTAGCAACAGAGATTTTGAAAGAGCAGAAGATAAAATATGTTTTACAAAAGCGATTTGATTTAATTCTCGAAGAAAGAATTGTTTTATTCGCAAAAGTCAAGAAATTTGAAAAAATTAATTTTAAAGCTGATTTATCTGAACAAGCTAGTCCCAATATTGTTGTTCAGTCTTCTTATTCTTCAAGTTCAACTTCTACACCTATCTCTTCGAAGAATTTTGTCAAATCAAATGGATTTTCCAAAGATCAGATTCTCCCTTTAAATCTTTTCTATAATTCTCTTGTTGATGATTCAAATAATCAAGTGTTTCGAAAAATCAAGATGGTTTGGAGAAAGAAACCAACTACAGAACACAGTGATGGAAACAAGTCTCATTATTCTCCTGTAGTTGATACAAAGTCATTTATTTCCAAGACCGATTCACCTACTTTTGTCTATTCTACAGGAAAGTTGATCAGTCTGAGCCGACAAAAGATCTGTTGCACTCATTGTGGAAAGAGTGACTTTGTCCATCCAAGATATGTTAATAGTTGGTATGGTACTTATAACATCCCCAATCCTCAGTTTAATAGCTTCAAAGCTAAGGTATCTAACCGTCAAGGATCCATCAAAGCATGGATACCAAAACCAAAATCTTCCTAATCTGTTTTGCAGAAATGTCATGTGTGATTTAATTCAGATTATTCACGTCACATGACTACATTCAAGGGTTATGCCACTTTTGAGAGGGAGTACCATATTTATTAACTTTCATTTCGACTTCTGAACACTTCAGTTCAGAACTCGTTCT
The DNA here is from genome assembly GCA_023525745.1 of Arctium lappa. Lineage (NCBI taxonomy): Eukaryota > Viridiplantae > Streptophyta > Magnoliopsida > Asterales > Asteraceae > Arctium > Arctium lappa. Next base: position 66,583,425 of record CM042051.1, read on the forward strand.
TAAATGTTTTTGAATTCTTATTACATCAAATCAGAACTCGTACTTAAATGTTTACCTCAATGATTTATCTCGGTGAATGAAAGGAGTGTTAGGCTTTTAATGTTTCTATGGTCAATCCAGAACCGAAAGGACCTATCCAAGAAACACATCCAATTTATAAATATAAGTGAGGAGTCTAGATTGTTAGATGAGTTCAGAGTGAAAAGAATATGGTGAGGATGTGACAGAACTCTAAAGAATTATTGGTCCTTACCAAACTGAGTCAATTATCCGGGTTACCACACAATCTATTCATTCTCGTTCTTTGGAGATGGATATTGAAATAGATATGGACCCAATGTCTATAACTCGTGTCTCCCCACCTAGCCACTTAAGTATCTCACAAAAGATACTTGTTTCATATATGCACAGAGATTTAGCAAATAATCTATCTATTCGTCACTCGGAGGTCTTAGATATTGAAAAAGGAAGACATCAGCTTCGGTCTTCGAACTTCATATTCATATCATTGTGTCTATTGATTTCTAACCTGCGTCCCAGGTTGAATCAATCTTTAAGCCATATATACATGATTATATTTCTTTCACACATGCACGGATCTTTATAATTCCAATCGTATATCTTTGTGATATTGCCGGAACAGTTTGAGAAGTAAGTTTTAAAATTTTACTTCAGTGATAACTGGAAGTCCTATCAGAGATACATCGATGCAAACTATGAAAATAGGCCACACAATTATTTTAATTGTTGTGATAACAGTTACTAATGTGTTTCTGTATTAGTTGATTACCCTATTTTTGGATACTTAACCGTTTTATCTGATATTTTGCTACTCATCCGGTTAGTCTTTGAAGATACATGATGCTCAGGATGCTCCTAATCATCACGAGGGGGAGAAACGTCACATACCATCATGTTGAGGGGGATTTAGCAAAAGCTGAGGGGGAGTAAAGAAATTCTTTAAATCTGAGATTGAAAAGCCATTGGATTCAAAGATTTTGCAGTTGAGCAGAAAAGATTGTTTAGTTCTTCTATCCTTTATCAAGCAGTGTTTGCCACAAATTATTTCCCTTATCAAAGCTTTATTCAAGGAGGAGCGTTGATTGACATGAAGACAAGCAACACTGAAGTTTTCCAAAAATCAGCAGGGAGAGAAGATCAAGATCTGAAGACTTCAAGAAGATAATTGCTTTATACAACTTTAGGGGGAGATTGCTAGGACTAACAGTCCTACTGCGTTGAAAGTAATATAATGTATTTATAGAGTTCTATTTATTTGTTTCAAAAAGCGTTGTGAAAGCCTTATTTGTTATTGGGCTTAGTTTGGTTTAGTGGGCCTTGGGCCTTTAGGGTTTTAACCCTAAGTATTTAAGGTTCTGTTAAGAGTGAGATTAGATGCAGAATGGTCATTAAGAAATAGGTATACGGATAATCGACTTGAATATTCTCTCTGTATACCTTGAGCTTATCGATTCAATCTAATCATATGACCATACTTGATAAATACAATTGATTGTTTGTTATTGCTTTGATCATTACATTTGCGTTGGGATTCACACACACACACACACACACACATATATATATATATATATATATAGAGAGAGAGAGAGAGAGAGAGTCAGGTTCATACAAGAACAATAACTAAATAAGAGAATAAGAATAGGATTGAATCACATGTAATTTTACATTAAACTCATGTGTAAAATCACATGTCATTCATGTGACTTTGGCCATTACCTGAGGTTATGGGCCACGTCCCCCACACACCTTTTCATTCTCCACTAGTGTAAAATCACATGTGATTTTTTGCACGTGATTTAACTGTTTTCATGTTCTTTTATTTAATTACTGTTGTTGTTTGAACCTGCCCCCCTCTCTTTATATATAGTGACAAACCATCATATTAGTATAAACCATACAAACAAATCCCTACTATTGATCTAGTTTAATGAATATCTAGTTCAATAAATATCGCCATTGTTTCCTAATATAAAATGTTGATTCTCAGATAATCTTTCATAAATATTCATATCATAATAATTGAACTCGCATCATTTCTATAAATATCTCAATTAATTGATACCTATGGTTACTAATGGTTGAGTTTGTAACCGAAACCACTTCTCTCTCTCTCTCTCTCTTTCTCTGTATATATATATATATATATAGGGTCCCTTACCCTTTGCATATTCATCTTTTCGAAAGCTTAGACCCGATCTGCATTTGTCCTGTTCCGAGTGCAAAGCCTCTTCAATAAAGACCTCTTTCTTTCTCTTCCATTTCTCATTTTGTTTATTGAAAGAGAATGGGTTCACGTGAGAGTGACATGTTTTAGTGAGATCCGTGAGACCACGATTTTACACTTGAAATTTCACAGCAAAACAATGTGAAGGTAAAAACCTTCACTGCAAAGCACTGTGAAGGTTCAGATTTTTTTACCTTCACAATATTTTGTTGTGAAGTTTTAAGTGTAAAATCATGGTCTCACGTGTCTCACGAAAACAGGATGGTCTCACGTGATACCAAGTCTCTCTCTCTCTCTCTCTCTCTCTCTCTATATATATATATATATATATATATATATATATATATATATATATAGGGACAAGTTCAAATGAAACGAAGTTTCAGTTGTAAACTAGGGGACAAAGAAGAGCGTGCCACGTGTCCACATCTTCACAGGTCATTCATGTATTATTTATCATGGATAATCTATCATTCAAGATTAGTAATACACGACTCATGATGAACAATACATGGATTATGAATTTGTGTATTATTCATTTTGAATAATTGTATTATTCATCATGAATAGTGCATGAACATTCACCTTCATTATTCATACTGAATAATGGACACCAGGAACACGTATTGTGCTCTTCTTTGTCCCCCTGTTTATAACCAAAAATTGGTTTTCAATTAAACTTTTCTCTCTCTCTCTCTCTCTCTCTCATATATATATATATATATATATATATATATATATATAAGGTCAGGTTCAGGGGAAAAACTCAAAAAAAAAAAAACGAAAAACTGAAGAACACCTGGTGGCCCTTCATCTGGACGGTATGTACTTGTACATACAAATAATTCGTAACATGCACACGTGCATAATGCACTTGTGCATAAAAACAAAAAACAACAACATAATTTATCTGTATGCAAATGTGCATATAGGATAGATGAAGGGCTACAAGAGTGTTCTTTAGTTTGCCCTTTTTTTGAGGTTTCCACTGAACCTCTCTATCTATCTATCTATCTATCTATCTATATATAATGGCTCATTTGAAAACTATAAATAAATACTTTAAGAATGGAGAGACCAATGAATAATCATAATGAATTACATAAATATTCATCATGATTAGTCATTGGGTCCTTTGCTCTAAAAATAACTTTCCTCTATGGAAAGAAGGGAAGATATTTTTAATGAAAAATAGGTAAGTGCATCAAAAACGTGTATCCATTTACCCGTAATAACATGCATCAAAGTTCTTGTATGCGTAATAATATTGAGAATACAAGTATTACAATAAAAGGGAAAATTTCAGAAAAATTCAATAAACTATCCTATTTTGAAAGATTAAGTCCTTGATTATTTTTTTGAATGAAAAAACTATCAGACTTTCTCATTTTGATTGATCAAGTTCTTGAACTATTTTTTTTGAATGAAAAACCTATTAAACTTTCTCATTTTGAATGGTTAAATCCTTGAACATTTTTCCTAACAAAATAGACCATTGAACTATCACGTTGTTGGCGACTCCTGTCATCAATATCCTTCTTTTTGATCTATTTTTTCATCTATCAAAAACGGAGAATAAAAAAGAGGGAGATCGATGGCAGGGCAACAACATGATAGACGATATTTTCCCAAGAAGTGGTGAGAGAGAGAGAGAGTGATACCGGTGTTTGCGTAGGGTTTAAATGGTGTAGGTTTGGATATGATAAAACTTATTTTGTTTTATTTTTACTTTAAAACCTTCCTAATAGGTTACATGTAGCTTTTTTTTTGTTAAAAAAATGTAAGTAACTAATTTCTAAAAGTTGTGTGTTTTTTTTATTTAAAATAAATGTTCAGTGACTTAATGATTCAAAATAAGAAAGTTTAATGGTTTTTTTTTATTCAAAAAAAAATAGTTCAGATCAAAACAGCAAAAGCAATTAATCATTCAAATAGACTTATTAATCAAAACACTCAACTTCAAGTAGTATAACCATTTAAGATGAAAATCCATGAACTAGATACTATACAAGCGAATCAATAGTAAAAACGAGCATCTCCACTCCAGAAGTTAAAAACTAGCATAAAAGTTCTATGATAAATTGGAAAGATAAGCTAACCAAAGAATAAATATGTGTTTCGTCTGCTGGAAAAAGCCATAACGGGAGGATTACTAGCGATCGGCCGGAGAAAACGTGGCTATGATCGTGATCCCTGGTGGCCGTATCACCCGAATCACTGTTCTGCCACTAATCCGTCGGAAAAAATCCACTAATCACTTCTCTTCTTTTGAGCTATTTTTCTGATTATTTCTTTTATGTATACTATTTTAACAGTTTGGAGTACACAATCCCCTCCCCCACACTTAGATGGTGCAATATCTTCATTGGAAAGTTTCTAATTAGGCTAGGTACAAGGGAACAAAGGGTTATTGTAGGCTTAGTGTTTGAAGAAAGAGTGCCTAGATCACATCCTAAGTTGGAATGTGGTACCCCGTGCAGCCGAATGACCTCTTTCACGAAAACCTCCGCCACCGATTGTGCATTAAACAGATGTTTCAGACCAATAAAATGTGTGTATTTATTGAAACGGTCCACCACTACTAAAATCGAACTCAAGCCGTTGGAACAAGGCAACGTTTCGATGAAATCCATCGAAATGTCCTCCCAAACCGTATTCGGTAGAGACAAATGTTGCAACAACCTCGCTGGAGATCCGCTTAAGTTTTTGTTGCGCTGACAAACTTCTCACTTTTTAACCGCCTCGACTATATCCTTCGTCATTTCAACCCAAAAAACTTCAACCACTATATGTTGGTATGTCCTATCTTCCCCCGAATGCCCCCCGATAGGAGAAGCATGGAATTCCTATAACAAAATAGGAATCATCGTGGATTTTCTGGATAAAACCAAACGTCCTTTATAGAATAAAAGCCCCTGTCTCAGCTCAAACCCTTTATGGATCGTCGAATCTTGCAAAAGATCGTTGCTAATTTTCATTATCTGCTCATCTTGCTCTATTTCCTGTCTCAACTTATCCCATTGTCTCCATTGCGGACCCCCAATATTCGAGCATTCTACCACCTCAGATTTCTGAGATAACGCATCTGCAGACCGGTTAGCACAGCCCGGTTTATAGACGATCGAGAAGTCATATCCAAGTAGCTTACTCACCCACTTTTGGTACTCCGGCTCTACTACTCGTTGTTCTAGCAAAAAACGTAAACTTTGTTGATCACTTCGCACCGTAAAGTGTCGTCCCAACAAGTACGACCTTCACTTCTTTACCGCGAAAACTATCGCCATCAACTCTTTTTCATACACCGATTTCTGCTTAGCCCTCTCCCCAAGTGCTCGGCCAAAATATGCTATAGGCTGCTCATGCTGCATCAAGACATACCCCAACCCAAACCCCGACACATCTGTTTCAATGATGAAATCGGTCGAAAAATCAGGAAGTTGCAGAACCGGAGCCGTTGACAACAATTTCTTTAATTCATCAAAAGCTTTATGGGCTTCGTTTGACCACTGGAATTTGTTTTTCTTAAGTAAGTCGGTAAGAGGGTTAGCAATTATCCCATACCCCTTAATAAATTTCCGGTAATATCCGGATAAACCCAAAAATCCTTGTAACTCGGTTACCGTTGTGGGGATTTTCCATTCAACTATAGCTTTGATTTTAGAATCATCCACTTCCACCCCTTTTCCCGAAACAACATGTCCAAGATACACCAATCTATCTTGACCAAACTCACATTTCTTCTTGTTAGCATAAAGTTGATGTTGAGCTAAAACATCGAACACCTTCCGTAAATGATCGATATGCTCTTCCATCATTTTGCTATATACCAATATATCGTCAAAGAATACCAATACAAACTTTCGCAAAAACGACTTAAACACCTCATTCATCAGACCCTGAAAAGTTGATGGTGCGTTCACTAACCACAATGGCATCACTCGATATTCATAGTGCCCTTGATGCGTCTTGAATGTTGTTTTCTGAATATCGTCGTCTTTCATTCTAATCAGATGATATCCATATTTCAGATCTAACTTTGAAAATATGTGGGAGCCAAACAATTCATCCAACAGCTTGTCTATAACGGGTATTGGAAATTTATCGACTACAATAACTTTATTCAAGGCCCTATAATCATACAACATCTCCAACTACCGTCTTTTTTCTTTACTAGCAACACTGGACTGGAGAAAGGACTTGCATTTGGTTGAGTTATTCCCACCTCTAACATTTCCTTAACCAATTTCTCAATCTCATCTTTTTGGTAATGATGATATCGATATGGCCTGACATTCACCGTCTCTGTACCCTCTTTCAATAGAATATCGTACTCCGTCCCTCTTATTGGTGGTAATCCTTGTGGCATGTGAAACACCCGATTGAACTCCGATAACAATTTTTCCATAATCGGTAATTCCCCCTTATTTCCCCTGCACTCAATTCCACATTCTCCCAATTCCACCAAGACTCCATAACCTTCCTGTTGTATCGTCTTTCCCATAGTTTTTAATGACACCTTTGATCTGTCCAACGAAGGATCGCCTCTCAAAGTAACAGATTTACCTTCTATCGTAAATTTCATTAGCTGTTGTTTCCAATTTGTAAAAGTTGCTCCCAACATTTCAAGCCACTGTATTCCCAAAATCACATCATTGTTACCAATTTGTATGGGTAGGAAATCTTCAATTATTTCCAAATTTTGCAATGAGAGAGTGATATGACGAGAAATCCCTCCTCCCTGCACTACATTTCCCGTCCCCATAGTGATCGTATACTCCTTGGTGTCCTCCACAACCAACTTCAATTGATTTACTACCTCTTTTGAAATAAAATTGTGCATTGCACCACTGTCAATCAACACCACCACTTTCTGATTATTAATAGTCCCTTCCATCTTCATTGTTTTCGGATTTGTCAAACCAACCACAGAGTTCATGTGAACTTCAACCTTTTGCCCAATATCTGCCACATCAACCGTATTGAGTGATTTCCCTTACTCTTCAGAAACATACTCTTCGTTATCCTCTTCTGAATAAGAGAACATTGATCTCCTTCTTTTTACACTTATGGCGTGGTGAATATTTCTCATCACAACGATAACACAACCCTTGAGCTCTCCTTTGTTGCACCTCTTGATCGGATAGACGCCTAAAATCAGATCCATATTTCGTGACGGAAACAGGGGACGAAACCGAACCATCTGAGCTACTTTTCACTTCTGTTGGTCCACTCGTACTTTTTTTCATCAAAAATGAAACTCTCTCCCTTCCAATCACTTTGTTCTTCATTTCGATCTTCGAAGCCGTCTCCATGGCTTCGTGATCGATCGTTTAATTCGAGTTTCTTTTCTCGTCAATCACCCATCTTTAATGTGCTAAAATGGTAAAACTAAACTACATTAATGTGTTTTTGTGTTTGATAGGTTCGAAAAAGTGTGGAGCGAAAAAGGGATAAAACAATGATTTTTGACAGATTTACGTAACTGTGGCGTTTCAAGCGTATCTTACTCGTCCGAACTCCGATTTAAGCAATTCAAGATTTTCTGGAAAGCCAACAGAGAGGGCTACAACTTTGAAGTTTTGTCTTTTTGCAAATGCGGAGTGAATCTAGGCCGAAACAGATGTTGAAGTAAAAAACGTACTGTTGGACAACAAAAAAAGAAGAAGGTACAAGTCGTAAGAGCACAACTTATTTATTGTACAAGAATTAACAGCACAAAGTCTTTGTTCAAATGAGGTGGCTGGAAAGTCTTGAAACAAAGCACATAGTGGTTTTATATAGAATTATATAAAAAAAATAATGAAAAAAACGAGATGAGCTTTGTTGGGTTGGAAAGTTCGGCCGAGAAAAAGAAAAAAAAAGAGTAAACTACACTTTTGGTCCCTGTGGTTTCCCAAAAGTAACACATTTCGTCCCTGCAGTTTTAAAAATACAGTTTCACCATCGTGGTATGCAAAAATGACAGGATTTGGTCCCTCCCATTAACGGCCGTTAAATAATCTCATTAGATGAGGGGTATTATAGTCTTTCTCCACTTTTATCTCACTTTTCTTTAATAAATAAATAAATATATGAATTACAGGGACCAAAAATGTAACTTACTCTGATATATATACCAAAAAATAACTTTTTAATATACAAATACAATTACACACACACACACACACACACACACACATATATATATATATATACATACATACATGATATACGAACAAACCCAAATTCACACCTGAAAACAAATTCAAAATCTAAACATCAAATCCAAATTAAAATGAAAACCAAAATCAAGATCCAAAATCACAGTCCAAACCAAATTCAAGATCCAAAATCAGAGTTTATTAGAATCAAAACAATAAGACCCTAACCCAAAATTAAACCAAGGACTTAGATAAAACAAAACCGTAAATCCAGATCTTCATCTTAAAAAAAAATCGAAATCTTAATCTTCATCCCTACATCTAAATTACAAATCCATACCATAAAATCAAAATCTAATGATGGAAGTGTTGAAATCGGAGGAGATGCAGGTTAGTTGAGAGCCAAAGAGAGATGGTTGTGGTCGCCATTCGTTAAACCCAAAATCTTGTGCAAATCGAAGGTGCGAATCGTGAAACCTAGGTCTTCGGAGGTGCAAATCGGGAGGTACAGGTCGTGAAACCCACGTCATCGACGGCTATTTGTGCTTCGTTGATGCAAATTGACGGTGTAGGTGGTGGCAGCAACCCAAGTAGGCAGATGGTGGTGGCAGCAACCCAACTTGGCGGATGGCGGTGGCAGCAACCCAAATAGGTGAAAAAGGGTGTCGGAGTTACAGTCGTGGGGGAGGTTTCATAGCCGGAGGGGGAAGAGATTTGTAGATGTGGACTGTGTTTGTGCCATGAAGTTCGTCGGAGGTAAAAGGAGGGAGGGAGATAGAGATCTGTGGCGACTTTGTGGCTGTCGTCGACATTTTGACCGGATAAATTGTTGTCGACGTTGTGGCTGTCGGCGACATTTTAGCCAACGTTTTGAAGGGTGGGAGGTCACAACTCACATGTCGATGTATATATATATATATAAATATAATATAATATAGTACAATAATTAGATCAAATTACATTTATAGTCCCTCTAAATAACATATTTATTAATTTTGTAAAAAAATGTGACTAAAAGCGGAAAAAGACGAAAATACTCATCATCTAATGAGATTATTTAATGGCCGTTAACAGGAGGGACCAAATCCGGTCATTTTTGCATACACGATGGTGAAACTGTATTTTTGAAACTGCAGGGACGAAAGGTGTTACTTTCGAGAAACCACAGGGACCAAAAGTGTAGTTTACTAAAAAAAAGGAAAAGAAGTGGGTTTGAATTCTAGTACTCATACTCATGTTTGGAGTCTTGGAGAGATGGAAAATAATAAAAAAAAGGAAACACAAATTTTAAGAAAAAAAAGAAGATTCGCTTTCTTTGTGGGAAAAAGAGAGGCAACAACTTTAATATAGGGTTGTTGAGTTTTTTTCTTTGTGGTAGAGACGTGGAGAGGAAAAAAAGAGGGGTCGTATGAGACAGATCTGATAGAAAAAAAGGAGAGAATCGGTGGTCATTCACAGGGACGCACATACACAGGGAGCTCACGACGGGCACTGATTTTTAGCAGCGAAAAGGAATTTTACGGCTGAAAATCACAGCCGTAAAGTCTCGTTTTGGGACGTTTTGACAGTAGCAAAAGCGTGGATTTTGGGACTCGTTTAAGGTCGTTTGGCAGCAGCAGAAACATCAAGAACAAATATTGTTGCTGCTGCGTTTTTTCTTAGAAAACTGGAGTTGTTTTGCTGTTAACAGGGTATTTTGTTTTCTCCCGTTTAATCCTACGTTTATTTCTTGTTCGTTTCAATTAAGCATAACATATTTGTTGGTTTTGATGTTAGTTTTAAAATAAGATTCGAGTTGTTTGCTTTGGTGCTACTGGTTTTAAAAGTTTGGACTAGTTTTGTTAAGTGCTCGTATTTAATTTCTATTGGAATCTATTAGTCAATTGATGTTGGTTTCGATTTTTTTAATTAATAAAGTTTAGGTTCATGATTTATTAGATTGCACACCAAGTGTTTGAAGAAAGTCCTAGGTGAGTTGATGTTTTTATTGAATCGTTAGTAACTAAACGGGGTGATTCCGATGTTCTTTTATTAGATAAAGTTCCCGTTTTTATTAGTTTTCACTAATTGATGTTTAGTTATAAAGTTACGATTTTTAGTAGTTTAACTCTCAACTCCCATGATTTTGAAACTAGTGTATTTGTGCCAAGTAGACATCGTTTTGTTGATTAATAAGTTTTGAGTTTAATTCAATTTAATTGGGTAGCTAATCTTTGTAACACACGTGCATTCAGTTTTAACACAAGTAGTTAACCTAACCACTTACTCCCTGAGAAGAACGATACCCAACTTACCTGTTATTCCCTATTTTCAAGTTCTAATTGCTAACAAACACTCAAGATGAGAATTCCAAAATCATATGTATTGATCAATCACAACAATTACAAACTTACAACTTTCTCACTCTACAAGATACTCTCTCTCTAGAATGATATGAATTATGATCTTCTCTAATACGCTCACTCTACTTCTGATTGATACAACATCTAACAAAGAAAACAAGGTATTTATACCTCCAACAATTATAAAGAAAACAAAATTACAATTACATTGACTTTGACTTTTATTACAAAAGACTTTGACTTTGATGAAAGTTGACTTTCCAGCTTTGACTTCTTGATCTTTTGTCTTCAATCTTAATGATCTTGAATCCAACATATTTATGCTCTAACAATCTCCCCCTTTGGATCGAGATCATTACTAAAAGATTTAGCAATGCGATCTTCTTTCTTTAAGCTCGATTGAAGTAACCCCCCCTTTGAAAAATCTTTATCTTCTCTTGTAATCTCCCTTTTGATACAAACAAGATATACAAACTCCCCCTTAACATGATGAAATTCTTCTTTAGCTTTGTCTTCAAAAACTTTCAACAATCTTCCCAACGTCTGATCTTCAAAAATAATAACAATCTCCCCCAAGGTTGTACACAAACCTTTTTCAGACTTGAAAAGAAAATATCTTCAAATTTTCAGATTTAGCACACTTTGCTCCAGCAAATTATCTTCAACACTTCTATTGTTTTCATCTTTCAACAATCTTAAATATTTTCTCCCAGCTTTAACTCAAACTCTTCATTCGGACATTTTTTTTTCATTCAAACTCTTTCAAACATTTCTTGAACTCTTCTCCCCCTTTTTGATGATTTGAGCATCGATATCATCAAAACTTTCTCCAAGAAATGTATTTGAAAACTTTCTGACCAATGATCTTTCAAACTGAGCCTCTGATTCAACGTCAATCCGAACAATCTATTCATCCAGATCTTTTCAAATCTAGACAAAATAATCGTGTAACACCTGAATCAACAAATGAATCAGTTAATATGCCTGTCAGTAACACGAAGTCACTATGTGTAACAAATACACAATATAAAGGAGTTTTTTTTTATGTTCACTCCCCCAGGGCTTCCATCCAATCATCGAAATACCACAAAGGCAATTTCTATGAATGTTATGACAAAGAAACAAATTCTTTGTGTGTTCGTGCAAGTGTAGAAAGAATTAAGCACAAATGATTGCTTTAAGTAAGGCTCAACATTGTGTAAACCACTGAGACAACAGTAGATAAACACAGACTCAATGTGCATAATTGAAGTGCGAAGGTGGGGCAGACTTCCTTCTTTTTCAATATCCAGATTTTCCAAATGAAAACCAGATAGCATATGTGCTGCGTCCCCTTGAAAATGTGAAATATTTTCTTTTTGAGAAGAAAATGAGTGGTTGGTGGGCTATTAAGCAAGAGTTGGCATGGGCTACTTGCCTGTTTCAATAATGTTCACGAAAGAATTGTGAAACATTAGTAATGTGGTTGCCCGACTCAGAAAGTAGTTGGTGCGGAGTTTGATATTCTTTTACTCTGATCTCACACCCTCTTTCTTTTTATCATTAAGCGCACATCTAACCAAACTCTCCTTTACATTTTACCTCATCACACCCACACTCATTTCTTTTAGACTCCTCACACTCAATCTCTATGGATTAACTTCTTGGGTAGAAATCACTGGTTAACGTGATTCCATAGAAGTTCATTTAAATCCTAGCACAAAGAACCCATATAATCCTATGAAAGCATAATGTTGCTAAAAAAATGGTTTAACTTTAGCAGTTAAAGCTCATATACAAGTGTCAGATGAATGTATGCTCATAAAATATAATCATGAAGATTTGAGCATTTTTAGACATTGAAGCATTTTCAAACAAATATATGAATGAATGAACATGAATGCAAAAGACTTGTTTGAAAATCTGACATTGTATGAAAATGATCAGAAATGAATGATATAACAATCAAAGCTTAAGGTCAAGAATAATGGATATTGTCTATACGAAACAAAAATATAGACATTCTTGAAATGACGTTTCGAAATGAAATATCGCTCAAAATTCTTTAAAGTACAAGCGGAGTGCCTTACCATCGAAAAATTGTTTCAATTTAGAGACATGGTAAGAACATGTTAAACAAAGTCAAACCGGTGTGTGTGAATACTTGAAAGTATATAGAAAAGACAATACGCAAGTATTTATCTTTGGAAACACACGGTTTATTTAACAATTAAGCACAAAAAATAAAATGAAAACATTTAAAATCACACTTCCAAATTATAAAATCTGTTTAAGAATCGGGAAGTGGTTTGAACATTTCAGAACATGTTTTCTATATCTGAAAGTTGTCCTTCTTTCAGATATATTTGAGATTAAGATAAGAAATTTACCTTTTCGCTCATTCTTAATTCTCATAAAGTCAGCTGAAGTCATTAAGATACGATCATGTCAGCTTCTCTCATCCTGCATAAGTCTCAAAGTCATGTCAAAGCAACTTTTATTCACAAAGACATAAAGCAGTAAAACGATGAAAGTACGAGTTCTGATCTGAAATAATTAGAAATCAATATCTTTTACTCCCCTTGAAATTATGCATCTAAAATATATCAGTGAAAAAGCACATGATAGAGATCTACAATTCTCTTGTGAATTGTAGTTCGTCATATCTTTCCAATGCATAAATTTTAGAAAATTATGTACTCCCCCTTGAAGGTTGATTTCCTCATTTGATTATCTGAGTACACTCTCTTATCAGCCCGGGAGTAGCATTTCTTTTTCATCATTGAAGAGTGAGTCCTAAACTGTTGTGTTTAGAAGTCAAACTTCGTTGAAGTACGGGTTCTAAGCTGATTTACTTAGAAGCCTTGGTTCTCTTACTCCCCCTTGACTTGTGGTGCCTGCAACATAGAATCAATCTTCGGTTTTGGTACCCACTGGTATTTGGGTCCATAATTGTTAGTTGCAGTTCTTATGAGAGAAACTGAATAAGAACCATACCAGTAATGATCACTAGCTTTATGAAAAAATCATATGTATGACAATAAGAACAATACCTCTTTTTAGATAACCTGATCAATTGATCTCTTGAATAAACAAGATCAGGTTTACCTTTCAGCACTTTGTTCTTCTTGGCTATTGATGCATGTACAAATGATTTGTTACTTTTCTTCTCTTCCTTCTTTCTTTTCTTTTCTTCCTTCTTCTCATCATTCGTCTCATTTTCAACCACTGGTTTCACTCTCCATACCAGTTTTTCTTCTTTATATCTCCTTCTTCTATGTGTACCTGAACCATCTATTTTGCTATCATAGAAAAGATTAGTAGTACGAATCTGATTGGAAGATTTAAATGACCTTTTTGTAGAAACAGTTTGCTGATGTGAGCTTGATGCTGGCTTATTAGAACCAACTGAACTATTTCTAGGTGAGTGGATTTTTGACTCTGGAGTCGTTTGCTCAGTCACCACCACCTTTGAAACAATCTTTTCAAGCTCTGTTACCTTTGAAGAGTAATTGTCTCTTTCTTTTACGAGAAGGTCAATCTTCGTCTTGTATTCAGACTTCGTTTGCTGCTCTATAAGCACACAAGTAGATAGCTCAGATAACTTTGCAGTTAGCTTCTTTATCTCTGTTTCAAATAAGCTTCTTTCTTCCTCAAAGTCCATTTCAGCATTTGTCCTCTGACCAGATATTTCTTTGAATATCCCAACATTCTTCTGTTCTATGATCTTCTTCTCTTTATCAAATTTCTCTCTTTCCAGTATGATTACTTTCTCAAAGTCAGAAATTTGTTGAGAAAGTTTTATACATTTCAGCTCAACCATCTTCTTCTCGTCAGCACATTTTCTGAAAAAATCTGAGAACTTCTTAGCAAACTCTTTCTTTTCTTTCTCAAAAAATGATCTTTCTTCAACAATTTGAAATTCTAATTCAAAGATCTTCTTTTCATTAGCACACCCTGTTTGCTGAGACTTGACAATGTGATCTTCTAATTCTGAGAACTTGTTCTTTAACTCAGTGTTTTCAACTTCCAAAAACAAGACCTTTTCTTCATTAAGCCCAGAAGTCTGTTTCAGAAGATCTTCATTAATAGTCTTTAAAGCACTAACTTCTTCTCTCAGTATCTTCCTTTCATCATTATATCTCTTTGATCTCTTTGAGTAGTAGTCAACTGAGGAAGCAAGATTTTTGTTCTCTAATTTGAGCTTTTCAATCTTCTTTTCTTCATCATCAGAAAAATATCCCATCTTGAATTATCTGTTACAAAAAGAACTTGAACTTGATCGTTAATCCAAATGAAATCACAAAAATACAGAAAAACTTGAAATAAGAATTCAGAAATTTTGATCACAAAAAGAACTATGTCCCCCTCCGCAGAAATTTTGATCACAAAAATAACTATGTCCCCCTGCGCAAACCTTGACGAACTGGCGCAAACTATAGATCTCGCGCAAACCTCTAAAATCGATCAAATCTTCATCAAAAAATCATCTAGACCTCGAATTCTGATTCGAAACTTTATCAATTCGATCGTCTAACCATCTAGAACCAAAATCTATCACTTAATTTCGATCAAAAACACAAATCGATACAAAATTGACTCGAACAAAGTGCGTGAACTTGTGAACTGGAAAACCACAAAAATTCGAAAATTAAAACTCAATTACAGTGCAATTGATGAATAAAACTATACAGACTCGATCGATTATACTATATGAACAAAACCTGATCGATTTCAACTCCTAATTCGCACAAAAACTCAAATTTGATTTGATCTTCGATGAACAGTAATGATGAACAGTGTCAACGAACTTTTCTTGAATTCTTGATCTGATTTCGATTGGATCTGCTCTGATACCAATTGTTATTCCCTATTTTCAAGTTCTAATTGCTAACAAATACTCAAGATGAGAATTCCAAAATCATATGTATTGATCAATCACAACAATTACAAACTTACAACTTTCTCACTCTACAAGATACTCTCTCTCTAGAATGATATGAATTATGATCTTCTCTAATACGCTCACTCTACTTCTGATTGATACAACATCTAACAAAGAAAACAAGGTATTTATACCTCCAACAATTACAAAGAAAACAAAATAACAATTACATTGACTTTGACTTTTATTACAAAAGACTTTGACTTTGATGAAAGTTGACTTTCCATCTTTGACTTCTTGATCTTTTGTCTTCAATCTTAATGATCTTGAATCCAACATATTTATGCTCTAACATTACCCCTTTACTGGATTAAGTTAGGTTTATAAATTTAAACCTTGTTGTGCGTTTGACGACGCATGCATCACTTCGCTCAACGTGACAGGATTCAACAAACGCAGTTCGACCTTAATTGAATTTTCCAAGCCGTTGATAAACTGACCTAGGAACACTTCTTCTGAAGTTCCATCCAATGGCGCTGCATACTCTACGAATTTTCTCCTGTAATCATCAATTGATCCATCTTATTTTACTGCTAAAAATTGTTCACAAAGTGATCCATAGGCCTTCGATCTAAATTGCCTTAAGAGCATCTGCTTCAGATCCTCTCAACGAGTAATCGGATGCCTCTTATTTTCCCATAGGAACCATTTCAATGCATCTCCATCAAAAGCGATGAATGAAACATCAATTTGTTCTTCCTGATTTAAATGATTTAATGAGAAATACCTTTCAGCTCTTAAAATCCAGCCATCTGGATTTGTTCCATCGAAGGCTGGAATTTCCAGTTTCCTTCCTTTAACAGCAAGAAAACGATTAGGATCGTAATTAGCTCCAATTCCACCGATTCCTCCCATTTTCCTCCATATCCAGTTGCGTCTCTTCCTTCTGTTGATAGAGATGCATCCAGTTTATTAGCCACTTCTTCCTGTTGTTTGCTAATCTTCTCAATCTTCTCCAAAATTTCTTACATCCCTTTCTTAATTGATCCAACACTGCTCTCCAAATCATCGACTCGATTGGTAACACTATGTGTCACCATTATCGGATCGTGAGTGCTCTGATACAAATTTTCTATACACTAGAAGAAATTAGGTGAAAAGTGTAGTGGGATTCCAAACGTAAAACACTTCCTATGGCTTTCGAGAGGCCATGGTCTCTCCCGGAGCTCTCGCTCAATTACAATCGAATATAAAACAGAACCAATCGACCTAACAACCCTTCCCACGATAAAAAGGACTCCCGCCTATTATTTGGAGATCACTTACCAAAAATACCCCCACTTATTCTAAAAGTCAAAATACAAGAAAGAGACCCTTAACAAACTACGGTTTTATCCCTTTCTCCTATACGTAAACCGTATTGGAGGTTTAGAAACATAGTCTCCAATAAATCTAAAAGTTTCTCCCAGACTTAATGGTAAACAAAATTAACATAAAATAAAATAAATGACTTAGAGCATAGGGTTAACTCCTACTGAGTAGGTGCTGCAGAAATGACTGAGGCCAATACTGCCCCCTGATGCTTGGTGAGCTCCTCAGGTTATGTTAGAAGTTTGTCAACTGCCTCTGGATGAGCGTCCTTCTATACAATGAACACTACATCATCCTTTTCTTTTTCCCATTTTTAGTGAATGACATTCACCCTCACAAGTTGCTGCATGGTGGATTCCAGCTTCTCCATCTTCTTCATCAACATTCCCTCCATTTTTCTTGAATGCCTGTAGCAACTCCTTCTTTTGTTTCTCCATTCTAATGCTCCACAAAGCATTCCGATCCTCCATCCTCTGTAGCATTATCTCCTGTTGTCATTCCAAAAGCTTTGTGATAGATACAAAAAAGAGTGTATCCAATGCTTGACCTCCTTGGGTTTGAATAACAGGTGCTGAAGGACCTGCTTGTTGAGTTGTTGTTGTGGCATGAGCAGAGTTTGTTGTAGCATGTGTTACCTGCTTCATTTTCTCTTCTACATTCTTCCTTATACGAATGAATTTCATGACTTCAATGGTTGTCTTTCCCTTGATGACTTCATAAGTGCGTGGATCAAGGCTGGATTCCACAGATCACCTTTCTGATTTTTTGCACATGACTATATGCTTTTGTTGATCACCTCTCCGATGCTGAAAGGTTTACATGTCATTATAAAGTAAAAAAATACCATTCCTTCATATGTTATACTTATGTCATGAGTAGCAGGCAGTAAAGTATGCCTCAGAAATATAGAACCATGGGTTTGCATTTGACAGAAAACCACTATTCTCCTTAAGGATGATGGATCCTTTGGCATCCTTCCACTTGGCCCCTGGTTGACCCAATGTCTTGAAATTCTTTCCAACATCAGCCTCAGAAGCTCTGAGAGTCTAAGATCACTGATTCTTAAAGAGAGAAAGTAGAGAGAGAGTATGGAAGCGCAAAGTAATCAGATCAATTAAAGTGTGAGTGCCAAAGTTACAAAACAAAGGCTCTAAGGGGACTTAAATACCCCTAGCCTTTACAAAACATATAGAACATTAAGAACATACTAGGCTAGAAAATAAATACAATGATTACTATAAAAACAGATCTAACAATCTCCCCCTTAGTAATCATTGGCGCGGTGGTCTTCAAAAACAATCTTCAAAAACAGCATAGACCAACCAGGCGACTTTGGAGAATCACCGACGCTCTTCTCGTTGACGAAGTCTATTCAAACCAACTAAAACTTCCAGTCGTCTTAGAGTTGAGCGGAGATTCAATCTCTCTTGAATTGAATCTAAAGTCTTCTGGATAGGTCGGATTTCATCATTATCAACCAGGAATGCATTTTCTCTTGTTTCCAAAAATCTTCTTTTGGCCTCCTTCAGACGTTGCTCCAGCTGAAGCTTGATCACCTTTAAGGTTCCATCGGAGAAATGTGCAATTTCTTCAAACCTGAGAAAGCATTTTTCATTAGAGCCATTCTTGTACACAACTCCATATGGATCTTCAACAATGGTGAGAAGAGAATAAGACTCTAAGTTCGGTAAGCTTCGGTTGGGCCTAAGAAGATTAACAACCGACTGAAAACTTTCGACGGCCATCTGAAAATCAAAATCTCGGAAGAATCGGATTTGTCGTCGAATAAATCTTTTAATGACGAACAAAGCTTGTGAAATATCATGTGATCTATGATACAGATTCCTGAAGTGGTCATATAAGAATTCAATATCATCTATAGAAAGGTCAGTGAAGTCTGCCTCTGAAAATTTATACCGCTTGTAGTCTCTTCTTTCAACTTCAAAATCAGGATACCAGATATTCAGAAACTTGTTGATTGTGACACTGATGACTCGAACAATCAAGTGTTGAGAAGACAGGGTACTATTCCTTTTGCGCTGGCACTTAATGAACATTAAGTATTCATATTGATAGGCATCTGACTCTTTCTCTACTCCAAGGATTGCATAGATGTTAATCGGCCTTCTTCTAGAGACAAAGATGTTTCTCTGAGTGTCTTCTAGAAAGGCTGATCTTTGCCTTGATGCCAAATATCTACGTTGCAAATTCCTTTGTCTTTGACGTCTAGATAAAGCTGGTCCTTCTTCTAGAATAGATGGTGGAATTACAAGATCAGAAGGTGGAACATCAGCTTATGTTCTTGACGACTGACCAACTTCAAATGATCTTGAAGGAATAGTGGTAGTCGAAGCTGAACTAGCAACAGGAGTAGATGTGACATTAGCTGATTCAGGAATCTCATCATGAGCAGGAAGATCACTGTATAACAAATCTGCTTCTTCTTCATCTTTCGCATCCATGAACACTGAGTCATCTTCTGTATCTGATATGATAACGATATCATCACAATCTTCTTCATTAACTTGACATATCTTTTCAAATCTGACATCTTCATCTTCATCATCATCAGAATTAATCTCTATGAAGTTAGCAAAGAATGTCCTCATGTCATTTGCAGCTTCAGATTCTTCAACTTCATGAACATTTGCAGAAACATCTGGATCCATATAAACAATAATTTGCATATTATTGTTAATATTACTCTCAGAAATATTCAGTTCATTATGCAAGGAAGACAGATCAACATTTTCAATCATAGCATTCACTAAATACTGAATGTTGCAGTCTTGAACAGATTCACCACTCTTTCCTTTATCACTAGCCACTTCTTCTTGAATATCTTCTCTAGATTCAGAAGATCCTTCAACTCTCGGTCTCTTTGCCATCTCCCCCTCATGGCTTTGATGATCAGGATCATCTTGGTCATGTCGGCGCTTAAGAGACGGGCCGGCCTCAGTTCTGCAACTTTGCTCATGAAAATCAAGCCTGGAAGATAAATCAGAGAAGGCTTGAGACATAAAAGATTTGAGATCAGAAAAACTTGTATGAACTTCTGATCTGAATGCATGAAACTCATCAGATAAAGCAGTAATCCGGTCAGATTCAGAAGAAGAAACTGGCAGCGGCGTAGGTTGGAAGTTCCGTAGCAAAGAAAGAAGATATTGATCCTGATGTTGTGGCGGTGACATAGACAGTAGACGCGCATATAGTAGATCAGTCAACTCAGAAATAGGTAGTTCATGAAGAGAAGACCTTGAAGATGTACCAGAAGGAGCAGACATAGAAAGTCCCGCATACATAGAAATCACCGAAGGAAACGGAAGAGAAACAATCGAAGAAGTAGTTGAAGTCACAACAGAAGAAGGTTCACGAAGAACTACCCTAGATGGGCGTCTGAAAGGAATCTCGGGAGGAATGACAGATGTATCAATCTCAAGCATCTTGCCTTTGAAGAAAGTCTTCAACTTCAGAATTTGAGCTTCCTTTTCTGCATCCATTTTCTCTGATAACTGACGAATAACATCATTCAAAGTAGAGAATTTGTCAGTAGATACCCGAGCTTTATCAGAAGAAAGCTCTACAGCTGGAACTTGAATAGCCGCAAGTGAAGTTGCTGGAGCTTGACTTTGTACCGAAGATGAGGCTTGATCAAATGCTGTATCCAATTCATTTACTTGAAGATGTGCAACAGAAGGATTAACAGGAACAGAATCATCTTCAGATAGAACTTTTGTTGAAACAACCACTTCCGGTGTCCTAACCTTCCTTTCATAAACCTTAAGACTTGGTTTATCACTATCATCATCATCATCATCATCATTATCATGATCAGAGAATCTTCAGCATCATCATCCCCATAAATATCACTAATATGAACATCACCATCATCAATATCATCAGAAGTAACATGAATAGGAGACTCAGTAACAATTTATGTTAGAACATTCTCAATTTGTTACGAAGCAACATCCTCTTGAACTATTTCTTCTTCAACAAAAACCGCAACTTCTTGCTTATTTTCAGCTTCAGGCTCTTGTTCAGGAATAGCTGCTTCAGCTTCAACATCTTTTTCAGCAGCTTGATTGTCATGAGAAGGCTCATCTTGTACAGCTTCCAGAAACTCATTCTCCATGCAATATTCTATGACATCCTCATCTGTAACATCAACGTAGTTGGAAATAAGAGCATACAGAATGGTCATAGAATAGTTGAAAGACCTCTTCTGCTTCTGAATATAAGTCATTTCAGAGTCTGGAACCTGAGGCCAAGATAACCTGCGAGGAATGGCTGGATTGCTGCGAAGCATGCTTCGAACAATAAGTTTCAGAAATATAATGAACGGAATGAACTTCCGTTTCTTGTTGGTGAACTTGTCATGTACCACCTCCGAGAGTTCGGTCCAAAAAATAAAAGTGTAGTCGACATGCAAGTCATAGACGACTGCATAGAACAATCGGAGATACATTAGACTTGCACTGTCTGTGCCAGAATGCTTCGATGTCAGGCACCTGATAATAACTGAGAACAGTGCATACCATACTGGAGGTAGATTAGACTTGTCAAAGTCTGTAACTTTGTTTAGTTGACCAATATATCTAAGCTGTTTGATTCCCTCAAATACTTCCTCTTCTGATGGAAAACTGTCATAGGTAGTACGACCTGGTCTGGAATTCGACTCAGGAAGCTCCAGTATCAATCTCAGTCTCTTGTAGGAAAGAAAAGATTCAAATTGATCAATTTGAAGATCAAAGTGATGCGGACGAGCCATTTCATTCTTTGTTATAGAATTCCAAGCCTGTTGAATGTAGACCTCAGGAACATCAGCAAAAGAAGACAGAGCTTGAGCAATTGGATGTCCTCGAAGAATAGATCGAATAATTGGATGGATCTTTATTCTATCAAAGTCCACAAAATAGTTGTTCGGCTTGTAAGGCATATACATGATGGTTGGGAACACATCATTTGGTGTTCGACGAGAAGCAGAAAGATCGGCTCCAACAGAAGGATGAGACGGCATGGGAGTATCATGAGAAGCTCGATCAGACGGATCATCGAGAATGGCATTCTCGTCTTGAATCATTGGATCTGTATTTGTTTTAGAAGACATAATAGACCTGGAAAACAAAATGAAAAAGAATTAGACAAAAATAAAATAAAATATTCTAAGTATGGTTTGCGTGCCAAGTTAGAGGCGCAAACCAAGGTTTGCGTGTTGAACGTGAAACGCAAAGCCAAGTTTGCGTTTCAGTCATGAGTCGCAACAGTAAGTTTGCGTATCTAACATGGTCCGAAAACTATACTTAGAAAGACAAAACAAGACAAACAAAAACACAAAAGGAGGTTTGCGTATCAAATGTGATGCGCAAAGTTCACTTTGCGTGTCCAACGGGAGACGCAAACTAGACTTTGCGTGTCCTGTTGGTTGCGCAAAGTACACTTTGCGGGTCAATCATACTTGATATAAAAACCCAAAAACAATACACGAAGCACAAACACAAAGAGAGTTTGCGTGTCAAAGAAATGAAATAGAAAAGTAGAAGGCCGAAGGTCAGATAGAAGGAACAAACAAGCGGGAAAAAGAAATGAAATAGAAAAGCACTTATTTAAGCCAAGAAAAACTAAAACAAAACTAAAGCTAAAAAACATAACATAAACAAAATAATTAAAAAAAATTGTAAAAATATACCTGAAATCCTTTCACTCCCCCTACACAAATGCACAAATATTTAACTGTTAGTAGAGCAGATGTGTAGAAAAAAAAACTGAGAAACATACCTGTTTAACTTCTGATCAGCACAGATAATTTTCTTACTTACTCCCCCTCAACCACAGAAAAAATCAGATAACTTTTTCAGATAAGCTCTCCCCCTTGAAAATTGCACAGACCATATACAAAAAAAAATACAGATACTCAAACATAAAGACATTAGTATGAAAGATGATCATATTCAATATAAATTTTGTAACAACTAAACATATAAAAATTTAAACACTAAACAAATTAAAATATACTCAGTAAAATTTCACAGATTTATCAATCAGTTGAAATCAAGCATATGTTGTTGGATGCAAGACCAAGTATAATTGCATATCAAGTTAAGACATGTTCAGTTTCAAAAACTTCCATTTTTCTATTCAGTGTGCTCGCATGTGAACTTCAATTAGCTTTAAGAAAAATGCAGTTCTAAAATTATTATAGAAAAATTTGCATGTACTGACACTAAGTCATCAAAAATTAAGACTTTCACAAATTTACAGGTTTATCACAACTCAAACATATCACCAAATATCATGAGATGTGTGCTCATTGACATCTTTTTAGCAGTGTGCACATTGGCATCTTCACATAAGTGTGCTATTTGGCATCTTTTAAGAGTTGTGCACTTTGGCATCTTTTAATCAGAGAGTTAATTAAGTAAAGAACATGCCGTAAACGTAACTTTTTATCTGACCCTATTGCAGGATTTGGGTCAGCCACTCCCAGACCAGTTGGCCTTAGGGGACTAGGTGTCAAGCACCCCTTGGAACTTACTTTCCCGGATCAGAAAGGCTACATCGACATATTCTAAACCCATTCATACCAGTAAAACATGACTTTCGATCTGATTCTATAGAAGGATTTCTGTTCAATCACTCCCAGACCAAATGACCTTAGGGGACCAGATGTCGAGCATCCCACGGAACTTACTTTCCCAAACCAGAAAGGTCACAGGTACAAACTTTTAAACCAGAGATTTCTGTATTTAAAGAATTTATTATTCATCTCAATCACTCAGATCAACGTCTAAATGCTTAGCCCATATTTTCGTTCTGATCTATAATTCTGATCATTTATGTAGTCTAAGCAAAGTAAACTATAAAAATTCCGACTCACATATCTTTAAAGCAGTATTAAAAGCTACAAACATGTTGCTGACTTTTCGACTTTTGTAAGACTTGAAATTTGAACATATAAAACTATAATATAAACAAAGAACTTGTAAAAGATCCTAGACATACGTTTTATTCAAAAAAAAATCTGTAAAATTTTATTTTATAGAGTAAAATTTGTAAAGATTTTAACTTTTAAATTCAACATGCCTAATTTTGAAAGCAAAAAATTGAAACGTTTTTCATCTAAGGCTTTTGTAAAGATATCATCAAGTTGATATTCAGTTGGTACAAAATATAATTCAATAGTACCTTCTTCCACGTGATGCTTTATAAAATGATATCTCATGTCAATGTGCTTGGTCTTGGTGTGCTGGACTGGATTGACTGATATCGCAATTGCAAACTTACTGTCACAATATACTGGCACTGTCTTGTACAATATCCCGTAATCCTGAAGTTGCGTTTTCATCTAGAGCACTTGAGCACAACAACTAGCTGCAGTGACGTATTCAGCTTTGACTGTTGATATTGAAACGCAATTTTGCTTTTTCGACGCCCAACTTATCAGTCTGTCACCTAAAAACTGAAGATGACCAGAAGTACTCTTCCTGTCCAATTGATTACCACCAAATTCTGCATCTAAATAAGCAATCAAATTATAGTCAGAACTTTTAGGATACCATAATCCTAAATAAGGAGTTCCTTTAATATATCTAAAAATGCGTTTGACTGCTAAAAGATGAGATTCTTTTGGTTTAGCTTGAAAACGGGCACACAAGCACGTGGAGAACATTATGTCCGGGCGACTGGCAGTAAGATACATCAGCGATCCGATCATTCCTCTGTATGTCTTTTGATCCACATCTTTTCCATCTGGATCAAGTCCGAGTTTGGCACCATGAGCCATCGGTGTTCCGATTGAATTAGATTTGTCCATCTTGAATTTCTTCAAGATGTCAAATACATACTTTGACTGGTTGATGAAGATACCATCAGGAAGCTGCTTCACTTGTAAGCCGAGGAAGAAGTTGATTTCTCCCATCATGCTCATCTGAAATCTAGAGGTCATTAAATTAGAAAACCAAGTACACAAAGATTTGTTAGTCTCACCGAAAATAATATCATCTACGTATATTTGTACTAAGCAGATATCAAGATTAGATCTATAAATGAAAAGAGTAGTATCGATAGATCCTTTGGTGAAACCGGATTTGACCAAGAAGGCTGACAACTCGTCATACCACGCCCTTGGAGCTTGTTTCAAGCCGTACAATGCTTTATCAAGAAAATATACGTAATCTGGACGATCTTTGTCAACAAATCCCTCTGGCTGAGATACATATACTTCTTCTTTCAGCTTGCCATTGAGAAATGCCGTCTTGACGTCCATTTGATATACTGTGAAGTTACGATAAGCAGCGAAGGCAAGAAACATTCGGATAGCTTCCAATCTGGCAACGGGTGCAAACGTTTCATCGTAGTCAATACCTTCTTCTTGTCGATATCCTTTGGCTACCAACCTTGCTTTGTTCCAGATGACGATACCATCTTTATCCTTTTTGTTCTTGAAAATCCACTTAGTGCCAATAACACTTTTTCCTTTCGGCCTTGGTACAAGTCTCCACACTTTCAGTGCGTCAAATTAATTTAGTTCCTCTTGCATAGCAATAATCCAATCCGGGTCCTCCAACGCTTCAGAAACTTTTGTAGGTTCAATCTTGCTTAGGAAGCAAGTGAAGAGACATTCGTTGGAAGTAGCCGACTTGGAGCGTGTAGAAACACTGGCTTGAGGATCTCCAATAATTTGATGAATTGGATGAGATCTTGTCCATTTTGTTGTATGAGGGAGAGGATCAATTACATCTTGAACCACTTCTAATTGAAGAGAGGGAGGTTCAGAAACTTCTACATCAGATGAAGAGATAGAAATAGTTTCAACTTGAGGAGGAGGTATCTCAACAATCTCTGAATCAGATTCGGGAACAGTTTGTTGAATAACATCATTCTGTACTTCTTCCTAAATTGATTCCTCTTGAACAAGTTGATCTTGAATAGACTCTTCTTGAGTATGTTCTTCATGAATAGGCTCAGTTTCTGATTGAATATTGTCTGATTGAACAAAATCTTCTTGTGCCGGTTCTTGTTGAACAGGAGAGACTGGAGCAGCATCATTGTCAGAGATAGATGCAGCGGAATTTGGAATAGATGAGCTCTCAGTTTTCTGATTCAAAACATTAGAAACATTTTCAGAGTTAGATCTAGGCACATCATCATAAAAATTTTCAAACAGAAAATCAAGATCAGAAAGATTAGGAGAGGGAGTAGAAGAATCCTGGTTATTCGGTGAAAGAGCAGGTTCTGAACTGATTTGTTCAGAAACTGAATTTCCAGTAAAAGTGGGTTCTGAGCCTGAGTGACTAGAAACCAAATCAGCAGCTTCGTCAAATTTTACATTGACACTCTCTATGACCTTTCTTGCAGAGATAAGAAAAACTCTATAAGCGGCAGAGTTTGAAGAATAACCCATGAATACACCCTCGTCTGCCTTTGGACTAAACTTGTTGAGATTCTCCTTGTCATTCAGAACGTAGCATTTACACTCGAATGACTTGAAATACTTGATGTTCGGTTTGATCCCGTTCATCAGTTCCTACGGTGTTTTGTTGAAACGACGATGCATAATTGATCTGTTCTGTGTATGACAGGCAGTTGATACTGCTTCAGCCCAGTAAGACAAAGGTAGACCTAAATAAGCGAGCATTGATCTGGCGGACTCAACGAGCGTTCTGTTTCTTCTTTCAACAACACCGTTCTGTTGCGGAGTACGTGCAACAGAAAATTGTTGTTGTATTCCTTGAGATTCATAGAATGCCTGAAGAGTACTATTTTTGAATTCAATGCCATTGTCAGATCTTACCACTTTCACTTGCTTCTGCTTATTTGTCTGAGTTGTTTTGATGAGGTTGATGAGTACTTCAGGAGTATCGTCTTTTGACTTTAGAAATTTTACCCAAGTATATCTGGAGTAATCATCAACAATCACTAAAACATATTTCTTATGTCCTAAACTCTTCGTCTTCATCGGACCACACAAATCAACATGCAAAAGATCAAGAATAACCGACGTGCAGTATTCAGGTTTAGGCTTGTGAGGAGCTTTCTTCATTTTTCCTTTCTCACAAACCTAGCATAGATGGTCTTTATGGAAACGGAGAAGTGGAAGACCTTTCACTGAATCATTCTTGACCAGGCGATCCATATACTTAAAGTTGAGGTGAGCTAAACGTCTGTGCCAAATCCAACTTTCTTGAACTGAAGCTTTAGAAAGCAAGTAGATATCTGAAGGAATTTTGATCTTGGAAAGATCAATGGTATACACATTTGAGTATCTTTTTCCCACCAGAAGATCCTTGCCATTATCATTCTTCACTGCAACTCTTTTGGATTTGAAGCTGACTTCAAGGTCTTTATCGCAGAACTGTCCTATGCTGAAAAGGTTGTGACTTAGACCCTCGACGTAGCTTACTCTCTTTACAGTTATGTTTCCTTGAACTAGATCACCATAACCAAGAATCGGAGCTGTCTCACAGTTGCCAAATTTCGCACGACCGCAACATTTATCTTTAAAATTAGACAGAAGTAATTTGTTGCCAGTCATATGTTTTAAACATCCCGAGTCCAGATACCATAATTGACTTAGCTGCACACACAGAAACTACACCTTTTAAGGTACCCATATGTTTATGGGTCCCTTGTTAGATTTATGTTTTTTATTTTTCACAGATTTATTTTTCATGCAAGAATGAAAGCAATTATCAATAGAAGATAAAACACAATTATCATAATTAGAACTAGAAGAAGCATATGAGTTATTCTTTGATATATCAAACATTTGCTGAAAAGAATATTTTGGGTTTTTATTACATGTAGCAAATGTATCAGTATCACAAAGATTGTCTACACAATAAACTCCTAACAGTTCAGATTCTAAAATTTGCTGTTTCATCCTCCAAATCTGCCTTGGTAACTTCCTCACAGTCCGATCTGAAGAAGAAAAATCAGAACCATTAGAATTTTCAGATAAGACAATATCATGTTTCTTTGACTTCTTTGATCTTCTTCTTTTACGCTTCTTTTTATAAAATTGAGCATTTAGCAGTAAAGAATCATCAATAATTGAATCAGAAGAAGAAACTTTATCAAAGAAATCAGTCTTAGCATTTGACATTGAAGAACTATCCTCGGAGTGAAAATTTTCAAAATTGCACAAGTCTGGAGGAGGTTTGCGCTTCCCATTGGAGGCTCAAACTGAGCTTTGTGCGTCCAACTGCATGCGCAAACTATCAGTTTGCGTTTCCAACGTGGAACGCAAATGGCCATTATTTTGTAAAACTTTAGCATTTTCCTTGGAATCTTTTGACAATCCAGAAGAAATTTTATCTTCAAAACTTGTTTTCATTATAAAAAGAAATAAATCGTTTTCTAAACAAGTTTGAAGATTTTGTTCTTCCAATCTATCTTCAAGATCAACAATCTTACCTTCTAACACTAATGGGGGAATGTATTTCTTAGTATCATAAGACACCGGAGATACATTTTCCTTATCAGTGTTAGCAAAAATATCAACAAAATCTGTTGATAATGAAGATTTATTGAAATATTTGATATTTAAAATATTTTGAAATTTTCTGGATTTCTTAGATTGATCAGGAAAATACTTTGTATTTTCAGAGATGTAAACAAATGGCATTTCCATCCTCTTATTTTTCATCGTTTTCACATTTTCATCTTCCAAAATTTGTTTCTCAGTTGTCCAAAAGAATTTAAACTGGGGAGCATATCTTGCAAGAGTAAAATGATCATATTCATATAAAGTAGGAACTTCATTTTTAGCATGATTTAAAAAATACGGATTTTTGAAACCAAGTCCCCACTTTTCCTTTATAGCTTCTTCACTCCTTGGTTTGTTCATGTAAATAGTTTGCTCAGATTGTTCTCTTTTATATAATTTCCTTTCTAAAACAATTATTTTCTCAGAAAGATTTTGATTTGAAGAAGTCATTTCAGTCAACGAATCACGATAAGTCTGATTTGAATTTTCTATATCAACTAGCTGCTTTTGAAATTTCTCTTTTGTGTCAATTAAAATTGACTTTTCATCATTTAAAGAAATTTGCAGTTTTTCGATTAAATCAGACTTTTCTTGATTTTTAAACTTTTCAGAAATGAACTTTGAGCGCAATTCATGCAAAGCAGTGATAAAAACATTCATTTGAGATAAAAAGAAATTATAGTTAAACTCAGATATTACCTCAGAACCATTAGATGATGTATCCTCTTCCTCATCATCAGATTTGTCATCACCTATAAAGCACATAGCCACAGTTTCCTCATTTTCAGCCTCGTTGTCCGAATGATCCAACAGTATTCTTCTTCGGCCAACAGGATAGTTCCACTTTCCTTCTTTTCAGCTAGAGCCAACTTCTTTCGGTAAAAAGCAACATCTTTTACCACTTTGACTCTGCAATCCTTAACCATATGTCCAGGCTTCCCACAGTTAAAACAATTTATCACCTTTTGTCATCTTTCTTTTGGTCAACTACCTTAGCCGGTTCATACTTTGGAGTGTATGTCCTTGAAGGAGCACCAGGTTCTATCTTCTTAGAACCAGAAGTAAACCGCAGGTTGTTTGACCCAGATCTGTGCTTGAACTGTTTCTGATAATGCTGAGTTAAAAGAATCATGGCCTTTTCAAGAGCTTCGCCATCATCATCTGTAGATCCATCATAAGTCGATTCAGTCAAAGCTTGCTCAGCTAGTTGGCTAGCTATAAGAGCAATGGGATCTACTGACAGAGGCTTGTTCTTCTTATCCATTTTCGCCTTCTTCTCCATTACCATAGATTCATCTGTCATCAAGATTTTGTATTACTCCTGAATTGGCATGGTTGAGATTTTGACATCGTTTCTCATTCTGTGGCATGACTTGTTCCATTCTGGTTGTAAAGCATTCAGAAATTTCAAGTTAGCCTCCAATTCAGTCTTCTTAACTTTAATCTTGTATAAATCGTTGATGACAGCCCAAAATCGGTCAAATACACTCTTCAAGCTTTCTCCATCCTTAGCCTTGAACTTTTCAAAATTGTTCATATACCTAGTCTGACGCAACTGAGTTGACATTGCAGTACCAAGCATAATCTTTTCAAGTTGAGTCCACATCAGCATAGGATTCTGTTTGAAGCAATCGATTCTATTATAAATGGAGTTGGGAAGAGCAAGGATCAGATTTGATTTGGCCTGGCTATAAGCTTGATGTCGTAACATCTCATCAGCATCATATTCCCTTAAAGCTTTCTCAACAGTGGTAGCAGCAGTGGTTGCAGTAGCTGGAACAACTTTCCTTGGTGTTTCCATAGGACCCTGAGTCAGTGATTTCATCATGTTCTCCCCATTTGGTTGTCTTTCAATGAAGTTAATAAACCGATCCTGCCACTGTTCGAATTCGTTCTCATTGATCAGTACTGGTGGACGTGTATCAGACCCCAAAGACATCATGAGGTCATTTTTGTAGATTTGTGCTTGCAAAGACATCTTGTGAAAAAATCAGAAATTTCAGAAAAATTGTCTAAGTCAAGAAGACGCACAAACTAGAGGTTTGCGTTTGAAGAGAGAACCGCAAACTGAACTTCGTGTTTGCTTAGTGAAACGCTAGATGAAGCTTTGCGTGAGTAGACTTTGCGGGTTGAGACTTTGCGTTTGTGAGAGAAGCGAAAACTTGATGCACGAAAAACTTTGCGTTTGATGAACTTTGCGATTGAAGAGAGAATCGCGAAGTATACTTTGCGTATACAGAGTGAAACGCAAACTGATGGTTTACGTATTAAACTAGAGCCGAGAAACTAGAAGCTTTGCGTTTCCAACGTGAATCGCAAACCTGAAAATTCACTAACACAAGAGTTAGACCACAAAGAACTTTAAGTAAAATTTATGAATGAAGTGCAAAGCATTATGAACGAGGTGCAAAGCATTATGAATATATGAAAGAGGCGCAAGATATATGAATGAAGCGTAAACTTTAACAACTCACAAATTTTCGCAAGATCAAATCAAACCAAGAAATTTATGCATGAAAAACACACACTTAATATCGAAAACACCTTTTCTAACAACTTTTGATCAACAATATCGATTAAAATCAACAAAATCTAAAAATCTAGAATGAAACAGTACCGAACTCGTGTTTTTCCAGAAAACTTTTAAACTCAAAATTGATGATCTAAACTTGATTTTCTTGTAAAACAACTTGAAACAAAAGAGATCTATTAACAAAAACGAGTCTACTGAAATAAAAAACAAACACAATTGATCACAAACACATCCAAATTTGATGAGAAATCAAGAAAACGAGATTTTCTTGAAAACTTCAAAAAAAATCGATCAAATTTTCGATTTCAATCAGCAATTCAGATTCGAAAATACAAACTCTCAATCCTCTCAAGATTCAGATTGCTCTGATACCAATTGAGAGTCCAAGATCACTGATTCTTAAAGAGAGAAAGTAGAGAGAGAGTATGGAAGCGTAAAGTAATCAGATCAATTAAAGTGTGAGTACCAAAGTTACAAAACAAAGGCTCTTAGGGGACTTAAATACCCCTAGCCTTTACAAAGCAGATAGAACATTAAGAACAGACTAGGCTAGAAAATAAATACAATGATTACTATAAAAACAGATCTAACAAGCTCTATTCATCATCTTGGTGAACTCGGAGTGATTCCATAATTCTCATCACTTGTTGCAAACGTGCTACTTACTCATGGTGACAGTGTTATCAGTATCACTCCAAATTCTACATAGAATTCTTTGATCCAATCCAGGTTGTAGGGTGGTGGAACAACATATAACTTCTTCCATCCAAGCTTGTCAATATTCTCGTGCAAAATAGGGAACTTACCCAAACAATGGTTACTAAAGCATTTACAGTCTAAAGCATCCTTCATTGCAACCACGGAGTGCCTTTTCTGGGCCATATTGTTGCTAAAAGTTCCATAGGAATTGTCAGCCTGTTGCTCATTTGTCTCCTGTTCACTTGTTGCAACCTTCTTTAATCTGGACACCTTTTTGGGTGTTTCTGTAATAGGTATATCTTTCCTCTGCCATTTACTCATCTAGTTTTCTCTCACGGTCGCCTCCTTCATCATCTGCTTACTCATCTTCTTCTTCAGTAGTTTTCGTTCTCTCACTCTCATAGCCTTCCTTCTCCCTTTCTATTGTCATTTTCTTTGTAGTTGTTGCTATAACATCAACTTCAGGATGCTGTAGCGCTTCAGTTGTAAGCATCTCAATTATTTAACTTTCATCCTGCACGGTGTTAGTGTCCAAGATAGATACAGGGGATATTACATGCATAAGTCTTTTTGTGTCTTCAACAATAACCACATTAGGTACAATATGCTCTGATTCTAGGGCATTAACAGTAGTGCTAGAAACATTGGGTTTCAATGTTTCTGATTATTGAGGTTGTATTTGGAAGATTTCTTCAGTCGCTCTAAAAGCCTCATCCTAAGTCGCATATATGGTCTCTTATGCATAAGATCCGCTCTTATGGAGCTCTCCAGCAACATCGCATGAAATAGACATATACTCCTGCGACCATAGTTGCGACCTAGGTTGCATGGTAGGTCATGCGATGTAACACCCTTAATTTTCGGTAAGTATAGGAGCACCCAGGCATTTCTGGACCTTGTGTTTGGTGGTATTCATGTTGGGAAAACACTACTAAAAGTTCCAAAGAGTGTCGAGGGCCTTAGTGTCGAAAAAGATCGGATTTTCGGGCTTTAGGGAGTCTGGGTGAAAGTGACAGTGAAAGTGACATGTGTCACAATCGCGTGTCACTCTCGCGGAGGGCCTTATCGTCGCGGTACACTCCCAGCGAGAGTGCCTTGCGAGAGTAACCTTGTCACTTTCGCTTGGCACAATCGCGATAGGCCCCATATTGGTTTAAAACCCTGGTCTTCAGCCCTAATTCATTTGTTTTTCTCCCAACTCATTTCCTCTCTACCTCAAGACGAAAACCTTTCTCTCTTTATGGATCTTGGAGCATTCAAGACCTTGAATTTGAAGACCCAATGTGACCTATCACATTTTGGTTAAGATTTGGAAACAAGTTAGAACTCCATCTCATCTTCCACCTTTCATGGACTTCTAAGAGTTCATCAAACCTTCTCCACCCTTTTGAAGATTTGAAGGGTGATGTTCATAGTGGTGACCTAGAGGTGTTTTGTTGAGGGATTCATGTCTTGGTAAAGGTAAACTTCTCTTCCCTTCAACTATGGAAATTAGGGTCTTGAGTTATGATGAAATCTTCTTGTAAAATGATTTGGGGAAAGATTCTAGATGGTTGGAAATGGTTATTTACGGTTGAAAATTTATGGATCTAGGTTTTTTGGAAGATTTTTTCTCATGGATTCGGATTTCTTCAAGAAAGCTCAAGTTGGGGTAAAATCTAGATTTAGCCTAAATCTAGCAAGGTGAGTTCAAGTTGATTTGTGAAAACGGTGTACATGCCAAAATGTTCATTTTAAAGTGTTTTGTGTTTTACATGAAATTGTTAACTGCTGATCACCTGATAAGTTTTGGTTATTTTGAAATGTTTAATTTTATAAACATGGTGAAATACCCATTTTGGGATTTTTGGGAATTTTGGAAAATAAATCATGTTGAAATGTTTCATCGATGGTTTTACATATATAATTGGAGTTCATTTGCCGTAAGTGTCATTTTGTGTATTTGACCTTATAAACCTTTTCGGAAAATGCATATTATTGTGTTATGAGGCATTTTGGAAATATAGAGGTACAAGTTCATTTAGAAAATGATTTGCCTCATCCAATGAAGAGATTTGAGTTAATCATACTTTTGGTCGTTGTGTTTGCATGATAGTTGGTCAATCGTGTTTCAATATTTATACTGACTTTCTTTATAGCAACATAAAGCAAGGATGACTTGTAACCGGAGGCTATGACCGGATAAAAGCCACTAGCTATTAAACAGACAGGACAAACTTCTTTTTAAAAGTAGGAGCATCTTTTGCCAAAAGTAATTGAGATGGGTCCTACCACTTGTCATATTTTTCAAAGATCTTCTAGAAGGGCAAATATCAGCCGTCCACGTGTTTTTCCTTTTATAGCTGTAGAGGACAGGTGTAAAATTCGAATTCTCAATCAATCAAACTTGCATTTTGTCTCTTTGTGCGTGTCTTATTAATTCTTTGAGTTTTTTATTCTTGTAAAAAACAATCCTATCGTCTTCTTTATCAGCATCAAATTCATCATTGAAAAACCTCAAGAATGAATAACATGCAACTGCAGCTGGTATGTAGATCTTGACAGTAGGTGTTTCTCCAAACAAAGAATAATCTTCAGATGACAAAATTTCAGAGTTCCAAAAGAATTCTGAAAATTGTACATGATAGAACCATAGCTTCACATCATCTATAGTTTGACTAGTAATGAACTGCCAGCATGAATTGTGAGGCATCAATTCTTTATCCCAATCTGAAGAGAAAGATTTTGACATTATCTTGATGGCTGAACAACTAGGTTCAAAGTATGTATTCAGATTAATGTGCGTGTAAAACTTACAAGGAACAAAGACCAAAGGGACTTAAATACCCTTGGTCAATACAACACAGTATAGGACTCTAAACACAGTATTTGACCAAGCCCTATAAATACAATGATTACTATAAAATCAGACCTAACAATCTCCCCCTTAGTAATCATTGGCGCTTTGGTCTTCAAAAATGATCTTCTAAATCAGCACGGACCAAAAAAGCGACTTTGAGAAGCTTTCTGACTTTTAAGAAAAAATCTTCTCAGCATCTTTCAGATTAAGTTGTCTTTGCTGATTGAGCTCTAGACGATACACCTCTTTTAAATGATCTTGAATGAACTGTGGTGTTTGGAGTAGAAATATCAAAAGAATTTGTTGTAGCTGAGAGAATAGAATCTTTGAGCGAATCTTGATCAGCAGATAAACTTTTGAGCTTTTTCTCTCTTTAAAATCTTCTTGACTTCTCTTATTTCTCCCCCTCATGACCTTGATGAACTGGTTCAACTAGGTCATGCCAATGTTGGAGACGAGACAACTTAAGATCTGCAAAATCAAATAAACAGAGAAAATAGAGGAGGTTTGTGCTTCATGTTGAATGGGCAAACCAAGGTTTGCGTGTCAAGCTGAATGCGCAAAACAAGGTTTGCGTTTCATGCTTGAAGCGCAAAACAAGGTTTGCATTTCATGCTTGAAGCGCAAAACAAGGTTTGCGTTTCATGCTTGATGCGCAAAGTTGACTTGGAGTCTGACAAATTTACCTGATTAGCCCTTTGACTCCCCCTACACAAATGCACTAAATTTGACAATTCAAGATAGCATTTATATAGAAAAACAGAAACTCCCCCTCAAAAACAGATATAATATTTGAAAACCATTCTCTTTGTTCACTCCCCCTTGAATAATGCATAAACCCATTAAAATATTTATGAGAACACAATGATCAAATATTAATGTAGAAAGAAAAAAATATACTGAATGTAAATTTTGAAACAACTAAACATATAAAATTTTAAACACTAAACAAATTAAATTCTACAGAGTAAAATTTTAC
This sequence comes from Arctium lappa, assembly GCA_023525745.1. NCBI lineage: Eukaryota > Viridiplantae > Streptophyta > Magnoliopsida > Asterales > Asteraceae > Arctium > Arctium lappa. Next base: position 66,618,928 of record CM042051.1, read on the forward strand.
AATTTTATCAATCATTTGAAATCAAACATATGTTGTAGGATACAAGAACAAGTTTCATTGCATATCAAGTTAAGACATGTTCAGTTTCAAAAACTTCCAGCAATCTATTCAGTGTGCTCACATGCGAATCTTCGATTAGCTTCAAGAAAATGCAATTCTAAAAATATTATAGAGAACTTTGCATGTATTCACACTAAACCATCAAGAATTAAGATATTCATAAATTTACAGATTTATCTCAACTCAAACATATCACCAAGTATCATGAGATGTGTGCTCATTGGCATCTTTTAGCATTGTGCACATTGGCATCTTGACATGAGTGTGCTCTTTGGCATCTTTTAAGCGCGTGCACTTTGGCATCTTTTGATCAAAAAGTTTATTAAGTAAAGAACATGCCGTAAACGTAACTTTCTATCTGACCCTATTGCAGGATTTGGGTCAGCCGCTCCCAGACCAGTTGGCCTTAGGGGACTAGGTGTCAAGCACCCCTTGGAACTTACTCTCCCAGATCAGAAAGGCTACATCGACATATCCTAAACCCATTTATACCAGTAGAACATGACTTTCGATCTGGTTCTATAGAAGGATTTCTGTTCGATCACTCCCAGACCAAATGACCTTAGGGGACTAAATGACAAGCATCCCGAGGAACTTACTTTCCCAAACCAGGTCACAGGTACAAACTTTCAAACTTAGAGATTTCTGAATTTTAAGAATTTATTATTCATCTCAATCACTCAGGTCAACATCTAAGTGTTTAGCCCATATTTTTCACTCCAATCTAAAATTTTGATCGTTTAGTGTTGTCTAAGCAAATTAAACTATAAATATTCTGAAGCACACAACTTTAAAGTAGTAATAAAAGTTTCAAACATGTTGCTGACTTTTCGAATTTTGTAAGACTTGAAATTTGACCATATAAAAACTTTAATATAAGCAAAAGAACTTGAAAATTTATCCTAAACACATATTTTATTCAAAGGAAAGAAAAAAATGTAAAATCTTTACTTTATAGAATAAAATTTGTAAAGATTTAAACTTTTAATTAATATTTAGTTGGAACAAAATAAAATTCAACTATTTCATCTTTTACATTGAAGAAAATAAATTTGTGTCTCATATTAAATTTTTTTTTTTGGGTAATACAAATTAATGAGTTAGATAAACATGCTCAGATTCTTGAAACATTGAGAAAAACTGGAATACCATCATTATCAGAGATAAATGCAGCGGAATTAAAATTGATGTACTCACAGTATCTCATTTAGTCAGAAGCTTAAATCATTGAAGAACGAGTTCTAAACTGTTGTGTTTAGAAGTCGATGTTTATGAAGTACGGGTCCTGAGCTGAATTACTCAGAAGCCAACATTCTATTACTCCCCCTTAACATGTGATACCTGTAACTTTGAATCAAATAAAGATTTGGGTACCCACTTAAATTTGGGCCCGTGTTTGTTAGTTACAGTTCGTATGGGGAAATTATGAACAGATTGAACAGATAAAACACAAGGAATAGGATCAGAAAAATAATCACAACCATCAGAAGAGAAAACATAATCATCAGAACTAGAATCTGAGGAAGAACATGAGACATGTTTTGAAATTCGAATCATTTGCTTTATAGAGTATTTTGAAATTTTATTACATTTAGCAAATGAATCACTGTTATAAAGTTTGTCTACACATTTATCCCCATCAACAATAGGTTCATCAGATATCCGCCTCGCTCTCCAGATTTGCTTCTTTGATTTAGTGCTCAAAGTCCTATCTGTAAGAATTATATCAGAAGAACTAGAACAATCAGAAATAACTTTATCTTGTTTCTTCGACTTCTTTGACCGTCTTCTTTTACGCTTAGGTTTATAATATTGATCATTGAGCGTAAAAGAATCATCAAGAATTTTAGACTTAATATTTAAATCAGAAGAAATAAATTTATCCAAGCCACCAATCTGATCAACTAATAAATCTGAATTAGCCTCGAAATCTGAAGAATTTTGAGAAAGGTTTTTAAAATTTGAAACTTCCTTTTTGTTTTCCTTAAAATCAGAAGATAGACTAGAAATAGAATCTGATTTTTGAGAAAATAAATTTTCTTCAAGACTTGAAGTCATAAAATAAAGAAAAATATCAGATTCAATTTTCTTCAAAATATTTTGATCTTCTATCTGATCTTCAAGATCTATGATTTTTCCTTCTAATATTAATGGAGGAGTATATTTCTTCGAATCATAAATGATTGGAGAAATATTTCCTTTATCAGAATCAGGAGCATAAGAAGGAACAAAATCATTAGACATTGAAGATTTAACAGAAGATATATCATTTAAAACTCTTTTTCCTCTTCTTGATTTGTCAGGAAAATATTTTGCATTTTCGGACGTATAAACAAAAGGAATTTCATTTTTCTTGTTATTTATCCTTTTCTCATTTTTGATTTCTAACACTTGCTTCTCATTCATCCAATCAATTTTAAATTGAGGAGCATAATGAGCAAGAGTCAGATAATCGTATTTATATAAAGTTGGGGATTTTTCAATCGCATTGTTTAGACAATGAGGATTTTCAAAACCAAGTACCCACCTTTGTTTTAAAGCCTCTTCATTCCTCGGTTTGTTCATATAAATTGTTTGTTCAGATTGGTCTCTTCGATAAAGCATTTCTTCTAACTTTATTATTTTATCAGAAAATTCATCTTTTAAAGTAGTCATTTTAGTCAAAGACTCAAGATAAGTCTTATTTGAATTTTCCAAATCATCCAATTTCTTTTGAAAGATGTCTTTAGTATTTTCTAAAATAGATTTTTCATCTTTCAAAGAAGTTTTCAGTTTGTCAATCAATTCTGACTTTTCAGAATTTAAATTCTTTTTAGATAAAATCTTTGAACGCAAATCAGATAAAGCATTTATCATGATATCAAACTGAGAGGTAATGAAATTATAGTCAAATTCAGAATATACCTCATCCTCATCTGTTTCAGAGTCGTCTGGCTTGTCATCTCCGATCAAGCACATCTGAGCGATCTCGACATTTGATGCTTCATCATCGGAATAATCCAGCCAGAATTCTTCCTCGGCCAGCAAAGCAGTTCCGTTCTCTCTCTTTTCAGCGAATTCCACTTTCTTTCTATAGTATGCCGAATCCCTAACCACCTTTGCTCTACACTCCTTTGACATGTGACCCGGTTTTCCGCAGTTGTAGCAAGCAACATTCTTTAGCTCGGGTACTTTCACTTGAGGATCGAAAGTGAAGCGAGAAGAGTTGAAACCCGACTTTGGTTGGAACTTCTTCTGGTAGTGCTGAGAAAGAAGGATCATTGGTTTATGTAAAGCCTCGCCATCATCTTCAGTTGATCCGGTGTAAGCATTTTCAGACAATGCTTGTTCAGATATTTGCTTCGTGAGAAGAGCAACCGGATCTACTGTTTTCTTCTTTTTATCCATCTTGGCCTTTTTATCTAACACTAAGCTTTCATCAGTCATCAGAATCTCGTAAAGTTCTTGAATCTGCATAGTGGAGATTCTGACATCATTCCTTAATCTGTGGCATGATTTATTCCACTCAGACTGAAGAGCATTAAGAAATTTCAGATTCGTCTCAAGAGCAGTCTTTTCCACTTTAATCTTTTTGAGATCATTAATCACAGTGCAAAACCGGTCAAAAGTCACCTTCAGAGATTCATTGTTCTTTGCCTTAAATTCCTCAAAGTTATTCATGAAGCGTGTCTGGCGTATTTGAGTAGCAACTGATGACCCAAGCATGATCTTTTCTAACTGAGTCTACATCATGTTTGGATTATGCTTGAAACAATAAATTCTATTGTAGATTGAGTTAGGCAGTGCTAGCATCAAATTGGACTTTGCTTCTCTATCGGCTTTTTCTCGTTTGATTTCATCAGCAGTCAAAGGAATGTCATTTTTCGGCCTGACAAATGGTCCTTCAGTTAAAGATATCATCATATTCTCTCCATTATTCTGACGCTCAATGAAATTTATGAACCTATCTTGCCACTGTGTAAACTCATCTTCGTTGATTAAGACTGGTGGACGAGTAATTGCATCATCAGATCATTTGAGTAGAACCTAGCTTGGAAAGCAAACTTGGCAGAATCCATTGCTGATGTACCAGAAAAACAAAAATCAAAATGAATTGAAAAAAAAATTTCGAAAAATATTAAAAATTGAAAATTTGAAAAACACTTGTTATGACACAAAGTTTAAAAAAAATAAAGATGACACACTAAAACAGGGAGACGCGCAAGATGAGGTTTTCGGATCACAGAGGACAAGCAAGATGAGGTTTGCGTTTGCTTAGAGAGACGCAAAGTGAACTTTGCGTTTGCTATGAGAAACACAAAGTGAACTTTGCGGGTGAAGACTGAAACGCAAAGTAAACTTTGCGGGTGAAGGCAGAAGCGCAAACTAGAGGTTTGCGTTTGCTTAGAGAAACGCAAGATGACACTTTGCGGGTGAAGGAGGGAGCGCAAAGTTAGCTTTGCGTGTGAAGAGTGAAACGCAAAGTAAACTTTGCGGGTTTAACTTGGATTTTCAGTTGAAGGAAGAAACGCAAATCAAACTTTGCGTATGAAGGATGGAACGCAAACTGATGGTTTGCGTTTATAGAGGGAAACGCAAAGCAACATGAATGACACGCAAAGTAATATGAATGAAACGCAAAGTTTAGATCTTGAACAAACCGAACGCAAAACCCAAAAACTTCAAAAAAAATCGATTTCAACACTGATTTTGAAGAAAATTTCTTATACCAAAACACTCGAAAACACTTTTTTAACACAATTCAAACAAAGATTTCGATTAAAATCCACTAAATCTGAAAATCATGTCTGTAACAGAACGAGAACTCGTTTTTCTAGAAAAATTCAATTTCTCAAAATCGATGATCTAAACTTGAATTTTATGCAAAACTATATGAATCAAACATGATCGATTATCAAAAACGAGACTAATGAACCAAAAAACAACCCAATTCAATCACAAACAGATCCAAATTTTATGAGAAATCAAGAAAACGAGATTTTCTTGAAAAATTCAAGAAAATCGATCAAATTTTCGATTTCAATCACAAATTCAGATTAAAAAAATGCAATCTCTCAATCCTCTCAAGATTCAGTTGGCTCTGATACCAATTGAGAGTCCAAGATCACTGATTCTTAGAGAGAGAAAGTAGATAGAGAGTAACAATGGAAGCGCAAAGTATGTATTCAAATTAATGTGCGTGTAAAACTTACAAGGAACAAAGACCAAAGGGACTTAAATACCCTTGGTCAATACAACACAGTATAGGACTCTAAACACAATATTTGACCAAGCCCTATAAATACAATGATTACTATAAAATCAGACCTAACAATCTTGATGGCTGAACAACTAGGTCCAGGCTCAGATTTCCAGAATTTGGGTGGTGAAGCAAATATATCCACTGAGATGATGGAATTATCATCATATCTTTTGATAATTGAAATGGCTTGGTTAGCCCTTTCAGGAAGCCATTCTATTTGCTTGAGATAAAAAAGGATTAGTCCGCAAAGTAATCCATATTTGAAAAGATCATGAAGCCAACTTTATCGTGAGTAACTTGGATACATTCAGAAAAATTGTGAAAGCCCTTCCATAGGGATTGAAGAGGTTTCTGATTTTCAATTTTTGCAGCAACATCTGTCCAATTTTTGTAAATTCCCTTATGAGGTCCATTCATAAGAAGATAACAATAAAATCTTTTTGGACATTGCCTAAGATTATTAAAATTCTGAGCAATCGAGTTAATAATAAAAATTTTGTCATTGGTTTGGTCAGAACTAGTTTTAAGATTCCAAATAGAGTCACAAATAGAAGCTTCTTCATTTGTAAGTCTAGATCTCAGATTAAATAGGAATTGCTTATCACTGGGATAAGTAGGAATAAACTGTCTTCCAACTAGTAACATATCATCAGTAGCTGGGATGTTCTCCTTCTTGACTACTCTTGATTTAGGCATCCTACAAAATTTTAAGAAAGAGGATAATTAAATCTGGAGAGTAAATCAGGAATAACATTTGTTTTTCCTTTGATATGTTCTAAGTTAAACTTAATCCCTTTGCCAATAATGTATTCATTCCATTTTAACAATCTATTGGACAAAAGTTTTGATTCCTTTTTCATATCTGCAAATTTTACTAATGCTTCACAGTCAGTTCTGAGTGTGATTTCCTTCTTTCCTGCTAGAAAGAGTGTAAAAGATTCACAGGAATTAATAACAGCTAAGACTTCAAAGTCTAAAGATGTTACCCTTCCTTTTTCTTTGTAAATACCATAAGCATATCTACAAAGATGTTCTTCATGGATAGAGGAATATTTAGAGGGTCTTTTTAAAAGAATTCCTCCCCATCCATGTTCAGTTCCATCTGTTTGGATAACAAGGTAGTCAGAATTTAGAGGCAAACTCATTTCTGGAAGATTCATAACTAGCTGTTTCAGTCTTTGAACAAGTTTAATATCTTTAGAATTAAAATTCCTTGTTCCTTTTACTGAAGTTTTATTGTATAAAGGTCCAGTATATTTAGTAAGATCCTTGATAAAAGGTCTAGCATAATTTAGAGAACCCAAAAAACCTTGCAGTTGTTTTAAGTTTTCTAACTTATCAGGGTATTCAAGAATTTTTCTCGAAATATGAGGCTAGAGTTTTATCTTACCTTTCCCTATTTCTACACCAAGAAATTCAATATGTTCTCTTAAAAGTTGCATTTTCTTGTGAGAAATAACCATTCCTTCTTTTTCAAAGATTTTAAAAACAATATACAAATGTGCATAGTGTTCATTTTTGTCCTTTGAAAAAACCAAAACATCATCAATGTAGACACATGTAAAATTAGATAAATGCATAAAACAATTATCCATTTTTCTTTGAAAAACTTGAGGGGCATTCTTTAAACCAAAAGGCATAACCTTCCATTCAAAGTGTCCTTCACTACATGTAAAATATGTCCAGGGAATAGAATCAGGGTGCATCTTTACTAGCCAAAATCCAGATTTTAAATCAAATTTTGAAAACCATTTGGCACGTTGGATTTTGGTAAGCAAAATTTCTTTTGTGGGAATACAATAGCCATCAATATGGGTATTGTCATTTAATCTTTTATAGTTAAAAACCATTCGTGATTGACCACGTTTTCTTTCAGATTCTTTCTGAACTATAAAAGCTGCAGTTCTATGCTTAGGAGTGCTTCTTGTAATTACTCCAAGCTTAAGTAATTGAGAAATATGCATCTTGAACTCATCAATAGTCCAATTATCATATTTGGGCATTCCCGTCTTCATTACCAAGTCTGGATTAATTATCTCTAGTTTACAAAAGATTTGATTTCTTTCCCAAAACTTGGTTGGGATTTCACCAATAATTTCAGTCTTTTGTAAATGATCCACCATATTTAAAATATCTTCATAAGTAAAAGATTTACTTACAAGTTTTTGGTTTATAATATGGGGTTTTATCAAATTGTATGATAAGTCAAAAAAGGAATAACCTTTAAAAGAGTCATCATTTTCTATTTTCCAAAGTTCATCAAAGTCTGGAAAATCGTTTAAAGTCTTGTTAGGACTAAGAGATGTCAGTTTTTTGTACCACTAGTATTTTCACAAGAACACACATTAGGGGTACAAATTATTCTAGGGTTTTGCAATCCTTCATTTACTTCACTACTACTTCCACCATGCTTTCGAGCGTACTCTGATATTATGGGTGTAAGGATAGTGTTTTGAGAAAAAAGGACATAATCATTACACATAATGAATGATCTTCCTTTTGCTAGTAAAAAAATTTAATCCAAGGATTAAACTTATACCATGTAAGTCTTTTAAAGAATCAACCCAACATACATCTAAAGAATATACATTTGACCAATCTTGGCAATTTGTTTGAAATTGAACAAGAATATTTTTTAAATAATGATTGGTAGAATGTATAGTTCTTGAAAAAGTAACAGACTTTAAAGGCTTCTGTGCTTTTACCAGTTTGCTAAGCAATTCTGGAGGAAGTATAGAAGAGTCTAAAGTTGTTTGAGTTGCTCCTGTATCTATAAAAGCAGGGAGTTGAAACTTCGTGCCTTTAATATTAAGGAGGACTAAAACAAAAATGTTTTTTAAAACCTTTTTGTTGCAAATTATGGGTATAATCGGAGTTATAGCCATACAAGAAGTAGATGGTTCATTAATCTAAATTCCCTTGTTTTTTGGAGGTTTCCAAAAAAAAAGGAGGAAATTCTTTATCAAACTCTTTTTGAGAAAAATTTTTAAAATTAATTTCAAGATTTTCAAGAGTATGAATTCGATCATCAATTATAGTTTGTCTATCAGTCTTCTGTTTAGGAGCATTATATTCTGGAAGAACATAATTATAAACTGAAGATAAACAAGAATAACATACTTCAATTCTACATAACTCACATCTTGAACGCTTCTCAAGAGAAGGGTACCAAAAACAATTGTAACACTTAGTGTTAGTATTGCCTGTATGGAGTTTCCATTTGTTGTGCAATCTAAAACCTCAAAATTAACAAAATTGAAGTTTTCAAATAACTCAAGATCTCCTTCAGAAATTCCTAAATTCATAAAAGAATTATGGTAACCATATTTCTGCTGAAGAGGAGTTTGTGATGGTGCAAGCTCATTAACAAATGAATAATCACTTTGTTGTTGGATATCCTGCATATCTTCTATACTAACAATAGAGTAGATATCAGAATTAGTTGAGACATCCGAAGTTATGTCAACTAAGTCTTCATTCGTGCAGTTTATCAAATCAACTTTTTGATTAAAAAGGGTTTTCTTTCCAGGGCATTTACTAGATAAATGGCGTTCTTTTCCACAAGCATAGCAAGTGAATTTACTATAGTTCTTATTATCTTTGTATTTCCTCACATGTTTCTGTTTGTTCGGGGTAGGTTTCCTAGCACTGGACTTTCTAAGATAATAAGCTTTCCTTGGTTTTGCCTTCTTATGATAAACTGTTTTTTTCGTAACAGTTTTACCATAAGTCTGAGGAGTATAGATAGAGGAACAGAATCCTGTATCTTTTTTCTTTAACTCTCTCTGGGTTTGGATCATGGAACATTTAGCTTTAAGGTGATCTATGATAACCTTTGCTCTAACTGTTGCATTATTCCATTGGGCATCAACACCAGGTTGTTCTTGTTTCCACTTAAGCTCAATTTCTCTTCCTAACTCTCCTGGAAGTTTAGTAAAAATTCTGTTGCAAATATTAGCATCATAATAATTACCAGAAATAGCAGCTAAGTGAACAAAATCATTCAAGAAGAAAACAATCTTCTTCCAATCATGTAACTGAAGCTGTTCTAAATCTCGAAGGGCTTCACTTTGTTTTATCATCAGACCAGATAAGGTATCTCCACTATTAATAATTCTAAGAATTACTGATGTAAAATTCCTTATGTTATTTCCTTGATCAACTAGTTATGCAAGTGGTTCAGGGAAATGTTTTTTTCCAGTCTTCCCATGCAGCAAGTGCAGTTGGTCCAAGATAATTCTCTGCAATTGAGATCATTACCTCAGAGTTTATATCTGTTTCATGATATTTTGAAGTGTAGTCACGGTGCACTTCTTGAGACCAGGTTTCTAAGTATGAATTCCACAACTAGGGATGAATATAAGTGAGGTTTAACAAAGGTGCAGACTGCCAAATGAACGTTGGGTCAGTTGGTATTCTTCTTCCTTTATTAACATAGCTATGGACTGGTTCATTGTAACCTGTAGCTTGGTTTCTAGGCGGTCTACCTGTTTCATAACTCATGGTTTATAATTGTCCAAGTGTAGGGCCAGTAACAGTAGATTCTTCTGCTTCATTCATAAGAGTAAAGTTTATGGATTCTACAGAGTCTGATAAGAAAGAGGCTAAAAGATTTTCATCTTTAGGAGTCATTCTTATATTTTTGAAATCATCTTGATAGATAATTTGTGAGTCAGAAAGTTGTCCTTGCTTCTTAAGGAGAACTTCCATTTCTTCAAGATGATGAGGACTAAGAGTATAATCAAATAATTCTTTAGGATAAAGAATTTTATGATCACAATCATTCCATCCTGTAGGTTTTATATCCTTGATCTGAATTTGACTTGATTCAGGAGAAGTATATCTAACCAAAAAAGGTTTGATATCATTGGGGTTACTAGAAACAAAGTACTTAGAGTCTTCTTCTAGGGTATCCCATTCATTTCCTAATTCAATGTTCATAAAACTAGTGGAAAATCTATGCAGATGTTCATCAATAGTTTCTTTTTCTTTATCATTTAATCCAGAAGATGAAGCATTGTCTGTGTAGTTTCTAAATCTCACGGATTTAGATCCACTTGAATTGGTATAAGAGACATAACTAGTGGGGGTAATGGTAGTAGGTTCTCTATGAAATGGAATAGTCCATTCTCTACATGCAATAGTCTGAGAATCAATCTGGGCCGGAGGTATCATTTGTATTCTTCTAGAAGACACAGTTTGTATAATAGAATCAATATCCACATTATACTGACTTCCAGTAGATCCAGTTAACCTTCCTAGAAATATTATTTCTATGGCCAGCGTTCTACCAAGAAAACTTTCATACCCAAGGGTTTGAATCTGTAGTTTTTAACACTAATAACTGCGTTGCAGCCCCTTATAAGATTGTGTATGGAATTTTTTTTTAGTTAAGTCTTTTCTATATACCCTCTTTCTCTTTTAGAAAAACACTAGGTCTAGTCAATTATTAGTGTTAAAAACACAGTCTTATAAGGGGCTGCAACGCAGTTATTAGTGTTAAAAACACTAGGTCTGGGCCTCAGCGAGGTTACAGTATATAGGCTGGGAGATCTTGATCGTTTGGTGCCAAGTTCCTCGGCTATTCCTGTTCATGGAGATTGGAGATTTTCTTCATTATAAGGAAAATCATCATCCCAATTGAAGCTTGAGGAAGGTTCAATTTTGAAATCTTTGTTTTCAGGATTCCAATATCTTGTATAAAGGTTATTTATATCCTTAAAAACCTTTCCAACAATTATATATTTAAGTTCAGAATTAATAAGGTCAGAAGCTAACAAATAAGTTAGGTTTTTCCTTAGATATTCTGAATGAGAGATCTCAAAAGCTATATAACAAAAACATCTACAAGAACAATTACAAATTTCTTGATGAGTTTTTGAAATTTTATGAGGACATGGTCCAAATCTATGCATTCCAACCAGAGTAAGACCAATTATTTCCTATGAAGGCTAAAAAGGCTTCAAACTTAACTTCGTTTTCAATTACAGGATTAAACCAAAAATTTTTATAAAAATTATTTATATCTTTGAAAACTTTTCCAACTATTAAATATTTAATATCAAGGGTAAACACATCAAAAGCTAATAAATAGGTAAGATTCTTTCTTAGATGCTCAGAACAAAATATTTCATAATTACTATGACAGAAACATTTACAAGAGCAATTACAAATATTCTGATGGAGTTTGGATAAAGGATGGGGACATTCTCCAGACTAATGCATATAAACAATATATAAGAACAATAATAAAAGATTTCTTTTACGGAGGAAAAGGGATTAGAAAACCAATATATCAGAGGTTGTTTAAAATTCATATTAAATAAATAAATATATGTATTATCTTATAATCAAAATTTAAAGAGATAAGATCTTGTTTTAGGAATATCATAATACCCATTTTGATCACTCTGTTATCACTTTTTAAAAACATTTCTTAAAGAATTCCGAGAAAACTATATTTTAAAACTTTATTTTAAGAAAATCACCTTTTTGGACTAATTCGTACTTTTTCCCCTAAAACGCCTATCCACGGCTAACAGCGGGTACTGCTTCCGAAGTTAAACATCCTTACGTCTTTTGTTTCAAAAAGATTGTTTTAAATTTTCTAAGAATTAGGAAAGACAATTTTTTAAAATTACAACTAAGACAACTTTTAGAGGTTTGGCTCATTGCCTGTCAATTATACCTTTACCATGTAGGTATGAACTAACAGCGACAAAATATCTTTATGATAAATTTCTCAAGATCTTGTCTTCAAAAATAAAGATATAAAAGATAATAACAATATTTAAGTATTTAACATAAATTTAACAACATGAATTGGCTTTCTAAGTCTTGAGGCTATAGCCTTCCATATAGAAATTAAGAACTAACCTTGTATTTATACAAAAGATAATTACAAAGCTTCAAACTGCTACGGATTTACAAGAAGAACTCTTAACTTATCTCTCTACTTTCTAACTCTTATTTTTCAGGTTGAGAATATAGCACACTAGAAGGGATGCCAAAAGCTTAAACCAAAGCTACATATTTATAGCAACATAAAGCAAGGATGACTTGTAACCGGAGGCTATGACCGGATAAAAGCCACTAGCTATTAAACAGACAGGACAAACTTCTTTTTAAAAGTAGGAGCATCTTTTGCCAAAAGTAATTGAGATGGGTCCTACCACTTGACATATTTTTCAAAGATCTTCTAGAAGGGAAAATATCAGCCGTCCACGCGTTTTTCCTTTTATAGTTGTAGAGGACAGGTGTAAAATTCGAATTCTCAATCAATCAAACTTGCATTTTGTCTCTTTGTGCATGTCTGATTAATTCTTTGAGTTTTTTATTCTTGTAAAAAACAATCCTATCGCCTTCTTTATCAGCATCAAATTCATCATTGAAAAACCTCAAGAATGAATAACATGCAACTGCAGCTGGTATGTAGATCTTGACAGTAGGTGTTTCTCCAAACAAAGAATAATCTTCAGATGACAAAATTTCAGAGTTCCAAAAGAAGTCTGAAAATTGTACATGATAGAACCATAGCTTCACATCATCTATAGTTTGACTAGTAATGAACTGCCAGCATGAATTGTGAGGCATCAATTCTTTATCCCAATCTGAAGAGAAAGATTTTGACATTATCTTGATGGCTGAACAACTAGGTTCAGGCTCAGATTTCCAGAATTTGGGTGGTGAAGCAAATATATCCACTGAGATGATGGAATTATCATCATATCTTTTGATAATTGAAATGGCTTGTTTAACCCTTTCAGGAAGCCAATCTATTTGCTTGAGATCAAAAAGGATTAGTCCGCAAAGTAATCCATATTTGAAAATGTTAGCGCACAAATATGTTGGATTCAAGATCATAAATATTGAAGATAAAAGATCAAGAAGTCAAAGCTGCAAAAGTCAACTTTCATCAAAAGTCAACTTTCATCAAAAGTCAAAGTCTATTTGTAATAAAGTCAAAGTCAATGTAATTGTATTTTGTTTTCCTTGTAATTGCTAGAGGGTATAAATACCTTTTTTGTCTTTGTAAGCACGTTAGAACACTCATTGTAAACAATTCAGAGAAGAGAACTTAATTGAAGAATATTCAGTTACATTTAGAGAGAGAGTGTTTGTAGAGAGAGAAAGTTGTGAATTTGTAATAGTTGAGATTTAATCAATGAATGTGGTTACGAAATTCTCATCTTGAGTAATTGTTACTGATTTAGAACTTGATATTGGGAATAACAATTGGTATCAGAGCAGATCCAAATCGAAAAATTCAAGAAAAACAAAAAAGTACGTTCTGTGTTCTTGAGCGAGATTTGATTTCCGAAATTTAGTGAGTCTTTAATTCTAAAATCGATTAGATTATGTTAGGAATGTGAAATCGATCGTGTTTGTATAGATAGATTTGAGAATTACACTGTAATCATCACGAATTTGGGTTTTTTGGTTGAGTTTGAGTTCACGAGTCCTGTGCATTGTAATTGAGTCAATTTCTATTGATTTTGTGTATTTGATCGAAATTCATTGTTAAGATTGTGTTCGAATTGGTTAGACGAGTGAATTGTCGAAGTATAGAGTTGAATTTTAAGGTCTAAATGAGTTTTTGGTACAATTTTGTTCGATTTTAGAGGTTTGCGGGTCATTCATCAGGTTTGCGGGTCATTCATCAGGTTTGCGTTTCTGTTAAAGAATCGAGAAGTACAGGTTTGCGTTTCTGTTAAAGAATCGAGAAGCTAAGTATTGCGGGTATAACGAGACACACAAAGTACGTGTTGCGGGTGTAACAAGACACGCAAAGTGTGTCTTGCGGGCGTAACGAGACACGCAAAGTGCGTCTTGCGGGTGTAACATGACACGCAAAGTTTATCATTTGGCACGCAAAGTTCATAACACGCAAAGTGATAAACGCAAAGTGACAAACGCAAAGTAGAGGTGGTTAAGTTGAGACTTGTGGTTTGCGTTTGCTTCTCGACACGCAAAGTAGAGGTTTGCGGTCCATGTGAGGAACTCAAAGTGTGATGTGCGTTTCACGTGTGACACGCAAAGTTGAAGTTTGCGATTGCTACTTGAAGCGCAAAGTGTGGAGGACTTAGACAAATTTTTCAAAACTATAATATGCCCTTTAAGTCTGCCTAGGGGGACAAAAGTTCTTTCTGTGATCAAAATCTCTGAATTCTTATTTCAAGATTTTTGTATTTTTCTTGTGCTTTCATTTGGATTAACGATCATTTTTGTCAAGTTCTATTTTGTTAACAGGTATTCAAAATGGGATATTTTGCTGATGATGAAAAGAAGTTTAAAGAGCTCAAAAAGGAGAATCAAAATCTTACTTCCTTAGTTGATAATTACACAAAGAGATCAAAGAGATATAAAGAAGAAAAAAATCAACTGAGAGAGGAAGTCAACAATTTAAAGAAGATAAATGAAGATCTACTAAAACAGACTTCTGGGCTTAGTGAAGATAAGGTAATAAGTTTGGAAACTGAGAACACTGAGCTGAAAAATAAAATCTTTGACTGGAAAAATCAGATTATCCAAATCCAGAAACAAGCATCTATTGAAAGTTATGAAGAGACGATTAAGAGTCTGGAAGATGCTAATGCTGAACTTCAAATGGAAATATCTGATCTGGAGAAAAAGATGGTCAAAGAAAGATCTGATTTTGAGACTGAAAAGACTTCATTTGCAAAGAAGTTCTCAGACTTTTCCAGAAAATGTGCTGACGAGAAGAAAACGGTTGAGCTTAAATGCATTAAGCTTTCTCAACAGATTTCTGAGTTTGAGAAAGTACTTATTCTGGAAAGAGAAAATTTTGCAAAGGAAAGAAAGACCATAGAGCAAAAGAATGTTGGGATATTCAAAGAGATATCTGGTCAGAGAACAAATGCTGAAATGGGCTTTGAGGAAGAAAGAAGCTTATTTGAAATAGAGATAAAGAAGCTAACTGCAAAGCTATCTGAGCTATCTACAACTGCATTGAAAGATCAACAAGTGAAGTCTGAATTCAAGAGAGAGATTGGCCTTCTTGTAAAAGAAAGAGACAGTTACTCTTCAAAGGTAAAAGAGCTTGAAAAGATTGTTTCAAAGGTGGTGGTGACTGAGCAGACGACTCCAGAGTCAAAAATCCACACACGTAGAAATAATTCAGCTGACTTTAAAAAGACAGCCTCAAGCTCATACATGAAACCTGTTTCTTCAAGAAGGTTAGTCAATTCATTCAATCAGATTCGTACTTCTAATATTTTCTATGATCAAAATGTAGATGGTTCGGGTACACAAAGAAGAAGAAGGAAATATAATGAAGAGAAGCTGGTATGGAAAGTAAAACCAGTAGATGAAGAGAAGAATAATGAGAAAAAGAAAGGAAAGAAGGAAGAGAAGAAAAGTAACAAATCATTTGTACATGCATCAACAGCCAAGAAGAACAACGTGCTGAAAGGTAAACCTGATCATGCTTACTCGAGAGATCAAATGTTCAGGTTATCTAAAAAGAGGTATTGTTCTTACTATAATACATATGATTTTGTACATAAAGCAAGTGATCATTACTGGTATGGTTCTTACTCAGTTACTCCCATTCGAACTGCAACTAACACACATGGACCCAAATACCAGTGGGTACCAAAACCGAAGATTGATTATGTGTTGCAGGCACCACAAGTAAAGGGGGAGTAAGAGAACAATGGCTCTTGAATAACACAGTTCAAGACCCGTACCTCAATGTCAAGAACGATGGCTTCTAAGTACATCAGCTTAGAACCCGTACTTCAACGAAGTTTGACTTCTAAACATAACAGTTTAGGACTCTTACTTCAATGATGAAAAAGAGAAGATACTCCCGGGCTGATATGAGAATTGTACTCCTAGACTCAAATGAGGAAATCAACCTTCAAGGGGGAGTACATAATTTTCTGAAATTTTTGCATCCGATAGATATGACGAACTACATTCCAAAAGGAGTTGTAGGTCTCTATCACGTGCTTTATAACTGACATATTTTAGATGCATAATTTCAGGGGGAGTAAAAGGATTATGATTTCTGACTATTTCAGATCAGAACTCGTACTTTTAAAGTTGTATTGCTTTATGTCTTTTAAGTTTTGAATAAATTTTAGTGAATAAATTTTGACTAGACTTTGAGACTTATACAGGATGAGAGAAGCTGACACGATCATACATTAATGACGATAGCTTGACTTTCTGAGATTTAAGATTGAGCGAAAAGGTAAATTTCTTATCTTAATCTCAAATATATCTGAAAGAAGGACAACTTTCAGATATAGAAAACATGTTCTTAAATGTTTAAACCACTTCCCGATTTTTAAACAGATTTTATAATTTGGAAGTGTGATTTTAAATGTTTTCATTTTATTTTGTGCTTAAATTGATATACAAACCGTGTGTTTCCAAAGATAAATAATTGCGTATTGTCTTTTCCATATACTTTCAAGTATTCACACACACTGGTTTGAATTTTTGTTCAACATGTTCTTACCATGTCTCTAAATTGAAACAATTTTTCTTCGATGGTAAGACACCCCGTTTGTACTTTAAATAATTTTGAACAATATTTCATTTCGAAACGTTATTTCAAGAATGTCTATATTTTGTTTCGTATAGACAAATGTCCATTATTCTTGACCATAATCCTTGATTGTTATATCATTCATTTCTGATCATTTTTTATACAATGTCAGATTTTCAAACAAGTTTCTTGCATTCATGTTCTTTCATTCAATATACTTGTTTGAAAATACTTCAATGTTTAAACAATGCTCATATCGTCATGATTATATCATTTGAGCATACATTTTATCTGACATTTGTATATGAGCTTTAACTGATATAGTTAAACCATTTGAGCAACACATGCTTTATAGGAAATATGGGTTCTTTGTGCTAGGACTTATCTGAAACTTCTATGGATTCACGTTAACCAGTGTTTCCTACCCAAGAAGTTAATCCTTTAGTGATTGAGTGTGAGGAGTCTAAAGAAATGAGTGTGGGTGTGATGAGGTAAAATGGAAAAGAGAGTTTGGTTAGTAGTGAGCTTAATGATTAAAAAGAAAGAGGGTGTGCGATCAGAGTAAAAGAATATCAAACTCTGCACCAACTACTTTCTGAGCCGGGCAGCCACAATACTAGCGTTTCACAACTCTTTGGTGAACGTTATTGACACAGGCAATTAGCCCATGCCAACTCTTGCTTAAACCCCACCAACCACTCATTTTCTTCTCAAAAAGAAAATGTTTCATATTTTCTGGGGACGCAACATATAATCTATCTGGTTTTCATTTGGAAAATCTGGATATTGAAAAAGAAGGAAGTCTGCCCCACCTTGGCACTTCAATCATGCACAATTGAGTCTGTGTTTATTTACTGTTGTCTCAGTGGTTTACATAACTTTGAGCCTTATTAAAAAGCAATCATCGTGCTTAATTCTTTCTACACTTGCACGAGCACACAAAGAATTCGTTTCTTTGTCATAACATTCATAGAAATTGCCTTTGTGGTATTTCGATGATTGGATGGAAGCCCTGGGGGAGTGAACATCACAAAAGCTCCTTTCCAATGTGTATTCGTTACACAGTGACTTTGTGTTACTGACAGGCATGTTAACTGATTCATTTGTTGATTCAGGTGTTACATTCTTATTTTGTCCGGATTTGAAAAGATCTGGATAAATACATTGTTCGAATTGGCAAAGAATCAGAGGCTCAGATCAAAATGGTCAAAGACATTTCTTGATGAAAGTTTTGATGATGTTGATGCTCAATTCATCAAAAAGGGGGAGAAGAGTTCAAATCAAGAAATGTTGGTTGAAAAGTTTGAAGAAATGTTTGAAATTCAATATATGGGAGAATTATTCATGATTGTTGAAAGATGAAAGATTTCAGTTTGTTGAAGATAATTTGCTGGAGCAAAGTGTGCTAAATCTGAAAATCTTAAGATATTTTTCTTTTCAAGTCTGAAAAAGGTTTGTGTACAACCTTGGGAAAGATTGTTACTATTTTTTATGATCAGACGTTGGGAAGATTGCTGAAAGTTTTTGAAGATACTGTGCTTATCAAAGAAGGGGAGATTGTAAAGATTTCATACAAATAGGGGGAGTATGAAAGTTGGTTGAGAAAGTTATGTTTGTATCAAAAGGGGAGATTTTAAGAGAAGATACAGATTGATCCAAGGGGGAGTTTACTTCAATCGAGCTTAATCAAAGAGAAGATCGCATTGCTAAATCTTTTAGTAATGATCTTGATCCAAAGGGGGAGATTGTTAGCGCACAAATATGTTGGATCCAAGATCATAAATATTGAAGATAAAAGATCAAGAAGTCAAAGCTGCAAAAGTCAACTTTAATCAAAAGTCAAAGTCTATTTGTAATAAAGTCAAAGTCAATGTAATTGTATTTTGTTTTCCTTGTAATTGCTAGAGGGTATAAATACCTTTTTTGTCTTTGTAAGCACGTTAGAACACTCATTGTAAACAATTCAGAGAAGAGAACTTAATTGAAGAATATTTAGTTACATTTAGAGAGAGAGTGTTTGTAGAGAGAGAAAGTTGTGAATTTGTAATAGTTGAGATTTAATCAATGAATGTGGTTACGAAATTCTCATCTTGAGTAATTGTTACTGATTTAGAACTTGATATTGGGAATAACAGAAAAGATCATAAAAACTTATTTTTTCATTTCTAAACATTTGTTCTGAAACGATTGGGAGATCGATCTGAACAGTTCTGAAAAATCTTTTCATTTCATTTTTTGGAACTGGAATTTCTTCCAATTGAACTGAAAATCCTTGAACAGGTGATCGTGATAATATCATAAGCCATTCTTGTAATTTCAGGAATGTTTGAAAGTTGATGTCAGAGAGATCAACTAATTCTTTTAAAAAGAAAAACATTCAAGATTTGGTATTAACAAATCTCGAGTATTAAGATCTTCTGAATCTGGCATTATATTCTTGCCTTTCATCTGTGAAGATGAAGAAGATGTTAATAATATTAAATCTAAAGGGAGTCCTAAATCGGAGTCCGATTTTTCATCTTTAGAAAGATGACTGTTCTCTAAAGAAGGGTCCAAATAATAGTTGAAGTCAACTTTATCGTGAGTAACTTGGATACATTCAGAATGACTGTGAAAGCCCTTCCATAGGGATTGAAGAGGTTTCTGATTTTCAATTTTTGCAGCAACATCTGTCCAATTTTTGTAAATTCCCTTATGAGGTCCATTCATAAGAAGATAACAATAAAATCTTTTTGGACATTGCCTAAGATTATTAAAATTCTGAGCAACCGAGTTAATAATAAAAATTTTCTCATTGGTTTGGTCAGAAATAGTTTTAAGATTCCAAATAGAGTCACAAATAGAAGCTTTTTCATTTGTAAGTATAGATCTCAGATTAAAAAGGAATTGCTTATCACTGGGATAAGTAGGAATAAACTGTCTTCCAACTAGTAACATATCATCAGTAGCTGGGATGTTCTCCTTCTTGACTACTCTTGATTTAGGCATCCTGCAAAATTTTAAGAAAGAGGATTAAACCTGGAGAGTAAATCAGGAATAACATTTGTTTTTAAAAGAATTCCTCCCCATCCATGTTTAGATCCATCTGTTTGGATAACAAGGTAGTCAGAATCTAGAGGCAAACTCATTTCTGGAAGATTCATAACTAGCTGTTTCAGTCTTTGAACAAGTTTAATATCTTCAGAATTAAAATTCCTTGTTCCTTTTACTGAAGTTTTTTGTCTTTGTAAGCACGTTAGAACACTCATTGTAACAATTCAGAGAAGAGAACTTAATTGAAGAATATTTAGTTACATTTAGAGAGTGAGTGTTTGTAGAGAGAGAAAGTTGTGAATTTGTAATAGTTGAGATTTAATCAATGAATGTGGTTACGAAATTCTCATCTTGAGTAATTGTTACTGATTTAGAACTTGATATTGGGAATAACAGAAAAGATCATGAAAACTTATTTTTTCATTTCTAAACATTTGTTCTGAAACGATTGGGAGATCGATCTGAACAGTTCTGAAAAATCTTTTCATTTCATTTTTTGGAACTGGAATTTCTTCCAATTGAACTGAAAATCCTTGAACAGGTGATCGTGATAATATCATAAGCCATTCTTGTAATTTCAGGAATGTTTGAAAGTTGATGTCAGAGAGATCAACTAATTCTTTTAAAAAGAAAAACATTCAAGATTTGGTATTAACAAATCTCGAGTATTAAGATCTTCTGAATCTGGCATTATATTCTTGCCTTTCATCTGTGAAGATGAAGAAGATGTTAATAATATTAAATCTAAAGGGAGTCCTGAATCGGAGTCTGATTTTTCATCTTTAGAAAGATGACTGTTCTCTAAAGAAGGGTCCAAATAATAGTTGAAGTCAACTTTATCGTGAGTAACTTGGATACATTCAGAATGACTGTGAAAGCCCTTCCATAGGGATTGAAGAGGTTTCTGATTTTCAATTTTTGCAGCAACATCTGTCCAATTTTTGTAAATTCCCTTATGAGGTCCATTCATAAGAAGATAACAATAAAATCTTTTTGGACATTGCCTAAGATTATTAAAATTCTGAGCAACCGAGTTAATAATAAAAATTTTCTCATTGGTTTGGTCAGAAATAGTTTTAAGATTCCAAATAGAGTCACAAATAGAAGCTTTTTCATTTGTAAGTATAGATCTCAGATTAAAAAGGAATTGCTTATCACTGGGATAAGTAGGAATAAACTGTCTTCCAACTAGTAACATATCATCAGTAGCTGGGATGTTCTCCTTCTTGACTACTCTTGATTTAGGCATCCTGCAAAATTTTAAGAAAGAGGATTAAACCTGGAGAGTAAATCAGGAATAACATTTGTTTTTAAAAGAATTCCTCCCCATCCATGTTTAGATCCATCTGTTTGGATAACAAGGTAGTCAGAATCTAGAGGCAAACTCATTTCTGGAAGATTCATAACTAGCTGTTTCAGTCTTTGAACAAGTTTAATATCTTCAGAATTAAAACTCCTTGTTCCTTTTACTGAAGTTTTATTGTATAAAGGTCCAGTATATTTAGAAAGATCCTTGATAAAAGGTCTAGCATAATTTAGAGAACCCAAAAAACCTTGCAGTTGTTTTAAGTTTTCTAACTTATCAGGGTATTCAAGAATTTTTCTCGAAATATGAGGCTGGAGTTTTATCTTACCTTTCCCTATTTCTACACCAAGAAATTCAATATGTTCTCTTAAAAGTTGAATTTTCTTGAGAGAAATAACCATTCCTTCTTTTTCAAAGATTTTAAAAACAGTATACAAATGTGCCTAGTGTTCATTTTTGTCCTTTGAAAAAACCAAAACATCATCAATATAGACACATGTAAAATTAGAAAAATGCAAAAAACAATTATCCATTTTTCTTTGAAAAACTTGAGGGCCACTCTTTAAACCAAAAGGCATAACCTTCCATTCAAAGTGTCCTTCACTACATGTAAAATATGTCCAGGGAATAGAATCAGGGTGCATCTTTACTTGCCAAAATCGAGATTTTAAATCAAATTTTGAAAACCATTTGGCACCTTGGATTTTGTTAAGCAAAATTTCTTTTGTGGGAATACAATAGCCATCAATGTGGGTATTGTCATTTAATCTTTTATAGTTAAAAACCATTCGTGTTGACCACGTTTTCTTTCAGATTCTTTCTGAACTATAAAAGTTGCAGTTCTATGCTTAGAAGTGCTTCTTGTAATTACTTCAACCTTAAGTAATTGAGAAATATGCATCTTGAACTCATCAATAGTCCAATTATCATATTTGGGCATTCCCATCTTTATTACCAAGTCTGGATTAATTATCTCTAGTTTACAAAAGATTTGATTTCTTTCCCAAAACTTGGTTGGGATTTCACCAATAATTTCAGTCTTTTGTAAATGATCCACCATATTTAAAATATCTTCATAAGTAAAAGATTTACTTACAAGTTCTTGGTTTATAATATGGGGTTTTATCAAATTGTATGATAAGTCAAAAAAGGAATAACCTTTAAAAGAGTCATCATTTTCTATTTTCCAAAGTTCATCAAAGTCTGGAAAATCGTTTAAAGTCTTGTTAGGACTAAGAGATGTCAGTTTTTTGTACCACTAGTATTTTCACAAGAACACGCATCAGGGGTACAAATTATTCTAGGGTTTTGCAATCCTTCATTTTCTTCACTACTACTTCCACCATGCTTTCGAGCGTACTCTGATATTATGGGCGTAAGGATAGTGTTTTGAGAAAAAAGGACATAATCATTACACATAGTGAATGATCTTCCTTTTACTAGTAAAAAGTTTAATCCAAGGATTAAACTTATACCATGTAAGTCTTTTAAAGAATCAACCCAACATGCATCTAAAGAATATACATCTGACCAATCTTGCCAATTTGTTTGAAATTGAACAAGAAGATTTTTTAAATAATGATTGGTAGAATGTATTGTTCCTGAAAAAGTAACAGACTTTAAAGGCTTCTGTGCTTTTACCAGTTTGCTAAGCAATTCTGGAGGAAGTATAGAAGAGTCTAAAGTTGTTTGAGTTGCTCTTGTATCTATAAAAGCAGGGAGTTGAAACTTCGTGCCTTTAATATTAAGGAGGACTAAAACAAAAATGTTTTTTAAAACCTTTTTGTTGCAAATTATGGGTATAATCGGAGTTATAGCCATACAAGAAGTTGATGGTTCATTAATCTGAATTCCCTTGTTTTTTTGGAGGTTTCCAAGAAAAAGGAGGAAATTCTTTATCAAACTCTTTTTGAGAAAAAATTTGAAAATTAATTTCAAGATTTTCAATACGATTTTCAATACGATTTTCAATACGATTTTCAAGATTATGAATTCGATCATAAAGTATAGTTAGTCTATCAGTCTTCTGTTTAAGAGCATTATATTCTGGAAGAACATAATTATAAACTGAAGATAAACAAGAATAACATACTACAATTCTACATAGCTCACATCTTGAACGCTTCTCAAGAGAAGGGTACCAAAGACAATTGTAACACTTAGGGGCTGTTTGTTTACCTCTTAATGGTTCCATTAAGAGGCAACCTCTGAATCATTAAGAGGTAAATCTTGTTTGGCAAAAAAAAGTGTTGCCTCTTAATGGTTCGAAAATCCTCTTAATGATTTTGTATCATGACCCTCCCTTAACCATTAAGAGCCTTGATTTCATTATGAACAATTAGCAAACAACCATATTTCATTTTAGACTATATCATAAAAACCTATTAATCATTCAGACCACTTAATCATTCTGCACTAAATCATTCAGCAACTGCCAAACAGCCCCTTAGTGTTAGTATTGCCTGTATGGAGTTTCCATTTGTGTGTGCAATCTAAAACCTCAAAATTAACAAAATTGAAGTTTTCAAATAACTCAACATCTCCTTCAGAAATTCCTAAATTCATAAAAGAATTATGGTAACCATATTTCTGCTGAAGAGGAGTTTGTGATGGTGCAAACTCATTAACAAATGAATAATCACTTTGTTGCTGGATATCCTGTATATCTTCTATACTAACAATAGAGTAGATATCAGAATTAGTTGAGACATCAGAAGTTATGTCAACTAAGTCTTCATTCGTGCAGTTTATCAAATCAACTTTTTGATTAAAAAGGGTTTTCCTTCCGGGGCATTTACTAGATAAATGGCCTTCTTTTCCACAAGCATAGCAAGTGAATTTGCTATAGTTCTTATTATCTTTGTATTTCCTCACATGTTTCTGTTTGTTCAGGGTAGGTTTCCTAGCACTGGACTTTCTAAGATAATAAGCTTTCCTTGGTTTTGCCTTCTTATGATAAACTGGTTTTTTCCTAACAGTTTTACCATAAGTCTGAGGAGTATAGATAGAGGAACAGAATCCTGTATCTTTTTTCTTTAACTCTCTCTAGGTTTGGATCATGGAACATTTAGCTTTAAGGTGATCTATGATAAACTTTGCATTATTCCGTTGGGCATAAACACCAGGTTGTTCTTCTTTCCACTTAAGCTCAATTTCTCTTCCTAACTCTCCTGGAAGTTTAGTAAAAATTCTGTTGCAAATATTAGCATCATAATAATTACCAGAAATAGCAGCTAAGTGAACAAAATCATTCAAGAAGAAAACAATCTTCTTCCAATCATGTAACTGAAGCTGTTCTAAATCTCGAAGGGCTTCACTTTGTTTTATCATCAGACCGGATAAGGTATCTCCACCATTAATAATTCTAAGAATTACTGATGTAAAATTCCTTATGTTAATTCCTTGAGCATCCAGTTGTGCAAGTGGTTCAGGGAAATGTTTTTTCCAGTCTCCCATGCAGCAAGTGCAGTTGGTCCAAGATAATTCTCTGCAATTGAGATCATTACCTCAGAGTTTATATCCTTTTCAAGATATTTTGAAGTGTAGTCACGGTGCACTTCTTGAGACCAGGTTTCTAAGTATGAATTCCATAACTGGGGATGAATATCAGTGAGGTTTAACAAAGGTGCAGACTGCCAAGTGAACGTTGGGTCAGTTGGTATTCTTCTTCCTTTATTAACATAGCTATAGACTGGTTCATTGTAACCTGTAGCTTGGTTTCTAGGCGGTCTACCTGTTTCATAACTCATTGTTTCTAATTGTCCAGGTGTAGGGCCAGTAACAGTAGATTCTTCTGCTTCATTCATAAGAGTAAAGTTTATGGATTCTACAGAGTCTGATAAGAAAGAGGCTAAAAGATTTTCATCTTTAGGAGTCATTCTTATATTTTTCAAATCATCTTGATAGATAATTATGAGTCAGAAAGTTGTCCTTGCTTCTTAAGGAGAACTTCCATTTCTTCAAGATCATGAGGACTAAGAGTATAATAAAATAATTCTTTAGGATAAAGAATTTTCTGATCACAATCATTCCATCCTGTAGGTTTTATATCCTTGATCTGAATTTGACTTGATTAAGGAGAAGTATATCTAACCAAAAAAGGTTTGATATCATTGGGGTTACTAGAAACAAAGTACTTAGAGTCTTCTTCTAGGGTATCCCATTCATTTCCTAATTCAATGTTCATAAAACTAGTGGAAAATCTATGCAGATCTTCATCAGTAGTTTCCTTCTCTTCATCATTTAATCGAGAAGATGAAGCATTGTCTGTGTAGTTTCTAAATCTCAAGGATTTAGATCCACTTGAATTGGTATAAGAGACATAACTAGTGGGGGTAATGGTAGTAGGTTCTCTATGAAATGGAATAGTCCATTCACTACCTGCAATAGTCCGAGAATCAATTTGGGCAAGAGGTATCATTTTATTCCTCTAGAAGACACAGTTTGTATAATAGAATCAATATCCACATTATACTGACTTCCAGTAGATCCAATAACCTTCCTAGAAATATTATTTCTATGGCCAGATTTCTACCAAGAAAACCTTCATACCCATGTGTTTGAATCTGTAAAGTGATATGTCTACATAAATCATTCACACTTAATGAAAAGTTTTGGGGGGCAATATAAGCAACGCCTATATTGTTGTTCAAGTCTATCTCCATGGTTCCTATTATCTCGATCAAGATTAGAAAATCTATTGTCAATCAAAAGTACAAGGGCTTTTGTTCCTAAACCAGTTCTATGGAGTCCTTTAACTGCAATAGTTAAAAGTCCAAAAGGTAAAGTGGTTTGGTATGCATTTCTAAATCTAAGGCTAGCTTCTCTAGTCATCATATTAAGAGTAATGACTCTTCCTTGAGGAACAGAAAGATTTTGTAAACTATGGTGTCTAAAGAGACCCGTGTTTCTTTCAAAAATCCCAATAGCATATAATCTGGTGGGATTAAAGGCTTCTAGTTGATTATTGTTAAGAAGTTGTTCACTTCTGTCAACATTAATCATATCTTCAAGTCTAGAATTAGATCTTGAGGATCTCCTAGAGAAAAGTCTTCCTAGAGTACTGAAATGTAGTCTAGTATCTTGTCCAACCAATTGAGCTCTGTTATCAACAGATTCATTTTCTTGTAAAGTTCTAGAACGACCAAGAAAAGTAGTTCTACTTGCCATTGCTTTTATAAACAAGAAATTTGGTTTTGACTTTAGGGTCACCTCTTTTTTCAAAAGTTGTTGAAAGTTTTGAAAATTGATCAGCAAGCTTATCAATATCAGAAGATTTTGGAATTTCTTTAAGAGAAATTTTATCAATCTTGTGATGAAGAGCAACTAAATGATCAATAATTGTGTTGTTTTGAGAAACAAGCAATTTGTTTGAATCAGAAATGATACCACTTGTATCACTATATCCTGGAGATTTGTATAAAGATTTATCACAAAAATTTGAAGCTTCTTCAAGGATTTTTCCTTCAAACTTAAAGTTCATTTAATTGAGAACAAACTTCTCAATTTGTTTTAAATGAAGTTTAATTTCTTCAAACTGCTCTTGATAGTTTTCAAAATTTTCAAAAACTGTCTTTTTGAAATAGAGTTTTTTGGATTTAAGTCTTTCTGACTTATAATCAATAAATTGTATTTCTTTTCAAAACAAACAAGTTTTTCTTCAAACAGAGAAAAAGTTGTTTTAAGATATTCTAATTTGTTTTCCAAATCATGAATAGCTTTGTTTTTCTTGAGCATAGAATCATGAATAGACAGAGACTGGTGTTCTTATTCTGATTATATTCAAGATTTTTTCCAAGATTAACAATTAAATCTACAATATTGTTAAGCTGATTGTTTTCACTGTGAAAGAGATGTTTGTTTGTTTCTTCGAAAAAGGAACATTTAATACGATGCTCATCAGAGGAGATAACAGTTCTACTAACTTGAGATATTTCTAGATTTAAATATTCTATACTATTCATAAAAACTAAAAACAAGCAAATAAGTACAAGCAAATAATACAAGCAAATAATTACAAGTACTAATACCAAGAAATATAAAAATGCATATAATACAATTAAACAAGATAAAGCTCTATTCCTCTATCTAGAAGATCTTTGAAAAATATGTCAAGTGGTAGGACCCATCTCAATTACTTTTGGCAAAAGATGCTCCTACTTTTAAAAAGAAGTTTGTCCTGTCTGTTAATAGCTAGTGGCTTTTATCCGGTCATAGCCTCCGGTTACAAGTCATCCTTGCTTTATGTTGCTATAAATATGTAGCTTTGGTTTAAGCTTTTGGCATCCCTTCTAGTGTGTTATATTCTCAACCTGAAAAATAAGAGTGAGAAAGTAGAGAGATAAGTTAAGAGTTCTTCTTGTAAATCCGTAGCAGTTTGAAGCTTTGTAATTATCTTCTGTATAAATACAAGGTTAGTTCTTAATTTCTATATGGAAGGCTAAAGCCTCAAGACTTAGAAAGCCAATTCATGTTGTGAAATTTATGTTAAATACTTAAATATTGTTATTATCTTTTATTTTTTATTTATGAAGACAAGATCTTGAGAAATTTATCATAAAGATATTTTGTCGCTGTTAGTTCATACGTACATGGCAAAGGTATAATTGTCAGGCAATGAGCCAAACCTCTAAGGGCGCGTTTGGTTTGCAGGATTGGAATGGAATGGATTGGATTTGAAGGAGGGATTTGGATTTGGAGGGATTTGGATTTGGGGGGATTTAAAATCCCTCCTTGTGTGTGGTTTGCAGGATTTGGAATGGATTTCAAATCCATTCCTTTATAAGTTTTGTTTGGTTTGTAGGATTTGGATTTGGATTGAGTTTTTTTTAATATAAAAAATTTATTTTTTATTGGTAAATTACTTTTTTTATCGATTTTTCTAAAATTGTATATTTAATCATCATTTTTTTTTCAAAATTTCAAAACTACATATTTAATCAAAACTACATAATTAATCATCCATTTAATTGTTTCAAAGCTACATATTCAATCATCCATTGCATTGTTTCAAACCACATATTAACCACCAAACTATTTAATCCAAAATACATTTTAACCATCAAATTGTTCTTCTAAGACCACACATTTAATCACCAAGATCTTTCATTCATCCAAAATCCACTTCACAAAAGCTTCCCTATCCGCTTCTGGTAAGTCCCAAAACATGTTCACTCTTTCAGGATCTTCTCTTATCTTTGATATTACTGTAAACTTCTGTGATTGAGTGAACGACTGCATTTTTGAAACCTCGGAAGTGATCAATGAGCGTTTTTTATCAAGTTCTTCTTCTCGGTCGACACCCTTGTTGAGTTTGTTCGCCATTTTCTCCAAACTTTCTGCAAGTTTGGTAACCGCACTACTGAATACGTCAGCCATAGGATCTACTCGACGTTTTCTCTTCCTACCCCGCCCACTTGAAGTTCTTCAGATGGCATATTTGCATTGCCACCTTGAATATGGCTAGTTACCATCACGTCATCAAACTCTTCATGCGTGTGTTGTTCTTGATCTTCTATATTCACCTCTTCCTCCACCTCGACAAAATCTCTTGCTCGATTTCCTTGAGGCCTATCTTTCCCGAATACAATACAAAGATCCTCATAAAAAGGAAATGTTTTGTTCTTCCATTTTCCCGCCCCTTTATGGACCTATTTCATTAGAATAACATTAATATATATATATATATATATTACGCAAATTTTAAATACAAAAAATTTTAGCGTGTACCTGAAGATACGACTCCCAAACTTGGTCGTCGGCAACCACACAATGTTGTACACTATCGTATCCGAAGCCACTAGTGTATGAACCACTTAACATGTCATGGACAACCATCCAATCTTTTTTCATTATTTTCAACTTTGATTCAATGTGCGGTCTCCCTAAAATGTTGGAGGTCGGCAACGAGTCTTTTAACTCATTTTCTAGATATGTTAAATAACCCGATTTAAAGCCATTATCGGCTTTAAATGATCCCGTATTCACCATGGCAACTAAAGCCTCAACAAGTTTTGCTTCTTCATGATTCGTCCAAACTCGATAGTTTCTATTTTGGCTCGCCATATCTATAAACATAAATAAATCATTTCAAGTTCAACAATATATATCGACGTCCAAACTCCATATAAACAATATAAACATAAATAAATCATTTCAAGTACAACAATATATATCGACGTCCAAACTCCATAATTTCTATTATAAATAAACATTTTAAGTATGAGTTAAACAAACATTTGAATCATACATATTATCAATCGGTAGCATTCCAAGAAGCAAACATAGATTGTGCTAAATTATCTCTAAATGCAGTCCACTCATTTGAAGTACCAACAACATTTATATTATCCCTGTCTTCAACTCCAAGGTCTCCGGTTCCATCATCCACTTCATCTTCATTGTCAAATGGATCTATCGGCATTTCTTGCATTATAAAATTGTGAAGGAGACAAGATGCCATGATGATCCTAACTTTTAAATCAATAGGATAATACGAGTTATCTCTTAAAATTCCCCACCTTGCCTTTAACATACCGAAACATCGTTCAATAACATTTCTCGCAGATGAATGCTTCATATTGAAAAATTCTTTAGGAGTGGTTGGTTGGTGTCCATCACACCAATCATTTAAATGGTATCTTTGACCCCTATAAGGAGCTAAGAAACCCTCTCCATTTGTGTATCCAACATCAACCAAGTAATAACCTAATAATAAATTAAGTCAACGAGCCATCAAGACTTATACTTATTAATATATAGTAAACAATGAAAAGCTATACCAGGTCTTGGAACTTTTAATCCATTAGGCCTAAGAAGAGCATCTCGAAGAACTCTGCCATCAGCCGCTGACCCCTCCCATCCCGGTAACACATATATAAATTGCATATCTTGTGAGCACACCCCTAGAACGTTTGTCGCAATATCATTCTTTCTTCTTCTATATCTAGGTTTGTCTTCGAGTGGAGCTAAACACTTTATGTAGGTTCCATCTAAAGCTCCTAGACAATTCTAGAACCAAGAAAAAAAGATTATTATATTTTCACAAAAAAGTAAACTTATTCACGAATAAGTAAATTTTAAAAAGAAGTGGAAATACCTTAAACCATTTCCATCTTTGATCGGTAGAGTTATTTGGAACAGGTTTGGGTTTCTTAAGCCATCATGGATGTAACCTTATTATGGCATTGCAAACTCGAGCAACAACTCTACTAATTGTTTCTCGCGAACGATGAAAACGACATATCCTAACTCGATTCTTAACATTGTGAGCAATAACATGAAGAAACATGGCCACTTGTTCTTCAACATTAATAAACCTAGTTGTTCTTAACCCTCCGTATGTTTCAAGCATGTCACACAACTTTTTGAAACACATTCGAGTCATCCTAATTTGCGATATAGACATAGTGTCACTCTCATAAACATACCTATGCAATATTGAGGACCGATTAACAATCGACGAAGAGTATCCAATTTGTGGTTTATCCCTTTGTCTTTTGATCATGAACATCCAAAGAGACACAACAAAAAATATAACAACAACGACAACTATGTTAAACCATTCCAACCACTCTTGTCTTCTTTGCCTACGTAAACGTCTTGTTAAACTAATTCGGTCCATTTCTTGTCCAATTACTTGAATTGTTAAATATATATATTAAATTGTTAAATAAGCATACATACACACATATATTTTAGGGATACAATTTGATCGAATTCAAATAAACCCACATCAGTAAACATAATTGATTCAAGAACAACTCAAATATAGGTTTAATCATACATCAACTCAAAATTCAACATCTTTTTCAGCTTTCAAACTCACAATTGATTCAAGAACAATCTAAACTCACATTAATGTTAATTAAAGTAGATTTCAAGCACCAAATGAAGCACAAAAATCCATCACTAAAATCAGTAATGTGGAGAAGAAAAGTGGGGAAATCTTACCGATTGAACTTGAAATCAAACGAAGAAGATTGATTTTGTGCTACTTACAGTCGACGATCCGGATGATTGAACTTGAAATCAAACGAAGAAGATTGAAGTCGCCTGAAGAGGAGTGAAGTCGATTGATAAAGCCACAAATATACCCACAAAAATCATTCACCAACTTTTAACTTTAAAAGGCAAGAATCCCAAATTAACCCAAATCCACATTGAACCAACAAGCATCTTCATGAACAATTAAACATCAAACAAACATATTATGCAACCCAACCCAACCCAACTTTTTGCATTATTTAACTTTTATAAAACATACAAGAATACACAGATTTTGGAGATCAAGACCAAAACAAAGTATACCAATTTGGATTTAACAAATTCTATATTTTAATTCTCTAAAATCAGGAACAAGCTCTTTGATGGAGAAATACAAAGTACAAAAAGGCTAAGCTATGACCCACACCGAATGCAAGTGTATTTTGTGCATTACAAGTTTTGTTTCTTCTCTTTCCTTTTGCAGCATGACTATTGTGGCATTCAGATGACCCTTAACAACATAAACGAATAACATATGGACTAAATATGTGAAATTTAGCAGTTTCAATAACCCTATATAACATATATAACTTATAGTAAACCGATATATGACGTGGCATTCTACAACATTCTACAACATCGGCTAACCGGCATATAGTTTAATAATATAGTTGGGTCGTCAATTATCCGTCTAAAATACCCCTTTGGGATGAAAAAGATAACGTAAACTTGTGTGCCCAAGTCAATACTCTAGACCAACCACCACATATGAATGAGGAAATAACATAAGGCGTACTAAATTGCTCAAATTTTATTGCTAAAACTATATTGAGTCCATATAAATATGATTTTAGACCGATTAGCCATTGAACGAAACCACAGTAAACACAAGTTCGCACTCATTTGGACCTATTCTCGCTGGATCAGTGGTTAAGTCTCATTGGAAAGCAACAAAGTTAAAACTTACAAATACCACAGAGGAATTATCCAAGTGGTTTTAGTATAAACCAGAGGTTCTGAATTCGAATCCAACGAATGCTTGCGGCGGGCCACCATGGTTCTACCAAGGATAAAAATAAATACCATAAACAGTATAAAACCTCAACAATATACATCCCTCTTAACACATTTACAAGCTAGACCCCTTTCAGTATTTAGAAGCTCACAAAATCCCTGACAATGTACAAATTTCACTGCATCAGGTGCAAGTAATAACCTTCCTTCAACCCCATATCTCTAAAATGTTCTTGTAGAGTACCAATTTTAACTTACCGAGGAAAAAAAACAAAAGAAAATCCATTTCTAACCATTAACCTCATTCAAAACCCTATTGTAGATGGAATACAAAATTGATCTCCAAAACCAAAATCTAAATAAAGTTTAGATTTTTTGAAGATCCTGGCATAGTGTCACCATCACTTTGCTTTTATAAATAAAGTTTCACTTTGCTTTGTTTCCAAATAAATGGAAGAAATCGAAGCACAAATCGCAATACAGAAATCGAAGCACAATCGCAATACAGAAATAGAAGCACAATCGCAAGCTTTTTTGTAAGAAAACTTACCGATCTTTGAGATGAAAGAAATCGACGTATGGAGAGGAAGAGCGAGGGAACTCAGTCGATTTGGAGGATGACCGTGATCGATTAATCGTCGACTGATTGAACAATCGCAATTAGGGATCCAAATAATCGTCGACTGATCGACTGATTGAGAAAAGGATCGCCGGTTTAGAAGAAAGCGAGCACAATCGCAATTAGGGATTTAAAAGGAAGCGTGTTTCTATCGACCAGATTGGATTTAGATGAAGCGGCCTAAAATCCATGGGATTTGGATTTGAAATCCTGGCCCAATCCAAGGGATTTCCAAATCCATTAGACGTTGGATTTTAAATTGGTCAATGGATTTAAAATGCAGTCAACACAATCCATTCCCACAATCCAAACACCGGATTGGAATGGATTTGAAATCCAAATCCTTCCAAATCCATTCCATTCCGGTAAACCAAACGCGCCGTAAGAGTTGTCTTAGTTGTAATTTTAAAAAATTGTCTTTCCTAATTCTTAGAAAATTTAAAACAATCTTTTTGAAACAAAAGACGTAAGGATGTTTAACTTCAGAAGCAGTACCCGCTGTTAGCCGTGGATAGGCGTTTTAGGGGAAAAAGTACGAATTAGTCCAAAAAGGTGAGTTTCTTAAAAGAAAGTTTTCTCGGAATTCTTTAAGAAATGTTTTTAAAAAGTGAAAATAGAGTGATCAAAATGGGTATTATGATATTCCTAAAACAAGATCTTATCTTTTTAAATTTTGATTATAAGATAATACATATATTTATTTATTTAATATGAATTTTAAACAACCTCTGATATATTGGTTTTCTAATCCCTTTTCCTCCATAAAAGAAATCTTTTATTATTGTTCTTATATATTGTTTATATGCATAAGTTTGGAGAATGTCCCCATCCTTTATCCAAACTCCATCAGAATATTTGTAATTGCTCATGTAAATGTTTCTGTCATAGTAATTATGAAATATTTTGTTCCGAGCATCTAAGAAAGAATCTTACCTATTTATTAGCTTCTGATCTGTTTACCCTTGATATTAAATATTTAATAGTTGGAGAAGTTTTCAAAGATATAAATAATTTTTATAAATTTTTTTGGTTTAATACTGTAATTGAAAACGAAGTTAAGTTTGAAGCCTTTTTAGCCTTCATAGGAAATAATTGGTCTTACTCTGGTTGGAATGCATAGATTTGGACCATGTCCTCATAAAATTTCAAAAACTCATCAAGAAATTTGTAATTGTTCTTGTAGATGTTTTTTTATATAGCTTTTGAGATCTCTCGTTCAGAATATCTAAGGAAAAACCTAACTTATTTGTTAGCTTCTGATCTTATTAATTCTGAACTTAAATATATAGTTGTTGGAAAGGTTTTTAAGGATATAAATAACCTTTATACAAGATATTGGAATCCTGAAAACAAAGATTTCAAAATTGAACCTTCCTCAAGCTTCAATTGGGATGATGATTTTCCTTATAATGAAGAAAATCTCCAATCTCCATGAACAAGAATAGCCGTGGAACTTGGCACCATACGATCAAGATCTCCCAGCCTATATACTGTAACCTCGCTGAGGCCCAGACCTAGTGTTTTTAACACTAACAACTGCGTTGCAGCCCCTTATAAGATTGTGTATGGAATATTCTTTTAGTTAAGTCTTTTTTATATACCCTCTTTCTCTTTTGGTATCAGAGCTTTATTTTGTTTAATTGTATTATATGCATTTTTATATTTCTTGGTATTAGTACTTGTAATTATTTGCTTGTATTATTTGCTTGTACTTATTTGCTTGTTTTTAGTTTTTATGAATAGTATAGAATATTTAAATCTAGAAATATCTCAAGTTAGTAGAACTGTTATCTCCCTTGATGAGCATCGTTTTAAATGTTCCTTTTTCAAAGAAACAAACAAACATCTCTTTCACAGTGAAAACAATCAGCTTAACAATATTGTAGATTTAATTGTTAATCTTGGAAAAAATCTTGAATATAATCAGAATAAGAACACCAGTCTCTCTGGAAATCTATTCATGATTCTATGCTCAAGAAAAACAAAGCTATTCATGATTTGGAAAACAAATTAGAATACCTTAAAACAACTTTTTCTCTGTTTGAAGAAAAACTTGTTTGTTTTGAAAAGAAATACAATTTATTGATTATAAGTCAGAAAGACTTAAATCCAAAAAAAATCTATTTCAAAAGACAAAGTTTTTGAAAAATTTGAAAACTATCAAGAGCAGTTTTAAGAAATTAAACTTCATTTAAAACAAATTGAGAAGTTGGTTCTCAATTAAATGAACTTTAAGTTTGAAGGAAAAATCCTTGAAGAAGCTTCAAGTTTTTGTGATAAATCTTTATACAAATCTCCAGGATATAGTGATACGAGTGGTATCATTTCTGATTCAAACAAATTGCTTGTTTCTCAAAACAACACAATTATTGCTCTTTTAGTTGCTCTTCATCACAAGATTGATAAAATTTCTCTTAAAGAAATTCCAAAGTCTTCTGATATTGATAAGCTTGCTGATCAATTTTCAAAACTTTCAACAACTTCTGAAAAAAGAGGTGACCCTAAAGTCAAAACCAAATTTCTTGTTTATAAAAGCAATGGCAAGTAGAACTCCTTTTCTTGGTCGTTCTAGAACTTTACAAGAAAATGAATCTGTTGATAACAGAGCTCAATTGGTTGGACAAGATACTAGACTACATTTCAGTACTCTAGGAAGACGTTTCTCTAGGAGATCCTCAATATCTAATTCTAGACTTGAAGATATGATTAATGTTGATAGAAGTGAACAACTTCTTAACAATAATCAACTAGAAGCCATTAATCCCACCAGATTATATGCTACTGGGATTTTTTAAAGAAACACTGGTCTCTTTAGACACCATAGTTTACAAAAATTTTCTGTTCCTCAAGGAAGAGTCATTACCCTTAATCTGATGACTAGAGAAGCTAGCCTTAGATTAAGAAATTCAAACCAAACCACTTTACATTTTGGACTTTTAATTATTGCAGTTAAAGGACTCTATAGAACTGGTTTAGGAACAAAAGCCCTTGTAGTTTTGATTGACAATAGATTTTCTAATCTTGATCAAGCTATAATAGGAACCATGGAGATAGACTTGAACAACAATATAGGCGTTGCTTATATTGCCCCCCAAAACTTTTCATTAAGTGTGAATGATTTCTGTAGACATATCACTTTACAGATTCAAACACTTGGGTATGAAAGTTTTCTTGGTAGAAATCTGGCCATAGAAATAATATTTCTAGGAAGGTTAACTGGATCTACTGGAAGTCAGTATAATGTGGATATTGATTCTATTATACAAACTGTGTCTTCTAGAGGAATACAAATGATACCTCCAGCCCAGATTGATTCTCAGACTATTGCAGGTAGCGAATGGACTATTCCATTTCATAGAGAACCTACTTCCCTTACCCCCACTAGTTATGTCTATTATACCTATTCAAGTGGATCTAAATCCCTGAGATTTAGAAACTACACAGACAATGCTTCATCTTCTGGATTAAATGATGAAAAAGAAACTAGTGATGAAGATCTGCATAGATTTTCCACTAGTTTTATGAACATTGAATTAGGAAATGAATGGGAGGGAATTTACTAGATAAATGGCCTTCTTTTCCACAAGCATAGGAAGTGAATTTGCTATAGTTCTTATTATCTTTGTATTTCCTCACATGTTTCTGTTTGTTCAGGGTAGGTTTCCTAGCACTAGACTTTCTATGATAATAAGCTTTCCTTGGTTTTGCCTTCTTATGATAAACTGTTTTTTTTCCTAAAAGTTTTACCATAAGTCTGAGGAGTATAGATAGAGGAACAAAATCCTGTATCTTTTTTCTTTAACTCTCTCTAGGTTTGGATCATGGAACATTTAGCTTTAAGGTGATCTATGATAACCTTTGTTCTAACTGTTGCATTATTCCATTGGGCATCAACACCAGGTTGTTCTTGTTTCCACTTAAGCTCAATTTCTCTTCCTAACTCTCTTGGAAGTTTAGTAAAAATTCTGTTGCAAATATTAGCATCATAATAATTACCAGAAATAGCAGCTAAGTGAAAAAAATCATTCAAGAAGAAAACAATCTTCTTCCAATCATGTAACTGAAGCTGTTCTAAATCTCGATGGGCTTCACTTTGTTTTATCATTAGACCAGATAAGGTATCTCCACCATTAATAATTCTAAGAATTACTGATGTAAAATTCCTAATGTTATTTCCTTGAGCATCCAGTTGTACAAGTGGTTCAGGGAAATGTTTTTTCCAGTCTTCCCATGGAGCAAATGCAGTTGGTCCAAGATAATTCTCTGCAATTGAGATCATTACCTCAGAGTTTATATCTTTTTCAAGATATTTTGAAGTGTAGTCACGATGCACTTCTTGAGACCATGTTTCTAAGTATGAATTCTATAATTAGGGATGAATATAAGTGAGGTTTAACAAAGGTGCAGACAGCCAAGTGAACGTTGGGTCAGTTGGTATTCTTCTTCCTTTATTAACATAGCTATGGACTGGTTCATTGTAACCTGTAGTTTGGTTTCATTAGCTATGGACAGGTTACAATGAACCAGTCCATACCTATGTTAATAAAGGAAGAAGAATACCAACTGACCCAACGTTCACTTGGCAGTCTGCACCTTTGTTAAACCTCACTGATATTCATCCCCAGTTATGGAATTCATACTTAGAAACTTGGTCTCAAGAAGTGCACCGTGGCTACACTTCAAAATATCTTGAAAAAGATATAAACTCTGAGGTAATGATCTCAATTGCAGAGAATTATCTTGGACCAACTGCACTTGCTGCATGGGAGACTGGAAAAAACATTTCCCTGAACCACTTGCACAACTGGATGCTCAAGGAATTAACATAAGGAATTTTACATCAGTAATTCTTAGAATTATTAATGGTGGAGATACCTTATCCGGTCTGATGATAAAACAAAGTGAAGCCCTTCGAGATTTAGAACAGCTTCAGTTACATGATTGGAAGAAGATTGTTTTCTTCTTGAATGATTTTGTTCACTTAGCTGCTATTTCTGGTAATTATTATGATGCTAATATTTGCAACAAAATTTTTACTAAACTTCCAGGAGAGTTAGGAAGAGAAATTGAGCTTAAGTGGAAACAAGAACAACCTGGTGTTGATGCCCAATGGAATGATGCAACAGTTAGAGCAAAGGTTATCATAGATCACCTTAAAGCTAAATGTTCCATGATCCAAACCCAGAGAGAGTTAAAAAAAAAAGATACAGGATTCTGTTCCTCTATCTATACTCCTCAGACTTATGGTAAAACTGTTAGGAAAAAAACAGTTTATCACAAGAAGACAAAACCAAGGAAAGCTTATTATCTTAGAAAGTCCAGTGCTAGGAAACCTACCCTAAACAAACAGAAACATGTGAGGAAATACAAAGATAATAAGAACTATAGCAAATTCACTTCCTATGCTTATGGAAAAGAAGGCCATTTATCTAGTAAATTCCCTGGAAAGAAAACCCTTTTTAATCAAAAAGTTGATTTGATAAACTGCACTAATGAAGACTTAGTTGACATAACTTCTGATGTCTCAACTAATTCTGATATCTACTCTATTGTTAGTATAGAAGATATGCAGGATATCCAACAACAAAGTGATTTTTCATTTGTTAATGAGTTTGCACCATCACAAACTCCTCTTCAACAGAAATATGGTTACCATAATTCTTTTATGAATTTAGGAATTTCTGAAGGAGATGTTGAGTTATTTGAAAACTTCAATTTTGTTAATTTTGAGGTTTTAGATTGCACACACAAATGGAAACTCCATACAAGCAATACTAACACTAAGTGTTACAATTGTCTTTGGTACCCTTCTCTTGAGAAGCGTTCAAGATGTGAGCTATGTAGAATTGTAGTATGTTATTCTTGTTTATCTTTAGTTTATAATTATGTTCTTCCAGAATATAATGCTCCCAAACAGAAGACTGATAGACTAACTATACTTGATGATCGAATTCATAATCTTGAAAATCGTATTGAAAATCTTGAAATTAATTTTCAAAATTTTTCTCAAAAAGAGTTTGATAAAGAATTTCCTCCTTTTTCTTGGAAACCTCCAAAAAACAAGGGAATTCAGATTAATGAACCATCAACTTCTTGTATGGCTATAACTTCGATTATACCCATAATTTGCAACAAAAAGGTTTTAAAAAACATTTTTGTTTTAGTCCTCCTTAATATTATAGGCAGGAAGTTTCAACTCCCAGCTTTTATAGATACAGGAGCAACTCAAACAACTTTAGACTCTTCTATACTTCCTCCAGAATTGCTTAGCAAACCGGTAAAAGCACAGAAGCCTTTAAAGTCTGTTACTTTTTC
The DNA here is from genome assembly GCA_023525745.1 of Arctium lappa. Taxonomy (NCBI): domain Eukaryota; kingdom Viridiplantae; phylum Streptophyta; class Magnoliopsida; order Asterales; family Asteraceae; genus Arctium; species Arctium lappa. Next base: position 66,658,019 of record CM042051.1, read on the forward strand.
AGGAACTATACATTCTACCAATCATTATTTAAAAAATCCTCTTGTTCAATTTCAAACAAATTGCCAAGATTGGAAAGATGTATATTCTTTAGATGTATGTTGGGTTGATTCTTTAAAAGACTTACATGGTATAAGTTTAATCCTTGGATTAAATTTTTTACTAGCAAAAGGAAGATCATTCACTATGTGTAATGATTATGTCCTTTTTTTCTCAAAACACTATCCTTACACCCATAATATCAGAGTACGCTCGAAAGCATGGTGGAAGTAGTAGTGAAGAAAATGAAGAATTGCAAAACCCTAGAATAATTTGTACCCCTGATGCGTGTTCTTGTGAAAATACTAGTGGTACAAAAAACTGACATCTCTTAGTCCTAACAAGACTTTAAACGATTTTCTAGACTTTGATGAACTTTGGAAAATAGAAAATGATGACTCTTTTAAAGGTTATTCCTTTTTAGACTTATCATACAATTTGATAAAACCCCATATTATAAACCAAGAACTTGTAAGTAAATCTTTTACTTATGAAGATATTTTAAATATGGTGGATCATTTACAAAAGACTGAAATTATTGGTGAAATCCCAACCAAGTTTTGGGAAAGAAATCAAATCTTTTGTAAACTAGAGATAATTAATCCAGACTTGGTAATAAAGATGGGAATGCCCAAATATGATAATTGGACTATTGATGAGTTCAAGATGCATATTTCTTAATTACTTAAGCTTGGAGTAATTACAAGAAGCACTTCTAAGCATAGAACTGCAACTTTTATAGTTCAGAAATAATCTGAAAGAAAACGTGGTCAATCACGAATGGTTTTCAACTATAAAAGATTAAATGACAATACCCACATTGATGGCTATTGTATTCCCACAAAAGAAATTTTGCTTAACAAAATCCAAGGTACCAAATGGTTTTCAAATTTTGATTTAAAATCTCGATTTTGGCAAGTAAAGATGCACCCTGATTCTATTCCCTGGACATCTTTTACATGTAGTGAAGGACACTTTGAATGGAAGGTTATGCCTTTTGGTTTAAAGAGTGGCCCTCAAGTTTTTCAAAGAAAAATGGATAATTGTTTTTTGCATTTATCTAATTTTACATGTGTCTATATTGATGATGTTTTGGTTTTTTCAAAGGACAAAAATGAACACTATGCACATTTGTATACTATTTTAAAATCTTTGAAAAAGAAGGAATGGTTATTTCTCTCAAGAAAATGCAACTTTTAAGAGAACATATTGAATTTCTTGGTGTAGAAATAGGGAAAGGTAAGATAAAACTCTAGCCTCATATTTCGAGAAAAATTCTTGAATACCCTGATAAGTTAGAAAACTTAAAACAACTGCAAGGTTTTTTGGTTTCTCTAAATTATGCTAGACCTTTTATCAAGGATCTTTCTAAATATACTGGACCTTTATACAATAAAACTTCAGTAAAAGGAACAAGGAATTTTAATTCTGAAGATATTAAACTTGTTCAAAGACTGAAACAACTAGTTATGAATCTTCCAGAAATGAGTTTGCCTCTAGATTCTGACTACCTTGTTATCCAAACAGATGGATCTAAACATGGATGGGGAGGAATTCTTTTAAAAAGACCCTCTAAATATTCCTCTATCCATGAAGAACATCTTTGTAGATATGCTTCTGGTATTTACAAAGAAAAAGGAAGGTTAACATCTTTAGACTTTGAAGTCTTAGCTGTTATTAATTCCTGTTAATCTTTTGCACTCTTTCTAGCAGGAAAGAAGGAAATCACACTCAGAATTGATTGTGAAGCATTAATAAAATTTGCAGATATGAAAAAAGAATCAAAACTTTTGTCCAATAGATGGTTAAAATTGAATGAATACATTATTGGCAAAGGGATTAAGTTTAACTTAGAACATATCAAAGGAAAAACAAATGTTATTCCTGATTTACTCTCCAGGTTTAATCCTCTTTCTTAAAATTTTGCAGGATGCCTAAATCAAGAGTAGTCAAGAAGGAGAACATCCCAGCTACTGATGATATGTTACTAGTTGGAAGATAGTTTATTCCTACTTATCCCAGTGATAAGCAATTCCTTTTTAATCTGAGATCTAGACTTACAAATGAAAAAGCTTCTATTTGTGACTCTATTTGGAATCTTAAAACTATTTCTGACCAAACCAATGAGAAATTTTTTATTATTAACTCGGTTGCTCAGAATTTTAATAATCTTAGGCAATGTCCAAAAAGATTTTATTGTTATCTTCTTATGAATGGACCTCATAAGGGAATTTACAAAAATTGGACAGATGTTGCTGCAAAAATTGAAAGTCAGAAACTTCTTCAATCCCTATGGAAGGGCTTTCACAGTTTTTCTGAATGTATCCAAGTTACTCACGATAAAGTTGGCTTCAACTATTATTTGGACCCTTCTTTAGAGAACAGTCATCTTTCTAATGATGAAAAATCGGACTCCGATTCAGGACTCCCTTTAGATTTAAAATTATTAACATCTTCTTCATCTTCACAGATGAAAGGCAAGAATATAATGCCAGATTCAGAAGATCTTAATACTCGAGATTTGTTAATACTAAATCTTTAATGTTTTTCTTTTTTAAAAGAATTAGTTGATCTCTCTGACATCAACTTTCAAACATTCCTGAAATTACAAGAATGTCTGATGATATTATCACGATCACCTGTTCAAGGATTTTCAGTTCAATTGGAAGAAATTCCAGTTCCAAAAAATGAAATGAAAAGATTTTTCAGAACTGTTCAGATCGATCTCACAATCGTTTCAGAACAAATGTTTAGAAATGAAAAAAATAAGTTTTCATGATTTTTTCAAATACGGATTACTTTGCGGACTAATCCTTTTTTATCTCAAGAAAATAGTTTGGCTTCCTGAAAGGGTTAAACAAGCCATTTCAATTATCAAAAGATATGATGATAATTCCATCATCTCAATGTATATATTTGCTTCACCACCCAAATTCTGGAAATCTGAGCCTGAACCTAGTTGTTCAGCCATCAAGATAATGTCAAAATCTTTCTCTTCAGATTGGGATAAAGAATTGATGCCTCACAATTCATGTTGGTAGTTCATTACTGGTCAAACTATAGATGATGTGAAGCTATGGTTCTATCATGTACAATTTTCAGACTTATTTTGGAACTCTGAAATTTTGTCATCAGAAGATTATTCTTTGTTTGGAGAAACACCTACTGTCAATATCTACATACCAGCTGCAGTTGCATGTTATTCATTCTTGAGGTTTTTCAATGATGAATTTGATGCTGATAAAGAAGGCGAGAGGATTGTTTTTTACAAGAATAAAAAACTCAAAGAATTAATCAGACATGCACAAAGAGACAAAATACAAGTTTGATTGATTGAGATTTCGAATTTTACACCTGTCCTCTACAGTTGTAACAGGAAAAAGGTGTGGACGGCTGATATTTGCCCTTCTAGAAGATCTTTGAAAAATATGACAAGTGGTAGGGCCCATCTCAATTACTTTTGGCAAAAGATGCTCCTACTTTTAAAAAGAAGTTTGTCCTGTCTAATAGCTAGTGGCTTTTATCCGGTCATAGCCTCCGGTTACAAGTCATCCTTGCTTTATGTTGCTATAAATATGTAGCTTTGGTTTAAGCTTTTGGCATCCCATATAGTGTGCTATATTCTCAACCTGAAAAATAAGAGTGAGAAAGTAGAGAGATAAGTTAAGAGTCTTCTTGTAAATCCGTAGCAGTTTGAAGCTTTGTAATTATCTTCTGTATAAATACAAGGTTAGTTCTTAATTTCTATATGGAAGGCTAAAGCCTCAAGACTTAGAAAGCGAATTCATATTGTGAAATTTATGTTAAATACTTAAATATTGTTATTATCTTTTATATCTTTATTTATGAAGACAAGATCTTGAGAAATTTATCATAAAGATATTTTGTCGCTGTTAGTTCATACCTACATGGCAAAGGTATAATTATCAGGCAATGATCCAAACCTCTAAGAGTTGTCTTAGTTGTAATTTTAAAAAATTTTCTTTCCTAATTCTTAGAAAATTTAAAACAATCTTTTTGAAACAAAAGACGTAAGGATCTTTAACTTCGAAAGAAGTACCCGCTGTTAGCCGTGGATAGGCGTTTTAGGGGAAAAAGTACGAATTAGTACAAAAAGGTGAGTTTCTTAAAATAAAGTTTTAAAATAAAGTTTTCTCGGAATTCTCTAAGAATAGTTTTTAAAAAGTGATAACAGAGTGATCAAAATGGGTATTATGATATTCCTAAAACAAGATCTTATCTCTTTAAATTTTGATTATAAGATAATACATATATTTATTTATTTAATATGAATTTTAAATAACCTCTGATATATTGGTTTTCTAATCCCTTTTCCTCCATAAAAGAAATCTTTTATTATTGTTCTTATATATTGTTTATATGCCTAAGTTTGGATAATGTCCCCATCCTTTATCCAAACTCCATCAGAATATTTGTAATTGCTCTTGTAAATGTTTCTGTCATAGTAATTATGAAATATTTTGTTCCGAGCATCTAAGAAAGAATCTTACCTATTTATTAGGTTCTGATCTGTTTACCCTTGATATTAAATATTTAATAGTTGGAAAAGTTTTCAAAGATATAAATTTTTTTGGTTTAATCCTGTAATTGAAAACGAAGTTAAGTTTGAAGCCTTTTTAGCCTTCATAGGAAATAATTGGTGTTACTCTGGTAGGAATGCATAGATTTGGACCATGTCCTCATAAAATTTCAAAAACTCATCAAGAAATTTGTAATTGTTCTTGTAGATGTTTTTGTTATATAGCTTTTGAGATCTCTCGTTCAGAATATCTAAGGAAAAACCTAACTTATTTGTTAGCTTCTGACCTTATTAATTATGAACTTAAATATATAATTGTTGGAAAGGTTTTTAAGGATATAAATAACCTTTATACAAGATATTGGAATCCTGAAAACAAAGATTTCAAAATTGAACCTTCCTCAAGCTTCAATTGGGATGATGATTTTCCTTATAATGAAGAAAATCTCCAATCTCCATGAACAGGAATAGCCGAGGAACTTGGCACCATACGATCAAGATCTCCCAGCCTATATACTGTAACCTCGCTGAGGCCCAGACCTAGTGTTTTTAACACTAATAACTGCGTTGCTGCCCCTTATAAGATTGTGTATGGAAAATTCTTTTGGTTAAGTCTTTTCTATAAGATTGTGTATGGAAAATTTTCCGTTGTGTATGGAAAATTTTTGGACTAATTCATACTTTTTCCTCTAAAACACCTATCCACGGCTAACAACGGGTACTGCTTCCGAAGTTAAACATCCTTACGTCTTTTGTTTCAAAACGATTGTTTTAAATTTTCTAAGAATTAGGAAAGACAATTTTTTAAAATTACAACTAAGACAACTCTTAGAGGTTTGGCTCATTGCCTGGAAATTATCCCTTTGCCATGTAGGTATGAACTAACAGCGATAATATATATTTATGATAAATTTCTCAAGATCTTGTCTTCATAAATAAAGATATAAAAGATAATAACAATATTTAAGTATTTAACATAAATTTGACAACATGAATTGGCTTTCTAAGTCTTGAGGCTTTAACCTTCCATATAGAAACTAGTGTTATACCCGTCCGTTGGTCGGGTATACAACATGAATTTAATCTGGATTCAGTTATTTGATATTACAGTTTCAAAAGTTACGTTTATTGTATTTTATGATATCCATTAATCATCCTTATACATATTTATATAAGGTAAGGCCTATGATTGTGTTGAATCTTTGATATTTAGTAACATATGCATTTGATTTAGTATATAATAAGATATTATTTTCAAAAATGAAATAGGATATAAAAATATTCAAATATATCTGGAGATAAAATAAGTTACATACATAACGGTATCAATATATTGATTTCAGTTAGACAACAAAATAACTTTTAAGTTCCAGTAAGAAGTAGTAATTTAGCATACAAATCTAAACCATCAACCCGAAAAAGGCACTTGTACAAGTTTTACTTTGCATCTCACACATTCTGATACTGAAACAATAGAAAAACCTAAATCTTCAAATTTCCATAACAGATGTAATTCCAAAAATTAGAGAAACACTTGTAGTGATAAGAGAACCATTATTGAGAACTTTTTGACCTCTCACAAGCCCTTCAGTACCATCCATAACAATAGTCCCGACCACATCCTCCCCCAAATGTTGCGCCACTTCCAAAACCAACATAATTGAATTATCCAAAACCTCCAAAGCCGTAAGAATTGGAGGCAATCCCTCACTAAACCACACAACACCAACACCAATCACCTGACACACCTCTCCGATGGAACCGACTCCGGTTAACACTAAAAAAACACTAAATCTGGTGGGCCATTAACACTAAAAAAATCAACTTCAACCACACTCTGAAAAAACACTAAATTTGTGAAACCTATATTAAATTAATATATTTTATTTATTTTTAAACTAACTTTAATAACAATAAATATAATACATAAATACATATTAATATAATAAATAATTAGTAATTTATTTATTTATTGAATACGAAAAAAATAATAAAATTGGTTATATATATATATATATACACACATAATAAATCATAAAAAATACATTAAAGAATTAAAAGAAATATTAAATACTAAAAGAAATGTATTTAAGAAATAATAAACAATAACATTGTGCTTCCGGCATCCACCACTTTCTCGTAAGCCGGTGACAATGTCTCCGTTACTTTATCTGTGATCTTGTGGGCGTAATCTGTTGCAAAGCGGGGTTTTGTGACGGTTTCGTGTGGTTCGTTACTCACGAGTTGGTTGGAGTAATCGAGTTTGGATGTGATGACGTTGGCGGCTTTGTCGGCAATGGCGGTAGCAGAGGATGACATCTTTTCGATGTAGGTGCTGCTCCGGCTTGATGGATTTCCGTTGAGGGTGTCACGTGGTAGATTTTCTGGGTGGTTTGGATCAAGTCTTTTTGGTTTGGATCTTCGGCCAAAACCGATGGGCTTTCGGTCTTTCCAAATTACACCTGGGTTGTGCCAAAATTGCATCTGGTCGTTGGTCAGGTATACGACATGACTTTAATCTAGATTCAAGTGTAAATCTCAATTGTCATTCTATTTTCTAATAATTTTTTTTTCCAAATTCATGTGATCAATGGGTCCAAATCAATCTAGAAAACTCACAACATTTTATGGCAAAGTTCTCCATTGGGAAGGTTGAATCTTTTTATGTTGTCGACTGATGCAGAAGCAAAACCATCTCTAGGATTTTTCGTTTTAAGGTCACAAATAAAAATGACATGTTAATAAAATAGTCAACTGAAGAAAGTAAAGGTACATACCCAGTAGGATGTTGGGCAATGCCCGCTAAGACTTCTTATGATGTGTAAGAGTTGTCATTGTTCAATTGTTAAGGGATATGAAGATAACGAAGATATACATACATACATACATACATACATACATACATACATACATACATACATACATACATACATACATACATACATACATACATACATACATAGGGTTGGGTTCCGGTGAGAATGAATGTTATGATGACAAGGGTAAGAAGATATCTTCACTCTTGGATTGCACATTAGGATGAGATGCACTGGATCAATCCCCGTAATAAGCGCGATTTATGGATGGGTTTGAGATTAAAATATTAATTGTTTTCGTTATTTTACAACAAATTAAATATAAATAGATATATATTTTTTTATTTATCAAATATGAAAGTCCAAGAATCACTAGAACTTCTAGAGAGAGAAAGTAAAGAGAGAGACAATAGGAGCGCAAAGTAGGAATTGTATTAGATGTGCGTGTCAAACTTACAACCAACAAGACCAAAGGGACTTAAATACCCTTGGTCAAATGCAAGACATATAAGCCTCTAAACACAGTATTGACCAAGTCCTATAAATACAATGATTACTATAAAATCAGACCTAACAATCTCCCCCTTAGTAATCATTGGCGCTTTGGTCTTCAAAAATTATCTTCTATAACAACACGGACCAACAAAGCGACTTTCAGAAGCTTTCTGACTTTTAAGAAAAAATTTCTTCTCAGCATCTTGAATAATGAAATTTTCTTTGCTGCTTAAGCTCAAGACGATACACCTCTTTTGAATGATCTTGAATGAACTGTAGTGTTCGAAGCAGGAACAGCAACAGATTTTGTTGTAGCTGAGAGAATAGAATCTTTGAGCGAATCTTGATCAGGAGATAAACATTTAAGCTCTTTGTCTCTTTAACTTCTCCCCCTCATGACCTTGATGATCTTGATCAACTTGGTCATGCGAATGTTGGAGACGAGACAACGAAAGATCTGCAAAATCAAAGAAACAGAGAAAACAGGGGTGGTTTGCGTTCCATGAAGGAAGCGCAAACTAAGGTTTGCGTTCCACATGGGAGACGTAAAGAAAGGTTTGCGTGCCATGCTTGATACGCAAAGCAAGGTTTGCGTGTCATGCTTGATGCGCAAAACAAGCTTTGCGGGCCATGTGTGAAGCGCAAAGCTACCTTAGAAAAATTTTACCTTTGAAAGCTCTTTGACTCCCCCTACACAAATGCATTAGATAAGACAATTCGAGATAACATTCATGTAAAGAAAATCAGACATTCCCCCTCAAAAACAATATAATCTTTGAAATACATCTCTTTGTTCACTCCCCCCTTGAATAATGCATAAACCCATTAAAATATATTTATGAGAACACAGTGATCAGAAATTAATGTAGAAAGAAAAATATACTGAATGTAAATTTTGAAACAACTAAACATATAAAATTTTAAATACTAAACAAATTAAATTTTACAGAGTAAATTATCACAAATTTATCAATCATTTGGAATCAAACATATGTTGTAAGACAAAAGAACGAGTTTAATTGCATATCAAGTTAAAACATGTTCAGTTTCAAAACTTCCAGCAATCTAGTCAGTGTGCTCACATGCGAATCTTCGATTAGCTTCAAGAAAATGTAATTCTAAAAATATTATAGAGAACTTTGCATGTACTAACACTAAGCCATCAAGATTTAAGATATTCAAAAATTTACAGATTTATCGCAACTCAAACATATCACCAAGTATCATGAGATGTGTGCTCATTGGCATCTTTTGATCAAAAAGTTTATTAAGTAAAGAACATGTCGTAAACGTAACTTTCTATCTGACCCTATTGCTGGATTTGGGTCAGCCACTCCCAGACCAGTTGGCCTTAGGGGACTAGGTGTCAAGCACCCCTTGGAACTTACTCTCCCAGATCAGAAAGGCTACATCGACATATCCTAAACCCATTCATACCAGTAGAACATGACTTTCGATCTAATTCTATTGAAGGATTTCTGTTCGATCACTCCCAGACCAATTGACCTTAGGGACCAGATGACAAGCATCCCGAGAAACTTACTTTCCCAAACCAGAAAGGTCACAGGTACAAATTTTTAAACTTAGAGATTTCTGTATTTTAAGAATTTAATATTCATCTCAATCACTCATATCAACGTCTAAATGCTTAGCCCATATTTTCATTCTAATCTAAAATTTTGATCGTTTAGATAGTCTAAGCAAAGTAAACTATAAAAATCCGACTCACATATCTTTAAAGCAGAAATAAAAGTTTCAAACATGTTGCTGATTTTTCGACTTTTGTAAGACTTGAAATTTGACCATATAAAAACTTTAATATAAGCAAAAGAACTTCAAAATTTATCCTAGACACATATTTTATTCAAAGGAAAGAAAAAATGTAAAGCTTTACTTTATAGAATAAAATTTGTAAAGATTTAAACTTTTAATTAATATTTAGTTGGAACAAAATAAAATTCAACTATTTCATTTTTTACATAGAAGAAAATAAATTTGTGTCTCATATTAAAAGTAAATTTTGGGTAATACAAATTCATGAGATAGATAAACAAGCTCAGATTCTTGAAACATTGAGAATAACTGGAACACATCATAATCAGAGATATATGCAGCGGAAATAAATATGATGTACTCACAGTATCTCATTAAGTCAGAAGCTTAATCATTGAAGAACGAGTTCTAAACTGTATATGTTTAGAAATCAATGTCGTTGAAGCACGGGTTCTAAGCTGAAATACTTAGAAGCCAAAATCCTATTACTCCCCCTTAACAAGTGTTGCCTGCAACTTTGAATCAGATAAAGATTTGGGAACCCATTTAAATTTGGGCCCGTGTTTGTTAGTTGCAGTTCTTATGGGAAAATGAGAAGTAGATTTAACAGATAAAGCACGATGAATATGATCAGAAAAATAATCACAATCAGAAGAAGAGAAAGCATAATCATCTGAACTAGAATCAGAAGACGAATATGAGACATTTTTGGAAATTTGAAACATTTGCTTTATAGAGTATTTTAAAATTTTATTACAATAAGCAAATGAATCACTATTGTAAAGTTTGTCTACACATAGATCTCCATCAAACATAGAATCAGTTGATGGCCGCCTAGCTCTCCAGATTTGCTTCTTTGACCAGCTCATAGTCCTATCTAAAATAATAGTATCGGAAGAATTAGAACAGTCAGAAAGAACTGTATCTCGTTTCTTCGACTTCTTTGACCGTCTTTTTTTACGCTTAGGTTTATAATATTGATCATTGAGCGTAAAAGAATTATCAAGAATTTTAGACGAAATATTTAAATCAGAAGAAATAAATTTATCCAAGCAACCAATCTGATCAACTAATAAATCTGAATTTACCTCGGAGTCTGAATTATTTTGAGAAAGGATTTTAAAATTTGAAACTTTCTTTTTATTTTTCTTAGAATCAGAAGATAGGCTAGAAATAGAATCTGATTTTTGAGAAAATAAATTTTGTTCAAGACTAGACGTCATGAAAGAAAGAATTATATCAGATTCAATTTTCTTCAAAATATTTTAATCTTCTATCTGATCTTCAAGATCTATGATTTTTCCTTCTAATACTAACGGAGGAGTATATTTCTTCGAATCATAAATGATTGGAGAAATATTTCCTTTATCAGAATTAGGAGCATACGAAGGAATAAAATCATTAGATATTGAAGATTTGATAGAAGATATATCATTTAAAACTCTTCTTCCTCTTCTTGATTTTTCCGGAAAATATTTGGCATTTTCGGACGTATAAACAAAAGGAATTTCATTTTTCTTTTTATATATCCTTTTCTCATTTTCGAGATCTAACACTTCCTTTTCACTAGTCCAATGAAATTTGAACTGAGGAGCATAATGAGCAAGTGTTAGATAATCGTATTTATATAAGGTGGGAACTTCGTCTATTACTTTGTTTAAAAATTGAGGATTATCAAAACCAAGTCCCCATCTCTGTTTTAAAGCCTCTTCACTCATCGACTTGTTCATATAGATTGTTTGTTCAGATTGGTCTCTTCGATAAAGCTTTTCTTCTAACTTAATTATCTTATCAAAAAATTCATCTTTTAAAGTAGTCATTGATGTTAAAGATTCAAGATAAGTCTTGTTAGAATTTTCCAAAGCATCCAATTTCTTTTGAAAGATGTCTTTACTATTTTCTAAAATAGATTTTTCATCCTTCAAAGAAATTTTCAGCTTTTCAATTAAGTCTGACTTTTCAGAATTTAAATTCTTTTTCAGATAAAATCTTTGAACGCAAATCAGATAAAGCATTTATCATGATATCAAACTGAGAGATAATAAATTTGTAGTCACATTCAGAATATACCTCATCCTCATCAGTGTCAGAATCGTCTGACTGGTCATCTCCGACTAAGCATAAATGGGCAATCTCAACGTTCGAAGCTTCGTCGTCAGAATAATCCAGCCAAAATTCTTCTTCTGTCAGCAAAGCAGTTCCATTCTCTCTTTTCTCAGCCAGCTCCAATTTCCTTCTGTAATAAGCTGAGTCCTTAATCTTCTTTGCTCTACACTCTTTTGAGATGTGACCCGACTTTCCACAGTTGTAGCAAGCAGCAGTCTTTGGCTCGGGTACTTTGGTTTTAAACCCAGAAGTGAAGCGAGAAGAATTGGAACCCGATCTAGGTTGGAACTTCTTCTGATAGTGTTGGGAGAGAAGGATCATTGCCTTTTGTAATGCCTCGCCATCATCTTCAGTTGACCCGGTGTAAGCGTTATCAGACAACACTTGTTCATTCAGTTGCTTCGTGAGAAGATCAACCGGATCAACTGTTTTCTTGTTCTTTTTATCCAGTTTGGCCTTCTTTTCCAGTACCAAACTCTCATCAGTCAGTAAAATCTCATACAGTTCTTGGATCTGCATAGTTGAGATTCTGACATCGTTCCTCAATTTGTGGCATGATTTATTCCATTCTGGTTGCAATATGTTGAGGAACTTCAGATTTGTCTCAAGCTCAGACTTTTCAACTTTTATCTTCCGAAGATCATTGATGACGGCACAAAAACGGTCAAACACAGCTTTCAGTGACTCCCCGTCCTTGGCTTTGAATTCCTCAAAATTATTCATGTATCGAGTATGCCTGAGTTGAGTAGCTACTGAAGAACCAAGCATAATCTTCTCAAGCTGTTGCCACATAAGGTTAGGATGAGTTTTAAAACAGTCAACCTTGTTGTACACGGAGTTTGGCAAGGCAAGCATTAGATTTGCTTTAATATCCCAATCAGCTTGATAAGCAGTCAACTCTTCAATAGTGTACTCTTTAGTAGACTTGTAAAATCCAGAAGCCAATTTGGGTTTGTCGAATGGTCCTTCAGATAAAATGGTCATCATATCATTTCCATTCTTTTGTCGTTCAATAAAGTTCAAGAACCGATCTTGCCACTGTGTAAATTCGTTTTCATCGATCAGTACAGGTGGACGAGTTTCTGTGCCCAATGACATCATGAGGTCACTCGTGTAGAACTGAGCTTGAAAAGCAAATTTTGCAGAATTCATTGCTGATGTATCTGAAAAACAAAAATCAGTATGAATTGAAAAAAAATTAGAAAAATATTAAAAATTGACAATATGAAAAACACTTGATATGACACAAAGATTAAAAATAATTTTTTTTTTAGAAGACACACTAAAAAAATTTAGAAGACACTAAAAAAAATTTAGAAGACACACTAAAACACTTTTTTCTTTTTTTTAAACTAAGACAGGAAACAAGAGCTTTGCGGGTTTAGAAAGAAACGCAAAGTTGAGTTTTGCGGGTGTGGAAGGAAACGTAAACTGAGGTTTGCGGGTGTAGTGTGAAACGCAAAGTTGACTTTGCGTTTGTAGAGGGAAACGCAAACTAAGGTTTGCGGGTGAAGAAGGGAGCGCAAAGTTATCTTTGCGTATGAAGAGAGAAACGCAAAGTAAACTTTGCGGATGCAGAGAGGAACGCAAAGTGGAGCTTTTCGGATGATGTGAGAAACGCAGACTTAGATTTTGCGTTTGAGGCTTGACGCGAAAACCTGAAAAACAAGATATGAACAACTCAAAGAGAACTAGAATAACGCGCAAACTGATATGAATGAAACGCAAAGTGCATGAATGAAACGCAAAGTTCAGAAAACCTCTAATTTTGCCTAAAATCGATTCTAACACTGAATTTAAAACAAGAAAATCACACTCTGAGTTTCGAAAACATCTTTAAAACAACTTTTAACAAACAATTTCGATTAAAACACACTAATACTCAAATTCTTGAATAGAACAGTAATGAAACCCGTTTTTCCAGAAAATCACAATTTTGCAAAATTGAGAATCAAAACATGAATTTTATGCAAAACAGTATGAATCAAACTTGATCGACTAATCAAAACGAATCTAAAACAATCAAAATCGCACAAATTTAACCAGAAACAGATCCAAATTTTGTGAGAAATCAAGAAAACGAGATTTTCTTGAAAAATTCAAGAAAATCGATCAAATTTTCGATTTTGATCACTAATTCAGATTCAGTAAAACACTCTCTCAATCCTCTCAAGGTCTAGTATGCTCTGATACCAATTGAAAGTCCAAGAATCACTAGAACTTCTAGAGAGAGAAAGTAGAGAGAGAGAGACAATAGGAGCGCAAAGTAGGAATTGTATTAGATGTGCGTGTCAAACTTACAACCAACAAGACCAAAGGGACTTAAATACCCTTAGTCAGATACAAGACATATAAGCCTCTAAACACAGTATTAACCAAGTCATATAAATACAATGATTACTATAAAATCAGACCTAACAAAATAGTCAAAATAAAAGTTACTAATATTAATATTTTAGCAAATAAGTAAAAAATACAAAAAAAAAATAATGTTTGTAATATTATTAATGCAAACCACAAGGGTTGTGGCGTATTGGTTTAGGCCATGGAGATGTGGTGGAATATCCTGTCTAGAGTTCGAATCTAGTCGTACACAACAATTATAGCCACTGAGATTTAATAATGGCTAACGTCTTACGGTCATAATTTACCAAGGGATTAGTCTAGATATAGTCTATGACACCCTCCAAAAAAATTATATTGTTAATGCATATACAAATTATAACAACTCTAATACACATCATACACAAAAATAATAATTAATGAGATAAAAAATATAACTTTTATTGTGTTTGACTTTATTTGGATCATATGATAGATGTGAAAGTTCACTTGGAATTAATACATACCCATACGCATCAGGAAAATATATATATATATATATATATATATATATCCTTCCAATATATATATATATATATATATATATTAGAATTTCTGCAAAAACTAAAATATGTGATTGTTAATCTCATGAGGCTTCTCTTGGTTGATGAAGTGCGTTGCACCTTCCATCACCACAACTTCCTCCAACAATGGAATATCTTTCAAAAGCCTACCATTTTCGATATACTCCTTCATCCCTGGAATATGATACGTCAGGTCCAGATCCCCGATTATGGCACTATCACTTTAGCTCCCTGCCACGGTGAACTCAGTTCCCAGTTCCTAATTATGTATATAACAATAGAATCAAATTAACTAAACTGAAAATCGAACTTACAAATATTCTTATAAAACAAATTAACCGTTTGTAAGATGAACTTACAAATGAAGAGCTCGATAATAGTTGAGTCCACCAGTAAAGCCAGTCTTGTCGAGTCTTGTCGAGTTGGCTACCAAAGTACTCGATATCTTCTTCCGACAACCAAGGGGGGCAAGGTAATCGGGGCATCACCAGCTAGATATCCTTTTATCTTTATGAATAATTTGTGTCAGATCTCAGACTGTCAAAAACTTTTTCATAAATGTTTGAGTACTCATTTGGCCAAACTCGGATTCAATTTTTCCTGGTTCATACAGTGCATAATTCAATTAAGCTAAACATTTAAAACTTACTGGGTGCACCATGGACTTCTGGGTCTTGCTCCATTTCTTCATCATCATCATCATCATCATCATCATCATCATCATCATCATCATCATGATTATCATCACCGCTATGACCATGTCCATGCTTTGTGATGGTATTCTACTATTCTTTATCTTCTTGGCTTTTTTTTGACTTCCTTGATCACGGATTTCTTCTTGGCATGATGTTCATCTTCATTCTAACAATGACCTTAAACAACATACAACATTTGATGATCAACCTCACACTATCAATTCATAAATTACAGAACATTAATTGATTGTTACTGATGTGATGGGTGCCGGCTCTAGCGGGATCGAGGGTGTCGGTCATCTGCCGGAGAAGAAGAAGCCATCTGTCACCGCAAAAACAAACAACATAAATACCTTGTTTAATTTAATTCCATCAACCAAAAAACCAAATTATTTCACTATCAACTTTAAAATTAATTAAAACAAATTGCTACTTACCATGAGAAGTCCCATGAACCCACTGCATAATCCAACCAGGCCCCATGGAAGTTGCATAATCCTTCTTTTCCTTTCGGAAACGGTCGGTGATTAAGAGATTATTGAGTATGTCTCCCTCTCATATTGTAGAAGCAGAGGGAGGAAGATGAAGAAGTGTAGTTTCCTGTATTCCCTCCAACCCCAATGTAAGTGTCCACATTTCTATTATGTTTCGTCGCAAAATAAATGTCCACTTTCAATTGTAAATTCCTACTTTCCAAATCTACACTTAATTATGAGATGGAGATGTTCAATACTCTCTCTATTATTAAGTCATAAATTTGCTATTTTGTTAATTAAAAAGTGTAATAATTGCACATTTCTAAAACTGTGTTTTTTTCATCGTCGAGATTTATGTTTTGAACACAGGGAGTATCTTCTAAATGAAAAAAGTTGAAATCTATATACAATAAAGTGACTCACCAACCAAAGACTTCGATAAAGTGGACCACGATGCAAAAAAGGCCAAGCTCCTTGCCCAAAGTAAGGTTCGTAGATGTAGGTTGACCCGTCCTTTGAAGCTCCCCATCTTTCCTCTCATGGAAATCACTCCTTTTCTGATCGACTTTCTTTGCACTTTGATAAACATCCTCCCATGTTCCCCTCGCTTGCTCACTTCTATCCCTTAACTACATCAAAGATGAGAAGGTATAAACATTATGATCCTTAAATATCCAAAACATTGGATCTTGCAAGTTATTTGGGATTTCCCATAAAAGAAAAGAGAAGTGATTCCACGGCAACAAAATGATGTACCATGTACATCAAAAGCATTTCATTTTTAGAAAGATTCTAAGTTATCTATTTGCTCATTATCATTCGCGGTAGGTTCAAATGAGAACCGTGAAAATAAGAAAATGAAATTAAAAAATAAAGCAAGATGCATCGCTTCTATCTGCCGTAAAAGAGGTCTAGAGGCAATGGATTCATGGATGGCCGGTGAATTATTAATACAGATAAACATAAGATTAACTTGATAAAAATCCAATATAAGTGACTAACATACAAGCAAAGCATTACACAATGTGCTAATTAAAAGTTCTTTCAACTCGTTTCATCTCAAACTCGGGTTGCACATGGGCAACAATCTGGATGTGAACAACTCCAGCATGAATTCAACAATGATAACGACCTAACAACATCATCATCTTGGAAACTTTCTCTAGCATTTCCACAGTCATATGGTGAGCCAAAAGTCACACCGATCAAAACCCCTTTTTAGACAATCATTTGTATGATCCAATTATAAAGATTTCACAATGATCTTCCCCCAAACATGATCAAGCTAATCATTTCACACGATTCAATAAAATACCCAAATCAAATTATCCTCTATCTAAGCTAGCAAATCACTACTATTCCAAGTCCCAATGAGCATCAGTACTTCCCAATACAAACTCCCCCAATTCCAAAAAGAATTAAATCCTGACCTAACCTATGACTTCCCAATTTCAGAATTCATATGGATTTTGTTGTCTTTTTCATTAGTGAATGTGATGAAGTTTAGTGTAGACGTTAGTTTATCTAAAAAAACTTAGTATTCCTTCCCAGTTGAAATGAAATCAATACCGCAAAAAGTCAAACTGAATTTCATTATTTTTTGGAGCGAAGGGAATGTAAAAGAAGTAATTGAGCACTAAATAAATCTAAAACGGCAAAATTGATCATAATCACAATGAATTAGAGTTACACAGATCAAGAAAGTCAATGGAATACATCCTAAATCATCATACACATAAGAAACCAAACAGACATGACTTTAATCTATGGTTACAGATAAATTGGTTACAGATGTTCACGTATGGGTGGTGTGATAATATATCTGCAACTATAATAGTTTTTGAAGTAGTTGAAAACTTAAGGCAAGTGAAATGTCAAATGTAGATCACTCATTTCAAAATTCATGTATCTGTTTAATCAAATTAAAAAAAGGTTCATTACGAGTTCACAAACTTGTATCAAATGAGAAGTTATTTTAGATTTAACCACATTCCTATAGATATTGTTTAGGGTATAGGCTTGAGGAACACCCGAATTGTTCCAATTTTTTATGTTTGGTAGGGACTTTTTTCTTTATATAAAAATCGCAAAACTTTATCCTCAAGAGAAATAGGATTCTAATCAAGTGCTTAATTGAAACTGAAGAAAAACGCAAATCAATAAGAGACACATTAGAATCTATAAATCGATCACATTCTATTAATAAAACATCGGTAGCCAATGTTCTTTCATGAGCTTCGTCAAGAATTACCACTTTATACCTCTCCAGAAGTGGATCTGTCATGGCTTCTCTCAGTATCATACCGTCTGTCAAGTATCTACATGCCCAAAGAACAAATCTCGGTCCAATAATCAAATTAAGACATGTGAAAGCAATTCATTTGTAGAAGGAATCATACAAGTGTTTTTAAACCTTACTTCAATACAGTTTTGGCACTGCTGCAATCTTCAAATCGAATGTTGTAACCTACTTCCTCACCAATTGTTACATCCATCTCCTCTACAACTCGACGAGAAACAGACATTGCAGCCACCGTACGAGGTTGGGTGTAACCAACCATGAATTTTTTCTGTCTATCTGCACTCTCTACATCAATTGCTTCCAACACAAGTTGACGAATCTATTGGCCACAATTTAACAATTAAATGCTCAATAAGCTCTTTAGCAAACAAAATTTTTAATCGAAAACATAATATTTTTAACTAACACATACCTTGTACCATTAATGTACTAACAGAAGCAATTCAGAGAATCAGAAAATTAAAACAATACATACACATAAACGACAGATCTCGACAGAGAAAAAGACACATGAATGAAACAACAAATGAACTTAGGATCGAGAGTAATGGCGATATGAAAATAGCAAAAACGAAGTGTTAGTTAAACATAAGGCAAGGACTAACCTGTGTGGTTTTACCACTACCAGTTTCACCGACAAAATAAGCGTTTGATGTCCTCGAGTTCTTTCAAAAACTCTTCTTTCTAATGCCAAACTGGTATGGTCTTCTTCTTCTCCAAGATATCTTAATAATGATGCAAGTAAGGGCGTCCATTCCACCGGTTCACCAGAGGCAATTTTATAGCTACAATTTGGGGAGTTGGAACTCCGTGGAGGCTGAGAGGAGCATCGTATCAGAAGTATCCCGCCCAATATGATCCAAGACATAGGTTTCAATCTTTGTCCCAAAATTTATAGTTTCCATCATATAGATCGTGGGGGAGTTGGGGACACCGGGAACGTGGAGAAGGAGAGGAGTACGCTGGAGAGGAGAACCTATCAGTACTTGAAGCGATGGAGAAGGAAACAAATGGGGAAGTGGGCTGGATCGTGAAGCCATAGAAACAAGTGTGAGGGGAGAGCTCATGGAGGTTGAAGGCGAAGACGTGGAGAGAAATCAGGCGTGAGGGGAGAGAGGGAAACAAATGGGGAAGTGGGCTGGATTGTGATTTGGGGGTGGGGGATTAAGAGCAGTGGGCTGGAGATAGCTGTCGTGAAATAAGGAATTTGAAGGGATGAGATTTAATTTTGGTTGAATTTAAACAGTGGAGATTGAATGGAGGGGTGGTTGACTCGTCTCCATCCATATATACTAGTGTTATACCCGTCCGTTGGTCGGGTATACTACACGACTTTAATCTTGATTCAATTATTTAATATTACCGTTTCAAAGGTTATGTTTCTTTATTATATTTTATGATATCCATGAATCATCCTTATAAATATTTGTATAAGGTAAAGCCTATTTTTATCTTGAATCTTTGGTAATTAGTAATATATGCAATTGCTTTAGTATATAATAAGATATTATTTTCAAAAATGAAATAAAATATAATAATATTCAAATATATATATATATGGATATAAAATAAGTTACAGACACAACGGTATCAATATACTTATTTCAGTAAGACAACAAAATAACTTTTAAGTTCCAATAAGAAGTAGTAATTTAGCATACAGATCTAAAGCATCAACCCGAAAAAGGCACATGTACAAGTTTTGCTTTGGATCTCACATTCTGATACAGAAACAATACAAACACCTAAATCTTCAATTTTCCACAACAGATGTACTTCCAAAAATTAGAGAAACACTTGAAGTGATATGAGAACCATTATTGAGAACTTATTGATCTCTCACAAGACCTTCAGTACCATCCATAGCAATAGTCCCCTTCAGTACCATCCATAGCAATAGTCCTGACCCCCGTCTCCCCAAAATGTTGCACCACTTCTAAAACCAACCTAATTGAATTATCCATGTAACACCCTAAAAATCAGAGTAAATTAAAAACCTGGAAAACCTGGCAACATGACATTCGTATTGATATAAACCTCCCATAAAGGGGATCAGTCCTTAAGACTTTTACAAAACCTGTACAGATATAGGATTTATCAACAAACTAATCTAGACATCTACATCAAGATTACATCGGTTGACAATCCATAATTCACCAAAAGAATGGGACTTAACAAATGCCCAGATACAATACTAGTCATCTCAAAATGCCTCGAGACCAAACCCGTCTCTTAAAATCCCGGCAACCCACCGCTAAGGGAACCTGTTATACACGTCATTTGAGAAAAAGTGTTAGGCTTAAAGCCTAGTGAGAACATACAATTCGTAAATCTCAAAAGATATAATCAAATGCATCAAAGTAAATCTTTTCAATGGTTTAGTTATGCAAAATACAGTTCTTTGATAATATACGGACAACCGGTCCAAAACACATCTTCCGATGACGGGGATTACCCGATTTACCAAGTATTACAGTGGAACACAAAGTAAGCCACAAATCCAAGTTATGAGCTAAATACATGGAACCATGGTCACGAACGCTTCGGTCCGTACTACAATATGAGGGAGGCCCCCAAGGAACCAGTCATACTCGTTCGTTAGACTACATTTGACCCATGGCTAGTAACCGGCCTCACATAACCGTACCAAGTTGCCCCCGAAGATCAAATGTATCTAACTACAACAGAAGGGGCATATCCTTCCCAGCCATAAGCCGACTCGATACCTAGGGATCCACTAGTATAGTCATGACTTGTCACAATATTTCATGTGACCATCAAAGCTAGATAAATAGCTATCAACACATTTATATTTCAAAATGTCATTTTTCAGACCAACTGCTGGTATGAAAGATAATCATAAAACCAGTTTATATACATTCTTTCAATAAGCCACAAACATGGGCAAGTAAAACATCATTTTACTTCTGATAAGGTGGAACCCGTCATTTTAGTCAATACTGATCGGGAACCCCTAAAATCACCAAAAACTTCATTTATATCAAAATGTAGAGAACATAAAATTATACCGTAGAAATACTTTGGATTTTGCAAATAAGAGTTTTGACATGTATAAAGTTTGTAAAATGGTAGTAGGAACTCACCAGTAGGTTTTTAGAATAAAACCCGGAAAACCAGATAACGATCACGACGTAGAGGTGAAGCTTAAAACACCGACCCCTTGCTAGAAACACCGCAAACTAGCAACCAAAAGAGACTTGAAGATCGAAAGAAGAAAATGAAAAGAAAGAGAGAGAGAAACTGAGATATGAGATATTTTTTTGTAATATCTCTCAAATGAGATATTTAAAGCAACCTCAAAAAGCAGACTGTTCGTGCGCCCTCAAAGAAAGAAATGCGCACGACCCGTGTGCAAGTCCACTGCCTTCGCCACTACTTCATACGCACGACCCGTGCGTTTTCTCTGAAGGAGGGCGCACGGGTCGTGCGCCCTGTAGACAGACGCAGAAACCTCATTTTTCTCTATTCTTTTTCGCAAAAGACCAAACGAAATTCGGGGTGTTACAAACCTCCCCAACTTGGGAATGATTTCGTCCCCGAAATCCAATTACTCAAAGAGGTGAGGATATCTTCGCTTCATATCCTCTTCAGCTTCCCAAGTCACATTTGCTCCCCGGTGATGCTTCCACTACACCTTGACCAAAGTGACTTCTTTGTGACGCAACTTCTTAGACTTTCTCTCTAAGATGGCGTCGAGTTCTTCCACATAACGGTTACCTTTGTCTACCCTTAACTTTGAAAGGGGAATGACGCTGTCTTCTATCGCCAAACATTTTCGGAGGTAGCAAACTTGAAATGTGTTGTGTATTTTGCTCAACTCTAGTGGCAGTTCCAACTGGTAGGCTTGCAAACCCACCCGCTTAAGCACTTTAAAAGGTCTGAGGAAACGGGGACTCAACTTCCCACGTTTTCCGAAACGTATAATGCTCTTCCACGACGACACCTTAAGCATAACGCGGTCGCCTACTTGGAATTCCATCGGTCGTCTCTTCTTATCGGCATAGCTTTTCTGTCGATCCTGAGCCGCTTTCATTCTTTCACGAATACACTTGACTTTATCGGCAGTTTCTTGCACGATTTCAGGTCTGGCAAACTGCTTTTCTCCCGCTTCAAGCCAGCACACGGGAGTCCGACACTTTCGCCAATACAATGCCTCAAAAGGTGCCATTCCAATACTCGAGTGGTAGCTATTGTTGTAAGCAAACTTCACCAAATGCAGGTGAGAGTCCCAACTACCCCCGAAATCAATGACACAAGACCTCAACATATCTTCCAAGGTTTGGATCGTTCGCTCGCTCTGCTCATCGGTTTGCGGATGGTAAGCCGGACTCAACTTCACTCGAGTACCAAGTTCTTTCTGAAACCCATCCCAAAAGTTCGAAGTGAACCGACTGTCGCGATCAGACACGATCGACAATGGTATTCCATACCTCGAGACCACTTCATCGATATAAAGTTTTGCTAACTTATCCATCAGTAAAGTCTCGCGCATAGGCAAGAAGTGAGCGCTCTCTGTCAACTATCACCCAAACGGTATCGTGACCTCGAAGAGTTTTAGGCAACTTTGTCACGAAGTCCATGGTGATGTGCTCCCACTTCCATTCAGGAATCTCTAAAGACTGTAGACTCCCATACGATCGCTGATGTTCGACCTTAACTTGCGAACACGTCACACAACGCTCAACGTAACGCGCCACGTCAAGTTTCATTACCGGCCACCAATAGTGCAGCTTCAAGTCCCTGTACATCTTTGTACTCCCCGAATGAATGGAATACTTGGACTTGTGTGCATCTTCTAGCAATAGCTCACGGTTACCCCCAATCTTGGGTACCCACACACGACCGCTGAACAGTTTTACTCCACGAATATCTTCCGTTAAGAGTAAAGGTTGTTTCGTCATGACTTCATCTTTTAGATTCTCTTCTAACAGTGCTTCCACCTGTGATGTCTTGATCTTCTCAACAAGACTAGACACTAGCTCGATCCTCGAATGGGTAGCTCGAATACTTCCACTATAGTCCTTTCGACTTAACGCATCGGCCACCATGTTCGCCTTACCGGGATGGTAAAGCAATTCGCAGTCGTAATTTTTAAGCAACTCGAGCCACCGCCTTTGCCTCATATTCAACTCTTTCTGATCAAAGACATAATTCAGGCTCTTGTGATCCGTGTATAGAGTGCATTTCGTGCCGTAGAGGTAATGTCGCCAAAGCTTTAAAGCGAACACCACCGCCGCTAACTCCAGATCATGAGTTGGATAATTCTGCTCGTGTATTTTAAGCTGCCTTGAGGGATAAGCGATCACCTTGCCTCGTTGCATCAACACACAACCCAGTCCTATCTTTGAAGCGTCGCTGTAAACCACGAAATCTTCCGATCCTTCAGGTAACGTCAAGATCGGAGCTTCACACAACTTCTTTTGAAGGATCCGGAACGCCTTCTATTGGGTTTTGATCCATTCAAACTTCACATTCTTCCGAGTCAGAACTGTCAAGGAAGAAGCGATCTTTGAAAAGTCTTGGATAAATCTCCTGTAATATCCCGCCAGACCCAAGAAACTTCGGATCTCGGACGGACTCTTAGGAGGCTCCCAATTCATCATAGCTTCAATCTTGGAGGGGTCTACTTTCACTCCGACCCGAGTGACTACGTGACCCAGAAACTGTACTTCTTTAAGCCAAAAGTCGCACTTGGAAAACTTGGCGTACAACCTTTCTTTTCTCAACACTTCCAGAACTTCACGCAAATGTTGCTCGTGCTCTGACTCACTCTTGGAGTACACTAGTATGTCATCAATGAATACAATGACCGACTTGTTGAGGAATGGTCGACACACTCTATTCATTAAGTCCATAAACACGACTGGTGCATTCGTTAGACCAAAAGGCATTACAAGAAACTCGTAATGGCCGTAACGCGTTTTGAAAGCTATCTTCGGAACATCTTCTTCTCTTACCTTCACTTGGTGATAACCCGAGCGATTTTAGAAAAACAACCCGCTACTTGAAGTTGATCGAACAAGTCGTCTATTCTCGGAAGCGGATATCTGTTCTTTACTGTAGCTTTATTCAGCTCACGATAGTCAATGTACATTCTCATTGTGCCATCCTTCTTTTTGACAAATAACACCGGAGCTCCCCAAGGTGACGAACTCGGTCTTATGAATCCTTTCTCCAACAGCTCTTGGAGTTGTGTCATCATCTCTTGCATCTCCGATGGTGCTAAACGGTAAGGTGCTTTAGCGATTGGTGCTGCTCCAGGCACAAGATCAATCCAAAACTCTACCTGACGATCGGGTGGTAACCCGGGCAAGTCGTCCGGAAAGACATCTGGAAACTCACACACGATCTTCACATCTTCCAGCTTTGATTTCTCTAACTTGGCATCGATCACATAGGCTAGGAAAGACGAACATCCTTTTACTAAACACTTGCGTGCCTTTGCCATTGTGATTATTGCTACTTCACCTTTTCTCTTTTCACCATAGATGACAACGACTTCGCCAGAGGGGTTGGGAAGTCGAATCAACTTCTTGGAACATACGATCTCGACATGATTGTTTGACAACCAATCCATGCCGACCACATCATCAAAACCCCCGATTAACATCGGCAATAGATCGATCGAGAATTCTCTCCCTTCGATACTAAGAGTACACTGCTTCAGAACATTGTGGATAAGAAATTGACTACCATCGGCTATTTCTACCACTAATGCATCCTCAAGACTAGTAGTGGGCATAGAAATTTTCTGACGGAACAATTCAGATACGAAAGAGAAACTGGCACCTGTATCGAATAAAATACGAGCAGGTACAAAGTTTATAAGAAAAGTACCCGATACCACATCAACGGATGCCTTGGCCTCATCGGCCGTCATCTGAAATGCTCGACCCAGAACCCTCAGAGGGTTCTCCTTCTTCGCCGCCACGCTACCAGTCTTGAGCTTCGGGCAATCTCTTTTCACATGCCCCGGTGCCTTACACTCGTAGCAGACCATCCCCACGACAGAACAGTCGCGGGTGGTGTGATCATTCTTACCACACTTGAAGCAGAATCTAGAAATGGAGTTACAGTTACCGTGGTGCTTGGTTCGACATTTCGGGCACCATCTTGCTTCTTGATAACCGCTGAAGCTGCGGTTTCTGACAAAAGTTCGGGTTCGCTTGGGAGGTACAGAACTGCTCTCCCACTTTCTCTTATCAGACACCACCACTACTTTCTCAGATTTGCTTCTCGCGAACATCTCTTCCATGAACTGAGCTTCTTCGACCATCTCTCGGAGGTTAGAAGCTTTGGAATTGTGTACCATAGATTGCATGTCCGCGGGTAAGCCATTGAGATATGCTTTCATCTTGTCTTTCTCTGTTGGGGCAGCGTGCCCCACCAGACCAAGCTTCTCCAAGAACTGACGGGTGTACTCCCTCACCATCAGGTTTCCCTTTACCAGAGACCGGAATTCTTTCTCAATTGGGTCCATTGTTCTTTCATTGCAGAACTCTTCTAACAGCTTTTTCTTAAACTCGGCCCAAGAAAACTGAGCCAACACAGCAGGAGATAGGGTGGATTGAATGACATTCCACCAAATGAGCGCAGTATCCCTAAGCAGTTGGGTACCAAACCGCACTCTCTGATCATCTCCGCATTCGGAAGAGCCAAAAGCTTGCTCGACCGCTCGAATCCACTTTACACACACGACCGGGTCATCAGAACCAAAGAACTCTGGCGGTCCGCAACCCAGAAAGGACTTGTAGGAACAACATTTCTTATTTCCCGGAGCACCAACAATCCTGTGTTCCTCAGCTCTGACCCCTGTACCAGTGCCTCCAGAACCCGCTACAATGTTCTCCACAACCGTCTCACTTCTACGATTGTTCACATCGCAGTCCTCAATCACTTTCAGTAGAAACTCTTGCTGCTTTTCCATCTCTTCCCTCATTGCCAACATCATGCTGGCCATCAACTCGGACTGGGGATTAGCATCCCCGATGACTGGGTGGGACGAAGCCAGGTCTACTCGCGGAATGACCTCTGGCCCCCCACCTAGCCTTTGCTGAACAGGTGATCGCACAACAACCTCGACTCCCTCCGGCTGACCAGCGGTAGAGGTTGTCGCTTCAAGACCATCAACACGTGTACCCGGTCTTTCGCGCGTACCTACCATACTGAACTGCTACACCGAGTAGAGAAAGAGATAAGAGAGAGGTAGGAAAACATGAAGGAAAACGTACTATCACATTACCAATTGTCATATTAACAGCAAATCAAGCACTCTTACGTACAATATCCTCATAATAACATTAGCTAAGTGAAATTATGAACATATAACACATAATGGTTCTTGTCACTACCACTACAACGCCTGATAAACATACTTTTCGTCGACTCTAAGACTTACCCAACTTAGAAGCTCTACCCAAATCTCGCGGATCAATTCTTAGCATACTCAGTCTAAGTCTAGACATCTTACATTCATGCCTAGTTCGCTTAAACTAGGGCTCTGATACCAACTTGTAACACCCTAAAAATCAGAGTAAATTAAAACCTGGAAAACCTGGAAACATGACATTCGTATTGATATAAACCTCCCATAAAGGGGATCAGTCCTTAAGACTTTTACAAAACCTGTACAGATATAGGATTTATCAACAAACTAATCTAGACACCTACATCAAGATTACATCGGTTGACAATCCATAATTTACCAAAAGAATGGGACTTAACAAATGACCAGATACAATACTAGTCATCTCAAAATGCCTCGAGACCAACCCCGTCTCTCAAAATCCCGGTAACCCACCACTAAGGGAAACCTGTTATACACGTCATTTGAGAAAAAGTGTTAGGCTTAAAGCCTAGTGAGAACATACAATTCGTAAATCTCAAAAGATATAATCAAATGCATCAGAGTAAATCTTTTCAGAGGTTTAGTTATGCAAAATACAGTTCTTTGATAATATACGGACAACCAGTCCAAAACACATCTTCCGATGACGGGGATTACCCGATTTACCAAGCATTACAGTGGAACACAAAGTAAGCCACAAATCCGAGTTATGAGCTAAATACATGGAACCATGGCCACGAATGCTTCGGTCCGTACTACGATGTGAGGGAGGCCCCCAAGGAACTAGTCATACTCGTTCGTTAGACTACATTTGACCCATGGCTAGTAACCGGCCTCACATAATCGTACCAAGTTGCCCCCGAAGATCAAATGTATCTAACTACAACAGAAGGGGCATATCCTTCCCATCCATAAGCCGACTCGATACCTAGGGATCCACTAGTATAGTCATGACTTGTCACAATATTTCATGTGACCATCAAAGCTAGATAAATAGCTATCAACACATTTATATTTCAAAATGCCATTTTCCAGACCAACTGCTGGTAAGAAAGATAATCATAAAACCAGTTTATATACATTCTTTCAATAAGCCACAAACATGGGCAAGTAAAACATCATTTTACTTGTGATAAGGCGGAACCCGTCATTTTAGTCAATACCGATCGCGAACCCCGAAAATTACCAAAAACTTCATTTATATCAAAATGTAGAGAACATAAAATCATACCGTAAGAAATACTTCGAATTTCGCAAATAAGAGTTTTGACATGTATAAAGTTTGTAAAATGTTAGTAGGAACTCACCAGTAGGTTTTTAGAATAAAACCCGAAAAACCAGATAACGATCACGACGTAGAGGTGAAGCTTAAAAAACCGACCCCTTGCTAGAAACACCGCAAACTAGCAACCAAAAGAGACTTGAAGATCGAAAGAAGAAAATGAAAAGAAAGAGAGAGAGAGAAACTGAGATATGAGATATTTTTTTGTAATATCTCTCAAATGAGATATTTAAAGCAACCTCAAAAAGCAGACCGTGCGCCCTCAAAGAAGGAAATGCGCACGACCCGTGCGCAAGTCCACTGCCTTCGCCACTGCTTCATACGCACGACCCGTGCGTTTTCTCTGAAGGAGGGCGCACAACCCGTGCGCCCTGTAGACAGACGCAAAAACCTCCTTTTTCTCTATTCGTCTTCGCAAAAGACCAAACGAAATTCGGGGTGTTACAATCCAAAACCTCGAAAGCCGTAAGAATCAGAGGCAATCCCTATTAAAATAAATATTAAATACTAAAAGAAATGTATTTAAGAATTAATAAACAATAACACCGTGCTTCGGGCAACAAATATCTTTTCCAAACCAAATAGGTCAATTTAATTCTGAACTAAATATCATTTACATGGAAAATAACAACACTTTTAAATTAAAGTGTTCTATTTTCTTTTTTACGTGTCATTTTTGAAAAGTTCTATAAACACATCTTTTTACAAGACATTTTTTTAAATAATGTCATATAAAAAAACTAATAAAACGTTTATTTCAATTGTCCAAAAGTATTTGTTAAGACATCCGAAAACGTCTTATTAACTTATTGCAACACTTTTACATATTGTTTGTTCTGTAAAACTGTAAACCCGATTTTATCTCATTGATAACAAACACAGAACACCGTTTTCCTGACTCTAATCTACGATTTTCGTTCAAAATCAAGATCTAAAAGTTGATAAAGCATGAAACAAAAAGCTGATCATACTGAGCAAAGGATCGATTTAAGAACAGAAGTACAGCCGGGGTGAGATATGTTCATCGATTCAAACTATTTCCATATATTTGAATCTTTGACCGAATCGCAGCATGACGACTGATTATACGAACAAAAAGCCAGAGGAGTCTTGGGTTTAATCGGTGCTCCTAATTCACATAATTGAAGATCATCAACATCAAAAATCCCATAAATGAATCATTCAAAACTATAAACAAAAGTTGCAAATTTCAGATGGTATTTTGGGAAAATCGTTAAATAAGAAAACTTATTTGAATCTGTGTAGAGAGGAAGTGAAAGTGATGGATTGAATAAGAAAAATTGAAGGAAAATTAAAGAGAAGAAGATGATAAAATGATGAACAACCATGGTAGCAACGAAAATGGCTTCTTTAATTTTAGTTCATCTTTATTTTCATGAATCCTTGCAATCTGCAGACTTATTGTCTACCAAATTTGATTGATTTCAAAAGTCAAAAGACTGTTTTTTTATGATGTTTTGTAGGCTAGATGCTTTATGGGTTTCTAGTCAAATGAAATTGACAAATGAACTTACAACCATTACTCGGTGTAACACAATTCATAGGTGTTTTGCTGCCAACTTTGAGCTCTAATTGTTATTCATAAAATCCCAATCACAATAAGCAATTACTCAAGATATCATCATTAAGATCAAGAACTAGAGAGAGAAAGTCTAGAGAGAGAAAGTAGATCTCGTATTCATATATCTCTAGCTATTACAAACAATGCATTCTCTAGAACTCGCCTACAAGATTACAAACACAAACCATATATATACTACCAAATCTAACAAAGCCTTAACTACTAAGGAAAGTAAAACATACTTTGACTAACTATTACAAGGTCAATATTGACTTTTACACATTTGACTTTCCTATTAAATCTTGAATACAATATTTAGACTTAACACTAGTACCTGCAATGAATTAAAGAATCATTGAACTGCCACACGTATCCCCCACCATTCCAGAAAATAACAAATGGAAGGAATTGAAAAAAAATTCACTCATGCCAAATATTGATGAATTCCTTAAATTGTTAGAATTCAAAAGAATTTACAGAATTGAACCGGTGTTGCAGAGTGAACTTGTGAAGTGGAGGATTTACAAGTTTTTGTTACGAGATTAGGTTTAACATACATACCAGATCAACTTAAACATCACGATTTGTGATGGAAAGAGTCATATCTTCATTCCACACGGGGTTGAGATTTTTATCAATAACACCAGTCTTCATTGTCTGAATCAGATGCACAAAAAAACACTAATTAATGAAAATAACCATAACAAAATATGTGTTTTTTGTAATCAACTTATCACAAATCTTATAACGATTTTCCTTCCTTATGGATGTCGATTCTTTGTACAACAATGGCGATGATTACAGATTGGGAAAATAATGTGTTCAATTGAAAGGAGAACAACGAGGATAACCTGATCACCTAATCTGATTATGACATATGGATCGCTGCTTCTGAAATCACGAATCTCAAGACCGATACCTCTTTTTACTTTTATTCTAAGAACACCTAGCAGATCATCTTCATCCATTAGACAAGAAGATCCACACGATGATCCTCTTGATTTTGAAATCTAAAACCATCCATTGATCGCATAATTCGAAAATGGAAAGAAGAAAGAAGGTATCATCAAATCCAAATGAGATGGAATGAAAGGTGTTGAGAAAATAGGGAGAGACCGAGTTGAGAGAGATTGAATTGAGGGCTACGGGGACGTGGGCTTAGTGAGGGCGAGAGAAATTAGCTGTATCAATCAAGAATTATCCTCTAAGAATCTTAATTGTTGGGTATTCAGCTATCGTAATTTAAGCATTATATATAAAAAGAAAGCAAGCTTAACCAAGATGCTGCTAAATTAATTACAATAGCTAGCATTTTGATGATAATTAAGAAAATAGAGAAAGACGTACCTCAAGTAAGATCACCAAATTAGTTTATGGACCACGTGTGCTTTCCAGGTGACAACCCACATAAATTGGCTTCGATTTTAGCCAACTCCATACTCACTTGGGCCAGATTTGGAGATCTAAACCCAAGTTACAAGTGGATTAAAAAAGTAACGTTTTGAATCAGCATGAACCACAAAAATATTCAGTTGAAATAAAAGTTAGAATGAAGAACCTTCTGGACTTCATTCCATCCCAAGTCAACCAGCATGATGTGTTTCTGCACATTGTTTTTCATCATTTAGCAGATGATGCTCCAACTCTTTATCTTCATCAACAGTTCTTCCTCTTCATACAGTCCCAGCTAAAGGTCGATTAACAACCATATTTTGTCAAGAGACATAAAATTTGACAAAATTTTACAAGAATATTAATACTTTTAGATATTTGAAAGTAAGCTCAAGAAGTTACGGTTTTCAGACGAGTGTGAATTTCTGGGCTTGAACCAACCAAGATACACCCTCGAGCCTAGCAATGTGAAACATCACAAGAAGTTGGGTAAAAAATGCTTATCGTTGGCCTAATAGTAAACAGGTTACTTGTAGGTAAAAGGTTCAAACCTCACCAAAGTGAGGATTGTGCATATTTGCAGTATACAAATTTTATATACTTCAAAAAGAATTGGAAAAGGATTGATCCTTAATAATGTATCTCCAAGTGATTCCTCTAACAACAAAATAGTATCCATCTTGTTCTTCTTTAAGTTCATCCCTCACATACAACAAAACCTATACTTTCTCATACCTAAATTATCAAAGCAAAAAGAACCTAAATTTGTTATATATCCAAATCATTAGAGACAACAAAATAAAAAAAATACACAAGCCCAAAATGTTAAATGATTCATATCATCTTGGTTTAGAAAAGAGACCTGGAAATTCATTACCAGAGCGTTTACATAGGCAAAATGCAAAAAAACGATCACAAGTCCCTGAATAAACAGAATTTATACCCCATTAATGTCCCAATCATCAAAATCTATAATTGAACTCAAAACCATGATCAGTCATCCATTTCAAATATATAATACAAGATTCTCTCCTTTGTTGGTGATTCTGCAAAATTTTTTGGTCAATATGTTCATCAAATCATTTATTAATGACAATAATCAACAAAACATCAGGAGTTAGTTAGTGCAATTACACAAACAGATGGTGTGCATACCCTAAAAGAACATGAATACTTAGAAAACCAACAAAATCAAAGAGTTAAAAGGAAAAATTACAAATATCATGGAGGAAGAAAAAGAAATTACCAGTGGTGAAAAATTATAGGACCTTTTGGACAGCAGAAGAAGCAGAGCATTGCCTTGATTTGTGTGTAGCAATGTCTGCCGTGAAAACATGAAGAATTGAAGATGATCGGGCTTTAGTGGAGACCCAGATAGAGCAATAATCGGAGTTTCTTCGTGGATTCGTGGGGAGAAGCGGAGAAAAAGTGGGATTGAGGGGACGTGGGATGGGAATGGTTCTTCTAGTACGCATGTAGTGCAGAGATGGTGAGGAGGGTAAAGATAAGCAGCGGTAGATAGGGAGAGCGTCGTTTGAGAGAAATCAGGGCAGGGAGGGTGAGTGGGCCAAAGGAGGAGGCTGAGTAGTTATTGGCGTGAAATATAGAATTTGAACGGCTTAGATTAAATCTCAAATGAATTTAAACGGTGGAGATCGAATCACGAGACGATTGACTCGTCTCCATCCATATATATATATATATATATATATATATATATATATATATAATTAAGAACTAACCTTGTATTTATATAGAAGATAATTACAAAGCTTCAAACTGCTACGGAAGAACTCTTAACTTATCTCTCTACTTTCTCACTCTTATTTTTCAGGTTGAGAATATATCACACTAGAAGGGATGCCAAAAGCTTAAACCAAAGCTACATATTTATAGCAACATAAAGCAAGGATGACTTGTAACCGGAGGCTATGACCGGATAAAAGCCACTAGCTATTAGACAGGACAATCTTTATTTTAAAAGTAGGAGCATCTTTTTCCAAAAGTAATTGAGATGGGTCCTACCACTTGTCATATTTTTCAAAGATCTTCTAGAAGGGCAAATATCAGCCGTCCACGCGTTTTTCCTTTTACATCTGTAAAGGGGACAGGTGTAAAATTCGAATTCTCAATCAGTCAAACTTGCATTTTGTCTCCTTGTGCATGTCTGATTAATTCTTTGAGTTTTTTATTCATGTAAAAAACAATCCTCTCGTCTTCTTTATTAGCATCAAATTCATCATTGAAAAACCTCAAGAATGAATAACATGCAACTGCAGCTGGTATGTAGATCTTGACAGTAGGTGTTTCTCCAAACAAAGAATAATCTTCAGATGACAAAATTTCAGAGTTCCAAAATAAGTCTGAAAATTGTACATGATAGAACCATAGCTTCACATCATCTATAGTTTGACCGGTAATGAACTGCCAGCATGAATTGTGAGGCATCAATTCTTTATCCCAATCTGAAGAGAAAGATTTTGACATTATCTTGATCGCTGAACAACGAGGTTCAGGCTCAGATTTCCAGAATTTGGGTGGTGAAGCAAATATATCCACTGAGATGATGGAATTATCATCATATCTTTTGATAATTGAAATGGCTTGTTTAACCCTTTCAGGAAGCCAAACTATTTTCTTGAGATAAAAAAGGATTAGTCCGCAAAGTAATCCGTATTTGAAAAAATCATGAAAACTTATTTTTTTCATTTCTAAACATTTGTTCTGAAGCGATTGTGAGATCGATCTGAACAGTTCTGAAAAATCTTTTCATTTCATTTTTTGGAACTGGAATTTCTTCCAATTGAACTGAAAATCCTTGAACAGGTGATCGTGATAATATCATCAACCATTCTTGTAATTTCAGGAATGTTTGAAAGTTGATGTCAGAGAGATCAACTAATTCTTTTAAAAAAGAAAAACATTCAAGATTTGGTATTAACAAATCTCGAGTATTAAGATCTTCTGAATCTGGCATTATATTCTTGCCTTTCATCTGTGAAGATGAAGAAGATGTTAATAATTTTAAATCTAAAGGGAGTCCTGAATCGGAGTCCGATTTTTCATCATTAGAAAGATGACTGTTCTCTAAAGAAGTGTCCAAATAATAGTTGAAGCCAACTTTATCGTGAGTAACTTGGATACATTCAGAAAAACTATAAAAGCCCTTCCATAGGGATTGAAGAGGTTTCTGATTTTCAATTTTTGCAGCAACATCTGTCCAATTTTTGTAAATTCCCTTATGAGGTCCATTCATAAGAAGATAACAATAAAATCTTTTTGGACATTGCCTAAGATTATTAAAACTCTGAGCAACCGAGTTAATAATAAAAATTTTCTTATTGGTTTGGTCAGAAATAGTTTTAAGATTCCAAATAGAGTCACTAATAGAAGCTTCTTCATTTGTAAGTCGAGATCTCAGATTAAAAAGGAATTGCTTATCACTGGGATAAGTAGGAATAAACTGTCTTCCAACTAGTAACATATCATCAGTAGCTGGGATGTTCTCCTTCTTGACTACTCTTGATTTAGGCATCCTGCAAAATTTTAAGAAAGAGGATTAAACCTGGAGAGTAAATCAGGAATAACATTTGTTTTTCCTTTGATATGTTCTAAGTTAAACTTAATCCCTTTGCCAATAATGTATTCATTCAATTTTAACCATCTATTGGACAAAAGTTTTGATTCCTTTTTCATATCTGCAAATTTTACTAATGCTTCACAGTCAGTTCTGAGTGTGATTTCCTTCTTTCCTGCTAGAAAGAGTGCAAAAGATTCACAGGAATTAACAACAGCTAAGACTTCAAAGTCTAAAGATGTTAACCTTCCTTTTTCTTTGTAAATACCAGAAGCATATATACAAAGATGTTCTTCATGGATAGAGGAATATTTAGAGGGTCTTTTTAAAGAATTCCTCCCCATCCATGTTTAGATCCATCTGTATGGATAACAAGGTAGTCAGAATCTAGAGGCAAACTCATTTTTGGAAGATTCATAACTAGATGTTTCAGTCTTTGAACAAGTTTAATATCTGCAGAATTAAAATTCCTTGTTCCTTTTACTGAAGTTTTATTGTATAAAGGTCAAGTATATTTAGAAAGATCCTTGATAAAAGGTCTAGCATAATTTAGAGAACCCAAAAAACCTTGCAGTTGTTTTATGTTTTCTAACTTATCAGGGTATTCAAGAATTTTTCTCGAAATATAAGGCTGGTGTTTTATCTTACCTTTCCCTATTTCTACACCAAGAAATTCAATATGTTCTCTTAAAAGTTGCATTTTCTTTAGAGAAATAACTATTCCTTCTTTTTCAAAGATTTTAAAAACAGTATACAAATGTGCAAAGTGTCCTTTTTTGTCCTTTGAAAAAACCAAAACATCATCAATGTAGACACATGTAAAATTAGATAAATGCATAAAACAATTATCCATTTTTCTTTGAAAAACTTGAGGGGCACTCTTTAAACCAAAAGGCATAACCTTCCATTCAAAGTGTCCTTCACTACATGTAAAATATGTCCAGGGAATAGAATCAGGGTGCATCTTTACTTGCCAAAATCCAGATTTTAAATCAAATTTTGAAAACCATTTGGCACCTTGGATTTTGTTAAGCAAAATTTCTTTTGTGGGAATACAATAGCCATCAATATGGGTATTGTCATTTAATCTTTTATAGTTAAAAACCATTCGTGTTGACCACGTTTTCTTTCAGATTCTTTCTGAACTATAAAAGTTGTAGTTCTATGCTTAGAAGTGCTTCTTGTAATTATTCCAAGCTTAAGTAAATGAGAAATATGCATCTTGAACTCATCAATAGTCCAATTATCATATTTGGGCATTTCCGTCTTTATTACCAAGTATGGATTAATTATCTCTAGTTTACAAAAGATTTGATTTCTTTCCCAAAACTTGGTTGGGATTTCACCAATAATTTCAGTCTTTTGTAAATGATCCACCATATTTAAAATATCTTCATAAGTAAAAGATTTACTTACAAGTTTTTGGTTTATAATATGGGGTTTTATCAAATTGTATGATAAGTCTAAAAAAGAATAACCTTTAAAAGAGTCATCATTTTCTATTTTCTAAAGTTCATCAAAGTATGGAAAATCGTTTAAAGTCTTGTTAGGACTAAGAGATGTCAGTTTTTTGTACCACTAGTATTTTCACAAGAACACGCATCAGGGGTACAAATTATTCTAGGGTTTTGCAATTCTTCATTTTCTTCACTACTACTTCCACCATGCTTTCGAGCGTACTCTGATATTATGGGTGTAAGGATAATGTTTTGAGAAAAAAGGACATAATCATTACACATAGTGAACGATCTTCCTTTTGCTAGTAAAAAGTTTAATCCAAGGATTAAACTTATACCATGTAAGTCTTTTAAAGAATCAACCCAACATACATCTAAAGAATATACATCTGACCAATCTTAGCAATTTGTTTGAAATTGAACAAGAAGATTTTTTAAATAATGACTGGTAGAATGTATTGTTCATGAAAAAGTAACAGACTTTAAAGGCTTCTGTGCTTTTACCAGTTTGCTAAGCAATTATGGAGGAAGTATAGAAGAGTCTAAAGTTGTTTGAGTTTCTTCTGTATCTATAAAAGAAAGCAGGGAGTTGAAACTTCGTGCCTTTAATATTAAGGAGGACTAAAACAAAAATGTTTTTTAAAACCTTTTTGTTGCAAATTATGGGTATAATCGGAGTTATAGCCATAAAAGAAGTTGATGGTTCATTAATCTGAATTCCCTTGTTTTTTGGAGGTTTCCAAGAAAAAGGAGGAAATTCTTTATCAAACACTTTTTGAGAAAAACTTTGAAAATTAATTTCAAGATTTTCAATACGATTTTCAAGAGTATAAATTCGATCATCAAGTATAGTTAGTCTATCAGTCTTCTATTTAGGAGCATTATATTCTGGAAGAACATAATTATAAACTAAAGATAAACAAGAATAACATACTACAATTCTACATAACTCACATCTTGAACGTTTCTCAAGAGAAGGGTACCAAAGACAATTGTAACACTTAGTGTTAGTATTGCCTGTATGGAGTTTCCATTTGTGTGTGCAATCTAAAACCTCAAAATTAACAAAATTGAAGTTTTCAAATAACTCAACATCTCCTTCAGAAATTCCTAAATTCATAAAAGAATTATGGTAACCATATTTCTGTTGAAGAGGAGTTTGTGATGGTGCAAGCTCATTAACAAATGAATAATCACTTTGTTGTTGGATATCCTGCATATCTTCTATACTAAAAATAAAGTAGATATCAGAATTAGTTGAGACATCAGAAGTTATGTCAACTAAGTCTTCATTCGTGCAGTTTATCAAATCAACTTTTTGATTAAAAAGGGTTTTCTTTCCGGGGCATTTACTAGATAAATGGCCTTCTTTTGCACAAGCAAAGCAAGTGAATTTGCTATAGTTCTTATTATCTTTGTATTTCCTCACATGTTTCTGTTTTTTCAAGGTAGGTTTCCTAGCATTGGACTTTCTAAGATAATAAGCTTTCCTTGGTTTTGCCTTCTTATGATAAACTGGTTTTTTCCTAACAGTTTTACCATAAGTCTGAGGAGTATAGATAGAGGAACAGAATCCTGTATCTTTTTTCTTTAACTCTCTCTAGGTTTGGATCATGGAACATTTAGCTTTAAGGTGATCTATGATAAACTTTGCATTATTCCGTTGGGCATAAACACCAGGTTGTTCTTCTTTCCACTTAAGCTCAATTTCTCTTCCTAACTCTCCTGGAAGTTTAGTAAAAATTATGTTGCAAATATTAGCATCATAATAATTACCAGAAATAGCAGCTAAGTGAACAAAATCATTCAAGAAGAAAACAATCTTCTTCCAATCATGTAACTGAAGTTGTTCTAAATCTCGAAGGGATTCACTTTGTTTTATCATCAGACCAGATAAGGTATCTTCACCATTAATAATTCTAAGAATTACTGATGTAAAATTCCTTATGTTATTTCCTTGAGCAACCAGTTGTGCAAGTGGTTCAGGGAAATGTTTTTTCCAGTCTTCCCATGCAGCAAGTGTAGTTGGTCCAAGATAATTCTCTGCAATTGAGATCATTACCTCAGAGTTTATATCTGTTTCAGGATATTTTGAAGTGTAGTCACGGTGCACTTCTTGAGACCAGGTTTCTAAGTATGAATTCCATAACTGGGGATGAATATCAGTGAGGTTTAACAAAGGTGCAGATTGCCAAGTGAACGTTGGGTCAGTTGGTATTCTTCTTCCTTTATTAACATAGCTATGGACTGGTTCATTGTAACCCGTAGCTTGGTTTCTAGGCGGTCTACCTGTTTCATAACTCATATTTTCTAATTGTCCAGGCCCTAAAGTACTAATTAGTCCAAAAAGGTGAGTTTCTTAAAAGAAAGTTTTAAAATAAAGTTTTCTCGGAATTCTTTAAGAAATGTTTTTAAAAAGTGATAACAGAGTGATCAAAATGGGTATTATGATATTCCTAAAACAAGATCTTATCTCTTTAAATTTTGATTATAAGATAATACATATATTTATTTATTTAATATGAATTTTAAACAACCTCTGATATATTGGTTTTCTAATCCCTTTTCCTCCATAAAAGAAATCTTTTATTATTGTTCTTATATATTGTTTATATGCATAAGTCTGGAGAATGTCCCCATCCTTTATCCAAACTCCATCAGAATATTTGTAATTGTTCTTGTAAATGTTTCTGTCATAGTAATTACGAAATATTTTGTTTCGAGCATCTAAGAAAGAATCTTACCTATTTATTAGGTTCTGATCTGTTTACCCTTGATATTAAATATTTAATAGTTGGAAAAGTTTTCAAAGATATAAATAATTTTTATAAAAAATTTTGGTTTAATCTTGTAATTGAAAACGAAGTTAAGTTTGAAGCCTTTTTAGCCTTCATAGGAAATAATTGGTCTTACTTTGGTTGGAATGCATAGATTTGGACCATGTCCTCATAAAATTTCAAAAACTCATCCAGAAATTTGTAATTGTTCTTGTAGATGTTTTTGTTATATAGCTTTTGAGATATCTCCTTCAGAACATCTAAGGAAAAACCTAACTTATTTGTCAGCTTCTGACCTTATTAATTCTGAACTTAAATATATAATTGTTGGAAAGGTTTTTAAGGATATAAATAACCTTTATACAAGATATTGGAATCCTGAAAACAAAGATTTCAAAATTGAACCTTCCTCAAGCTTCAATTGGGATGATGATTTTCCTTATAATGAAGAAAAAATCTCCAATCTCCATGAATAGGAATAGCCGTGGAACTTGGCACCATACGATCAAGATCTCCCAGCCTATATATTGTAACCTCGCTGAGGCCCAGACCTAGTGTTTTTGACACTAATAACTGCGTTGCAGCCCCTTATAAGATTGTGTATGGAAAATTCTTTTGGTTAAGTCTTTTTTATATACCCTCTTTCTCTTTTGGAAAAACACTAGGTCTGGGCAGTTATTAGTGTTAAAAACACAGTCTTAAAAGGTTATTTATATCCTTAAAAACCTTTCCAACAATTATATATTTAAGTTCCTAATTAATAAGGTCAGAAGCTAACAAATAAGTTAGGTTTTTCCTTAGATATTCTGAACGAGAGATCTCAAAAGCTATATAACAAAAACATCTACAAGAACAATTACAAATTTCTTGATGAGTTTTTGAAATTTTATGAGGATATGGTCCAAATCTATGCATTCCAACCAGAGTAAGACCAATTATTTCCTATGAAGGCTAAAAAGGCTTCAAACTTAACTTCGTTTTCAATTACAGGATTAAACCAAAAAAATTTATAAAAATTATTTATATCTTTGAAAACTTTTCCAACTATTAAATATTTAATGGTAAACAGATCATAAGCTAGTAAATAGGTAAGATTCTTTCTTAGATGCTCGGAACAAAATATTTCATAATTACTATGACAGAAACATTTACAAGAGCAATTACAAATATTCTGATGGAGTTTGGATAAAGGATGGGGACATTCTCCAGACTTATGCATATAAACAATATATAAGAACAATAAAAAAAGATTTCTTTTATGGAGGAAAAAGGATTAGAAAACCAATATATCAGAGGTTGTTTAAAATTCATATTAAATAAATAAATATATGTATTATCTTATAATCAAAATTTAAAGAGATAAGATCTTGTTTTAGGAATATCATAATACCCATTTTGATCACTCTGTTATCACTTTTTAAAAACATTTCTTAAAGAATTCCGAGAAAACTTTATTTTAAAACTTTCTTTTAAGAAAAACTCACCTTTTGGACTAATTCGTACTTTTTCCCCTAAAACGCCTATCCACGGCTAACAGCGGGTACTGCTTCCGAAGTTAATTGTAATATCCGGATCCAAAATTTTTATTAATTTTGGAAGTTGGGTGAAAAGTGAAGCGAGACCCAAAGTACAAGGGGGTTATTTGAAACTTAGGTTTTATATAACCAAAATATCAAGATAATTGAGATTCATATCTCATTCAGTATTTTGTTAACCGCCTTAGTGAGAAAGAGAGAAAGCAGAACAAGGCATAGAGAAAGAGAAGGAGATCTTGAGAATCGATCGTTTTTGGTCAAATAGAGGTATGATTTTACCTTAATACTTCTATCTGCATGTTATAGTCGGTAAATAGTCTTGTTAATCAAGCTTTTAATCGTGTATTTGATCGATTTAATGATCAAAAAGTTTTCTGGGTTGAACTGTTAGTCGCCGACTTAAGTTCTAGCTCGACCGGGAAGATGATAAAGGACTGATTGTGTGTTCGATCGATATAGTGTAAAGGACCGATAGTGTGTTCGATCGGTATAGTGTAAAGGACCGATAGTGTGTTCGACCGGTATAGTGAAGGACCGGTATTGCTCGACCGATAGTACTCGACCGGTATTGCTCGACCGATAGTGTTCGACCGGTAAGGTTGTGTTAGACCGGTATTTTGTTAATCGGTCTAAGATGTTTTAATCAGTGGTTTCGACCGGGTTAAAAATAGTAGATTTCATTTGATGAGTCTTTAGAAAGAAAGAGGGTTAGTTGCAAGTTAGCTTACCTTTGTTTTTAATACCATCGTAGGTGGTGTTAATCAGTAGAAGTCAGAATTAATCACAAAAAATTAGAGGTGAGTCTTTCAAACTAAATCTTTTATGATTTGAGCAGTTAATTGATAAATGTGAGTTTTATATACTGCGCATTTATAGTATTGAAAGTTATGTATAATTATTTCAAAAGATTGATTTAATCAGTTGGGCATGTTTATGCTCAATGTATATAAACTTGTTTTATATACAGGCAGGACTAGGTGTATGCATACATTTGAGTCAGAAGTCTGACCTAAGTCGGGAAGTGTGACCTGCTTGCTCGTACCGGGGAGTGTGGCCCGTTTATGCCATTAGGGTGTGTCCCTAAAATAAGGCAGTGCGATACAGACATATCGTCTTTGATGGGAATGTTGGTTAGTAGCTTAAGGTACGCTTGCGAAGCGTAAAAAGTGTTTTAAAGTTTGATTAAAAGTGAAGGTTATGTTTTGAGATATAAAGCTTGGTTTAGATGTTTTAATTAATATTTGAACTGTTGCAGTAGTGATTGGAGGAAACTCACTAGACCATTGGTCTAACCCTCGCTATTTCAAAATTTTAATCCTATTTCAGGTTATCGAAAAGTAGCAGGTACAGATAAAGGTAAATATAAGATATGAGCTATAAGCAGGAGATAGAAGACTTCGTGCAGTAGTTTACCTTTTTGAACTCAGTTGTGTAGTAAGAGATAGTGTAACTTTGTACTCTGAAATGTAAGCTTGGGGCAGTGTTTAGACTGAAATGTTATTTTATTGTATATATAAATGTTCAGGTTGTTACAATTGGTATCATAGCATTACTGTAAGGGATCTAGGTGACCAGATGGGCATAGACTTAAACTGAGATAGTAGAAGCACAACTGAGTAGTAGGAAGACCGTAAGAAGATAACATTAAGGTAGTAAGGACTAGCATGTAAGGTAAATTTGGAATTCCATCTTGCCAGTGTAATTGTGAATTTACAAGTGCATGCTTGTGCTTAAACTGTCGTAATGTGTAGTATGTTAGATTGAATATCTTATGTTTCTTCTTATCAGAAGTATGTCTGAGCGAGTGACCAGGAGTAGATCTATAGTGAATCCTGAAATGGAGCCAGATAATGAAGTCATTGTCGAAGAGCGAATGACTGTTGTCAACCCGACTGCTATCCAAGGAAAGAGTCGTGGTCGAACTAAAGTTAAGACAGTTCAGAAAGCAGCTACTCAGGTAAGAGTTTCCAATATGGGAATTCGAGGTGGGAAGACGAGTCATGTTATTCGTCAAGATGAAAGTGTAGAGGTAAGAGATGAGCAAGAAACTTCTCATCAAGAAAGTTCGGCTTCTATGAGAGGTCGAAAACAGACGGGAAAACATGGTGGAGGTAGAACGCAAGGTTTTGTTACACAAGAAACCTTTACTGCAGAAATGGGAAAGTTACATAAAACGTTGAATGCTTTGTTGGTTCAGCGTACTAATGAAGTTTCGTCAAGTAAAGAAAAGATTGAAGATAAAGTAGTGACTGAAGTAGCAGAATCACCAGTAACTGTAGTGGGTAGTCACCCTCAGTCAAACCCCATAGTGTTAGTTAAAGCTGTAGTTGGGAAAAGATGTAGTTTTAAGGAGTTTGCTGCTTGCAAGCGTCCTATTTATAAAGGGGAATGTGATCCTGTTATAGCATTAAGATGGGTAAAAGGTATGGAGCTAGTGTTTGATACGAGTAAGTGTGTGGAAGAAGATAGAGTAGTCTATGCTTTGTCAATGTTGAAAGATGAAGCGGTAATGTGGTGGGATGTAGAATCTGGAGGTCAAAGTTCGGCTGTAGCTAAAGAAATGACTTGGGGTGAGTTTGTGAAAAGATTTAAAGCACAGTTCTTCCCTCTGGCGACAGTTAAAAAGTTGGAAGAAGAGTTTATGGGTTTAGAACAGAAAGGAATGTCAGTTCGAGAATATGCCACAAAGTTTATTGAAAAGTCTCGATTTGCAGGAATTTATGTACCTAATGAAGAAAGACGAGTGGAACGTTTCATCTTTGGATTGAGAAGTGATATTCGGGAAGTTGTCTCGAATAAAGAATCGTATACTTTTCAAATGGCAGTAAATGCAGCTGAAATGAGAGAGAAAGAAAAGAATAGGCAAGCCACTGAAAGAAGTGGAGATAAAAGAAAGTGGGAAGGAACAGTTCGTGATTTCAAACCATTTAAGTCTGCAAAGTTTGATCAGCGTTCTGTTAATAAGTTTGAAAATAAGCCCTGTAGCAACTGTAATCAAAAGCATAAGGGAGAATGTAAGATTGATCAAGAGGGCTGTTATAAATGTGGGAAGGTTGGGCATTTGGCTCGGGATTGCCAGAATTTGAGGTCTTGTTACCAGTGTGGATCTCCTGATCATATCAGGACCAATTGTCCACAGTTGAAAAAGGGAGCAATCGGAGGAAATGTAGAAAAAGGAAGTGAGAAAAAGGGGGATCCAGCTAAAGCAAGGGCTAGAGTGTTCAATATGTCAGCAGAAGAAGCGGCGGAGATACCTGATGTAGTAATAGGTACTTTCTTTATAGATTCAAATTATGCAAAAGTATTGTTTGATTCAGGCGCAAATCGTTCTTTTGTGTCTCCAAATTTTGTGCATAAATTGATTGAGAAACCTAAGAAGCTTAAGCATGAATTGAAAGTAGAAGTGGCTGATAATAGTCAAATCTTAGTGGAGGAACTGTATGATGGAAGTAGTATTGTCATTGATGGACAATCATTTCCACTTCGACTGTACCCGATGGGTATGGGAGAATTTGATGTTATTGTAGGAATGGACTGGTTGGCATCTAATGATGCTCATATATTATGCAATAAGAAATTGATTCGTATAGCGCAGCCAGGAAAAGAAGAGAGAGTAGTATTTGGAGATCGAAGGGATAGAAAGCCATGTTTGATTTCTATGATTAAGGCTAAAAGATGTTTAGTAAAAGGGTGTGTGGGGTTCTTAGCTTATGTGATAGATGCTAAGAAGGAAAAGAAGGGATTAGAGTCAGTTCCGGTAGTAAGTGAATATCCAGAAGTATTTCCGGAAGACTTAACCATTTTGCCTCCTGATCGGCAAGTAGAATTTCGTATTGATTTAGTACCCGGAGCAGCGCCGATTGCAAGAGCACCGTGCAGACTGGCACCGGCAGAGATGAAAGAAATGACGACTCAGCTGCAAGAGTTGTTAGACAAAGGGTTTATTCGCCCTAGTACCTCACCTTGGGGAGCGCCAGTATTGTTTGTTAAGAAGAAAGAATGGTCTATGAGAATGTGCATAGACTACCGTGAGCTCAATAAGTTGACTGTTAAAAATAAGTATCCGCATCCCAAGATTGACGATCTTTTTGATCAACTTCAAGGAGCGAGTTACTTTTCAAAAATCGAT
This sequence comes from Arctium lappa, assembly GCA_023525745.1. NCBI lineage: Eukaryota > Viridiplantae > Streptophyta > Magnoliopsida > Asterales > Asteraceae > Arctium > Arctium lappa. The sequence continues at coordinate 66,702,264 of CM042051.1, forward strand.
CTACGATCTGGGTATCACCAGTTGAAGGTAAAGGAGGAGGATGTGCCTAAGACTGTATTTCGTACGAGGTACGGACATTATGAGTTTCTAGTTATGCCATTTGGTTTGACCAATGCGCTAGCAGCTTTCATGGATCTGATGAATAGAGTGTGTAGTCCGTTTTTAGATAAATATGTCATCGTCTTTAGAGATGATATATTGATCTATTCACGTTCCAAAGAAGATCATGAAACTCATTTAAGAACGATTTTAGAATTGCTTAAGCGTGAGAAGTTGTACGCCAAGTTTTCAAAATGTGAATTTTGGCTGAAAGAAGTTCAGTTTCTAGGACACGTGGTGTCGAAAGATGGGATTAAGGTTGATCCAGCTAAGATTGAAGCCATTAAAGGGTGGGAAACACCGAAATCACCATCTGAAGTAAGAAGTTTTCTTAGATTGGAAGGTTATTATAGAAAGTTCATTCAGGACTTTTCAAGGATAGCTTCGCCACTAACAACATTAACCAGAAAGAATGTCAAGTTTGTCTGGGCAGAGGCTTAGAAAGAAGCGTTCGGTAAATTGAAAGAGAGTTTAAGTAGTGCTCCTGTTTTGTCTCTGCCCAACGGAACGGAAGGATTCGTAATTTATAGCGATGCTTCAAAGTTGGGTTTGGGATGTGTGTTAATGCAAGAAGGCAAGGTAATTGCTTATGCATCTCGACAGCTAAAAGAACATGAAAAGAATTACCCGACGCACGATTTAGAGTTAGCAGTTGTAGTATTTGCTTTGAAAATTTGGAGGCATTACTTGTATGGGATCAAGTGTCAAATTTACACAGATCACAAGAGCCTTCAATATCTGTTTAATCAGAAAGAGCTTAATATGAGGCAGCGTACGTGGATGGAGCTATTAAGCGATTATGATTGTGATATTTTGTACCATCCAGGCAAGGCCAATGTGGTAGCAGATGCTCTAAGTCGTAAAGAGCATGGAGAAATAGCAGAAGTTGTGGCATATCGAGTTGATGTTGTTTCTAATTTCTTAGAAGAAGTTATAAAGTATAAAAAAGAAGCAACGTCAAAAGAAAATTTGAAAGGTGAAAGAATAGTTGGGATTGTTAACTCGTTAGTAGTTAACAATCGCGGAGTAAAGTGCTTCAATAAGCAAGTATGGGTCCCAAAAGCAGGAGGTCTGAGGCAGAAAGTGTTGGAAGAAGCGCATAGATCCCGTTACTCAATACATCCAGGAACCAATAACATGTAAAGAGATCTAAAGCAAAACTATTGGTGGCCAGGTTTAAAGAAAGATATTGCTCACTTCGTTGAACGATGTCTGACATGTTTAAAGGTTAAAGTTGAGCATCAGAGACCTTATGGGGAGCTTCAGTCATTAGAAATTCCAATTTAGAAGTGGGACGAGATTACGATGGATCTTGTTACTGGGTTACCGCGATCACTTAAGGGACATGATGCCATTTGGGTGATAGTGGATAGACTCACAAAGTCAGCTCACTTCCTACCGATCAAGGAGACGTACTCATTAGAGAAATTGTCTAGATTGTATATCGACGAGATAGTAACCAGACATGGAGTACCGTCGTCCATTGTGTCGGACAGGGATGCTCGTTTTACATCAGCTTTCTGGAGAAGTTTGCAAGGGAATTAGGTTCTCAATTTAAGCTGAGTACGACCTATCATCCGCAAACTGATGGTCAGAGTGAGAGAACTATTCAGACATTGGAAGACATGCTTCGTGCATGTGTTATTGATTTCAAAGGCTCGTGGGAAATTAATTTGCCGTTGATTGAATTTTCCTACAACAATAGTTATCATGCTAGCATATAAGCAGCCCCGTTCGAAGCTCTGTATGGTCGAAAATGTAGAACACCTTTATGTTGGAATGAGGTGGGTGAAAGACAGTTAGCGGGACCAAAAATTGTACAGGTGACAGCTGATAAAGTCGATCAGCTTCGGGTAAGATTAAAAAGTGCTCAAGATCGTCAGAAAATGTATGCTGATAAACGAAGGAAACCGATAGAGTTTCAGATAGGAGACAAGGTAATGTTGAAAGTTTCGCCCTGGAAAGGGGTAGTCAGATTTGGAAAGAAAGGAAAGTTGAGACCAAGGTTTGTTGGACCATTTATCATCACGGGACGTGTTGGTGAAGTGGCCTACGAACTTGATCTACCAGAAAGTTTGTGTGGGATTCATCCCACATTTCATGTGTCAAACTTGAAGAAGTTTTTGGCAGAAGCAGATATAGTTGTTCCTTTAGAAGATATTCAGTTAGATGAAAAACTAAGTTATATTGAGGAGCCCATAGCTATTACGGACCTCAAAATAAAGAAGTTGAGAAATAAATAGATTCGCTTAGTGAAAGTTCAGTGGAAATTTCATCAAGGACAAGAGTCCACGTGGGAAGTAGAGGCAGATATGAAATCTCAGTATCTCCATTTGTTTAGCGATAGAATTCCGAGGATGGAATTCTCTTAAGGGGGAAAGATTGTAATATCTGGATCCGAAATTTTTATTAATTTTGGAAGTTGGGTGAAAAGTGAAGCGAGACCCAAAGTACAAGGGGGTTATTTGAAACTTAGGTTTTATATAACCTAAATATCAAGATAATTGAGATTCATATCTCATTCAGTATTTTGTTAACCGCCTTAGTGAGAAAGAGAGAAAGCAGAACAAGGCAGAGAGAAAGAGAAGGAGATCTTGAGAATCGATCGTTTTTGGTCAAATAGAGGTATAATTTTAGCTTAATACTTCTATCTGCATGTTGTAGTCGGTAAATAGTCTTGTTAATCAAGCTTTTAACCGTGTATTTGATCGATTTAATGATCAAAAAGTTTTCTGGGTTGAACTGTTAGTGTCCGACTTAAGTTCTAGCTCGACCGGGAAGATGATAAAGGACCGATAGTGTGTTCGATCGGTATAGAGTAAAGGCCCGATAGTGTGTTCGATCGGTATAGAGTAAAGGCCCGATAGTGTGTTCGATCGGTATAGTGTAAAGGACCGATAGTGTGTTCGACCGGTATAGTGAAGGACCGGTATTGCTCGACCAATAGTACTTGACCGATATTGCTCGACCAATAGTGTTCGACCGGTATGTGGTGTTCGACCGGTAAGGTTGTGTTAGACCGGTATTTTGTTAATCAGTCTAAGATGTTTTAATCAGTGGTTTCGACCGGGTTAAAAATAGTAGATTTCATTTGATGAGTCTTTAGAAAGAAAGAGGGTTAGTTGCAAGTTAGCTTACCTTTGTTTTTAATACCATCGTAGGTGGTGTTAATCAGTAGAAGTCAAAATTAATCACGAAGAATTAGAGGTGAGTCTTTCAAACTAAATCTTTTATGATTTGAGCAGTTAATTGATAAATGTGAGTTTTATATACTGCACATTTATAGTATTGAAAGTTATGCAGAATTATTTCAAAAGATTGATTTAATCAGTAGGGCATGTTTATGCTCAGTGTATATAAATTTGTTTTATATACAGGCAGGACTAGGTGTATGCATACATTTGAGTCAGAAGTCTGACCTAAGTCGGGAAGTGTGACCCGCCTGCTCGTACCGGGGAGTGTGGCCCGTTTATGCCAATACGGTGTGTCCCTAAAATAAGGCAGTGTGAGACAGACATACCGTCTTTGACGGGAATGTTGGTTAGTAGCTTAAGGTATGCTTGCAAAGCGTAAAAAGTGGTCAGTGATGGCCAGTAGATTGAGTTATGCCTGCGAAGCATAAAGTGTTTTAAAGTTTGATTAAAAGAGCAGGTTATGTTTTGAGATATAAAGCTTGGTTTAAATGTTTTAATTAATATTTGAACTGTTGCAGTAGTGATTGGAGGGGACTTACTAGACCATTGGTCTAACCCTCGCTATTTCAAAATTTTATTCCTATTTCGGGTTATCGAAAAGTAGCAGGTACAGATAAAGGTAAAGAGAAGATATGAGCTATAAGCAGGAGATAGAAAACTTCCTGCAGTAGTTTACCTTTTTGAACTAAGTTGTGTAGTAAGAGATAGTGTAACTGTGTACTCTGAAATGTAAGCCTGGGGCAGTGTTTAGACTGAAATGTTATTTTATTGTATATATAAATGTTCAGGTTGTTACATTAAACATCCTTACGTCTTTTGTTTCAAAAAGATTGTTTTAAATTTTCTAAGAATTAGGAAAGACAATTTTTAAAATTACAACTAAGACAACTCTTAGAGGTTTGGCTCATTGCCTGGCAATTATACCTTTGCCATGTAGGTATGAACTAACTGACAAAATATCTTTATGATAAATTTCTCAAGATCTTGTCTTCATAAATAAAGATATAAAAGATAATAACAATATTTAAGTATTTAACATAAATTTCACAACATCAATTGGCTTTCTAAGTCTTGAGGCTTTAGCCTTCCATATAGAAATTAAGAACTAACCTTGTATTTATACAGAAGATAATTACAAAGCTTCAAACTGCTACGGATTTACAAGAAGAACTCTTAACTTATCTCTCTACTTTCTCACTCTTATTTTTCAGGTTGAGAATATAGCACACTAGAAGGGATGCCAAAAGCTTAAACCAAAGCTACATATTTATAGCAACATAAAGCAAGGTTGACTTGTAACCGGAGGCTATGACCGGATAAAAGCCACTAGCTATTAGACAGGACAAACTTCTTTTTAAAAGTAGGAGCATCTTTTGCCAAAAGTAATTGAGATGGGTCCTACCACTCGTCATATTTTTCAAAGATCTTCTAGAAGGGCAAATATCAGTCGTCCACGCGTTTTTCCTTTTACAGTTGTAGAGGACAGGTGTAAAATTTGAATTCTCAATCAATCAAACTTGCATTTTGTCTCTTTGTGCATGTCTGATTAATTCTTTGAGTTTTTTTATTATTGTAAAAAACAATCCTATCGTCTTCTTTATCAGCATCAAATTCATCATTGAAAAACCTCAAGAATGAATAACATGCAACTGCTGCAGCTGGTATGTAGATCTTGACAGTAGGTGTTTCTCCAAACAAAGAATAATCTTCAGATGAAAAAATTTCCGAGTTCCAAAAGAAGTCTGAAAATTGTACATGATAGAACCATAGCTTCACATCATCTATAGTTTGACCAGTAATGAACTGCGGGCATGAATTGTGAGGCATCAATTCTTTATCCCAATCTGAAGAGAAAGATTTTGACATTATATTGATGGCTGAACAAATAGGTTCAGGCTAAGATTTCCAGAATTTGGGTGGTGTAGCAAATATATCCACTAAGATGATGGAATTATCATCATATCTTTTGATAATTGAAATGGCTTGTTTAACCCTTTCAGGAAGCCAATCTATTTGCTTGAGATCAAAAAGGATTAGTCCGCAAAGTAATCCATATTTGAAAAGATCATGAAAACTTATTTTTCATTTCTAAACATTTGTTCTGAAGCGATTGTGAGATCGATCTGAACAGTTTTGAAAAATATTTTCATTTCATTTTTTGGAACTGGAATTTATTCCAATTGAACTGAAAATCCTTGAACAGGTGATCGTGATAATATCATCAGCCATTCTTGTAATTTCAGAAATGTTTGAAAGTTGATGTTAGAGAGATCAACTAATTCTTTTAAAAAAGAAAAACATTCAAGATTTGGTATTAACAAATCTCGAGTATTAAGATCTTCTGAATCTGGCATTATATTCTTGCCTTTCATCTGTGAAGATGAAGAAGATGTTAATAATTTTAAATCTAAAGGGAGTTTTGAATCGGAGTCCGATTTTTCATCATAAGAAGATAACAATAAAATCTTTTTGGACATTGCCTAAGATTATTAAAATTCTGAGCAACCGAGTTAATAATAAAAAATTCTCATTGGTTTGGTCAGAAATAGTTTTAAGATTCCAAATAGAGTCACAAATAGAAGCTTCTTCATTTGTAAGTCTAGATCTCAGATTAAAAAGGAATTGATTATCACTGGATAATTAGGAATAAACTGTCTTCCAACTAGTAACATATCAACAGTAGCTGGGATGTTCTCCTTCTTGACTAACCATCAGGCCGGGTGTCCAGCCTTACTCCGTAAACGCTCCAACGAGTGCTTGAAACGCAAGAGTTCGAGTCTCGAGGGACAGGGGGCCTTTTTCGGTGCATATCTAAGAGGCTAGGATATGTAGGGCCCACAAAAGTGGGTCACGTGGTCATAGGTCCGCGCCAGTAACCCTTTTTTTTCTCCTTCTTGACTACTCTTGATTTAGGCATCCTGCAAAATTTTAAGAAAGAGGATTAAACCTGGAGAGTAAATCAGGAATAACATTTGTTTTTCCTTTGATATGTTCTAAGTTAAACTTAATCCCTTTGCCAATAATGTATTCATTCAATTTTAACCATCTATTGGACAAAAGTTTTGATTCCTTTTTCATATCTGCAAATTTTACTAATGTTTCACAGTCAGTTCTGAGTGTAATTTCCTTCTTTCCTGCTAGAAAGAGTGCAAAAGATTCACAGGAATTAATAACAGCTAAGACTTCAAAGTCTAAAGATGTTAACCTTCCTTTTTCTTTGTAAATACCAGAAGCATATATACAAAGATGTTCTTCATGGATAGAGGAATATTTAGAGGGCCTTTTTAAAAGAATTCCTCCCCATCCATGTTCAGATCCATCTGTTTGGATAACAAGGTAGTCAGAATCTAGAGGCAAACTCATTTCTGGAAGATTCATAACTAGCTGTTTCAGTCTTTGAACAATTTTAATATCTTCAGAATTAAAGTTTTATTGTATAAAGGTCCAGTATATTTAGAAAGATCCTTGATAAAAGGTCTAGCATAATTTAGAGAACCCAAAAAACCTTGCAGTTGTTTTAAGTTTTCTAACTTATCAGGGTATTCAAGAATTTTTCTCGAAATATAAGGTTGGAGTTTTATCTTACCTTTCCCTATTTCTACACCAAGAAATTCAATATGTTCTCTTAAAAGTTGCATTTTCTTGAGAGAAATAACCATTCCTTCTTTTTCAAAGATTTTAAAAACAGTATACAAATGTGCATAGTGTTCATTTTTGTCCTTTGAAAAAACCAAAACGTCATCAATGTAGACACATGTAGTATTAGATAAATGCATAAAACAATTATCCATTTTTCTTTGAAAAACTTGAGGGGCATTCTTTAAACCAAAAGGCATAACCTTCCATTCAAAGTGTCCTTCACTACATGTAAAAGATGTCTAAGGAATAGAATCAGGGTGCATCTTTACTTGCCAAAATCCAGATTTTAAATCAAATTCTAAAAACCATTTGGCACCTTGGATTTTTTTAAGCAAAATTTCTTTTGTGGGAATACAACAGCCATCAATATGGGTATTGTCATTTAATCTTTTATAGTTAAAAACCATTCGTGATTGACCACGTTTTCTTTCAGATTCTTTCTGAACTATAAAAGTTGCAGTTCTATGCTTAGAAGTGCTTCTTGTAATTACTCCAAGCTTAAGTAATTGAGAAATATGCATCTTGAACTCATCAATAGTCCAATTATCATATTTGGGCATTCCCGTCTTTATTACCAAGTCTGGATTAATTATCTCTAGTTTACAAAAGATTTGATTTCTTTCCCAAAACTTGGTTGGGATTTCACCAATAATTTCAGTCTTTTGTAAATGATCCACCATATTTAAAATATCTTCATAAGTAAAAGATTTATTTACAAGTTTTTGGTTTATAATATGGGGTTTTATCAAATTGTATGATAAGTCTAAAAAGGAATCATCATTTTCTATTTTCCAAAGTTCATCAAAGTCTGGAAAATCGTTTAAAGTCTTGTTAGGACTAAGAGATGTCAGTTTTTTGTACCACTAGTATTTTCACAAGAACACGCATCAGGAGTACAAATTATTCTAAGGTTTTGCAATTCTTCATTTTCTTCACTACTACTTCCACCATGCTTTCGAGCGTACTCTGATATTATGGGTGTAAGGATAATGTTTTGAGAAAAAAGGACATAATCATTACACACAGTGAATGATCTTCCTTTTGCTAGTAAAAAATTTAATCCAAGGATTAAACTTATACCATGTAAGTCTTTTAAAGAATCAACCCAACATACATCTAAAGAATATACATCTGACCAATCTTGGCAATTTGTTTGAAATTGAACAAGAAGATTTTTTAAATAATGATTGGTAGAATGTATAGTTCCTGAAAAAGTAACAGACTTTAAAGGCTTCTATGCTTTTACCAGTTTGCTAAGCAATTCTGGAGGAAGTATAGAATAGTCTAAAGTTGTTTGAGTTGCTCATGTATATATAAAAGCAGCAGGGAGTTGAAACTTCGTGCCTTTAATATTAAGGAGGACTAAAACAAAAATGTTTTTTAAAACCTTTTTGTTGCAAATTATGGGTATAATCAGAGTTATAGCCATACAAGAAGTTGATGGTTCATTAATCTGAATTCCCTTGTTTTTTGGAGGTTTCCAAGAAAAAGGAGGAAATTCTTTATCAAACTCTTTTTGAGAAAATTTTTTAAAATTAATTTCAAGATTTTCAATACGATTTTCAATACGACTTTCAAGAGTATGAATTCGATCATCAAGTGTAGTTAGTCTATCAGTCTTCTGTTTAGGAGCATTATTTTCTGGAAGAACATAATTATAAACTGAAGATAAACAAGAATAACATACTTCAATTCTACATAACTCACATCTTGAACGCTTCTCAAGACAAGGGTACCAAAGACAATTGTAACACTTAGTGTTAGTATTGCCTGTATGGAGTTTCCATTTGTGTGTGCAATCTAAAATCTCAAAATTAACAAAATTGAAGTTTTCAAATAACTCAACATCTCCTTCAGAAATTCCTAAATTCATAAAAGAATTATGGTAACCATATTTCTGCTGAAGAGGAGTTTGTGATGGTGCAAGCTCATTAACAAATGAATAATCACTTTGTTGTTGGATATCCTGCATATCTTCTATACTAACAATAGAGTAGATATCAGAATTAGTTGAGACATCAGAAGTTATGTCAACTAAGTCTTCATTCGTGCAGTTTATCAAATCAACTTTTTGATTAAAAATGGTTTTCTTTCCAGGGCATTTACTAGATAACTGACCTTCTTTTCCACAAGCATAGCAAGTGAATTTGCTATAGTTCTTATTATTCTTGTATTTCCTCACATGTTCTCCTTCTTGACTACTCTTGATTTAGGCATCCTGCAAAATTTTAAGAAAGAGGATTAAACCTAGAGAGTAAATCAGGAATATCCGTGGAACTTGGCACCATACGATCAAGATCTCCCAGCCTATATACTGTAACCTCTCTGAGGCCCAAACCTAGTGTTTTTAACACTAATAACTGTGTTGCAGCCCCTTATAAGATTGTGTATGGAAAATTCTTTTAGTTAAGTCTTTTCTATATACCCTCTTTCTCTTTTGGTAGCAGAGCTTTATCTTGTTTAATTGTATTATATTCATTTTTATATTTCTTGGTATTTGTACTTGTAATTATTTGCTTGTATTATTTGCTTGTACTTATTTGCTTGTTTTTAGTTTTTATGAATAGTATAGAATATTTAAATCTAGAAATATCTCAAGTTAGTAGAACTGTTATCTCCTCTGATGAGCATCGTTTTAAATGTTCCTTTTTCAAAGAAACAAACCAACATATCTTTCACAGTGAAAACAGTCAGCTTAACAGTATTGTAGATTTAATTGTTAATCTTGGAAAAAATCTTGAATATAATCAGAATAAGAACACCAGTCTCTAGAAATCTATTCATGATTCTATGCTCAAGAAAAACAAAGCTATTCATGATTTGGAAAACAAATTAGAATACCTTAAAACAACTTTTTCTCTGTTTGAAGAAAAACTTGTTTGTTTTGAAAAGAAATACAATTTATTGATTATAAGTCAGAAAGACTTAAATCCAAAAAATTCTATTTCAAAAGACAAAGTTTTTGAAAATTTTGAAAACTATCAAGAGCAGTTTGAATAAATTAAACTTCATTTAAAACAAATTGAGAAGTTGGTTCTCAATTAAATGAACTTTAAGTTTCAAGGAAAAATCCTTGAAGAAGCTTCAAATTTTGTGATAAATCTTTATACAAATATCCAGGAAATAGTGATACAAGTGGTATCATTTCTGATTCAAACAAATTGCTTGTTTCTCAAAACAACAAAATTATTGCTCTTTTAGTTCCTCTTCATCACAAGGTTGATAAAATTTCTCTTAAAGAAATTCCAAAATCTTCTAATATTGATAAGCTTGTTGATCAATTTTCAAAACTTTCAACAACTTTTGAAAAAAGAGGTGACCCTAAAGTCAAAACCAATTTTCTTGTTTATAAAAGCAATGGCAAGTAGAACTCCTTTTCTTGGTCGTTCTAGAACTTTACAAGAAAATGAATTTGTTGATAACAGAGCACAATTGGTTGGACAAGATACTAGACTACATTTCAGTACTCTAGGAAGACTTTTCTCTAGGAGATCCTCAAAATCTAATTCTAGACTTGAAGATATGATTAATGTTGACAGAAGTGAACAACTTCTTAACAATAATCAACTAGAAGCCTTTAATCCCACCAGATTATATGCTACTGGGATTTTTGAAAGAAACACTGGTCTCTTTAGACACCATAGTTTACAAAATATTTCTCTTCCTCAAGGAAGAGTCATTACCCTTAATCTGATGACTAGAGAAGCTAGCCTTAGATTAAGAAATGCAAACCAAACCACTTTACATTTTGGACTTTTAACTATTGCAGTTAAAGGACTCCATAGAACTGGTTTAGGAACAAAATCCCTTGTAGTTTTGATTAACAATAGATTTTCTAATCTTGATCAAGCTATAATAGGAACCATGGAGATAGACTTGAACAATAATATAGGCGTTGCTTATATTGCCCCCCAAAACTTTTCATTAATTGTGAATGATTTCTGTAGACATATCACTTTACAGATTCAAACACTTGGGTATGAAAGTTTTCTTGGTAGAAATTTGGCCATAGAAATAATATTTCTAGGAAGGTTAATTGGATCTACTGGAAGTCAGTATAATGTGGATATTGATTCTATTATACAAACTGTCTTCTAGAGGAATACAAATGATACCTCCAGCCCAGATTGATTCTCAGACTATTGCAGGTAGCGAATGGACTATTCCATTTCATAGAGAACCTACTTCCATTACCCCCACTAGTTATGTCTCTTATACCAATTCAAGTGGATCTAAATCCCTGAGAGTTAGAAACTACACAGACAATGCTTCATCTTCTGGATTAAATGATGAAAAAGAAACTACTGATGAAGATTTGCATAGATTTTCCACTAGTTTTATGAACATTGAATTAGGAAATGAATGGGAGGGCATTTACTAGATACATGGCCTTCTTTTCCACAAGCATAGGAAGTGAATTTGCTATAGTTCTTATTATCTTTGTATTTCCTCACATGTTTCTGTTTGTTCAGGGTAGGTTTCCTAGCACTGGAATTTGTAAGATAATAAGCTTTCCTTGGTTTTGCCTTCTTATGATAAACTGTTTTTTTCCTAACAGTTTTACCATAAGTATGAGAAGTATAGATAGAGGAACAGAATTCTATATCTATTTTCTTTAACTCTCTCTGGGTTTGGATCATGGAACATTTAGCTTTAAGGTGATCTATGATAACCTTTGTTCTAACTGTTGCATTATTCCATTGGGCATCAACACTAGGTTGTTCTTGTTTCCACTTAAGCTCAATTTCTGTTCCTAACCCTCCTGGAAGTTTAGTAAAAATTCTGTTGCAAATATTAGCATCATAATAATTACCAGAAATAGCAGCTAAGTGAAAAAAATCATTCAAGAAGAAAACAATCTTCTTCCAATCATGTAACTGAAGCTGTTCTAAATCTCGAAGGATTTCACTTTGTTTAATCATCAGACCAGATAAGGTATCTCCACCATTAATAATTCTAATAATTACTGATGTAAAATTCCTTATGTTATTTCCTTGAGCAACCAGTTCTGCAAGTGGTTCAGGGAAATGTTTTTTCCAGTCTTCCCATGCAGCAAGTGCAGTTGGTCCAAAAGCCCTTGTAGTTTTCATTGACAATATATTTTCTAATCTTGATCAAGCTATAATAGGAACCATGGATATAGACTTGAACAACAATATAGGCGTTGCTTATATTGCCCCCCCCCCCCAAACTTTTCATTAAATGTGAATGATTTATGTAGACATATCACTTTACAAATTCAAACACTTGAGTATGAAAGTTTTCTTGGTAGAAATCTGGCCATAGAAATAATATTCTAGGAAGGTTAACTGGATCTACTGGAAGTCAGTATAATGTGGATATTGATTCTATTATACAAACTGTGTCTTCTAGAGGAATACAAATGATACCTCCATCCTAGATTGATTCTCAGACTATTGCAGGTAGCGAATAGACTATTCCATTTCATAGAGAACCTACTACCATTACCCCCACTAGTTATGTCTCTTATACCAATTCAAGTGGATCTAAATCCCTGAGATTTAGAAACTACACAGACAATGCTTCATCTTATGGATTAAATGATGAAGAAAAAGAAACTACTATTGAAGATTTGCATAGATTTTCCACTAGTTTTATGAACATTGAATTAGGAAATGAATGGGATACCGTAGAAGAAGACTCTAAGTACTTTGATTCTAGTAACCCCAATGATATCAAACCTTTTTTGGTTAGATATACTTCTCCTGAATCAAATCAAATTCAGATCAAAGATATAAAACCTAAAGGATGGAATGATTGTGATCATAAAATTCTTTATCCTAAAGAATTATTTGATTATACTCTTAGTCCTCATGATCTTGAAGAAATGGAAGTTCTCCTTAAGAAGCAAGGACAACTTTCTGACTCACAAATTATCTACCAAGATGATTTAAAAAATATAAGAATGACTCCTAAAGATGAAAATCTCTTAGCCTCTTTCTTATCAGACACTGTAGAATCCATAAACTTTACTCTTATGAATGAAGCAGAAGGATCTACTGTTACTGGCCCTACACCTGGACAATTAGAAACCATGAGTTATGAAACAGGTAGACCGCCTAGAAACCAATCTACAGGTCACAATGAACCAGTCCATAGCTATGTTAATAAAGGAAGAAGAATACCAACTGACCCAACGTTCACTTGGCAATCTGCACCTTTGTTAAACCTCACTGATATTCATCCCCAGTTATGGAATTCATACTTAGAAACCTGGTCTCAAGAAGTGCACCATGACTACACTTCAAATATCTTGAAAAGGATTTAAACTCTAAGGTAATGATCTCAATTGCAGAGAATTGTCTTGGACCAACTGCACTTGCTGCATGGTAAGACTGGAAAAAACATTTCCCTGAACCACTTGCACAACTGGTTGCTCAAGGAAATAACATAAGGAATTTTACATAAGTAATTCTTAGAATTATTAATGGTGGAGATACCTTATCTGGTCTGATGATAAAACAAAGTGAAGCCCTTCGAGATTTAGAACAGCTTCAGTTACATGATTGGAAGAAGATTGTTTTCTTCTTGAATGATTTTGTTCACTTAGCTGCTATTTCTGGTAATTATTATTATGCTAATATTTGCAACAAAATTTTTACTAAACTTCCAGGAGAGTTAGGAAGAGAAATTGAGCTTAAGTGGAAACAAAAACACCCTGGTGTTGATGCCCAAAGGAATAATGCAACAGTTAGAGCAAAGGTTATCATAGATCAGCTTAAAGCTAAATGTTCCATGATCCAAACCTAGAGAGAGTTAAAGAAAAAAGATACAGGATTCTGTTCCTCTATCTATACTACTCAGACTTATGGTAAAACTGTTAGGAAAACACCAGTTTATCATAAGAAGGCAAAACCAGGGAAAGCTTATTATCTTAGAAAGTCCAGTGCTAGGAAACCTACCCTGAACAAATAGAAACATGTGTGGAAATACAAAGATAATAAGAACTATAGCAAATTCACTTGCTATGCTTGTGGAAAAGAAGGCCATTTATCTAGTAAATGCCCTGGAAAGAAAACCCTTTTTCATCAAAAAGTTGATTTGATAAACTACACGAATGAAGACTTAGTTGACATAACTTCTAATGTCTCAACTAATTCTGATATCTACTCTATTGTTAGTATAGAAGATATGCAGGATATCTAACAACAAAGTGATTCTTCATTTGTTAATAAGCTTGCACCATCACAAACTCCTGTTCAGCAGAAATATGGTTACCATAAATCTTTTATGAATTTAGGAATTTCAGAAGGAGATGTTGAGTTATTTGAAAACTTCAATTTTGTTAATTTTGAGGTTTTAGATTGCACACACAAATGGAAACTCCATACAGGCAATACTAACACTAAGTGTTACAATTGTCTTTGGTACCCTTCTCTTGAGATCAAAAAGGATTAGTCCGCAAAGTAATCCATATTTGAAAAGATCATGAAAACTTATTTTTTTCATTTTTAAACATTTGTTCTGAAGCTATTGTGAGATCGATCTGAACAGTTCTGAAAAATCTTTTCATTTCATTTTTTGGAACTGGAATTTCTTCCAATTGAACTGAAAATCCTTGAACAGGTGATCGTAATAATATCATCAGCCATTCTTGTAATTTCAGGAATGTTTGAAAGTTGATATCAGAGAGATCAACTAATTCTTTTAAAAAAGAAAAACATTCAAGATTTGGTATTAACAAATCTTGAGTATTAAGATCTTCTGAATCTGACATTATATTCTTGCCTTTCATCTGTGAAGATTAAAAGAATTCCTCCCCATCCATGTTCAGATCCATCTGTTTGGATAACAAGGTAGTCAGGATCTAGAGGCAAACTCATTTCTGGAAGATTCATAACTAGTTGTTTCAGTCTTTGAACAAGTTTAATATCTTCAGAATTAAAATTCCTTATTCCTTTTACTAAAATAGGAACCATGGAGATAGACTTGAACAACAATATAGGCGTTGCTTATATTGCCCCCCAAAACTTTTCCTTAAGTGTGAATGATTTCTGTAGACATATCACTTTACAGATTCAAACACTTGGGTATGAAATTTTCTTGGTAGAAATCTGGCCATAGAAATAATATTTCTAGGAAGGTTAACTGGATCTACTGGAAGTCAGTATAATGTGGATATTGTATAATACAATTAAACAAGATAAAGCTCTGATACCAAAAGAGAAAGAGGGTATATAGAAAAGACTTAACTAAAAGAATTTTCCATACACAATCTTATAAGGGGCTACAACGCAGTTATAAGTGTTAAAAACACTAGGTCTGGGCCTCAGCGAGGTTACAGTATATAAGCTGGGAGATCTTGATCGTATGGTGCCAAGTTCCACGGCTATTCCTGTTCATGGAGATTGGAGATTTTCTTCATTATAAGGAAAATCATCATCCCAATTGAAGCTTGAGGAAGGTTCAATTTTGAAATCTTTGTTTTCAGGATTCCAATATCTTGTATAAAGGTTTTTTATATCCTTAAAAACCTTTCCAACAATTTAAAATTCATATTAAATAAATAAATATATGTATTATCTTATGATCAAAATTTAAAGAGATAAGATCTTGTTTTAGGAATATCATAATACCCATTTTGATCACTCTGTTATCACTTTTTTAAAAACATTTCTTAAAGAATTCCGAGAAAACTTTATTTATTTAATATGAATTTTAAACAACCTCTGATATATTCGTTTTCTAATCCCTTTTCCTCCATAAAAGAAATCTTTTATTCTTGTTCTTATATATTGTTTATATGCATAAGTTTGGAGAATGTCCCCATCCTTTATCCAAACTCCATCAGAATATTTGTAATTGCTCTTTTAATTCTTTGAGTTTTTTATTCTTGTAAAAAAAATCCTATCGTCTTCTTTATCTGCATCAAATTCATCATTGAAAAACCTTATCATATTAGGGCATTCCCGTCTCTATTACCAAGTCTAGATTAATTATCTCTAGTTTACAAAAGATTTGATTTCTTTCCCAAAACTTGGTTGGGATTTCACCAATAATTCCAGACCTAGTGTTGTAGATCCCAGTGCAGTGCAATCACAAGTAAATAAGAACAATGATGAACAGATTATAGGCCACAGCAACTAGTCATATGATTGATATAACTTCAAAGGGTTAAGGTTTACAGAGAGAATTTCTGATTAGGGTATGTAAACCTAATGACTAGTAAACTGAAAATAATGAATTTCTTACCTTTCTAAACTGTTCAACCCTAATTATGAACTAAATAAGCCTTTATATACTTAGGCTTTACAAGCAATTGGGCTTATGGGCTTGGGCCCATCTAACTAAATAAACTATTAAGTAATTACAAAATGAACCCTTATAAATACTTTATTCCACTTTCAACACATAGGAATTTCAGTCCTAACAATCTCCCCCTAAAGTTGAATAAAGAATTTATCTTCTTGAAATCTTCAAGCATTGATCTTCTTTAAATCTTCAGGTTTGATCTTCTTTTCCTCTTGAGTCTTTGAAGAACTTTGGTGTTGCATATCTTCATATCTTTCCAAGATCCCCCTTGAATAAAGCTCTTGGTCTTCATAGTTTCAACTGGGTAACCAGACTCAATGTACAGTAGCCTCGACTGAACGCACTATCAAGCAGCTTTTAACTGTAGAAACTCAATCACATCGGATCAGCACACAAGAAAGATAATGTGAGAGTTACTTGACATTCCACGGTGCTTCTTCAGTTTAAAACACAGAATCTGTCTTTGAACCGCGAGTTGAATAGACTTTCAGCTTAAGAACTTGTTTCAATCAGCTCGTAGGAGGAATGATAAACAAATTTGTAGCAGACACCACATGATACGGGAAAGAATCAATACAGACTTTGAAATCTTCAATCTTTGAAATCTTCACTGTCTTCAGACAAACAAATTTAGCATTAAAATCATATATTCATCTCCTTGATCTCTAGACTGTCTTCAGAACTGACTTTCTTTCTTTAATACTTGGAAATTGAACATTGTAAACATTTCTCCCCCTTTTTGATGATTTTGCACATCATGATCATCAAAACTTATTCAATTTCAGCACTTTCTTTGATCTCCCATTTATGATAAATTAACACTCTCCCACCTGTGATCTGAGTATCCGTCAATTCATGAAATGTATATATCCGAATCTTTTCAAATTCAGATATATTAGGAATGGTAAACCTGAATCAACAAATGATACAGTTAGTATGCATGTAAGTAGCACGGAGCCACTTTGTACAACGGATGTACTTTGGAAAGGAGCTTTTGTGATGTTCACTCCCCCAGGGCTTCCATTCAATCATCGAAAAACCACAAAGTAATTTTCTATGAATGTTATGACAAGAAAACTCATTTCTTGTGTGCTCGTGCAAGTGTAGAATGATTGAAGCTACTCAGGCTTTTTCAGGCTTAAATTGTGTAAACTGTTGAGACAGCAACAGATATTACACGGACTCAATGTGCATGAAAGAGGTGCAAAGGTGGGGCAACTTTCCTTCTTTTTCAATATCTAAATCTTCCGATTGAAGACTAGATACCAGATATGCTGCGTCCCCAAAGAAAATGAAACATTTCTTTGTTAAGAAAGAAACGAGTGGCTGGTGGGGTTATTACAAAAGTTGGCATGGGATAGGTGCCTTTTTCAATGATGGTCACCAAAGAATGTGAACCAATCAAAATATGTGGCTGCCTGGCTCAGAAAGTGGTTGGTGCAGAGTTTTGATATTCTTTTAACTCTTTCTCACACCCTCTTTCTTTTTAACATTAAAGCTCACTTCTAACCAAACTCTCTTATTCATTTTTCCGCTCAGCGCAATGAGAAAAACTCAACCCGATGAGTTATCTCCCCCACTCTTTGATTTAAGACCCCTCACCCCTCAATCACTCAAGGATAACTTCCTGGGTAGGAAACACTGGTTAACGTGAATCCATGGAAGTTCTGTTTAATCTCTCACATAAATCCCATGTAATTCCTATAAAGAATGTATGCTCAACAATTTAAATTGACCAGTTCAGCACATATAAGATAACACTGTCAAAATGTATGCTCATTTAAAAATATGAATGAATTTTGAGCATTTGAACTTTGAAGATTTCTCAAAACAAGAATATCGAATGAATGAAATGAAATCACGAGATTTGTTTTGAGAATCTGACAATGTAACAATCAGATCAAATAAATTGGTTAGGGTATCAAAGAATTGGATATTATGTTTATAAGAACAAATATAAACAATTTAGCAATGAAAGCACAAATTTCGAATAATGATAGATTCTCAACAACATTGAATATTAAACGGGGGTATTACCATCGAAAAATTGTTTTGGTATGAGACATGGTAATAACAAATACAAATGAAGTACTGAACCTGTGTGTATGAATACTTTACAGTATAAGAATAAGAAAATACGCAAGTATTGATCTTTAGAAACACACGGTCAGTTAAACATTAATGCGCAAAAAGTGAAAAACATTTAAATTCACACTTCTAGATTCATGAAACCTTTTGAAAATCAGAAGTGGTTTGAACATTTCAGAAATTGTTTTTCATGCTTGAAAGTTGTTCTTCTTTCAAACACTCAGAGATCTAGGATTAGAAGATATTTACCTTTAAGCTCCCCCTCAAATCATGATATAATGATTTAGGTCTTTTAAGCTCCCCTGGATAGTTGCAAAATATCCAGGTCTGAACGTTGAAGAACGGGTCTTGATCTGTCATGTGATCAGAAGCCAAACTTCGTTGAAGTCCGGGTTCTAAGCTGATTTACTTAGAAACCATTGTACTTCTACTCCCTCTTGACAGTAGGTGCCTGCAACAAATAATCAGTTTTCGGCTTTGATACCCACTGGTATTTGGGTCCATGAATGTTAGTTGCAGTTCTTGTGGGGGATATAGAATAAGAACCATACCAGAAATGATCACTGGTTTTGTGAATGTGATCATGTGTATGACAATAAGAACAGTGGTATTTCCTACCTGATAATCTGAGTAATTGATCTCTCGAGTAGATATGACCAGGTTTACCTTTATGCACTTTGTTCTTCTTGGCATTGACCGCATGTACACATGATTCTTTTTCTTTCAGCTCATCTTCAGCTGGTTTCTTCTTCCAGACCAGATCCTCATCTTTGTATCTTCTTCTTCTTTGATGTATACCTGAACCATCTATATTGCTATCATAGAAAAGTTTAGTTTTACGAATTCGATCAAAAGATTTAACTGACCTTTGTGGAGAGACAGATTTCTGATTTGTACTTGATACAGACTTTTCAAGCACTTTAATCGTCGAAGCAAAGTTGTCTCTTTCTTTAACAAGCAGGTCAATCTTCTTCGTGAATTCAGACTTCGTTCTCTGTTCTTTTAGTGCCTTCTCAGATAGTTCAGACAACTTGGCAGTAAGCCTTTTGATCTCCGTCTCAAACATGCTTCGTTCTTCTTCAAATCCCTTCTCAACATTGTTTCTTTGGCCGGATATTTCTTTGAAGACGCTAACATTCTTTTGTTCAATGGCCTTCTTTTCTGTTGCAAACTTCTCTCTTTCAAGAATGATTACTTTCTGAAAATCAGAAACTTTCTGAGAAAGTTTTAAGCATTTCAGCTCAACTTCTTTCTTCTCATCAGCACATTTTCTCGAGAATTCTGAGAACTTCTTTGCGAACGATTTCTCAAACTCGGATTTATCTTGAGCATGCTTTTGCTCCAAATCAGATATTTGCTTTTGAAGCTCAGCATTTGTATCTTTCTGATGCTCAATCTGCTCCTCAGAACTTTCAACAGATGCTGCTTGTTGGATTTGGACAATTCGAACTTCCAGATCAGAAATCTGTCTTTTTAGTTCAGAGTTCTCAATTTCCAAAAACTTTACTCTTGAAGACATCTGTGTTCCTGTCATTATCTTTTCAAGATGTTCCCACAGCTGTTTTCTTGTAGCCTTTTTACTGTCTAAACTTACAGAAATCTCTTTTGAAATCTCCTCGGAAATTCCTTGCAAGATAAAAGCTTTAGATAATTTATCAGCTTCAAATCTCTTTCTTTGCTCATCCGTGTAATCCTTAAATGGTATTGTGTACACTAAGTGTTCCTTAAATGGTATTGTATACACTAAGTGTTCCGTTCTTCCATTTTCTCTCATATAATAACAAATATCTGTCGGAGTTTCCATTTTTCCTTCCCTCAGAGATAATCTGATATAATCACCCAAGTCATTTTTATCAATGAAGTCTAAGAACTGAATCCTCCATTTGTCATATTCTCCTCTATAAAGAACCGGTGGCATCTCATCCATACTTATTGAAAGAGCTTCGCTTGAAGGCATTCCTTTTGATATACAGGGACTGAACTTTTCAAAGAGATAGTACGCTAAAGTGCAAGGACCAAAAGTGACAACTGGTGAAACTTGAAATTTTAGGGTCACAAATGACACGTTGAATCCTTGAAGTACGGGGGCTAAAATAAATGCACTGCAAAATGATCGTGAGACAAAAAATTTGACCTTTTTTACTCTTTTTCTCTTTTTTTTTTTTAACCCGGTCGAACTGGTAAGACCGGAGTAACAAGTACCCGGTCGAATGGTAAGACCGGAGTAGCAAGTACCCGGTCGAAGGGTAAGACCGGGAATGCTAAGGTCCAGTCGAAGGTTTTGACCGAAGATTACACCTACCCGGTCGAAGAAAAGACCGGAGTAAGCAAGTACCCGGTCGAAGGATAAGACCGGAGTAGCAAGTATCCGGTCGAATGACAAGACCGGGAAATACACTTATTCGGTCGAAGGTGCAAGACCGGAGCACAAGTGTCCGGTCGAATACTCAGGTCGAAAGACTTTAATTACGATAAACACAAATATAGATAAGATTGATTAACCAATAAAGACCGAAGAACACGAAGAGTTCGACCGAAGAACCCGAAGAATATCTGGGATTCGACCGAAACCAAAACCCAGATCTTCTCCTTCGATCGAAAGAAACAAACAATATCAACCAAAAATCGATTCAACCGATTAACAATCAACAGTAACCAATAATCGATCGAACAAAGGATTTCCAGAAAAATATTCGACCGAACTAAAGAAATCTTACTGTTTTCCAAATAAAAAATTCGATCGACTAAAACCAGAAGCAAACAGATATCGATCAAACAGATAACACAGAATGTAAACACTAACAATCAATTAAAGCAATTAACACAAGTAATTGATTTTAGGGTTTCAGACAAATCTTTTTACTGGATCAAACCTTTTTGCCTATCTGCTCTGATACCAATTGTAGATCCCAGTGCAGTGCAATCACAAGTAAATAAGAACAATGATGAACAGATTATAGGCCACAACAAATAGTCATATGATTGATATAACTTCAAAGGGTTAAGGTTTACAGAGAGAATTTCTGATTAGGGTATGTAAACCTAACGACTAGTAAACTGAAAATAATGAATTTCTTACCTTTCTAAACTGTTCAACCCTAATTATGAACTAAATAAGCCTTTATATACTTAGGCTTTACAAGCAATTGGGTTTATGGGCTTGGGCCCATCTAACTAAATAAACTATTAAGTAATTACAAAATGAACCCTTATAAATACTTTATTCCACTTTCAACACATAGGACTTTCAGTCCTAACAAGTGTTTTTAAAACTAATAACTGCGTTGCAGCCCCTTATAAGATTGTGTATAGAAAATTCTTTTAGTTAAGTCTTTTCTATATACCCTCTTGAATAGTATAGAATATTTAAATCTAGAAATATCTCAAGTTAGTAGAACTGTCATCTCCTCTGATGAGCATCGTTTTAAATGTTCCTTTTTCAAAGAAACAAAGAAACATCTCATTCACAGTGAAAACAGTCAGCTTAACAGTATTGTAGATTTAATTGTTAATCTTGGAAAAAATCTTGAATATAATCAGAATAAGAACACCAGTCTCTGGAAATCTATTCATGATTCTATGCTCAAGAAAAACAAAGCTATTCATGATTTAGAAAACAAATTAGAATACCTTAAAACAACTTTTTCCCTGTTTGAAGAAAAACTTGTTTGTTTTGAAAAGAAATACAATTTATTGATTATAAGTCGGAAAGACTTAAATCCAAAAAATTCTATTTCAAAAGACAAAGTTTTTGAAAATTTTGAAAACTATCAAGAGCAGTTTGAAGAAATTAAACTTCATTTAAAACAAATTGAGAAGTTGGTTCTCAATTAAATGAACTTTAAGTTTGAAGGAAAAATCCTTGAAGAAGCTTCAAGTTTTTGTGATAAATCTTTATACAAATCTCCAGGATATAGTGATACAAGTGGTATCATTTCTGATTCAAACAAACTGCTTGTTTCTCAAAACAACACAATTATTGCTCTTTTAGTTGCTCTTCATCACAAGATCGATAAAATTTCTCTTAAAGAAATTCCAAAATCTCCTGATATTGATAAGCTTGCTAATCAATTTTCAAAACTTTCAACAACTTTTGAAAAAAAGAGGTGACCCTAAAGTCAAAACCAATTTTCTTGTTTATAAAAGCAATGGCAAGTAGAACTACTTTTCTTGGTCGTTCTAGAACTTTACAAGAAAATGAATCTGTTGATAACAGAGCTCAATTGGTTGGACAAGATACTAGACTACATTTTAGTACTCTAGGAAGACTTTTCTCTAGGAGATCCTCAAGATCTAATTCTAGACTTGAAGATATGATTAATGTTGACAAAAGTGAACAACTTCTTAACAATAATCAACTAGAAGCCTTTAATCCCACCAGATTTTATGCTACTGGGATTTTTGAAAGAAACACTGGTCTCTTTAGACACCATAGTTTACAAAATCTTTCTGTTCCTCAAGGAAGAGTCATTACCCTTAATCTGATGACTAGAGAAGCTAGCCTTAGATTAAGAAATGCAAACCAAACCACTTTACATTTTGGACTTTTAACTATTGCAGTTAAAGGACTCCATAGAACTGGTTTAGGAACAAAAGCCCTTGTAGTTTTGATTGACAGTAGATATTCTAATCTTGATCAAGCTATAATAGGAACCATGGAGATAGACTTAAACAACAATATAGGCGTTGCTTATATTGCCCCCCAAAACTTGTCATTAAGTGTGAATGATTTATGTAGACATATCACTTTACAGATTCAAACACTTGGGTATGAAAGTTTTCTTGGTAGAAATCTGGCCATAGAAATAATATTTCTAGGAAGGTTAACTGTGGATCTACTGGAAGTCATTATAATGTGGATATTGATTCTATTATACAAACTGTGTCTTCTAGAGGAATACAAATGATACCTCCAGCCCAGATTGATTCTCAGACTATTGCAGGTAGCGAATGGACGATTCCATTTCATAGAGAACCTACTACCATTACCCCCACTAGTTATGTCTCTTATACCAATTCAAGTGGATCTAAATCCTTGAGATTTAGAAACTACACAGACAATTCTTCATCTTCTGGATTAAATGATGAAGAAAAAGAAACTACTTATGAAGATCTGCATAGATTTTCCACTAGTTTTATGAACATTGAATTAGGAAATGAATGGGATACCCTAGAAGAAGACTCTAAGTACTTTGATTCTAATAACCCCAATGATATCAAACCTTTTTTGGTTAGATATACTTCTCCTTAATCAAGTCAAATTCAGATCAAGGATATAAAACCTATACAGGATGGAATGACTGTGATCATAAAATTCTTTATCCTAAAGAATTATTTGATTATACTCTTAGTCCTCATGATCTTGAAGAAATGGAAGTTCTCCTTAAGAAGCAAGGATAACTTTCTGACTCACAAATTATCTATCAAGATGATTTGAAAATTATAAGAATGACTTCTAAAGATGAAAATCTTTTAGCCTCTTTCTTATCAGACTCTGTAGAATCCATAAACTTTACTCTTATGAATGAAGCAGAAGGATCTACTGTTACTGGCCCTACACCTGGACAATTAGAAACCATGAGTTATGAAACAAGTAGACCGCCTAGAAACCAAGCTACAGGTTACAATGAACCAGTCCATAGCTATGTTAATAAAGGAAGAAGAATACCAATTGACCCAACGTTCACTTGGCAATCTGTACCTTTGTTAAACCTCACTGATATTCATCCCCAGTTATGGAATTCATACTTAGAAACCTGGTCTCAAGAAGTGCACCATGACTACACTTCAAAATATCTTGAAAAAGATATAAACTCTGAGGTAATGATCTCAATTGCAGAGAATTATCTTAGACCAACTGCACTTGCTGCATGGGAAGACTGAAAATAATATTTCCCTGAACCACTTGCACAACTGGTTGCTTAAGGAAATAACATAAAGAATTTTACATCAGTAATTCTTAGAATTATTAATGGTGGAGATACCTTATCTGGTCTGATGATAAAACAAACTGAAGCCCTTCGAGATTTAGAACAACTTCAGTTACATGATTGGAAGAAGATTGTTTTCTTCTTGAATGATTTTTTTCACTTAGCTGTTATTTCTGGTAATTATTATGATGCTAATATTTGCATCATAATTTTTACTAAACTTCCAGGAGAGTTAGGAAGAGAAATTGAGCTTAAGTGGAAACAAGAACAACCTGGTGTTGATGCCCAATGGAATAATGCAACAGTTAGAGCAAAGGTTATCATAGATCACCTTAAAGCTAAATGTTCCATGATCCAAACCCAGAGAGAGTTAAAGAAAAAAGATACAGGATTCTGTTCCTCTATCTATACTCCTCGGACTTATGGTAAAACTGTTAGGAAAAAACCAGTTTATCATAAGAAGGCAAAACCAAGGAAAGCTTATTATTTTAGAAAGTCCAGTGCTAGGAAACCTACCCTGAACAAACAAAAACATGTGAGGAAATACAAAGATAATAAGAACTATAGCAAATTCACTTGCTATGCTTGTGGGAAAGAAGGCATTTATCTAGTAAATGCCCTAGAAAGAAAACCGTTTTTAATCAAAAAGTTGATTTGATAATGTTAAGTCTGATTTTATAGTAATCATTGTATTTATAGGGTTTGGTCATATACTGTGTCTAATGTCTAATATTGTGTTGTATTGACCAAGGGTATTTAAGTCCCTTTGGTCATGTTTTCGTTGTAAGAACTTCACGCACACATATTGAATATATTACTTTGCGCTTCATTCTCTTTCTCTCTCTACTTTATCTCTCTAGTGATTCAGTGATTCTTGGACTCACAATTGGTATCAGAGCCATCTGAAATATTGAGAGGACTGAGAGAAATTGTTTTACGTTTCTGAATTTGTGGATTAAAGCAGAAATTTGATTGATTTTCTTGATTTTTTCAAGAAAATCTCGTTTTTAGCTTTTTCATCAAATTCGGATTGGTTTTAGATCAAATTGTGTTGTATTTGGATTCTTTAGACTCGTTTTTGGATATAGATCATATTTCATTCATACATTTTTGCAAGAAAAACAGTTTTCGATCGTTGATTTTGAGATTTAAAGGATTTCTGGAAAACTCGTTTTTACGCACTGTACTTTCTTGAAATCGTGATTTTGTGGTGTTTAATCGATATTGTTGATTGAATTGTCTTAGAATCTTGTTTTCGATCAATCTTGTGTATATTTGTTGCTTTAATTTCATGGATATAATCTTTTTTAGCAAGATTTTATTGATTTTCAGAACTTTGCGCGAGATCTAAACTTTGCGCTAGTTCATCACAGGTTTGCGCTACATTCATCGGGTTTGGGCTAAATTCTTCCAGGGAAATCTTCATTTACACGAGAAGTTCAGATTTGATCTTAGTGTTCCTCATGCAAACCTAAGTTTGCGTCTTCTTCTATCGCGAAAAGTTTTGTTTTGCATCTCAAGTGTATCAAGAAAAGTGGTGTTTGCGTCTTTCATAGCATACGCAAAGATCACTTTGTGTTTTCCTTTGCTCACGAAAAGTTCGGTTTGCGCCTCGAGTTCATCACGCAAAGCTCAATATGCGCAATCAACATAACACGCAAAGTCCAGTTTGCGTCTTTAGTGCCTCACGCAAAGCTTACTTTGCGTTTCAGCATGCTCACGCAAAGCCTTGTTTGCGTTTCAGCCTTCTTACGCAAAGCTCCAGTTTGCATTTCTCACTGCTTGCGAAAAGCTCAAGTTTGCGCAAGCCTTAGACTTAGAATATTTTTGATTTTCTGAAATATGGATTCTACAAAGTTTGCCTTCCAAGCTAAGTTCTACATAAGTGATTTGATGATGTCCTTGGGATCTGAAACTCGTCCTCCAGTTCTTGTTGATGAAAACGAATTCACACAGTGGCAAGATCGGTTCCTGAACTTCATTGAACGACAAAAGAATGGAAATGACATGATGATCATTTTATCTGAAGGACCGTTTGAAAAACCAAAATTGGCTTCTGGATTATATAAGCCCACTAAAGAGTATTCACATGATGAGTTGTCTGCATATCAAGTTGATCGTGACATTAAGGCAAATCTGATATTGGCCTTGCCAAACTCTGTATACAATAGGATTGATTGTTTTAAAACTCATCCTAATCTAATGTGGCAACAGCTGGAAAAGATTATGCTTGGATCTTCTGTTGCAACTCAACTTCGACACACTCGTTACATGAATAATTTTGAAGAATTCAAAGCCAAGGACGGGGAGCCACTAAAGACTGTGTATGATCGTTTCTATGCTGTGATAAATGATCTTAGGAAGATTAAGGTTGAAAATACGGAGCTTGAACTAAATCTGAAATTCCTCAATGCACTTCAATCAGAGTGGAATAAATCTTGCCACAGATTGAGGAATGATGTCAGAATCTCCACAATGCAGATCCAAGAGATGTTCGAGATTCTGATGACTGATGAGAGTTTGGTACAAGAAAAGAAGGCCAAACTGGATAAAAAGAACAAGAAGTCAGTAGACCCGGTTGCACTCCTCTCGTGCCAACTGGCTGAACAAGCATTGTCTGAAAACGCTTACAACGGGTCAACTGATGATGATGGTGAGGCTTTGCAGAAAGCGATGATTCTTCTCTCTCAGCATTACCAGAAAAGGTTCCAACCAAAGTCGAGTTCTAACACTTCTCGCTTCACTTCCGGTTCAAGAGTCAAAGTGCCCGACCCAAAGACTGTTGTATGCTTCAACTGTGGAAAGTCGGGTCACATTTCAAAAGAGTGTCAAGTGAAGAAGGTCAGAAATTCGGCATATTATAGACAGAAAATGGAACTGGCCGAGAAAAGAGAGAGTGGATTAGCTTTGCTAGCCGAAGAAGAATTCTGGCAGGATCACTCTAACGACGAAGCTGCAAACGTCGAGATCGCTCAGATGTGCTTAGTTGGAGATGATCAGTCAGACGAGTCTGATACGGATGAAGATGAGGTATATTCTGAATTTGATTACAACTTTATTACCTCTCAGATGAATATCATAATTACTGCTTTATCTGATTTGCGTTCTAAGTTAATATCAGAAAAGAATTTAAATGCTGAAAAGTCAGATTTGATTGACAAATTGAAGATTTCTTTGAAAGAGGAAAAATCTATTTTAGAAAATACAAAAGACATCTTTCAAAAGAAATTGGATGATTTAGAAAATTCAAATAAGACTAATCTTGAATCTTTGACGGCTATGACTAATTTAAAAGATGAATTTTCAGATAAAATAAATAAATTAGAAGAAAAGCTTTATCGAAGAAATCAATCTGAACAAACAATTTTTATGAACAAACCGAGGAGTGAAGAAGCTTTAAAACAAAGGTGGGGACTTGGTTTTGAAAATCCTCATTGTTTAAACAATGCGATTGAAACATCCCCAACTTTATATAAATACGATTATCTGACTCTTGCTCATTATGCTCCTCATTTTAAAATTGATTGGACGAATGAGAAGCAAGTGTTAGAAATCGAAAATGAGAAAATAACAAGAAAAGGGAAATTCCTTTTGTTTATACAAGCGAAAATGCAAAATATTTTCCTGAAAAATCAACGAGAGGAAGAAGAGTTTTAATGGTATATCTCCTATCAAATCTTCAATGTCTGATGACTTTGTTGATGTTTATGCTTCTAATTCTGATAAGGAAAATATTTCTCCAATCATTTATGATTCTAAGAAATATACTCCTCCATTAGTATTAAAAAGTAAAATCATCGATCTTGAAGATAAGATAGAAGATCAAAATATTTTAAAGAAAATTGAATCTGATATTTTTCTTTCTTTCATGACATCTAGTCTTGAAGAAAAATTATTTTCTCCAAAACCAGATTCTATTTCTAGCCTTTCTTCTGATTCTCAAGTAAACAAAAGTGAAGTTTCTAATTTTAAAATCTTTTCTCAAAATTCTTCAGACTCCGAGGAAATTTCAGATTTATTAGTTGATCATATTGGTTGCTTAGGTAAAATTATTTCTTCTGATTTAAATATTTCGTCTAAAATTCTTGATGATTCTTTTACGCTCAATGATCAATATTATAAACCTAAGCATAAAAGAAGACGGTCAAAGAAGTCAAAGAAACAAGATAAAGTCATTTCTGATAATTCTAATTCTTCCGATTCAATTCTTACAGATAGGATTTTGAGAGCTCGATCAAGGCAAATCTGGAAAGCAAAGCGGACATCTACTGATTCTCAGACTGATGAAGTTCGATATGTAGACAAATATTATAAAAGTGATTCATTTGCTTATTGTAATAAAGTTTCAAAATATTCTATAAAGCAAATGTTTCAAATTTCCAAAAATGTCTCATATTCTTCTTCTGATTCTAATTCAGATGATTATGCTTTGTATTCATCTGATGATTGTGCTTACTATTCTTGTGATCATTTTTCTCATGCTTCTAATGTCAAATCTTATGATTATTTCCCCATACGAACTGCAACTAACTTTCACGGCCCAAAATACAAGTGGGTACCAAAATCTCAATCTGATTCAAAGTTGCAGGCATCATAGGTTAAGGGGGAGTAAGAGATATTATGGCTTTTTAACACAACAGTTCAAAACCCGAACTTCAAAGTCAACATTTTGGCTTCTGAGTAATTCAGCTCAGAACCTGTGCGTCATAGCCTTAAGCTTCTGACTAATGAGAAACTGTGAGTACATCAACTTAATTTCCGCTGCATTTATATCTGATAATGATGTTGTTCCAGTTTTCTCAAATGCTTTTAAAAGAATATGAGTATTTTCAATTTTTCCTGAATTTTGATTCAACCCAATTTTTACAAATGAGACACAATTTTTTTTTACATTGTGTGAAAGATGATATTATTGAATTATATTTTGTTTCAACTGAATATAAACTTGCCAATCTGCATGTTGTTTTAAAAGTTTAAACCTTTACAAATTTAATTCTATAAAGTAAAAGTTTTACAATTTTTCTTTCTTTTGAATAAAATGTGTGTCTAGGATAAATTTTCAAGTTGCTTTGTTTATATTAAAGTTCTTATATGCTCAAATTTCAGTTCTAACAAAAGTCGAAAAGTCAGCAACATGTTTGTAGCTTTTGATTTTGCTTTAAAGTTGTGTGATTCAGAATATTTATAGTTTACAATGCTTAGAAAATCTAAAAAGTCTGAATTTTAGATCGTAATGAAAATATGGGCTAAGCACTTAGACGTAAAACCTTGTGTTTTAGATGATTATTAAATTCTTATAAATCAGAAATCTCTTAAGTTTAAAAGTTTGTACTTGTGACCTTTCTGGTTTGGGAAAGTAAGTTATGTGGGATGCTTGTCATCTGGTCCCCTAAGGTCATTTGATCTGGGAGTGATCGAACCCAAATCCTTCTATAGAATCAGATCGAAAGTCATGTTCTACTGGTATGAATGGGTTTAGGATGTGTCGATGTAGCCTTTCTGATCTGGGAAAGTAAGTTCCAAGGGGTGCTTGACACCTAGTCCCCTAAGGCCAACTAGTCTGGGAGTGGCTGACCCAAATCCTGCAATAGGGTCAGATAGAAAGTTACGTTTACGGCATGTTCTTTACTTGATAAACTTTTTGATTAAAAAGATGCCAAAAGTGCACAAGCTTAAAAGATGCCAAAGAGCACACTCATGTAAAGATGCCATAGTGCACAACGCTAAAAGATGCCAATGAGCACACATCTCATGATACTTGGTTATATATTTCTGATTTGCAATAAACCTGTAAATTTGTGAAAGTCTGAATTTTTGATGGATTAGTGTGATTATTTGCAAAGTTCTCTATTATATTTTTAGAATTGAATTTTCTTGAAGCTAGTCGAAGTTCACATGCGAGCACACTGAATAAATTGATGAAAGTTTTTGAAACTGAACATGTCTTAACTTGATATGCAATAAAACTTGGTTCTGTATCCAAACACATACATTTGATTTCATTTGATGGATTTTATTGTGATATTTACTAAGTAGAATTTTATTTGTTTCTGTTAAATTTTTATATATTTAGTCGTTTCAAAATACATATTCAGTATATTTTTCTTTCTACATTGATATTTGTTCATTGTGTTCTCATATTTATATTTCAAATGGGTTTGAGCATTATTCAAGGGGGAGTGAAAAAGGAGATTATTTTCTTAATGATCATATCTGTTTTTGAGGGGGAGTATCTGATTTTCTTTATATGAATGCTAACATGAATTGTCATATCTAGTGCATTTATATCTGATTTTCTTTATATGAAAGCTGATGAATCAACTATTCGTTCAAGTTTATTCCAATCTGGTTCAGACTTGTCAAAGGCAGCAAAGACAAATCAAACTGAAAGATGCTGAGAAGAAATTTTTCTTTAAAAGTCAGAAAGCTTCATAAAGTCGCTTTAATGGCCAGTGTTGATTTAGAAGATGAACTTTGAAGACCGAAGCGCCAATGATTACTAAGGGGGAGATTATTACATCTGATTTTATAGTAATCATTGTATTTATAGGGCTTGGTCATATACTGTGTTGTATTGACCAAGGGTATTTAAGTCCCTTTGGTCTTGTTTTCCTTGTAAGAACTTCACGCACACATATTGAATACATTACTTTGCGCTTCATTCTCTCTCTCTCTACTTTCTCTCTCTAGTGATTCAGTGATTCTTGGACTCACAGATAAACTGCACGAATGAAGACTTAGTTGACATAACTTCTGATGTCTCAACTAATTCTGATATCTACTCTATTGTTAGTATAGAAGATATGCAGGATATCCAACAACAAAGTGATTATTCATTTGTTAATGAGTTTGCACCATCACAAACTCCTCTTCAGCAGAAATATGGTTACCATAATTCTTTTATGAATTTAGGAATTTCAGAAGGAGATGTTGAGTTATTTGAAAACTTCAATTTTGTTAATTTTGAGGTTTTAGATTGCACACACAAATGGAAACTCCATACAGGCAATACTAACACTAAGTGTTACAATTGTCTTTGGTACCCTTCTCTTGAGATCAAAAAGGATTGGTCCGCAAAGTAATCCATATTTGAAAAGATCATGAAAACTTATTTTTTTCATTTCTAAACATTTGTTCTGAAGCGATTGTGAGATCGATCTGAACAGTTCTGAAAAATCTTTTCATTTCATTTTTTGGAACTGGAATTTCTTCCAATTGAACAGAAAATCCTTGAACAAGTGATCGTGATAATATCATCAGCCATTCTTGTAATTTCAGGAATGTTTGAAAGTTGATGTCAGAGAGATCAACTAATTCTTTTAAAAAAGAAAAACATTCAAGATTTGGTATTAACAAATCTCGAGTATTAAGAACTTCTGAATCTGGCATTATATTCTTGCCTTTCATCTGTGAAGATTAAAAGAATTCCTCCCCATCCATGTTCACATCCATCTGTTTGGATAACAAGGTAGTCAGAATCTAGAGGCAAACTCATTTCTGGAAGATTCATAACTAGTTGTTTCAGTCTTTGAACAAGTTTAATATCTCCAGAATTAAAATTCCTTGTTCCTTTTACTGAAGTTTTATTGTATAAAGGTCTAGTATATTTATAAAGATCCTTGATAAAAGGTCTAGCATAATTTAGAGAACCCAAAAAACCTTGCAGTTGTTTTAAGTTTTCTAACTTATCAGGGTATTCAAGAATTTTTCTCGAAATATGAGGCTGGAGTTTTATCTTACCTTTCCCTATTTCTACACGAAGAAATTCAATATGTTCTCTTAAAAGTTGCATTTTCTTGAGAGAAATAACCATTCCTTCTTAAGAAAAGTGATATGTCTACAGAAATCATTCACACTTAAGGAAAAGTTTTGGGGGGCAATATAAGCAATGCCTATATTGTTGTTCAAGTCTATCTCCATGGTTCCTATTTCGGTAAAAGGAACAAGTAATTCTCATTCTGATGATATTAAACTTGTTCAAAGACTGAAACAGCTAGTTATGAATCTTCCAAAAATGAGTTTGCCTCTAGATTCTGACTACCTTGTTATCCAAACAGATGGATCTGAACAAGGATAGGGAGGAATTCATTTAATCTTCACAGATGAAAGGCAAGAATATAATGCCAGATTCAGAAGATCTTAATACTCGAGATTTGTTAATACCAAATCTTGAATGTTTTTCTTTTTTAAAAGAATTAGTTGATCTCTCTGACATCAACTTTCAAACATTCCTGAAATTACAAGAATGGCTGATGATATTATCACGATCACCTGTTCATGGATTTTCAGTTCAATTGGAAGAAATTCCAGTTCCAAAAAATGAAATGAAAAGATTTTTCAGAACTGTTCAGATCGATCTCACAATCGCTTCAGAACAAATGTTTAGAAATGAAAAAATAAGTTTTCATGATCTTTTCAAATATGGATTACTTTGCGGACTAATCCTTTTTTATCTCAAGCAAATAGATTGACTTCCTGAAAGGGTTAAACAAGCCATATCAATTATCAAAAGATATGATGATAATTCCATCATCTCAGTGGATATATTTGCTTCACCACCCAAATTCTGGAAATCTGAGCCTGGACCTAGTTGTTCAGCCATCAAGATAATGTCAAAATCTTTTTCTTCAGATTGGGATAAAGAATTTATGCCTCACAATTCATGTTGGCAGTTCATTACTTGTCAAACTATAGATGATGTGAAGCTATGGTTCTATCATGTACAATTTTCAGACTTGTTTTGGAACTCTGAAATTTTGTCATCTGAAGATTATTCTTTGTTTGGAGAAACACCTACTGTCAAGATCTACATACCAGCTGCAGTTGCATGTTATTCATTCTTGAGGTTTTTCAATGATGAATTTGATGCTGATAAAGAAGACGATAGGATTGTTTTTTACAAGAATAAAAAACTCAAAGAATTAATCAGACATGCACAAAGAGACAAAATGCAAGTTTGATTGATTGAGAATTCGAATTTTACACCTGTCCTCTACAGCTGTAAAAGGAAAAACGCGTGGACGGCTGATATTTGCCCTTCTAGAAGATCTTTGAAAAATATGACAAGTGGTAGGACCCATCTCATTTACTTTTGGCAAAAGATGCTCCTACTTTTAAAAAGAACTTTGTCCTGTCTGTTTAATAGCTAGTGGCTTTTATCCGGTCATAGCCTCCGGTTACAAGTCATCCTTGCTTTATGTTGCTAAAAATATGTAGCCTTGGTTTAAGCTTTTGGCAACCCTTCTAGTGTGCTATATTCTCAACCTAAAAAATATGAGTGAGAAAGTAGAGAGATAAGTTAAGAGTTCTTCTTGTAAATCCGTAGCAGTTTGAAGCTTTGTAATTATCTTCTATATAAATACAAGGTTAGTTCTTAATTTCTATATGGAAGGCTAAAGCCTCAAGACTTAGAAAGCCAATTCATGTTGTGAAATTTATGTTAAATACTTAAATATTGTTATTATCTTTTATATCTTTATTTATGAAGACAAGATCTTGAGAAATTTATCATAAAGATATTTTGTCGCTGTTAGTTGATACCTACATGGCAAAGGTATAATTGTCAGGCAATGAGCCAAACCTCTAAGAGTTGTCTTAGTTGTAATTTTAAAAAATTGTCTTTCCTAATTCTTAGAAAATTTAAAACAATTTTTTGAAACAAAAGACGTAAGGATGTTTAACTTCGGAAGTAGTACCCGCTGTTAGCCGTGGATAGGCGTTTTAGGGGAAAAAGTACGAATTAGTCCAAAAAGGTGAGTTTCTTAAAATAAAGTTTTAAAATAAAGTTTTCTCGGAATTCTTTAAGAAATGTTTTTAAAAAGTGATAACAGAGTGATCAAAATGGGTATTATGATATTCCTAAAACAAGATCTTATCTCTTTAAATTTTGATTATAAGATAATACATATATTTATTTATTTAATATGAATTTTAAACAACCTCTGATATATTGGTTTTCTAATCCCTTTTCCTCCATAAAAGAAATCTTTTATTATTGTTCTTATATATTGTTTATATGCATAAGTCTGGAGAATGTCCCCATCCTTTATCCAAACTCCATCAGAATATTTGTAATTGCACTTGTAAATGTTTCTGTCATAGTAATTATGAAATATTTTGTTCCGAGCATCTAAGAAAGATCTTACCTATTTTATAGCTTATGATCTGTTTACCCTTGATATTAAATATTTAATAGTTGGAAAAGTTTTCAAAGATATAAATAATTTTTATAAAAATTTTTGGTTTAATCCTGTAATTAAAACAAAGTTAAGTTTGAAGCCTTTTTAGCCTTCATAGGAAATAATTGGTCTTACTTTGGTTGGAATGCATAGATATGGACCATGTCCTCATAAAATTTCAAAAACTCATCAAGAAATTTGTAATTGTTCTTGTAGATGTTTTTGTTATATAGCTTTTGAGATCTCTCGTTCAGAATATCTAAGGAAAAACCTAACTTATTTGTTAGCTTCTGACCTTATTAATTATGAACTTAAATATATAATTGTTGGAAAGGTTTTTAAGGATATAAATAACCTTTATACAAGATATTGGAATCCTGAAAACAAAGATTTCAAAATTGAACCTTCCTCAAGCTTCAATTGGGATGATGATTTTCCTTATAATGAAGAAAATCTCCAATCTCCATGAACAGGAATAGTCGTGGAACTTGGCACCATACGATCAAGATCTCCAGCCTATATACTGTAACCTCGCTGAGGCCCAGACCTAGTGTTTTTAACACTAATAACTGCGTTGCAGCCCCTTATAAGATTGTGTATGGAAAATTCTTTTAGTGAAGTCTTTTCTATATACCCTCTTTCTCTTTTGGTATCATATTTCTAAAGATGAAAAATCGGACTCTGATTCAGGACTCCCTTTAGATTTAAAATTATTAACATCTTCATCTTCACAGATGAAAGGCAAGAATATAATGTTTTTCTTTTTTAAAAGAATTAGTTGATCTCTCTGACATCACCTTTCAAACATTCCTGAAATTACAAGAATGGCTGATGATATTATCACGATGAAACCTGGTCTCAAGAAGTGCACCGTGACTACACTTCAAAGTATCTTGAAAAAGATATAAACTCTGAGGTTTTGACTTGGTAATAAAGAAGGGAATGCCCAAATTTGATAATTGGACTATTGATGAGTTCAAGATGCATATTTCTCAATTACTTAAGCTTGGAGTAATTACAAGAAGCACTTCTAAGCATAGAACTGCAACTTTTATAGTTCAGAAAGAATCTGAAAGAAAACGTGGTCAATCACGAATGGTTTTTAACTATAAAAGATTAAATGGCAATACCCATATTGATGGCTATTGTATTCCCACAAAAGAAATTTTGCTTAACAAAATCCAAGGTGCCAAATGGTTTTCAAAATTTGATTTAAAATCTGGATTTTGGCAAGTAAAGATGCACCCTAATTCTATTCCCTGGACATCTTTTACATGTAGTGAAGGACACTTTGAATGGAAGGTTATGCCTTTTGGTTTAAAGAATGCCCCTCAAGTTTTTCAAAGAAAAATGGATAATTGTTTTATGCATTTATCTAATTTTACATGTGTCTACATTGATGATGTTTTGGTTTTTTCAAAGGACAAAAATGAACACTATGCACATTTGTATAATGTTTTTAAAATCTTTGAAAAAGAAGGAATGGTTATTTCTCTCAAGAAAATTCAACTTTTAAGAGAACATATTGAATTTCTTCGTGTAGAAATAGGGAAAGGTAAGATAAAACTCCAGCCTCATATTTCGAGAAAAATTCTTGAATACCATGATAAGTTAGAAAACTTAAAACAACTTCAAGGTTTTTTGGGTTCTCTAAATTATGCTAGACCTTTTATCAAGGATCTTTCTAAATATACTGGACCTTTATACAATAAAACTTCAGTAAAAAAACAAGGAATTTTAATTCTGGAGATATTAAACTTGTTCAAAGACTGAAACAGCTAGTTATGAATCTTCCAGAAATGAGTTTGCCTCTAGATTCTAACTACCTTGTTATCCAAACAGATGGATCTGAACATGGATGGGGAGGAATTCTTTTTAAAAGACCCTCTAAATATTCCTCTATTCATGAAGAACATCTTTGTAGATATGCTTCTGGTATTTACAAAGAAAAAGGAAGGTTAATATCTTTAGACTTTGAAGTCTTAGCTGTTATTAATTCTTGTGAATCTTTTGCACTCTTTCTAGCAGGAAAGAAGGAAATCACACTCAGAACTGACTGTGAAATATTAGTAAAATTTGCAGATATGAAAAAGGAATTGAAACTTTTGTCCAATAGATGGTTAAAGTTGAATGAATACATTATTGGCAAAGGGATTAAGTTTAACTTAGAACATATCAAAGGAAAAACAAATGTTATTCCTGATTTACTCTCCTGGTTTAATCCTCTTTCGTAAAATTTTGCAGGATGCCTAAATCAAGAGTAGTCAAGAAGGAGAACATCCCAACTACTGATGATATGTTACTAGTTGGAAGACAGTTTATTCCTACTTATCCCATTGATAAGCAATTCCTTTTTAATCTGAGATCTAGACTTACAAATGAAGAAGCTTCTATTTGTGACTCTATTTGGAATCTTAAAACTATTTCTGTCCAAAGCAATGAGAAAATTTTATTATTAACTCGGTTGCTCAGAATTTTAATAATCTTAGGCAATGTCCAAAAAGATTTTATTGTTATCTTCTTATGAATGGACCTTATAAGAGAATTTACAAAAATTGGAAAGATGTTGCTGCAAAAATTGAAAATCAGAAACCTCTTCAATCCTTATGGAAGGGCTTTCACGGTTTTTCTGAATGTATCCAAGTTACTCACAATAAAGTTGGCTTCAACTATTATTTGGACCCTTCTTTAGAGAACAGTCATCTTTCTAAAGATGAAAAATCGGACTCCGATTCAGGGCTCCCTTTACATTTAAAATTATTAACATCTTCTTCATCTTCACAGATGAAAGGCAAGAATATAATGCCAGATTCAGAAGATCTTAATACTCGAGATTTGTTAATACCAAATCTTGAATGTTTTTTTCTTTTTTAAAAGAATTAGTTGATCTCTCTGACATCAACTTTCAAACATTCCTGAAATTACAAGAATGGTTGATGATATTATCATGATCACCTGTTCAAGGATTTTCAGTTCAATTGGAAGAAATTCCAGTTCCAAAAAATGAAATGAAAAGATTTTTCAGAACTGTTCAGATCGATCTCACAATCGCTTCAGAACAAATGTTTAGAAATGAAAAAAATAAGTTTTCATGATCTTTTCTGTAGATCCCAGTACAGTGCAATCAACAGCAAATATTCAATGATGAACAGTATTTAGGCCACAACTACTAGTCATATGATTAATATGAAATCAAAGGGTTACAGGTTTACAGAAAGGATTTCTGATCAGAGAAAGTAAACCTATTGACTATTAATCTGGAAATTATGAGACTAAACTATAACCTCTAAACTTAATAATAATGTCTAACCTTCCGAACTGAATAAATGAACTAGAACAGCCTTTATATACTTAGGCTTTACAAACAAATGGGCTTATGGGCTTGGGCCCATCTAACTAATTAACTATTAAAGAATAACATTATAAATACTTTATTCCACTTTTAACACACAGGACTTTCAGTCCTAACATTTTCAAATATGGATTACTTTGCGGACTAATCCTTTTTTATCTCAAGCAAATAGATTGGCTTCCTGAAAGGGTTAAACAAGCCATTTCAATTATCAAAAGATATGATGATAATTCCATCATCTCAGTGGATATATTTGCTTCACCACCCAAATTCTGGAAATCTGAGCCTGAACCTAGTTGTTCAACCATCAAGATAATGTCAAAATCTTTCTCTTCAGATTGGGATAAAGAACTGATGCCTCACAATTCATGCTGGCAGTTCATTACTGGTCAAACTATAGATGATGTGAAGCTATGGTTCTATCATGTACAATTTTCAGACTTGTTTTGGAACTCTGAAATTTTGTCATCTGAAGATTATTCTTTGTTTGGAGAAACACCTACTGTCAAGATCTACATACCAGCTTCAGTAGCATGTTATTCATTCTTGAGGTTTTTCAATGATGAATTTGATGTTGATAAAGAAGACGATTGGATTGTTTTTTACAAGAATAAAAAACTCAAAGAATTAATCAGACATGCACAAAGAGACAAAATGCAAGTTTGATTGATTGAGAATTCGAATTTTACACCTGTCCTCTACAGCTGTAAAAGGAAAAACGCGTGGACGGCTGATATTTGCCCTTCTAGAAGATCTTTGAAAAATATGACAAGTGGTAGGACCCATCTCAATTACTTTTGGCAAAAGATGCTCCTACTTTTAAAAAGAATTTTGTCTTGTCTGTTTAATAGCTAGTGGCTTTTATCCGGTCATAGCCTCCGGTTACAACTCATCCTTGCTTTAAGTTGATATAAATATATAGCTTTGGTTTAAGCTTTTGGCATCCCTTCTAGTGTGCTATATTCTCAACCTGAAAAATAAGAGTGAGAAAGTAGAGAGATAAGTTAAGAGTTCTTCTTGTAAATCCGTAGCAGTTTGAAGCTTTGTAATTATCTTCTATATAAATACAAGGTTAGTTCTTAATTTCTATATGGAAGGCTAAAGCCTCAAGACTTAGAAAGCCAATTCATGTTGTGAAATTTATGTTAAATACTTAAATATTGTTATTATCTTTTATATCTTTATTTATGAAGACAAGATCTTGAGAAATTTATCATAAAGATATTTTGTCGCTGTTAGTTCATACCTACATGGCAAAGGTATAATTGTCAGGCAATGAGCCAAACCTCTAAGAGTTGTCTTAGTTGTAATTTTAAAAAATTGTCTTTCCTAATTCTTAGAAAATTTAAAACAATCTTTTTGAAACAAAAGACGTAAGGATGTTTAACTTCGGAAGCGGTACCCGTTGTTAGCCGTGGATAGGCGTTTTAGGGGAAAAAGTACGAATTAGTCCAAAAAGGTGAGTTTCTTAAAATAAAGTTTTCTCGGAATTCTTTAAGAAATGTTTTTAAAAAGTGATAACAGAGTGATCAAAATGGGTATTATGATATTCCTAAAACAAGATCTTATCTCGTTAGATTTTGATTATAAGATAATACATATATTTATTTATTTAATATGAATTTTAAACAACCTCTGATATATTGGTTTTCTAATCCCTTTTCCTCCATAAAAGAAATCTTTTATTATTGTTCTTATATATTGTTTATATGCATAAGTCTGGAGAATGTCCCCATCCTTTATCCAAACTCCATCAGAATATTTGTAATTGCTCTTATAAATGTTTCTGTCATAGTAATTATGAAATATTTTGTTCCGAGCATCTAAGAAAGAATCTTACCTATTTATTAGCTTCTGATCTGTTTACCCTCGATATTAAATATTTAATAGTTGGAAAAGTTTTCAAAGATATTAATAATTTTTATAAAAAAATTTGGTTTAATCCTGTAATTAAAAACGAAGTTAAGTTTGAAGCCTTTTTAGCCTTCATAGGAAATAATTGGTCTTACTCTGGTTGGAATGCATAGATTTGGACCATGTCCTCATAAAATTTCAAAAACTCATCAAAAAAATTGTAATTGTTCTTGTAGATGTTTTTGTTATATAGCTTTTGAGATCTCTCGTTCAGAATATCTAAGGAAAAACCTAACTTATTTGTTAGCTTCTGACCTTATTAATTCTGAACTTAAATATATAATTGTTGGAAAGCTTTTTAAGGATATAAATAACCTTTATACAAGATATTGGAATCCTGAAAACAAAGATTTCAAAATTGAACCTTCCTCAAGCTTCAATTGGGATGATGATTTTCCTTATAATGAAGAAAATCTCCAATCTCCATTAACAGGAATAGCCGTGGAACTTGGCACCATACGATCAAGATCTCCCAGCCTATATAATGTAACCTCGCTGAGGCCCAGACCTAGTGTTTTTAACACTAATAACTGCGTTGCAGGCCCTTATAAGATTGTGTATGGAAAATTCTTTTAGTGAAGTCTTTTCTATATACCCTCTTTCTCTTTTGGTATCAGAGCTTTATCTTGTTTAATTGTATTATATGCATTTTTATATTTCTTGGTATTAGTACTTGTAATTATTTTCTTGCATTATTTGCTTGTACTTATTTGCTTGTTTTTAGTTTTTATGAATAGTATAGAATATTTAAATCTAGAAATATGTATTATCTTATAATCAAAATTTAAAGAGATAAGATCTTGTTTTAGGAATATCATAATACCAATTTTGATCACTCTGTTATCACCTTTTTGGACTAATTCGTACTTTTTCCCCTAAAACGCCTATCCACGGCTAACAGCGGGTACTGCTTTCGAAGTTAAACATCCTTACGTCTTTTGTTTCAAAAAGATTGTTTTAAATTTTCTAAGAATTAGGAAAGACAACTTTTTAGAATTACAACTAAGACAACTCTTAGAGGTTTGGCTCATTGCCTGGCAATTATACCTTTGCCATGTAGGTATGAACTAACAGCGACAAAATATCTTTATGATAAATTTCTCAAGATCTTGTCTTCATAAATAAAGATATAAAAGATAATAACAATATTTAAGTATTTAACATAAATTTCACAACATGAATTGGATTTCTAAGTCTTGAGGCTTTAGCCTTCCATATAGAAATTAAGAACTAACCTTGTATTTATACAGAAGATAATTACAAAGCTTCAAACTGCTACGGATTTACAAGAAGAACTCTTAACTTATCTCTCTACTTTCTCACTCTTATTTTTCAAGTTGAGAATATAGCACACTAGAAGTGATGCCAAAAGCTTAAACCAAAGCTACATATTTATAGCAACATCAAGTAAGGATGACTTGTAACCGGATGCTATGACCGGATAAAAGCCACTAGCTATTAAACAGACAGGACAAACTTCTTTTTAAAAGTAGGAGCATCTTTTGCCAAAAGTAATTGAGATGGGTCCTACCACTTGTCATATTTTTCAAAGATCTTCTAGAAGGACAAATATCAGCCGTCGACGCGTTTTTCCTTTTACAGCTGTAGAGGACAGGTGTAAAATTCGAATTATCAATCAATCAAACTTTCATTTTGTCTCTTTGTGCATGTCTGATTAATTCTTTGAGTTTTTTATTCTTGTAAAAAACAATCCTATCGTCTTCTTTATCAGCATCAAATTCATCATTGAAAAACCTCAAGAATGAATAACATGCAACTGCAGCTGATATGTAGATCTTGACAGTAGGTGTTTCTCCAAACAAAGAATAATCTTCAGATGACAAAATTTCAGAGTTCCAAAACAAGTCTGAAAATTGTACATGATAGAACCATAGCTTCACATCATCTATAGTTTGACTAGTAATGAACTGCCTGCATGAATTGTGAGGCATCAATTCTTTATCCCAATCTGAAGAGAAAGATTTTGACATTATCTTGATGGCTGAACAACTAGGTTCAGGCTCAGATTTCCAGAATTTGGGTGGTGAAGCAAATATATCCACTGAGATGATGGAATTATCATCATATCTTTTGATAATTGAAATGGCTTGTTTAACCCTTTCAGGAAGCCAATCTATTTGCTTGAGATAAAAAAGGATTAGTCCGCAATGTAATCCATATTTGAAAAGATCATGAAAACTTATTTTTTCATTTCTAAACATTAGTTCTGAAGCGATTGTGAGATCGATCTAAACAGTTCGGAAAAATCTTTTCATTTCATTTTTTAGAACTGGAATTTCTTCCAATTGAACTGAAAATCCTTGAACAGGTGATCGTGATAATATCATCAGCCATTCTTGTAATTTCAATTTCAGGAATGTTTGAAAGTTGATGTCAGAGAGATCAACTAATTCTTTTAAAAAAGAAAAACATTCAAGATTTGGTATTAACAAATCTCGAGTATTAAGAACTTCTGAATCTGGCATTATATTTTTGCCTTTCATCTGTGAAGATGAAGAAGATGTTATTAATTTTAAATCTAAAGGGAGTCCTGAATCGGAGTCCGATTTTTCATCTTTAAAAAGATGATTGTTCTCTAAAGAAGGGTCCAAATAATAGTTGAAGCCAACTTCATCGTGAGTAACTTGGATACATTCAGAAAAACTGTGAAAGCCCTTCCATAGGGATTGAAGAGGTTTCTGATTTTCAATTTTTGCAGCAACATCTGTCCAATTTTTGTAAATTCCCTTATGAGGTCCATTCATAAGAAGATAACAATAAAATCTTTTTGGACATTGCCTAAGATTATTAAAATTCTGAGCAACCGAGTTGATAATAAAAATTTTCTCATTGGTTTGGTCAGAAATAGTTTTAAGATTCCAAATAGAGTCACAAATAGAAGCTTCTTCATTTGTAAGTCTAGATCTCAGATTAAAAAGGAATTGCTTATCACTGGGATAAGTAGGAATAAACTGTCTTCCAACTAGTAACATATCATCAGTAGCTGGGATGTTCTCCTTCTTGACTACTCTTGATTTAGGCATCCTACAAAATTTTAAGAAAGAGGATTAAACCAGGAGAGTAAATCAGGAATAACATTTGTTTTTCCTTTGATATGTTCTAAGTTAAACTTCATCCCTTTGCCAATAATGTATTCATTCAATTTTAACCATCTATTGGACAAAAGTTTTGATTCCTTTTTCATATCTGCAAATTTTACTAATGCTTCACAGTCAGTTCTGAGTGTGATTTCCTTCTTTCCTGCTACAAAGAGTGCAAAAGATTCACAGGAATTAATAACAGCTAAGACTTCAAACTCTAAAGATGTTAACCTTCCTTTTTCTTTGTAAATACCATAAGCATATCTACAAAGATGTTCTTCATGGATAGAGAAATATTTAGAGGGTCTTTTTAAAAGAATTCCTCCCCATCCATGTTCAGATCCATCTGTTCGGATAACAAGGTAGTCAGAATCTAGAGGCAAACTCGTTTCTGGAAGATTCATAACTAGCTGTTTCAGTCTTTGAACAAGTTTAATATCTTCAGAATTAAAATTCCTTGTTCCTTTTACTGAAGTTTTATTGTATAAAGGTCCAGTATATTTAGAAAGATCCTTGATAAAAGGTCTAGCATAATTTAGAGAACCCAAAAAACCTTGCAGTTGTTTTAAGTTTTCTAACTTATCAGGGTATTCAAGAATTTTTCTCGAAATATGAGGCTGGAGTTTTATCTTACCTTTCCCTATTTCTACACCAAGAAATTCAATATGTTCTCTTAAAAGTTGCATTTTTTTGAGAGAAATAATCATTCCTTCTTTTTCAAAAATTTTAAAAACAGTATACAAAAGTGCATAGTGTTCATTTTTGTCCTTTGAAAAAACCAAAACATCATCAATGTAGACA
This sequence comes from Arctium lappa, assembly GCA_023525745.1. NCBI lineage: Eukaryota > Viridiplantae > Streptophyta > Magnoliopsida > Asterales > Asteraceae > Arctium > Arctium lappa. The sequence goes on from CM042051.1 coordinate 66,745,833, forward strand.
CATGTAAAATTAGATAAATGCATAAAACAATTATCCATTTTTCTTTGAAAAACTTGAGGGGCATTCTTTAAACCAAAAGGCATAACCTTCCATTCAAAGTGTCCTTCACTACATGTAAAAGATGTCTAGGGAATAGACTCAGGGTGCATCTTTACTTGCCAAAATCCAGATTTTAAATCAAATTCTGAAAACCATTTGGCACCTTGGATTTTTTTAAGAAAAATTTCTTTTGTGGGAATACAATAGCCATCAATATGGGTATTGTCATTTAATCTTTTATAGTTAAAAACCATTCGTGATTGACCACGTTTTCTTTCAGATTCTTTCTGAACTATAAAAGCTGCAGTTTTATGCTTAAAAGTGCTTCTTGTAATTACTCCAAGCTTAAGTAATTGAGAAATATGCATCTTGAACTCATCAATAGTCCAATTATCATATTTGGGCATTCCCATCTTTATTACCATCACCAATAATTTCAGTCTTTTGTAAATGATCCACCATATTTAAAATATCTTCATAAGTAAAAGATTTACTTACAAGTTTTTGGTTTATAATATGGGGTTTTATCAAATTGTATGATAAGTCTAAAAAGGAATAACCTTTAAAAGAGTCATCATTTTCTATTTTCCAAAGTTCATCAAAGTATGGAAAATCGTTTAAAGTCTTGTTAGGACTAAGAGATGTCAGTTTTTTGTACCACTAGTATTTTCACAAGAACACGCATCAGGGGTACAAATTATTCTAGGGTTTTGCAATTCTTCATTTTCTTCACTACTACTTCCACCATGCTTTCGAGCGTACTCTGATATTATAGGTGTAAGGATAGTGTTTTGAGAAAAAAGGACATAATCATTACACATAGTGAATGATCTTCCTTTTGCTAGTAAAAAGTTTAATCCTTATACCATGCAAGTCTTTTAAAGAATCAACCCAACATGCATCTAAAGAATATACATCTAACCAATCTTGGCAATTTGATTGAAATTGAACAAGAAGATTTTTTAAATAATGATTGGTAGAATGTATAGTTCCTGAAAAAGTAACAGACTTTAAAGGCTTCTGTGCTTTTACCAGTTTGCTAAGCAATTATGGAGGAAGTATAGAAGAGTCTAAAGTTGTTTGAGTTGCTCCTGTATCTATAAAAGCAGGGAGTTGAAACTTCGTGCCTTTAATATTAAGGAGGACTAAAACAAAAATGTTTTTTAAAACATTTTTGTTGCAAATTATGGGTATAATCGGAGTTATAGCCATACAAGAAGTTGATGGTTCATTAATCTGAATTCCCTTGTTTTTTGGAGGTTTCCAAGAAAAAGGAGGAAATTCTTTATCAAACTCTTTTTGAGAAAAATTTTGAAAATTAATATCAAGATTTTCAATACGATTTTCAAGAGTATGAATTCGATCATCAAGTATAGTTAGTCTATCAGTCTTCTGTTTAGGAGCATTATATTCTAGAAGAACATAATTATAAACTGAAGATAAACAAGAATAACATACTTCAATTCTACATAACTCACATCTTGAACGTTTCTCAAGAGAAGGGTACCAAAGACAATTGTAACACTTAGTGTTAGTATTGCCTGTATGGAGTTTCCATTTGTGTGTGCAATCTAAAACCTCAAAATTAACAAAATTGAAGTTTTCAAATAACTCAACATCTCCTTCAGAAATTCCTAAATTCATAAAAGAATTATGGTAACCATATTTCTGCCGAAGAGGAGTTTGTGATGGTGTAAGCTCATTAACAAATGAATAATCACTTTGTTGTTGGATATCCTGCATATCTTCTATACTAACAATAGAGTAGATATCAGAATTAGTTGAGACATCAGAAATTATGTCAACTAAGTCTTCATTCGTGCAGTTTACCAAATCAACTTTTTGATTAAAAGGGGTTTTCTTTCTAGGGCATTTACTAGATAAATGGCCTTCTTTTCCACAAGCATAGCAAGTGAATTTGCTATAGTTCTTATTATCTTTGTATTTCCTCACATGTTTTTGTTTGTTCAGAGTAGGTTTCCTAGCACTGGACTTTCTAAGATAATAAGCTTTCCTTGGTTTTGCCTTCTTATGATAAACCGGTTTTTTCCTAACAGTTTTACCATAAGTCTGAGGAGTATAGATAGAGGAACAGAATCATGTATTTTTTTCTTTAACTCTCTCTGGGTTTGGATCATGGAACATTTAGATTTAAGGTGATCTATGATAACCTTTGCTCTAACTGTTGCATTATTCCATTGGGCATCAACACCACGTTGTTCTTGTTTCCACTTAAGCTCAATTTCTCTTCCTAACTCTCCTGGAAGTTTAGTAAAAATTCTGTTGCAAATATTAGCATCATAATTATTAGCAGCTAAGTGAACAAAATCATTCAAGAAGAAAACAATCTTCTTCCAATCATGTAACTGAAGTTGTTCTAAATCTCGAAGGGCTTCACTTTGTTTTATCATCAGAACAGATAAGGTATCTCCACCATTAATAATTCTAAGAATTACTTATGTAAAATTCCTTATGTTATTTCCTTGAGCAACCAGTTGTGCAAGTGGTTCAGGGAAATGTTTTTTCTAGTCTTCCCATGCAGCAAGTGCAGTTGGTCCAAGATAATTCTCTGCAATTGAGATCATTACCTCAGACCTCAAAGTTTATATCTTTTTCAAGATATTTTGAAGTGTAGTCACGGTGCACTTCTTGAGACCAGGTTTCTAAGTATGAATTCCATAATTGGGGATGAATATCAGTGAGGTTTAACAAAGGTGCAGATTGCCAAGTGAACGTTGGGTCAGTTGGTATTCTTCTTCCTTTATTAACATAGCTATGGACTGTAACCTGTAGCTTGGTTTCTAGGCGGTCTACCTGTTTCATAACTCATGGTTTCTAATTGTCCAGGTGTAGGGCCAGTAATAGTAGATCCTTCTGCTTCATTCATAAGAGTAAAGTTTATGGATTCTACAGAGTCTGATAAGAAAGAGGCTAAAATATTTTCATCTTTAGGAGTCATTGTTATATTTTTCAAATCATCTTGATAGATAATAAAGTTGTTCTTGCTTCTTAAGGAGAACTTCCATTTCTTCAAAATCATGAGGACTAAGAGTATAATCAAATAATTCTTTAGGAAAAAAAAAATTATGATCACAGTCATTCCATCCTGTAGGTTTTATATCCTTAATCTGAATTTGACTTGATTCAGGAGAAGTATATCTAACCAAAAAAGGTTTGATATCATTGGGGTTACTAGAAACAAAGTACTTAGAGTCTTCTTCTAGGGTATCCCATTCATTTCCTAATTCAATGTTCATAAAACTAGTGGAAAATCTATGTAGATCTTCATCAGTAGTTTCTTTTTCTTCATCATTTAATCCAGAAGATGAAGCATTGTCTGTGTAGTTTCTAAATCTCAAGGATTTAGATCCACTTGAATTAGTATAAGAGACATAACTAGTGGGGGTAATGGTAGTAGGTTCTTTATGAAATGGAATAGTCCATTCACTACCTGCAATAGTCTGAGAATCAATCTGGGCTGGAGGTATCATTTGTATTCCTCTAGAAGACACAGTTTGTATAATAGAATCAATATCCACATTATACTGACTTCCGGTAGATCCAATTAACCTTCCTAGAAATATTATTTCTATGGCCAGATTTCTACCAAGAAAACTTTCATACCCAAGTGTTTGAATCTGTAAAGTGATATGTCTACAGAAATCATTCACACTTAATGAAAAGTTTTGGGGAGCAATATAAGCAACGCCTATATTGTTGTTCAAGTCTATCTCCATGGTTCCTATTATAGCTTGATCAAGATTAGAAAATCTATTGTCAATCAAAACTACAAAGGCTTTTGTTCCTAAACCAGTTCTATGGAGTCCTTTAATAGCAATAGTTAAAAGTCCAAAATGTAAAGTGGTTTGGTTTGCATTTCTTAATCTAAGGCTAGCTTCTCTAGTCATCAGATTAAGGGTAATGACTCTTCCTTGAGGAACAGAAAGATTTTGTAAACTATGGTGTCTAAAGAGACCAGTGTTTCTTTCAAAAATCCCAGTAGCATATAATTTGTTGGGATTAAAGGCTTCTAGTTGATTATTGTTAAGAAGTTGTTCACTTCTGTCAACATTAATCATATCTTCAAGTCTAGAATTAGATCTTGAGGATCTCCTAGAGAAAAGTCTTCCTAGAGTACTGAAATGTAGTCTAGTATCTTGTCCAACCAATTGAGCTCTGTTATCAACATATTCATTTTCTTGTAAAGTTCTAGAACGACCAAGAAAAGGAGTTCTACTTGCCATTGCTTTTATAAACAAGAAAATTGGTTTTGACTTTAGGGTCACCTCTTTTTTCAAAAGTTGTTGAAAGTTTTGAAAATTGATCAGCAAGCTTATCAATATCAGAAGATTTTGGAATTTCTTTAAGAGAAATTTTATCAATCTTGTGATGAAGAGCAACTAAAAGAGCAATAATTGTGTTGTTTTGAGAAACAAGCAATTTGTTTGAATCAGAAATGATACCACTTGTATCACTATATCCTGGAGATTTGTATAAAGATTTATCACAAAAACTTGAAGCTTCTTCAAAGATTTTTCCTTCAAACTTAAAGTTCATTTAATTGAGAGCCAACTTCTCAATTTGTTTTAGATGAAGTTTAATTTCTTCAAACTGCTCTTGATAGTTTTCAAAATTTTCAAAAACTTTGTCTTTTGAAATAGAATTTTTTGGATTTAAGTCTTTCTGACTTATAATCAATAAATTGTATTTCTTTTCAAAACAAACAAGTTTTTCTTCAAACAGAGAAAAAATTGTTTTAAGGTATTCTAACTTGTTTTCCAAATCATGAATAGCTTTGTTTTTCTTAAGCATAGAATCATGAATAGATTTCCAGAGAGAGAGACTGGTGTTCTTATTCTGATTATATTCAAGATTTTTTCCAAGATTAACAATTAAATCTACAATATTGTTAAGCTGACTGTTTTCACTGTGAAAGATATGTTTGTTTGTTTCTTTGAAAAAGGAACATTTAAAACGATGCTCATAAGAGGAGATAACAGTTCTACTAACTTGAGATATTTCTAGATTTAAATATTCTATACTATTCATATATATATATATATATATATAATATAGACGAATGATCGCGAGTGAGAAGTTGAGTTAATGGTGAGAAACGTAAGAAATGGATCTGAACCGTTGATCTCTTTTAATCTCAAGCGCTCCCATGAATTGCGGTTTAGAATGGAATTGATCTGGTGCATCGCGGTGTCTCATTCAAATGTGCTTCCATTTCTCATCCAACAGTTTACAACCGCTTTTCAAGGTTAACTCAACTTCTCACCGGAACCCAACCCTATATATATACACCTTTTTTTAATCTTCATAACAATCCCATATCAAGCTCGTAAATAGTTGAGTTTGTGTGTGTAAAACTTCAATTCCGTTAAGAAGGCAACAACTTAGAATCTACAGCAGAGAAGGCCCTGCCTCCATCCTCTATAGTTTCGTAATCGTCTCCTCTCTGCTTTTCCCATTCTTACAGGGCTGCTATTCCCTTCTGTCTGCAGTCTGCACAACAAACAAACATTATAAGATACAATAGCTAGACTGAAGTTATTTAAGAGAATAAACTTCTGACTTATTTTTCCTTATATGCATGACTTATATAACATTAGATTTCTTTTTCCCATTATGGACTACAACGGGTCCATTGGTTGAATGACCTTCTAAAAAGTTTTAGAACGCCACTTCCATATACAAGAATGTCACTTATGAGTCACGAGAACAATAACCAAACAATAGAATAAGAAAATAGTTGAATCACATGCACTAAAATCATGTGTAAAATCACATGTGATTCCCGTGACTTTGGCCGCAACCCGAGGTCGTGGGCCACGCCGCATGCACACCTTTGCATTTAAATCACATGTGATGTTGCACGTGTATTCGACCGTTTTCATGTTCTCTTATTTGGTTATTGTTCTCGTTTGAATTTTCCTCTACCACTTGTATGGACAAGTATGCTACTAAATTTGACACAAGGTAATGCTGTTAATAAAATTCTCATTTAAGGTTCTCGAGCAAAATAGTACTCCGGATGCTACAACCGGCAATGCATACTGTATGCTACAAAGAGATGAAAAGAAGCGTGTTATTACGTGGGAAAGGCAAAGGATCTGGTACTAGTCGCGCTGCTATCTGATCGAGTAGAGATGTTACCGGAAAATGTTATAGGCCTGGAGCAAGTGATAAGTTCTGAAATAACACCTGCCATGGAGAAACTTGCCTCTCCTTGACCATATTGCATCTGATTTGCCACATCCTGATGCTTAATTGCACTTTGTGTCTCTAGAGAAAGTTCATGAATGGACTCAGGATTCATGGATCTAGAGGGATTACTACCAGCTGCTGGTTTCTGCATGTCGAAATTAAAAGCGACACTTCCCTCCATCTCACTTTTGTTTGATATATCTGTAGTTTGGCCATTTTGACCTAGCTCTTCAGCTTCGGATCGTACAATAGCCCCTTTTTGGAACTCCTTTGCAGAACCCTGTATTTCAAAAGATTTATGTTTATATAACACCGTTAACAAAGGTATTTCTAAAAACCCTTCATCACAGAAACAGTCTCTCTGTCTCGTGGGACAAAGGTAAAGTATGCCTGCATCTTTCCCTCCGGACCCTACCTTTATATATACCGGGTCTGTTTGGTTTAGTTCTTACTACAACAATATCGGGTCTATAGGACCACAAAAATACCTAAATGTACAATTAAACTACTTTATAAGACTTGACTAATAGGAACAAACAATTGTGCGTCCTATGTAAAAGCATTACAATAAGTTTATACAACGCTTTTGAATGTATTAACAAGTTTTTTTAAGACGCTTCTAAAATAAAATGGCATAGCAACTAAATTACATGGTGCTTTTGAGAAGTGTCCTATAAACAAACATTTTTTCAAATCATGTCATATAAAAAATGTTAATAGGTCGTTTTATTTCAAAAAGTGTCCTAAAACTTGTTAAATTAAGACGCCCAAAGGCGTCGTATAAACTTATTGCAACGTTTTTTTACATAGGATGCACAGTTATTTGGTCCTATAAACTTAGGTCCTATATAGCAGTCAATTAGGACACTTACCACATCTTTGACATCCTGTAAACCCGATTTTGTTGTACTGGTACATCTTCCCCTACCTTCGGGCATAATAACTGAACTATGAACAATTAGGAAGTATGCACCTGAAGAGATTGTTGATCAACATCATCCGCACAATTGTTAGAGGACTCGGTACCAAGATTGGCTTCAATCATGTCATCATCTTCGTTCACAGCCACGGAATTGCATAGAAACTCGCAGTTATTCTCATCAATCAAAATAGTTTTGTGATCACCAGGTATTCCCTCATCAATGCAAATGTTTTTAACATGAAAATCACTCTCTTTATAACATACCATCAACTCTGGCAGTTCGCATTCTACTGCATTTTTATCAATGTAAAATCCGGTGGCCTTCCCAAACAAATGTGTAGGAACATCATATGCTGCTGCTAAAGACTTTCTGAACTTCTCATCTTCGTGATTATTAGTAAAGTCGTTCCCAAAAGTTGAACATTCAAGTTCTGGATTGGTCCAGATGTTGCCTTTATTGTTTTCTTCGTTAGATAAAAAAGGATTTGTGTATATGGAGCTCTTATTCATGTTTGCCTCCTGTTCATCTGTGTCGAAAGCACTGTTGAACTCAAATCAAACCTAGTTTAGAACCATGCATACAGACTACAGCCAAATGATATGGTACATGTTAACTTTATTATATAACACTTTTGAAAGGACACTTTTTGGACATCGTAACAATTTTTTAACAAATTAACAATTTTTTAACAATCGTAACTATTTGGACATCGTAACAATTTTTTAAAGGACACTTTTGGAACAAAGTGTAGCTTTATTATATAACACTTTTGAGAAGTGTTCTATGAACAAATTCTTTTATAGGACACCTGTTTTCATACGACACTATTTTAGATAACGTCATATAAAAAGACTAATACGACGTTCTATAAAACCAATTTGTTGTAGTGTGCACCTTGAAGGAAATTAAAAGGGCTTGGAACAGGCATAAAACTTCCATATGCAATGTCTTTCAATGCAAGAAATTGAAACAAAACAACTTTACCAGATTTCATCATCAGCACCTGCTGGAAGGGTTTTGAGAATTCGCAACAGCTGTGACGCAGACATTCGCGAATCCAAGATGGCACCTATAGAGACAAAAGATATAGATAGTAATATGAGTAGCAAAAGTATGTAATATCTTTCTTAGGAGAATCAAATCAACAATTACTGATGCAATACAACTAATAAGCTAATTTCGTCTGCAAAGAGATATCAATGACAAATGTTAATAAGCTTTCTCTGTCATGCATCATGATCAAGGAACAAATGGAAGTCAAATAAAGTGAGGCTGAAAGTTGAAATATCTCTCCATGACTCCATCTACTCCGGATCAAAAGCGATGTAAACAAAAGTGAAGACTGATTAAACCAAACCAAATGAACCCAGTATATCCCACTCGGAAATATGGTCCTAGAGGGGTAAGATGCATGCAGACTTTACCTCAACCACTAGCATCAAGAGGTTCTTTCTGTGAAGACCTGCGGCTTGTGCATGAGGCAAATATGTGTTCAAGTAGTCAAAAAGATAGTTAAATAAAATAGGTAATCGGATTCAATGGCGTGTGCATGCTATAATGGTGCGCAAGTAGACAATGTAATTAGGTAGAATACATAAAACATCTAGAAACTAACACATTGGGTTTATTCGCTTTATCTCTACCCTCCTCTCAAAACCCTTGACATCACCCTCAACCAGATCCTACTAAAAAAATCACCCAATCTAATCATGTACCAAGAGCTCCTATTTGGAAATGCCTAAAGTTGCCATGTCCACACTCAGCTGGTCATCCCATGTTCACCTAGGCCTACCCCTCCTCCGACGTCACAATCTCCACCCAGGTTCTGACAACTGCCTCCTACGAACATGCCCAAAATCGCCTCAACCTAACCCCCCTCAATTTATCTAAGGTAGGCACAACCCCTAGTTCCGATAGGAAAACTTCATTCGAAATCCTATCTAGCATGGTTCGGCCACACATCCATCTGAAATCCTCATCTCCGTAACTTCCAATTTCTTCACTTGCAACATAGTTGGTCTTATGGCTTCCCCTGGCTAGAAATTCCCCTTGCAACTCTCCACTTTATCCATCTTGCCTGCCTTTAATCTCATGTATGTAATCTCACCCTTAGACGGCTAAAACAGGCCCTTTCTGAAGTAGCATTTTGTCCAGATTACGAGTTTGAATATAGAATTTTTCATGCAGGGTTTACAACCACAAACAAACAGCAATTTACTCTAAACATTAATTTGGTAAAGGTAAAAAATTACCCTTGGATTCCTTCAGAAAACACGATCGAAATGGAACACAAAAGCCAGCAGTAAGGACACGATTCGTCTTAGCGCTTGCTTTGTGTGTATATACGTGTGTGTGGACGTGTCTGCAGGATGAGAGGGAAAATGTTCTAACTCTACGGCCACTTATGAAAGGTCAACTCTAAAACCTAATCATTTCAAACCATCTCTTTATATAATAATGGTATTAATGTATGTCCATTGGATTATATACACATACACATACACATACACATACGCATTAAGCAACATATAATATATGAAGAGCTCCACCACTAAGGAAGCTTAAGATTAGTTATGCAATTGAAATATAAAATAATCGTGTCCCCTATTCCATCATATTTTCGAATCTCGATCAAAAAATAAATAAATAACGGCTCACCTGAAAACTTTTGCAATCTACTCAGGCCGACACTGCCGGTGACGTTTAATCACTCACGTCGTCGTCAATTTGTGGCTTTAAAATCACATTCATCGTTATTATCTGCAAAATACTTGGGTTCCGTGCATGTAGATGTGATCGACAGTAAGCGTCTGACGGAAACGCTATCCTTTTTCCGATTGTGATGAGCAGAGGAGACACGAAGACAGCAAATCAGAAAATAATTTCCTTCGCCGGAGAGAACAAAAAAAGCTGCTGGAAAATGGCGATAGAAAGAGAGAAAAGGAAGGTGAATCTGCTGCGAGAAGGAGACCATATATTCCAACAATAACTCCTCATTCAGCATTTAGCTGTCTCTTAGCTTTGGAGGCAATGCTCATTATTTAATTTTATTCTTTATTATTTGACAAAAAATAATATATTTTGAACTTTAAATATGATACGTGTTTTTTATATATAATATTTTTTTTGAAACATAAGTACACGTTCCCGAGGTATTCAGGCTCCCACTTAAGGGTGGCACGACTATGTGGATACCACTATCGATCACGACTCAGCCCAATTAATGATACCACTATGTGGCAGACCCATGATCATGGATGTCACAAGATGCCTACCACATATTTGGAGGTTTAAACGAGAAAGTTTCGGTTTTACGAAAATCCAAAAATACCTTTATCACATGTGATTAGTGATGGCCATCTTGCCCCGGCTCGGCCCGATCGGTTAACCGAGCCCGGCCCGACTGAAAGTCTGGCCCGGCCCGACCCGATGCCAAACCGGTTTGAAGCCCGAAATCATGGACCGGTTTGGGTTTTTTGCGTTTTTGGCGGCCCGGCCCGGCTCGGCCTGAGCCCGGTTCACGACCCGGTTTTTGGCCCGGCCCGGCCCGATTCGTACATTTTTAAAAAAATACGTTATAAATACTTGTATGTTACCGTTTATATACGTTTTTTTGACCTTTTTTTTGTATTTTTTACCCCCCAAACCTCTATAAATACTTGTATTGTAAGTTTGTAACTTAAAATTATATATAAAATGTATTTTTAAAGTGTATTTTAGTGATTTATTATAAATAAAACGTATTTTTAAAGTGTATTTTAGTGATCCATTATATAAATAATTATTTTTTAAAAAAATACGAAAAAATCATCGGCCCGATCACGGCCCGGTTTGGGCCCGGCCCGGCCCGGCCCGGTTTTGGTTAAACCGGTTTACCCCAAGCCTAACCGGGCCACGCCTTTTCGGGTGAAACCCGGCCCGGCCCGGCCCGAAGCCCGTTTGGGCCCGATTTTTGCTTTCACTGTAGAGGCCTGTTATCCCAGATTTAATCTAGTTGGTAAATAATCAATCAAGTAATCAAGCAACACAATAATAATCAAGAGATATATAAATCAGAGTAACATACCAATCCCTTGAATAAACAATGAAACCTTGAGTGTTCTTGATACCCTTTGAATACAGAGAAACCTTCACCTCACTATAATATGATTATTGTAAATATGAGGATTAAACCCTAAAACTAATTAAACAAAACTTTAAATACCTAAGTCATGTGGGCTTTAAGCTTAATGGGCTTTCTAATGGGCTTTGGCCCAATAGCTTAATAACTATTGACTTATTACATAATAAACCCTCTAATTAACTTTAGCACAATTGCAGTTTAAACCCTTAACTTTAACTTTAATCTTGAATACAATTTATGATCCAACAATCTCCCCCTTTGGATTCAAGATTAAAAAAAATTTGCAATTGTCTTCGTGACTTCACTTGTCTTCACTTTTCTTCAGATATGTCATTGATCGCTTCAAAACTTCAAAACTTGATATCTTTAAACAATCTTCAAATCTTTAAAATCTTTGAAAATTTGAATATCTTCAGATCTTCAGATTGTATTCTCCCTTTTTTGTATCTTCTCCCCCTTTTTATACCTTCTCCCCCTTTTTATATCTTCTCCCCCTTTTTGATGAGTGGTGAGAATCAGCATTATCAAAACTTGGCAAAACAATCTCCCCCTTTTCAAGACAATCTCCCCCTTTGTGTATGATCATCATGTAAGCATAGTCTTCATCATGTAACGAGCCCTGTATGGAAATAAGAGCAGTCTCTCCAAATGGAAAGAGTGATTATTTCAATCTTTTCAGATTAAAATAGAAAGTAGTAACCATTCAAATCTTTTCAAATTCAAACAGTTAATAAGTGTAACCCTGAATCAACAAATGACTCAGTTAGAATGTCTGTCAATGACACAAAGTCACTGAGTAACACAAAGTTACTATATAAGGAGTTGGTTTTGATGTTGGCTCCCTAGGTCTTCCATTCAATCATCGAATAACACATGGTTATCTATGAACGTTCTGACAGAAAACAAATTTCTGTGTGTTCGTGCATGTGTATGAAAAAAAAATTAAGCATAGATGATTGCTTTTCAAATTAGGCTCAAAGTATGTAAACTTGTTGAGACAGCAACAAATTATACAAAGACTCAATGTGCATGAGAAAGGGTTCGAAGGTGGGACAACATTCCTTCTTTTTCAATATTAGTATCTTCCAAATGAAGAACCAATAGCATATGTGTTGCTTCCCCAGAAAATGTGAAACATTCTCTTTTTGAGAAAAGAATGAGTAGCTGGTGGGGTTGTATGCAAGAGATGGCATGGGCTAGGTGCCTTTTTCAATTATGGTCACCAAAGAATGTGAACCAATCAGATTATGTGGCTGCCCGGCTCAGAAAGAAGTTTGGTACAGAGTCTAGTATTCTTTTACTCTGTTCACTCACCCTCTTTCTTTTAATGCTCACGTCTAACCAATCTCTCTTTTCCATTTTACCTCTTCACACACCATCACTCAATTCTTTTTACCCCTCTCCCCTCAATCACTCAGGGAATACTTCCTGGGTAGGAAACACTGGTTATCGTGAATCCATGGAAGTTCTGTTAAGTTCTCACACTGAATCCCATGTATTTTCCTAAAAGAACATGCTGTTCAACAGGCTTTTTGTACATCTAAGCACAAATACCACTTGTTACATGAAGAATATAATATTCGGATATGTCAAAACAGTTATGTTTGACGATGCAATTCTCCCCCTCAAACTAAAAAAGTTTGACAATTAAGCCCATATCATCTTATCATGAAGAGTAAGATTTTGGAGAATCAAAAACGAATGTTGTTTATATGAACAATATATAAACATATTTTCAATGAAAGCACATGAAATGACGTTTGATTCAATCAACAGTGAATACAAATAACGTGAGTATTACCATAGAAAGATTTAACTTTTGATACATGGTAATAACAAAGTCAAATAGAATGTTCTGAACCGTTATGTGTATGAATACTTGACAAAGTATATTGACAAGATAAAACGCAAGTATTTATCTTTAAGAACACACGGTCAGATAATCTTTTAAAATCACATATATTCTCCCCCTTAACTGATAATTTTTTTTAACATAAAGCAGAAAATAAAGCACTGAAGTGCGGGTTCTAATTTGATGTGATTAGAAACCATAGTCACTTGAACCAACCTGCATAAGTGAAAGAAACAATGGTAATCATTTATGAAAATGATTCCTTTCTCGTTAACAACAGTTGGAAAATAACACACGAGATAAAAACGTAGAATACTCCCCCTACAATCATGAGAAAGGTTTAAGACATGTTCAACATACCAAGTTTGCTGATTAGAAATTGAAAACGCTTTTCATCCAACGGCTTGGTGAAAAGATCAACTAACTGGAAGTCAGTTTGAACAAAGTGCATTTCAATATTACCTTTTTCTACATGATCCTTGATGAAATGATAGCGTACATCGATATGCTTAGTCTTCGAGTGTTGTACCGGATTAGCAGTTATAGATATTGCACTCTTGGAATCACAATAAATCGGAACGCGCTTGTAGTTGTATCCAAAGTCCCTCAACTGTGTCGTCATCCAGAGGACTTGAGAACAGCAGCTAGCAGCAGCTACATACTCAGCCTCGGCAGTGGATGTTGAAACACAGTTTTGTTTCTTTGAAGTCCAACTCACAAGTTTGTCACCTATGAATTGACATGACCCAGAGGTGCTCTTCCGGTCTAGCTTACATCCTGCATGATCAGCATCTGTAAAGGCAGTTAGTTCAAAACGAGAATCCTTTGGATACCAAAGGCCTAGATTAGGAGAACCTTTGAGATATCTAAGGATTCGCTTAACAACAGTTAAGTGCGACTCTTTAGGATTAGACTGATATCTCGCACAAAAACATGTGGCAAACATTATATCCGGGCGATTGGCAGTCAGATAAAGTAAAGATCCAATCATGCTACGATACACCTTTTGATCAATAGGCTTCCCGGAGGGATCCGCGTCTAAGAGTGTACCAGTAGCCATTGGTGTTTTCATGACTGAACTATCTGACATATTGAACTTTTTCAAAATATCTTTTATATATTTAGCTTGATTAATAAATATGCTTTCGGGTAATTGCTTTACTTGTAGACCAAGAAAGAAATTTAATTCACCCATCATCGACATCTCAAACTTTGTTTCCATTATCTTTGAAAAGTTTTTACAAAATTTCGGATTTGTCGACCCAAATATTATGTCGTCAACATAAATCTGAATAAGAATCAAGTCCTCACCTTGCCTTTTAAGAAATAAGGTTGTATCAACAGTACCTTTCTTGAAACCAGAAGCAAGTAGAAATTTAGTGAGAGTTTCATACCAGGCTCGCGGTGCTTGTTTAAGACCATAAAGCGCTTTGTCTAAAACATAGACATGATCAGGGTGATGAGGATCAACGAAACCTTCAGGTTGAGCCACGTAGACCTCCTCATGCAGAACGTCGTTCAGGAAAGCCGACTTTACATCCATTTGATAGACTGTAAAGTTTTTGTGCGCTGCATAGGCTAGAAAGATTCTGATGGCTTCGATCCTTGCAACCGGGGCGAATGTTTCATCATAGTCAATGCCCTCTTGTTGACAATACCCTTTTGCGACCAATCGAGCTTTGTTTCTCACGACTACTCCAGCTTCGTCTTTCTTATTTCTGAAAACCTACTTTGTTCCTATAACGGATTTACCTTTAGGTAGTGGGATCAAGCGCCATACCTTGTTCCTTTCAAATTGTAGAAGCTCGTCTTGCATAGAAGAAATCCAGAATGGATCACGTAGAGCTTCTGCCGCTTTCTAAGGAACTGAGGAAGCTTGAAAACATGCAGAAGTTAGCTGTTGCAGATCTTGTTGTGACACCAGATTGTACGTCACCTATCACGTTTTCCAGGGGATGATCCTTAGTCCAACGATGTGTGCTTGGTAGTGCATCAACTGCTTGTTGCGTATTTGATGCATCGTTGTCATCTTGTACGGCAGGTTGCTCCATAGATGTACTCGGGACATCTTGTACTGGTGTTTCTGACACTGAAGCTTCTGGACTAGCGGTTGAAGTGCTCGGGACTTCGTTTCCAGATGAACTATCTGTAGAGACAGATTCAGTATTAGTAGAGTCGGAAACTAACGGTGTAGTTGTACCTGATGGAGTTGAAGTGTTAGTGACTTCGTCGGAAGGTCCAGGCATGTCTTCAGAGATAGTAAGGACCTCCGAGCTTGTACCACTTGTTATTGATGTTGATATGCCTTTTTCAAAATCTGCACATATATCATCAAAGGCATTAATAAACAATAAATCTAACTCAGATGAAGTAGAGTTAGAGTTTGAAGAAGATGATCCTGTTATAGTTGGTTCTATTCTTGCTTGAATAGAAGCTTTGTCGTTAAGACCGAGTTCTGAACTGTTGTGTCCAAAAGTCCTTGTAGAATTCTCATCAAAGGAGACATTCATGCTCTCAACAACCGTCTTAGTTCGGATAATGTAAATTCGATAAGCTTTGGATGTCAGAGAGAATCCAACGAGATATCCTTCATCCGCTTTCTTATCAAATTTTGATAATCCTTGACGCTCTTTAAGAATATAGCACCTGCAACCAAAGACACGAAGAAATTTGATATTAGGTGTACGATTGTTGATTAACTCATATGCTGTTTTATTAAATCGCTTGACCACAATGGTACGGTTTTGTGTAAAACATGCTGTAGCGACAGCCTCGGCCCAAAGGTACATGGGTAGATCTGAGTAAGCAAGCATAGTACGATCTGCTTCAACCAGAGTGCGATTCTTCCGTTCAACAATGTCGTTTTGCTGCGGAGTGTAGGCGGCGGAGAAATTATGTGAAATACCCACGGAAGTAAGATAACTCTTCAGGGTGTCATTCTTGAACTCCGTGCCATTATCACTGTGAATGGTTCTGACTGGCAGTTGAAGGCGTACTTGAATGCGCTTGATGAAAGCGATAATCAACTCTGGCGCATCTGACTTGTTGTGAAGAAACTCAAGCCATGTATACCTTGAGTAGTCATCTATCATTACCAACACATATTTCTTTCCGTTGATAGATGTTGTGCGCATTGGGCCACAAAGGTCCATATGAAGAAGTTCCAGTGCTGATGAGGTCGATGATTCAACTTTGGACTTGAAGGAGCTACGCTTCATTTTGCCCAACTCACATGCGGAACAGAGTGAGTCTTTTTCGAACCTCATTTCTGGTAGACCTTTGACCAAACCTTGTCTTTGTAGCTTCGCTATAGATCGGAAATTCTGATGAGACAAGCGTCGATGCCACGTCCATGATTGTGCTTTAGAAGCTTTGGCTAGTAGACATACTGGACGTGTGGCAGACAGTGTAGGGAAATCTACATAGTATAGATTTCCATGGCGCTCAGCTTTGAAGACTTCGTAACCATCGTGATCTTCTAGATAGCAATGAGTGGTTGTGAAGCGGACTTGATATTGCATGTCACAGAAGTGACTGGTACTGAACAGATTGTGATCAAGTCCTTCAACATATAGCACTTTTTGAATCTTCACAACACCGTTATCGAGCATTCCATATCCTCTGACGTGGCCTTCGGCTTCAGAATTGGCAAATCTAACTGCTCCGGCAGGCTCCTCCACATAGTTATGCAAGAGGTGCTTGAATTCTGTCATGTGGCGTGAACATCCGGAATCTATTACCCACAATCGACAGGCCTGCAAAAGAGACAATTAGTTTTGCTTAGGCACCCATATCAAGATGGGTCCTTCGCGGTTAGCATTGAGCAACTCAGGAATATCATCTGGTTTGACTTTCACTCTCCATTCATAACGCGGTTTTGGAACCCATTTCCAAACCATCTTAACATTTAATTCCTGAAGGTGCTTTTTAGAAGTAGGATTGGCAACCTTAGCACGATACACTTTTGGTTGTGTAGAAGAATCAGAATTAGAATTCGACTTAGAGTTCAGCTTAGCTTTGCTTTTATTCTTTTTGGACTTAGGAGGGGAGTAGTATTTGAATGAATTATCCCAACAGTGTTTGCAATAAAGATTATTTCGAGCAAAATTCATAAACTTAGATTTATCGGAACAAATCTTACATTCATGTTTATCAAAAGAAGTACTATTCAAAATAACACTGTCTGTAGGACAACTACTAGAATTCAAACTATTCTTTTTATTCAAACTAAGATCTTTATTCTTCTTACTCCTCCCAACTCCATTTCCTTTTATATCTGAAACAGAAACAGGAACCTTGTTAGTCTCTAACTTAGAAGGTGGTTCTTTTGTAGTACTCTTTGAAGTCTCACCCTTTTCAAAAATACTCGGCGGATATTCAGGACAATCAGAGTAAACAACTGTAGGTTTTGCAGGAGCATCAAATTCTGGATTGGTTCTTACCTTCCAGTTTGGATCATTGAACATCTGTTTATCACTTGAAGCATTTTTAAACATAGTAACTTTCAAATCATTGATCTCTATGCAAAGCTCTTGATTTACTTTTAAAGACTTTTCAAGTTTATGTTTGAGATAAAAGTTTTCATCTTCAACCTCATCAAGAGACTGTTGCAACAAGTCAATTTGCTTCATCAATTCAGATGTATTACTATCCCCAGAATTTGACCCCTTTAAATCAGAAACAGGATCAGAGTCTGATGCATTCATCATATAAGAGAATATCTCTTCAGTCATGGACTCAATAAACTCCGTTTTATCATTTTGAACACAAGATTCATTCGCGGTAGCAGTAACTTTTTCAACCTCTTCAGGAAGTAAAGGTTTAGAAGCAATGGGAGTTGAGACTGATGGTATAGTAGATGGATCAACATCCGATTCATACTCATCAAATTTGCATGCAGTCTCAGGTAGAACTGTGTTGGTGCTCACTGATTCTTTAGAAGGTGTGGTAAATAGTGATTCAAACTCAGTAAATTCGATCTTTCGAGTTGCATAGCTTTCGTTCAAATCACCATATGTAAAACCAACAGATTTAAAAAGATTTTGAGAATCAGTGTCACCAGACTTGTTCTTTCCCATTTCTTCTTGACCTTTGGTCTCTTCAGAAGGTTTAGGAGAACTTGCTCCACCAAAAGTAGCGCGAATGTCAGGAATGGGTTTTATTGTGGAGCCAAATTTATCAAAATTATATAGGTGCTCCGGTGCCTTTTTCAAAATTTCATTAATTGGCACACCCAAACTTGGTTTAAGTTTGTAAAACCTTTCGTCTTGGAGTTTATTGGTCAACAGATTTAATGTCTGTTCAGTCTGACCGCGTTTCATGTTAATGTCCTCCAGTTGCTTTATTTTGGTGTAAGCTTCATTTCTTTCTTTATAACAAACTTCAAATTTGATTTGAAACTCACCCTTTTCAGCATTAAGATTCACAAGATCTGTTTCCAAACCAGATATTTTTTCTTTTAAAGACTCTTTTTCAGATTTTAAATCATCTTTTTCCTTTTCCTTTTCTTCCACAACAACTTTTAAAATAGCATTTTCATCACGAAAGCTTAAAACAGATTGATGTGTAGAGCTAAGTTTGCCTTTCAGTAAAGCAAATTCATCTTTCATGCCATGTATTTGGACCATTAAAGATTCAATAAGTTCAGAATTTTCACTAACCTCAGAGTTTGCTTCTTCGGATTGTGTCTCAGAGTCTTCATCGTCACCTTCCAGCTTTGCCATGTAAGAAACTTGGGTGAAATGTGCTTGCTCCTCGTCATCAGAACTTTGGAACAGCCAGTTCTCTTCTTCAGCCATTAGTACTTTTCCTTCTTCAGCTTTCTTGGCAATCAATGACTTTCTTGAGTAGTACTCTGAGTTCTTCACTTTCTTGAATTTGCAGTCCCTTGAGAAGTGCCCAAATTTGCCACAGTTGTAGCATCTTCCTGGTTCATCCTTTTGCTCTTCTCGCTTCTCCTCTCTCTTTCCTTCTCTTCTATCTTCCTTCCGATCTTCTCGTCCTTCCTCTCTCCTTCCATGCCTCGGCTTGTATCGCATCTCAGACTTCTCTTTCTTATATCCATCATACTTTGGCTTTGAGTAAAATCTTTTCTTGCCAAAGCTCTTCTTGAATCGTCGCGTAATGAGAGCCAAGTCTTCAGAGAACTTTTGAATATCCGGATCAGAATCAACTTCCATTTCTTCATCGCTTGAATCAGAGTCAGAGTCAGTAACTTCAGTAACTAGAGCTTTAGATGCCTTTTTCTTCGACCTTGCAGAGGATACAGAACCTTTGCCGACTATGAGGGCCACAGAATCCTTCAGATGATTAGACTCATTATTCATAGATCTCACCTCATCCTCATGTTGAGCAAGAGTAGAGAAGATATCGGTGACATTTTCTCGAGCCATATTCTTCGACATCTGGAGGTTGATAGCAAAGTTCTTCCATTCTGGATTCAGATTCTTGATGAACTTGTAGTTTATCTCAGAAGCAGATTTGGCGATTTTGTTCCTCCGCAAGTCATTGAGAATAATGTTGTACCTATTGTAGGTATCTAAAAGCAGCTCTCCTTCTTTTGCATGAAATTCCTCGTAAGCATTTATGCACAGATTCTGCTTAGCTTGAATAGAAGCTTCACTTCCTTCAAACTGCCTTGCTAGTTCATCACAGATTCCTTTAGCAGTGCTCTGACTGTCGACACGATTGTAGATGTCGTTTGGAATTGCCATCGTCAGATAGATTAGAGCCTCTTCTTCTAACTTGAGCTGGTCTTTCTGCTTTTCAGTGAAGAACTGAACAGGTTTAGGAATCTCTCTATCAGGGATTTTAGGAGAGGAATCTGTAGCAGGTTGACCCTTTACTATGATCATTGGAGTTTTGGGACCTTCAATGATTATTGTCATGAACTCTCTGTTCTTGTGATTCAGAAACTGAATCATTCTTGTCTTCCACTGCTGATACTCATTTGCCACGAGGACAGGAGGTTTGACTTGAGAATCCATCGAGAGAAGCTGATTCGACATCTTAGTTGTACGGTTAGTAAATAGAGTTTTCTGTACCAAGACAACCAACTAGATGAGATCGTTAGAATCAAAAGTAAAGACTACACTCAAAAATTTTCAGAAAAAATAAATTTCCAAAAATAATCAAATGCAGTCCTCGCAAACAGTATAAAGCACTAATATCTATGAATAAAATACTGAAAAATTAAGAAGATTTTGATCAAGAGCAAATCTTTGTCCCCCTTTGCAGACTTAGCACGGGGGTCCCGCTTCGAAGAATGAACTGTACCGGTCGAAGGAAAGACCGGAACATGCAAGACACCGGTCGAATGGCAAGACCGGAGTAACAGGTATCCGGTCGAAGGGAAGACCGGAGTAAGCAAGTACCCGGTCGAATGGTAAGACCGGAGTAACAAGTACCCGGTCGAAGGTGCAAGACCGGAGAATACACGTATCCAGTCGAAGGGTAAGACCTGAGAACGTATCCGGTCAAAGGGTAAGACCGGTAGAGAGCTAAGACCGATAATATGCAAGACCGGAGTGGACAGTGAGTGTACCGGTCGACTACTATAGACCGATAAAGGTATTCGACCGGAAGTGGACTTAGACCGATAGAAACAAAGACCGATATGTTCGACCGGAATGTTCTTAATTTACCCAGAACGATGAACAACCCAGAAAGATCAACCCAGAAATCACTCAAATTGAAAGCAAAAATATGACTTTTGTACCCAGAAACATGTATCGAACAGTATTCAATCAAAATCAAAGATTAATTTCAACTTTCATGCATCGATTATGAAGAACACAGTGTTAACTTTTCACGAACCCAGAAAACTCAAAATCACAGATTCAATCACTTGTTAATCCACAATGCAATTAATCAAACAGATACTGTTCACTAGCATATATCGCATCTATTCATATCGATTTTAACCATAAAAGCATGTTAATTCACGAAATCAATTTTCACTCGATGAACAATAAAAAAAATTCGATGAACAGTAACTTCGCATGAATAGTGATTTTCGATGAATAGTGATTTTCGATGAATAGTAAAAAATTTGATTCTTTTGGCTCTGATACCAATTGTTATCCCAGATTTAATCTAGTTGGTAAATAATCAATCAAGTAATCAAGCAACACAATAATAATCAAGAGATATATAAATCAGAGTAACATACCAATCCCTTGAATAAACAATGAAACCTTGAGTGTTCTTGATACCCTTTGAATACAGAGAAACCTTCACCTCACTATAATATGATTATTGTAAATATGAGGATTAAACCCTAAAACTAATTAAACAAAACTTTAAATACCTAAGTCATATGGGCTTTAAGCTTAATAGGCTTGGGCCCAATAGCTTAATAACTATTGACTTATTACATAATAAACCCTCTAATTAACTTTAGCACAATTGCAGTTTAAACCCTTAACTTTAACTTTAATCTTGAATACAATTTATGATCCAACAAGGCCCGAAGCCCGTTTTGGCCCGGCCCGGCCTGGCCCAAGCCCGATTTTTGGCCATCACTACATGTGATAATACATGTGAGTGGACCTTGTGTTAGGGGTGTTTATGGGTTGAGTTGATCGGGTTGAAATTGCTTGAACAATTCAACCCAATGTTTGTGGTTTGAAAATTTTCAACCCAACCCAAACCATATACATTGCTCAGAGGTCGAGTTGATACTTTGGTACACTTAAATATTCTCCTAACTTATTTTCTCTACTCATAATTTCTTTTTCATTATCAACCATTTAGTACAACTTATTCATACTCCTTAAATCTGTAGTTTAACACATTCAATTAATTTTCTCAATTTACATATAGGGTTGGGTTCCGGTGAGAAGTTGAGGTTAACGTGAGAAACGTGAGAAGTGGTTATCGACCGCCGGATAATAAATGGATGCACATTACGATGAAATGCACCGAGATGCACCAAATCAATTCCTTTTTAAGGCGCAATTCATGAGAAGACATGAGATTAAAAGTGATCAACGTTTCAAATCCACTTCTCATGTTAACCTCAACTTCTCACACGATCCTCCACCTTTACTATTATATATATATATATATATATGTGTGTGTGTGTGTGTGTGTGTGTGTGTATGTGTTCACAATTATTAAACATATATATAAATGACTTACATAGAGATGGTGAATAGATTGAAAATATAAGTATATGAAGAGGGTACATGATAGTGTTATTGTGTACATATTAGTAGATACTCAACAATAATATTAAATCCAATAAATAAAAGGATACAGGGTTCGTAGGGTTGGGTTGGGTGGGGTTCAAATAAAAGTAACTCAATATCAATCCAATACCTACGTTTTGATGATTTTACAACTCGATTCGACATCGGATTGTTTCGGGTTGAGTTATTTCGCGTTGGGTTGGGTTGGGTTGGGTTGATCGGGGTTTTGAGCACCCCTACCTGGTGATGTGTGGACGACTTGGCCCATGACCTTGGTCACTCCAAAAGTCATCCATGTCTCTGATGGCAAGTTCTATTGATACTCCCTCCAACAAAAACCTACAATTTTTCCATACCTCTTCCTACACTAAAAGGCAAAAAAACACTCAAATCATTGCAATTAAATTTTCACTTTTGACCATTTTCATAATTTTAATTTTAACTCTTGTACTTTATAGTATAGATAGAGTAAACTCTAATGTTGGTCCTTGAGGTTTGATGATTTCTTTGAAAGTAGAACATGTAGTTTCGTAATTCAAGTTTGGGTCCTCATAGTTTGAATTTTGCTCTAAGAAGGACCTGGTTACTAACTCCGTTAAAAATCTCCGTTAGATGCAGGGATAAGTTCGTCCAACCATATTTTTGTCCTCTTATTGCACTTTTTTTTTGTTTTTTCCTTATTTTTACAAAAACATTAAACTCCAGTACCTGTTATACATTTAACTCTAATATATATATATATATATATATATATATATATATATACTATATCATAAAAGAGACATAAAAAACTCTTAATTACAACATTTTAAGCACAAAATACAACTAATTAAACTCAATTACTTAATTTACAATTTCATACTGCCTTGGAACAACTTATCCAAGCACAGTATCTCACATCATCATCTATTTGTGGAATGGATACTCATTTACTACACATGTTTTTTTTTCCGGAGCATTAAATAAAGAAAAAAGAAGGTTGATATGAATTAAAAATAAAATATAACGAGATACACTAATAAATTATCGTATTCTTTAAAATAAAAATATTCTGCAATATTTTCCAAATTAACCAAGTGCAAAGAAAATAAAATAGAAACGATGTAGATATAAAAATATTCTTCCATATTTTTAATATATTTATATTTAAATGTAAAATCGAAAATGAAAATAAAAGATTTTAAAATATTCTCTACATTCACTATAAATATATATAGTTTCTCTATGTATCATCCGAGTACAAGAAGAAGATGAACGGTCGGGTGTCAATGGCGGAACCTGCAACTGAACAAAAGGTATTCCACTATATTTTTGTTTCTTTGAAAAACTACTTTTTTATATTTTATTTTATTTACTGAGGATTTGTTTATATTTTTCAAAACCCACAATCATATTTTTCGAAATAGGGGAATAAGATATATATACATATATGTATTTTTATCGACTAATACTATGAGGTCTTGAAGTCAATAGTCAGATAAATTTTCAAGTGGTACTGAGTGAATTTGAACTATACCAGTTAAGTTGTTGGTTACAAAAGATAGAAATCATTTATTTTCTTTGTCATATTTGATGTGGGTTGAATGTTGTTAATTAATCTACAGATTTATACGTTCAAAGTGATTGTCAAGTGTTGTCGAGGAGGTTTCAGAAAAATTGCAAAATTTGTAAAAACATATGTTCATAAGGAGAAGAAACAAAAGTCACGTTGCAAGTGGGGAAAAGAAAAGAAATGTGACACGAAAGCTTTTATGACACATAAAGACGAAGCTCATGTGAAGACTGAAGTTGATAAAAGAATTTGTAGAGATATATTATGTACGACTCACTATCAAAGACCAATCATCATGTCATCATCGTCAACCAATAATCTACCACTATCACCACTGTTTCCACAACAACCTGATATGAAATTTTATCACCATCAAAGGTGGATGATGTATTCTCCACCACCTGCACCATCATTGTGGTATGGTAATTACCATGGGATGTCGTCACGATATGGTTACTGAGTTTGAAGATGATTAATTGAATGAAGTAAAATTCTTGATATTACAATGTAAAGTGATTAATTGAATATTTTAACAAAATAGTTAATTATTTAAAAATTCATTTTCTAGTTTATACTGTATGTTATATATTTTTATTTTCGTCGTTTTATTTCTAATCAATTTTATTTTTATTGCACCAGCATTATAAATTAAATACCTTGTTGTCTTTGTTAAATTATTGGAATATTTTCAAGAAAAGTTTTTATAATATATATTAACTTGTAAAGTACCAACAAAGTCGTTGAAAAGTTTATTTAGTTGTTAACTTTAAAGGTTCAGACCATGTAGGATAGGTAGAATAAAACTCATTTCTCAAGTTATTACGTTTCATTTATATTCACCAATCATATAAATACATATTATTGAATTGAGAATATGAACTTAAATTAAATAAAATAAAAAATATATAAAATCTGACGTGTATTAATTTCATTGATGGAATTCTAGGACGTGAGATTTTTATCCGGATAAGTCGGTTTGATTGTTTGAACATCCACAATTACTGGGAAAGAATAGAGAAAATGGATATTTTAGGTATGGTTTTTTTACTCCAATGGATTCTTCAAAACCTTTCTCTAAAATAAAGAAAGTAGGAGAAAGAGTAAAAAAAAAAATTGAAAGAATTCCCCAAAAATAATTACAATAAGAGAACAATATTATTTAATATATTTTTATCAATAGGAAACTTTGAAATTAAATTTGTTGAGAGAAATAATATTTTATAAGATAGAATAAAAA
This sequence comes from Arctium lappa, assembly GCA_023525745.1. NCBI lineage: Eukaryota > Viridiplantae > Streptophyta > Magnoliopsida > Asterales > Asteraceae > Arctium > Arctium lappa. The sequence continues at coordinate 66,770,963 of CM042051.1, forward strand.
ATTTTAATAATATAATCAATCTGGAATATACTTTATTTTTTTTAAAGATTTAGTGAAAAAAAAATGTAACACCCTAAAAAAATTCAATCAACTAAAAATTGAAATTTTGGCAAAATGACGACTAAAACACGATTATCCAAAATCAACCTGTAAGGATAAACTTCAACATATAAAACGCCTCAAAAGGGCAACCGCAACTTCCCAATAGTTTGGAATAATTCGCACCATAATAGGTTGGCTGAAGAAAGAATACAACACAAAATACAACAACCTAATTAATCTAGAAGTAACTCAAAACTAGATTAAAATGGGTGTTGCTAATCCACCAAAAATCCCTCTTCGCACAAATACCCAAAAGACCGGCACTCCAAGATTCCTTACGTGCCCGGTTGACAAGTACGACCACCTAATTTCCACCACGAATGGAATCTGTTAGGAAACAACAACCACAACAAGTGTTAGGACAAGACCTAGTGAAATCACATAAATTATAAAGCATAAGCATAATAATATATAATGGTATCAATGTTACCGAACTCCTTTGTCTCACTAATTTTGATTCCCGCCGCAACCATGTTCACCAAACCTGAACATATCTATACAAGAGATATCTTTTGAAAATACGGGGGAGACCCGTCCCCATCGGGGTGACATATTCACGTGAGTGGAGTCACCCTTGATGTTAACGAATTGTGTCAGGATCGAATTCTCAACAAGAATTATGAATACTCAGAAACAATATCAACGAAGTTTGCGGAATAACACTTTGATATTCAATAAAACAGTAAACAAACAGTGTATATGATTAACAACTTGTAAACTTGTATTGAATGATTAAAATCACAAGATTACACACTCAACCTCAATCTTGAAGAACAGACTCTTTCAAGACGAATTCTACTTCTCTAGAATTAGGAACTATGCCCAGAGGTTGATTCTCTCTAAAACAAAAACTTAGAATTAACTTTCTAAACTATTCTATCAAATCTATACATATACTAAACAAAAGATAATTACAATAAATAAAATATCTTCCATGAATATCTTCAGTATATCCAGCTGTCACTCTTGTAATTCGGATCTCCATCTCATAAGCTGCATTAATCATCTTGGAAGTATTAACTTAGTTTTGGCAGCATTAACTACTAAGCAGCACTAACCTCTAGCAGTACTAACTAGCTAAGCAGTACTAACTTTGATCAAGCAACACTAACTTTGACCTGCAGTATTAATTCTACTAGAAGTAGTAATACCTAGCAGTATTAACTTTTGAAGTCCTCTAGCAGTAGTAAATCTGAACTAGCATCATTAATCATACTTAAGCTTTTCTTCAGTTCCCAACAATCTCCCCCTAACTTGACTTTTAGGAAGAGAAGTCAAGTTCTTCAGATCTTCTTCAAGATGCTCCCAAAACTCCATCATGGCCTAAATTCCAGTATTTGCATCCAACCCCAAACTCTGATTGATTGTTCTTTGGATCAAATATTTAGCCATTTCTGAATCTGGAATACATCCTAGCTTCTTCTTCAGCATGGCATGAAGCTTTAATCTGCTATGGTTGTACACTCTATCCACTAGGAAGTACTCAGTGTGATTTAAATCCAAAGTCACTGCATATACTCCACTAGTTTCATATAGAGTCCAATTGTTGACTGATTTGAACACATTCCTGATCACATGCTCTACTTCATCAGGCTTGAACATCATACATAGATACTCCATCACCAGTTTTGTAATTGAAATCTCTGGAGCTTTCAGTATATCTGCATACAACTTCATTCCTATCTCAAACATTTCTTCAAGATCTGACCTAGAGCATGTTCTTACAATCTTTGCCCAAGTATTGAACACCTCATACTTTTCATCCTTCCTTTTGAGCCTTATGTATTCCTTTCCATCCACTGTCAATGTATCCCAGAGAATAACCTCAGGAGGCTTAACTCCTACAGGTTCTGCTGAAATTGGTTCAGGCACTTTGTCCATCACTACCATATACATATTTACATAATCTGTACTTGATGGCTCTTTCTGTTTAGATGACTCAGGTGCCCCTTCTTCTTCAGCAACCTTCTCAGCCTCTCCTTCAGCTATTCTAGGCTTCTTGGTTGACTTTCTCCTTGCCATCATCTTGGTTCTCTTTAAAGTCCTTAGACTTTCACCCAGAGTGGATTCTTTCTTTGGTGGTGTTTCTTGCTCATCTGGAAAAGGTTTTTCTATCATGAAATCATTGCTTTCTTTCATTCTCTTCTCCATCTCCACCCTGGCAGTTTCATTCCCTTGAAGCTTGGTCATTTCAGAATTGTACAGCTCCTTGATCTGCTCAAATGTCATCTTGGAGAACATTTCCTTTCTGACTCCTACAGCACCCTTAAGAAAAATTATCATCTTGTTTCTCTCTTGAGCACCAAGGAAAGTCTTTGAGGGTTGTCTCTTCTTTGCAGCTGTTTTTATCACCACATATTTCTTCAAAGATGTTGCTTTCTTCTGTGCAAGTTCAGTTGCCAGGCTTTGTTGATAGGCTTCATTCAGTTCAGCAGCTAGAGCCTTTGCCATCTCCCTGTCCTTTTCAACCTGAACCCTTTCTTCCTTTTCAATATCAGCCTGCATCTTCCTGGCCAAAGCTTCATCTGATTCAACCAACCTTTGCTTTTTGACTGGTTGATCAGATTCCACCATTTTTGCTTTGCCTTTGTCTTTGTTCACCTTCTTTTCTACATTTGTTTTCTTGATCAATTCCCCTTATTCTTTGATGACTACTCCTTTGGTCTTTGAGGTGACCTTGGGAGTATCATGCTTGGCTTTAAGTAAGGTTTCTGCAATCTCCAGCTCTGTTAGAACTTCTTTCACTGTTTCTGCTGCTTTGCTTATTTCAGCAGTACTAACCATTTCTGTTGCTTTACTTGAACTAGCAGCATTAATGGTTTTTGTTGCTTGCTCTGTTACTGTTGCTTTCTCCCCCTCAACATCAAGTTCCTCTCTCTTTTCTGGAGCATCTTCCCTGTTGACATCAGCTTCTGACTCCCCCTTTTTGGGAGCATCAGTCACTGGTTCCCTTCTTTTAAGCACAAATTGCCTGCTCTTCTTTTTCTGGAGCAATCTCTTTACCATATTCTTCAGTTTGGAAATCTGAGCTTGTTGAGACAGGACTATTAGTTTCAGCTCTTCGATATCTTTTCCTTGGTTGATCACATCCCTGTTGATGTTGGCCATTGTGTCCATCAATTCAAGATAGTCATATCTATCCTCACCTTCTCCAGGAGTGTTACCCCCTTTTGAAGGATCATGGGATCTTTTAGTAGTGGAAGCCTTCTGCCTAGCAAAAGCACTTTCCACCCCCATGGTTTCTTGGCACCTGGGACCTTCGAATGATTGCTCATTCAAAGTTGCCATGGGGGAGGTCTTATTTATGTTACCATTGTCCTTCTCTGTGCTAGCAGAAGTAGTGGCAGCCTCAGCACCCATATACTCAACCCTCTCCTCAGTGAGCACCTCCTTGGGGTTGGGAGACACCCCTGTGGTTTCCCTGTGGATATTTTCTAATGGAGAATTCTCCATTAGAGGGCTTAAAGGCTCAATGGGTGATGGTACAAGAAGGGAAGGAGCCTTCTTTACCTGTTTCCTTTTGTAAGTTTGGGTAATTGGAGAAGTTGGTTTGTCAAGAAGAGACTGAGGAATTGATTTAGAGTGGGAAGGTTGGGATTGGCTAGCAGTGGGATGGTCTAATGGGGGCCTTGACCCTGCTGCCATACCTTCATCAGTGTGGGACACCACCATCATTGTAGAGAACAATGGGGTGTCAACTCCTTCCGAGTCCAATGGAGATCTTTTCATGTTTGAAAAGACCTTACCTTTGGGGATTTTTGGTACATATACCCCATCAAAATGAGGCATATCCGTCAATTCGTGGGTGATAACTTCTTGGACAAACCTGGGGTACATATAAAAACTCATTTTGCTTCCCAAGTTTGAGACAAGATCATTGAAAATCATTTTAGAAAAATTGTACTTTCTGGCAGTGGCCAAGCACACCAAAGCATAAGCAATGGTGCTATTGAACTCACTCCAGCCAGTAGTCTTTTTGGAGATACAATGCATAAGAGTATGGACAAAGAAACGCCATTGGGGTGAAAATTTAGCTTTTGAGAACTTGAACACACCCAATGGGCCTCCATACCCCATTCTTGTAAGAGTATAAAACAGTTCATCATTAGAGATAGATGAGATACAAGTGGCATCGTCTAGACGTAGACTGATGCGGATTACCTCTTCAGTAACTATCAACGGTTTTTCACAGACCCTTGTCTTGATCATTTGCGCACCATTCTCAACAACAATGGTGGCATTTGCCCAGAATTGCCTTTGATGCTCGATGTAGATTGATGGTGATACAGTGAGAGCATGGGCAATATGGCTTGTATTGAGGAAATCCACAATCTGGTGGAAACCAGCGGCCTGTTTGGGCTTCTGTAACATCGCGATTTCATTGTGCTCGTCTATGAATGCCATTGATGCCATTGATCTTGAAGGTTCTTGCCTGAAAACTTGGAACTTGAGAGAGAAAGGGTTTAGAGCGCAAGTGAACAGTATGCAAAGAGTCGTTATGAACTTTTTAGGCGGGCAAAGGGTATTTATAGTATTCGGGACATAAGCAGTATTAACCTAGAGCAGTAGTAACTAACAAGCAGTATTAACTGAAAGCAGTATTAACCACTAGCAGTATTAACTAACTAGCGTTATTAACTGAGAGCAGTATTAACCACTAGCAGTATTAACTAAATATCATTATTAATTGAGAGCAGTATTAACCAATAGCAGTATTAACTAACTAGCAGTATTAACTGAGAGCGGTATTAACCACTAGCAGTATTAACTAAATAGCAGTATTAATTGAGAGCAGTATTAACTGAGCACTGGCAGTATTAAAACTGTACTGGCAGTATTAACCATACTTACTCTTTTAAGCTTGTGATGAACTGAGTACTGCTATATATTCCCTGAAAAGGAAGATTAGTAACACCAAGAATAAACAATATACAGGTATTTAACCACTTTTTGATAGGGTGCTTATTCAGAGTTGATCATTCCCACACTTGTTACCAAGAAAGTGAATCTACCCACATCAAAGGCTTTGGTGAACAGATCAGCAAACTGGTTATCAGTATGAACTTTTACAACTTGAATAAGTTTCTTTTCATTGCAGTCTCTTATGAAGTGATACCTGATCTCAATGTGCTTTGTCTTTGAGTGCTTGACAGGATTATTCACAATGCTAATAGCACTGCTATTATCAATAAAAATTGGAGTGTGTAGAAAGGTTACCCCATAGTCCAGCATTTGATTCTGAATCCATAAGACTTGAGAACAGCAACTTGCAGCTGCTATGTACTCTGCCTCTGTTGTAGATGTGGACACTGTGGTTTGTTTCTTGCACTGCCATAAAACTAGTCTTGCACCCAAAAACTGACATCCTCCAGAAGTATATTTTCTGTCCAAGTTTGCTCCACCTAGATCACTGTCTGAGTATGCAAGTACGTCAAAAGATGAGTCATGAGGATACCAAAGTCCCAATCTGGGCTGCCCTTTGAGATATCTGAATATCCTCTTAACAGCTTGATAGTGAGATTGCTTTGGCCTAACTTGGAATCTTGCACATACACAGACTGAAAACATTATATCTGGCCTAGAGGCTGTAAGATACATGAGAGAGCCAATCATGGATCTATAATGATGAACATCCATATCCCCCCCCTCAAGATCTGCTGTTATCTGCTTGTATGTCTCCATAGGTGTGCTGGCAGGTTTTGAATCTGAGAAACCAAAATTGGTTAGAATATCCTGCACATACTTGGACTGACTGATAAAAATACCATCTGACTTCTGTTGAACTTGGAGTCCAAGGAAGAAAGTAAGTTCCCCCATGGAACTCATTTTGAATCTTTGATGCATTAGTTCCTCAAACTCCTTGCACATATTGTCTCTTGTGGATCTAAAGATAATATCATCAACATAGATTTGGACCAGCAAGATATCCTTCTTCTTTCTCTTGATGAATAGAGTCTTATCAATGACTCCTCTTTCAAAGCCATTTTCCAAGAGATATGATGACAGAGTGTCATACTATGCTCTTGGTGCTTGATGCAGTCCATAAAGTGCTTTCTTTAGTTTGTATACTTTGTCTGGATAGCTTGGGTTTTCAAACCCTGGTGGTTGACAGACATATACTTCTTCTTCAATTGAGCCATATAGAAATGCACTTTTGACATCCATTTGATAGACTTTGAATTTCATATAAGAAGCATAAGCCAGGCATAATCTAATTGCTTCTATCCTGGCTACAGGTGCAAATACTTCTTTATAATCTATTCCCTCTTCTTGTGTATACCCTTGAGCCACGAACCTTGCTTTATTTCTTATTACTATGCCTCTTTCATCTCTCTTATTCCTGAAGACCCATTTTGTTCCTATTGCTCTTTGGCCTTTAGGAAGGTCTACCAGATCCCAAACATCTTGCAGCTTGAATTGCAGTAGCTCTTCTTGCATGGCTTCTATCCAACTGGACTCTTTCATAGCATCATGTGCCTTCTTAGGCTCAAGCTGGGATAAAAAGCAAGAGAGCACTGTATGTTGTTGGTCTTACATTTCTTGCAGCCTGCTTTGATTTCTAGTCATCATAGGAGAAGATATATCTCCTATTACCAGCTGTGGAGGATGATTCTTTTGAGTTCTGGTGTGATGACTAGGTTCTTCATTAAGTCCCACCTCTAGATTAGAGTCATTCAACTCAACTGAGGTGTTTTCAGCAGCTACTTCTGGGTCTTTATCTTCTTGACTCTCCTCATCTCTACTTTCTTCTTCACTCTGATTTGGTCCAGTAGATGGTTCCTTTTCACAATCTTCAATAGAATCCACTGTAGGTATGGGAAAGATCACAGATTGAGATAAACTGTCTTGAACTTGTGTAGTCCCTGATCCTCCACACCCTGAACCTGCATAATCATTACTACTGAAACCAAAAGAGTTAGTTAGTGAATTAATGTCAAACAGCCACTGAGGACCAGACCCAATAGGATTTGGCATGTTCTCATTGCATTTGACATTGTCACTTTCTTCAATTATTCTAGAAGAAGAGTTAAAAACTCTGTAAGCCTTACTCTGAGATGAGTAACCAACAAGAAATCCATCATCTGCTTTGCTATCAAACTTACCTAAGTGAGATTTGGTATTGAGAATTGTACAAGGACACCCAAAAGGTTTGAAAAATCCAATAAAAGGGTTTTCTTTTATTTAAAAGCTCATATGGGGTCTTGTTCTTTGGCTTGACCACTAGAACTCTGTTTTGGACATAACAGGCAGTATTAACTGCTTCAGCCCAGAAGGTAATTGGCAGTTTTGAATCAGCCAACAGAGACCTAGCAGCCTCTATTAGTGTCCTATTTCTCCTCTCAACAACTCCATTCTATTGAGGAGTCCTAGGGGCATTATATTGTCTCTCAATGCCTTTCTCTTCACAAAAGGTGTTTAGATCAAGATTTTTAAATTCAGTCCCATTGTCTGATCTAATGACTTTTACTCTTTGATTAGTTTGGTTTTCAATTCTTAGGATAAAGGATTTGATCAGTCCACTTGTCTCATCCTTAGTCCTTAGAAAATATACCCAGGTAAATCTAGAGTAATCGTCAACAATAACTAAGCAGTAAGATTTCTTGCCTATACTCATAACATTTGTAGGACCAAACAGATCCATATGTAATAACTGGAGACAAGAAGAAATTGTATTTAACTCTTTGGTCTTATGAGAAGTTTTGTGTTGTTTGCGTTTAAGACAAGCAACACAATGATCATTACATGAAAAGACTTTTGATGGTAAACCTCTTACAAGGTTGTTTTTAACAAGTTTGTTCATTGTCTTGAAGTTCATGTGACACATCCTTCTGTGCCAAAGAGAGGATTCATCCACAGAAGCTTTAGAAACAAGACAGTTCAGGGATGAATCACTAGAAACATTGTCCATATCTAGACAATAAACATTGTCCTTTCTTGGAGTTCTAAGTAGTATCATGCTTTCATCAACTACTTTGAACCCTGGAGCAAGGATCATACACTCTGTATTAGTAAATAATATGCTATGTTGTTTGTCACAAACCTGTGATACACTTAACAGGTTGTACTTCAACTGATCAACATAGTAGACATCCTTAAATGTCATCTTACCTTTTGTAACATTACTTTTTCCACTTATTTTACCACCAGTAAGATTATCTCCAAAAGCAACATGTCCTCCATTGATATGCTTGAAATCCTGAAGGAATGACATGTTGCCTGTCATGTGCCTAGAGCAACCACTATCAACATGCCATATGCTCTTTCCCTTGAGCTGTTGGTTGCCCTACACATAAGATAAATAAGTTAGTATGAATTAGGAACCCAAGCCAAAGTGGTCTTGGGTACCCCTTTCTCATCAAAATACTTGCATTCTTTCTTGACAAGATTTTTAAACTTTGACTCCTCATTTCTGGAGTACTTTGTCACAATGATAGGTTTAGAAACATATTTGCTAGAAGCAGTACTGGTTTTAGAAGTATTAACTGCATTAGCAGCACTTGCATGCTTAGCAGTACTAAACTTGTTAGAAGTAGTAACTGTATTAGCAGCAGTAACTGTGTTAGCAGTATTAATCTTTGAAGAGGTACTAACAGTATTAGCAGCAATAAAACTTGCAGAAGTACTAACAATGTCAACAGCACTAACATTGCTAGCAGCAGTATTGCTTCTAGCAGTACTATTACTGTCAGCAACACTATTTGCATTAGCAACACTAACAGTTTTAGTACTTTTAGGAATCCACATCTTGACACTGTCTTCCACATTCTGTTTCTTCATGTGGCTTTTAGATTTAACACCCTTCTTAGACACATGGTTCTTTTCTTTCTTCCTATAACCAAAGGGTTTTTGATTAGGTCTTTGAAGGTTAGACCTTTGGTTCATAGGATTGAAATAGCAATATTTGGCAATGTGATTAAGCTTTCCACAAATAAAACAGGGTTTTGGTCTATTGATTTTACTCAGATCAATCCCTTGTTTTTGTGCCCATTGATTGTTCCAGTTTCTCTGATTTCCCCTTGGTTTATCATGTTTTTGGGGCTCAGATTTATTTCATGCACACTGCTTGCAAGAAATAGGGTTCACAACAGTGGTCTGCTTATAGTGAACCTTCTTGTTCTTTCCCTCAGTCTTCTCTATCTCATTGGACTTGACCCAATTCTTTCCACATCCCTCATTGGTAATTATATGGTTTTCTATAGGAATCTCACCACTCACAGTGTTGTTCTTATTCTTGACAACTTCTTTCTCAGATTTATCTATAACAACTACTTCATCTAAGGGATCAATCTCAGTGGCTCCCTCAGGTAGGTCCTTCCTATCCTTTGTTTCTAACAAATCTGAACTAGGAGGAATGTAGTTGTTGTTATAGGGTGGTGGTGTGGTATTGTACCCTATTCCTCTTCTCAGTTTATCATGAATCTGAGATTGTAGTAAAGAATCCATTGCTTTAGAAGCATTGGAAAACTTTTCTACATCTAGCTTGACTTTAGCTAGTTCTCCTCTTAACTTTTCACTCTCCTCTTTGGATCTGGTCAGTTGAATTTCTAAGTCATTCTTCTCCCACTTCCAGTAGTTTGTGTCATAAGAGTGTTGAAGCTCATTGGCTTGAAAACCCTTAATTTGCTCTTCAAATCTCTCAACAATCCTCATATAATCTTTTATGTCCTTTTCCAATCTCTTAAGGTCATCACTCATGTTCTGGTTGTGATCCCTATACCTTCTAACAGTGTTAATGCAATTTGGAGAACAAAGATTGGAGGTTACCTCTGTTGGGAGATCAGACACCTCTGCCATTAGAGCTTGGTTTTGAATGGCCTCTTCAGCTTGATCACTCCAATCAAGCCCCATACCTTGTTGAGAGACTAGGGCTTGTGCAGAGTTTCTGTTATTATTGAAGCTTCCAGATTGAGCTTGTTGGTGGTTATTATTTTGAGACATTCCACTTCTGTATTCTCTAGCAAAGTGTCCCTTCTGATGGCATTTATAGCATTCCACCTTTGACTTATCAAATCCTGCTCCATCTTCTCTTCTTTGGTAGAAGTTGTTCCTCCCAGTTCTTTTGATGAACTTCTTAACTCTCAAAGAGAGCATGGCCATCTGCCATTTAATGTCCATCTCTTCAAGATCATCTGGATGGAGTTGTTCCAAGTCATCATTAATAAGAGAAGAGTTTCCATGACTGGACAGAAAGGCTTCAAATACAGTTTTAGTGCCTTTCTCTTGATTTGCTCCATTGGCAGCACTAACTGATTCAGGATTGGAAGTAGAATCAATTGATGTTGAAAGGAGTGCAACATTGTGAACATATCCAGAAGGCCTCTTCTTAGCCTTTACCTCAGATTCAAAAACTCTTAGATCATTATATAGATCATCAAGTTCCTTTTCTTCCAGTTGATCATTCTGTCTGAAAGACACAGTATACATGGTCCATTCATCACTCAGGGACCTTAGGAACTTCCTGTTTAGATCATCTTGATCAATTTGTACTCCCACTGTAGCCAGTTCACCAATAAGCTTGTTGAACTTGTCAAAAGTTTGAGTCATGGACTCATTCTTGGTTGACATAAAGTTCTCATATTGTTGCTTTAGAATGGCTTTCTGATTTCTCTTGGTACTTTTGGTACCTGAGAATCTCTTCTCTAGAGCATTCCAGAGCATCTCTGCATCAGTGCAGTTGCAGAACTGATGTTGATATTCATTGGGAATAGCCAAGAGCAAAGTGCTCAAGGCGTTCATCTCTGTCTGTCTAATCTTTCTTTCAGCATCAATTTTTGGTGGAGTTCTCTTTCCATCTGCACCAATCTTTCCTGCTTCAGAAGGGCCATTCTCAATGATGTCCCACATAGAATAGTCAGTGAGAAGTATGTATTGCTTGATTCTGATCTTCCACATATCGAATTCATTGGGTCTGAGCATTGGAACCTTTGAGACCAGAGTACTGTTTGATTCTGCAAAGTTTTCCATGATGAATGAATAGATGTTTCTGAGAGAACAGGCTCTGATACCACTTGTCAGGATCGAATTCTCAACAAGAATTATGAATACTCAGAAACACTATCAAAGAAGTTTGCGGAATAACACTTTGATATTCAATAAAACAGTAAACAAACAGTGTATATGATTAACAACTTGTAAACTTGTATTGAATGATTAAAATCACAAGATTACACACTCAACCTCAATCTTGAAGAACAAACTCTTTCAAAACGAATTCTACTTCTCTAGAATTAGGAACTATGCCTTGAGGTTGATTCTCTCTAAAACAAAAACTTAGAATTAATTTTCTAAACTATTCTATCAAATCTATATATATACTAAACAAAAGATAATTACAATAAATAAAATATCTTCAGAATATCTTCCATGAATATCTTCAGTATATCCAGCTGTCACTCTTATAATTCGGATCTCCATCTCATAAGCAGCATTAATCATCTTGGAAGTATTAACTTAGTCTTGGCAGCATTAACTACTAAGGAGCACTAACCTCTAGCAGTACTAACTAGCTAAGCAGTACTAACTTTGATCAAGCAACACTAACTTTGACCAGCAGTATTAATTCTACTAGAAGTAGTAATACCTAGCAGTATTAACTTTTGAAGTCCTCTAGCAGTAGTAAATCTGAACTAGCAGTATTAATCATACTTAAGCTTTTCTTCAGTTCCCAACAAATTGCACCTCATGTCCCGGTCCTAGTTCCCATGCCATCACGACATCACAACCTCAAACCATAAACATTGCCTTTATTGCCTACTCCGTCGAGTTACACCTCAAGGTCTTAAGGGACATTATTGCCTATTCATTTCTAGACGAGTTACACCTCAAGGATCCTCAACCCCCTATTGCCTACTCGCTAGTGAACCACAACGACCCACACAATAGGTCCAAGTAAACTTGTAGCTACGTCCTCGTGCACAAGGAGTAGTATTCACAATTATCAAGCATTAAAATTTAGATAAGCATTTATAAACATAGACGCCCTTCTTCTCTACAAGTACTCATCATAATAACCATATAAAATTCTAGCCGATAAGTTCCACATTTTCCTTTATAAAAGTCAATAAATTCCACTTATCAAAACCATACATACATCACACTCCCATGTATTTGATCATAACTGATTTAGCTATCCACATTGCATATTATTGAAAGTTATCAGCAGTTAGGTCAAATCCCTAGGAATAAGGGTTTCCTCGTTTGTAAAGTAAACATCCCTCAAATCAAGTTCTAATGATGTCTAGATGCCATAATGAGAAATCTTTAGGGTTTATGAACCACACACCCCATATAGAGTTTACAAGATGAAACACTACAAATTAGGTCAAAACTTCTAGATAGACACCACACATGTAAAGATGTAGGATAATGTGATTTAGCAAATAAGTAAAATAACATTTAAGGAGTAGAGACTCACAACTAGGGTTTGTAGAGAGAAAACCCAAAAATGGTAGGTAGGTTGAGAGACTTGCTTTACTTCTTTGAAACACCAATAGCACCAAGTAGTAACTAAAGAGTTCAATCACTTCTTGCGATCAAATAAATGCTAACTAATGATTTGGGGTAATGAATGAGGTGAGAACGTATGAATGTGCGTGTGAACACACAGATGTTAAAATGTTGTGTTCTTGAAAGGCAGATGGGTATGAACACATGTATTCATGTAGAGAATACCTCATATGAATTTGACTTTAGTTTTTTATGTTTCTCAATTTTTTTCCTTTTCAAGTTTGGTGTTTTAATTACTGAATACTTGTTTTTACGTAATTAAAATAACTATCAACAAGTTTAGCCCTTGAAAGATTTGAAATATACCGTTGTATAAATTTTAGGACTATAAATGAATCGAACGAATACGAACAGAGATTTGTTCATATTCGTTTGTTTTAAATTAATCAAACAAACGAACAAACATGAAGAGTAAACGAACAACCTTTTTTGTGTTTATGTTCGTTCATTAAAGCATGTGTTTGCGTGTTCATGTTAAAATTCTAAACGAACGTAAATGAACGAACATAAATAAACGTAGATAAACATAAACGAACGAACAAAGACGAACAAATGTTGCATGTACGTGTGAACACACAGATGTTCATATGTTGGGTTCTTGAAAGGCAGATGTATGAAGACACGTGTTCATGTAGTAAGAATTAAATTTGTATAAACAATGCATTAAATTCGTTCAAGAATATTCGGTTACAATTTTTGTTTTATGGAACATTAATGAGACGATTAATGTGATGTAAAAGAATGGGGGGATTAATTTCCCAAATTACCCTTAACCACATGTGTTCACATGACCGATAATGAAATAAACCCTCATTTATTAATTAAAAATTTAGTTTTAATCTCAATCATCCAATCTCAAGATGAATGGTTTAGATTAGTTTACAAAGTTAATAACAAAACTAAGGTTAACAAAAGAACTAGGCCCTATATATATATATATATATATATATATATATATATATATATATATATATATATAAGGGGAGCGATCAAATGGAAACTACACTAATTTTGAAAACCGTGGAAACCCTCGATTTCATTGGTTAAATTAATGAAATTGTTTCATGAAATTGTTTAATTTGATGAAATTGTTTCATATAATTCTTTTATTGATGAAATTGTTGCATATATTTGTGTTTTTTATGTAAAAATAAAAAAGTTTCATCAGACTGCGAAAATACATAAAACAATTTCATCAAAATGAGAAAAATAGATGAAACTATATAAAAACACAAATATATGAAACAATTTCATTAACAAAAGAATCATATGAAACAACATTGATCATATTAAACAACTTTATAAACCAATTTCATTAATTTAACCAATGAAATTGACGGTTTCCAAAGTTTCCAATCTAATATGGTTTCCAATTGAAATCACCTCTCTCTCTCTCTCTCTCTCTCTATATATATATATATATATATATATATATATATATATATATATACTAGTTGTGTACCCGTGCGATGCAGCACGGGTTAATCACAATTCTGAAATATTGGTTTAGTCCTGAATTATGTTTATCTATCACTTTCGATTTTATTTCATGAGTTTGCTTGGTGTATTAGCAAGATATCTTGGAAAAATAACTGCATGAGTATTGAACTTCCAAACCCATATAATGAAAACTTATTACAAAATTTGAAATTCTTGACTAAACAAACATAAATACAATCATCTGCAAATAATGCATATCCATATATCGAATGTCTTTTAGTTTTCGTGAAGCAGTCATCCGTGAATATGTCCTGCAAAAAACACGCAATGATTTTAATAGAAACATATTGTACCACATGTGTAATAATATAAATCTTTATTATACCAAATGTGAATATTTTTAACTTACATGTTGATCACTTAAAAAATGTCGTCTTTGATTCATAACATCTTCCCAAACAAACTCCACACGAACACATGTCAAGCTCCATCGTGCATGTACGTGTTATAGCGATGCAAACACGTCAACAGGTAAATGTTTAGTAAACAACCCAAAAAAAACATCTAAAACAACTTCCAAACACATCCAATTGAATCTTTTAACAACCTCGGAAATCATGCTTCTAAAATGAACTTTCAAACCAAACCAATATCCATTGAACCTACAAACCAAAACAATAGATCTTAATGGATCATATTTAACTCTTATGTTTAATATTTCTAAAATTAACCGTGTACAAAATCCATATTTCAATCACCGAAATTGAAACCATATCGAAGCGTAGATCGGAAACCAAAATCAAAGCATTAGGTAAGGAATAGTGACGAGGAGAAACCAGATCGGAACCACCGTCTTCTTCCGATATACAACCCAAATCGAAACCTGCGGGCGAGGAACATAAATACACCATCAACCAACCGAATCGAAACCATTAACCAACCGAATCTGGTTTTGAATTTTGAATTTATTTAAGATGATGAAAATGCCAGATCTGGTTTTGAATTTTGAATCGAAACCAGCAGGTAAGGAGAAATTAAGCAATTTGAGTTACAATCTTTACCATTGATTTCTAAACAACCTACTTCAAAAATGCCAAAACAACATACCTGAAGGATCCAAAGCAGCAGGCAACCAATAATGGAATTACATACCAAAGCAGCAATCGTTGAGAGCAACAGAATGAAGGATGTGAAGCAACAACTTTTGAGAGCAGAACCAAGAACTAAATTTGAAGGAACCCATATTAAGAATAACAACAGTAGCAAAAATAAAATTTAATTGAATCCAACATAGAAAGTCAAAGTTGTCACCAAATCTCAAGAAAATTAGTCTCATAGAAGCAACCAATAGATGACAACATCATACTAAATTAAATGATAACAACAAACTAAGGGGTCGTTTACACAGTAAGAGTAGACACATTCACTTAATTTACCTGGTAATATTTTAGTATATTAAAACAACTTCGTATACAGTAATTTATCTGATAAGGTAAAGTGACCCGGTAAGTGCACGTTTAGTAAACAACCCCTAACCCGATGTGAATGTTTCAATAGAAAGTTAAACTAATATATACTCTCTAAAATTCGAATAAACTCTACATACTCAACTTCTCAATTAGAAATCCATTTTTCTTTAAGTTTAGTAGACGACTCCTTAGGCTACATAAAGTTTAGTTATTCAAGTAACAAACTAAAAAAAATTCTTGCAAGTATCATATGACTCAAAACATAAAAATATGACCACCCTTTGTATGCCTCTAGCTGTACTTGGGGAAAAAAAGGTTCGCTTAAATGAAGAGGACAAAGTACTTAGGAATTGATTGCCATTTAAACAGAAAAGACAAACAAACCTTGTCAAGAACACAACTGGCTAACGTGTTTTTTTAGCATTTACCCGAAGTATGAAATAATATCAGGAATAACACTTTTAATAATATCAAAGAAAACTAAAGAAATGACTACTTGAGATGATCAAGAAGCAACTACAAAAGGCGACTCTTATCCAATTGTATATAACAGTAGACACTAAATCCACAACACCCATAATTTGTATATAAACGTCAAAAACATAAACCTATAAAGGTAAGAACATAAAAAAAACGAAATTACCTTTTTTCATTGCTTTGGTCGGCTGGGCTACAACAGCAGGAGTTTTCTATTAGAGGTACCTTGTGATGCTACATCGAGTAAAATGTCCTCAGAGTTACATGGATAAATTTTGATCTTGCAAAAAAGAAATGAAATTTGAGATGCAAAAGCATATCTAGAAGTGTCAAGGTGAAGCATGAAACACTATAAAAGTAGAGAGTAAGGCTTTTAGTTGTTAAGGGAGAGCTAGGGGAATATTGGCCAAGAATGGAATACCTAAGTGATACTCTGTAATACTCCTTTAAGCCCATGTAACTTGCAATGTTTGTACCCCCAATTTGTTTGAGTCGTGGAAACAACATCTTTGCAAACATTTTTTCAATCTTCGAATTTGATGGGATTATCACCAAAAGGGTCACAATAGCACAAATTCCAGTTGGGATCTTTTTTAGTAAAAAAAAATCCTTTTCAACGTGTAGCAAGGAAGAAAACAAAAGAAAGGATGGAGGTCTATGAAACATAAAATTTGAAATTAAGTATTGATAACTCCATGTAATTGTTTATCACATAGAAACAAAAAGTTAGTGTCGATAGGCAGGCTTAATCTATGCAGACCAACAAATTAAAACATCTTAAAATAGAAAGAGTTTCTTGAGTGGCCCATATGACGAAACAGAAAAGGATTGCATTCCAAGTAGATATGATTATCATCTCACAGATCTATTAAAGAATTGCATTCCAAGTAGATAATAGGCCTTAAACTAACTAATTCCTACTTTTCTTATACATTTGTATATTTGGAATAGAAGATCCATTATGATCAAATATAAAAAGCAGCAAACAGTCCACTCTGAAATTGATAATTTTGGGAATATTAGATGGTTATGAATGGGTGCAGTTTTGTAGCATGTAAAGAGATTTCTAGCATGCAAAGGATACCAACTTACATGTGCTGTAGTGAGATAGAACATATAAGTTTGCATGGTTCAGCGAGATGTTATCCAACTTACATGTGTTCGTTATTATCAGCTTGACTAAAGAGTAGTTCCTCAATGGCAGGCCGAAACGAAGTGAATCGTTTCTATGTATCGATGTAAGGGAAATAGACGGTCTGATCAGCTCCTGGAGAAGCAATGTTGAACTTAGGATCGAACAAATCGATGCTTGAAACAACTCTATATAGCCCTGGAAGCGTGAATGCTCCGTGGCTTTCATACTGTCCAGTCCTATCTTTACTGCACACCAAACATCACAAAGCTCAAAACTGTTATCCCAGTTTGATCTAGTTGGTGAACAATAATCACAGAACACAATAATATCAAGAGATATAAAGATTAATAATAACGTACCAATCCCTTGAATAAACAGTTAAACCCTTGAGTGTTCTTGATGCCCTTTGATTACAGAGAAAACTTCACTTGACTATAATCTCTAAACAAATAATTATCAAAGGTTAACCTAAACCTAAACTAAATATAACTTTAAATACCCAGGCTTTTAGGCCTAATGGGCTTATGGGCTTGGAGCCCAATAGCTAATAACTATTTACTTATTACATAATAAACCCTCTAATTAACTTTAGCACAATTGCAGTTTAAACCCTGAACTTTAACTTTAATCTTGAATACAATTATTTGATCCAACAATCTCCCCCTTTAGATTCAAGATTAAAAAAAATTGAAATTGTCTTCTTCGGGTCTTCACTTGTATTCTCTTTTCTTCAGATATGTCGTTGATCGCTTCAAAACTTGATATCTTTAAAAACTTTAAAATCTTTAAAATCTTTGAAATCTTCAGATCTTCAGATTGTATTCTCCCTTTTTGTATCTTCTCCCCCTTTTTGATGAGTGGTGAGAATCATCATCATCAAAACTTTGCAAAACAATCTCCCCCTTTTCAAGACAATCTCCCCCTTTATGTATGATCATCACGTAAGCACAGTCTTCATCATGTAACGAGCCCTGTATGGAAATAAGAGCAGTCTTCCCAGACGGAAAGAGTGATTATTTCAATCTTTCAGATTAAAATAGAAAGTAGTAACCATTCGAATCTTTTCAAATTCAAACAGGTAATAAGTGTAACCCTGAATCAACAAATGACTCAGTTAGAATGCCTGTCAATGACACAAAGTGACTGAGTAACACAAAGTTACTATATAAGGAGCTGGTTTTGATGTTGGCTCCCCAGGTCTTCCATTCAATCATCGAATAACACATGGTTATCTATGAACGTTCTGACAGAAAACAAATTTCTGAGTGTTCGTGCATGTGTATGAAAGAATTAAGCATAGATGATTGCTTTTCAATATAGGCTCAAAGTATGTAAACTTGTTGAGACAACAACAAATTATACAAAGACTCAATGTGCATGAGAAAGGGTTCAAAGGTGGGGCAACTTTCCTTCTTTTTCAATATTAGTATCTTCCAAATGAAGAACCAATAGCGTATGTGTTGCGTCCCCAGAAAATGTGAAACATTCTCTTTGAGAAAAGAATGAGTAGTTGGTGGAGTTGTATGCAAGAGATGGCATGGGCTAGTTGCCTATTTCAATGATGGTCACCAAATAATCTGAACCAATCAGATTATCTGGCTGCCCGGCTCAGAAAGAAGTTTGGTGCAGAGTTTAATATTCTTTTACTCTATTATCTCACCCTCTTTCTTTTAATGCTCACGTCTAACCAATCTCTCTTTTTCATTTTACCTCTTCACACACCATCACTCAATTCTTTTGACCCTTCTCCCCTCAATCACTCAGGGAATACTTTCGGGGTAGGAAACACTGGTTATCGTGAATCCATGGAAGTTCTGTTAAGCTCACACACTGAATCCCATGTATTATCCTAAAAGTACATGTTGTTCAACAGGAGTTTTGTACATGTAAGCACAAATACCACTTGTTACATGAAGAATATAATATTCGGAGATGTCAAAACAGAAGATGTTTGACGATGCAATTCTCCCCCTCAAACTAAAAGAGTTTGACAATTAAGCTCATATCATTTTATCATGAAGAATAAGATTTTGGAGAATAAAAAACGAATGTTGTTTATATGAACAATATATAAACATATTTTCAATGAAAGCACATGAAATAACGTTTGATTCAATCAACAGTGAATACAAATAACGTGAGTATTACCATAGAAAGATTTAACTTTTGATACATGGTAATAACAAAGTCAAATAGAATGTTCTGAACCGTTATGTGTATGAATACTTGACAAAGTATATTGACAAGATAAAACGCAAGTATTTATCTTTAAGAACACACGGTCAGATAAACATTTAAGTATCCAAAAATCTGTTAATATCACAGATATTCTCCCCCTTAACTTAATGTAAATATAATTTTTTTTTAATAAAAAAACAGAAAAATAAAGTAAAGCACTGAAGTGCGAGTTCTAATCCGATGTGATTAGAAACCATTGTCACTTGACCAAACCTGCATAAATAAAAGAAATAATGGTAATCATTTATGAAAATGATTCCTCTCTCGTTAACAACAGTTGGAAAATAACACACAAGATAAAAACATAGAATACTCCCCCTAGAATCATGAGTAAGGTTTAAGACAAGTTCAACATACCAAGTTTGCTGATAAGAAATTGAAAACGCTTTTCATCCAATGGCTTGGTGAAAAGGTCAGCTAACTGGAAGTCAGTTTGAACAAAGTGCATTTCAATATTACCTTTTTCTACATGATCCTTGATGAAATGATAGCGTACATCGATATGCTTGGTCTTCGAATGCTGTACCGGGTTAGCAGTTATAGAGATTGCGCTCTTGGAATCACAATAAATAGGAACACGCTTGTAGTTGTATCCAAAGTCCCTTAATTGTGTCGTCATCCAGAGGACTTGAGAACAGTAGCTAGCAGCAGCTACATACTCAGCCTCGGCAGTGGATGTTGAAACACAGTTTTGTTTCTTTGAAGTCCAACTCACAAGTTTGTCACCTATGAATTGACATGATCCAGAGGTGCTCTTCCGGTCTAGCTTACATCCTGCATGATCAGCATCTGTAAAGGCGGTTAGTTCAAAACGAGAACCCTTTGGATACCAAAGGCCTAGATTAGGAGAACCTTTGAGATATCTAAGGATTCACTTAACAGCAGTTAAGTGCGACTCTTTAGGATTAGACTGATATCTCGCACAAAAACATGTGGCAAACATTATATCCGGGCGACTGGCAGTCAGATAAAGTAAAGAACCAATCATGCTACGATACACCTTTTGATCAACAGGTTTCCCGAAGGGATCCGCGTCTAAGAGTGTACCAGTAGCCATTGGTGTTTTCATGACTGAACTATCTGACATATTGAACTTTTTCAAAATATCGTTTATATATTTAGCTTGATTGATAAATATGTCTTCGGGTAATTGCTTTACTTGTAGACCAAGAAAGAAATTCAATTCACCCATCATCGACATTTCAAACTTTGTTTCCATTATTTTTGAAAAGTTCTTACAAAATTTATGATTTGTCGACCCAAATATTATGTCGTCAACATAAATCTGAATGAGAATCAAGTCGTCACCTTGCCTTTTTAAAATAAGCTAGTATCAACTGTACCTTTCTTGAAACCAGAAGCTAGGAGAAATTTAGTGAGAGTTTCATACCAGGCTCGCGGTGCTTGTTTAAGACCATAAAGTGCTTTGTCTAAGACATAGACATGATCAGGGTGATGAGGATCAACGAAACCTTCAGGTTGAGCCACGTAGACCTCCTCATGCAGAACGCCATTCAGGAAAGATGACTTTACATCCATTCGATAGACTGTAAAGTTTTTGTGCGCTGCATAGGCTAGGAAGATTCTGATGGCTTCGATCCTTGCAACCGGGGCGAATGTTTCGTCATAGTCGATGCCCGCTTGTTGATAATACCCTTTGGCGACTAGTCGAGCTTTGTTTCTCACGACTACTCCAGCTTCGTCTTTCTTATTTCTGAACACCCACTTTGTTCCAATAACGGATTTACCTTTAGGTAGTGGGATCAAGCGCCATACCTTGTTCCTTTCGAATTGTAGAAGCTCGTCTTGCATAGCAGAAATCCAGAAGGGATCACGTAGAGCTTCAGACGCTTTCTTTGGCTCTAAGGAACTGAGGAAGCTTGAAAACATGCAGAAGTTGGTTGTTGCTGACCTTGTCGTGACACCAGATTGTACGTCACCTATCACATTGGTCAGGGGATGATCCTTAGTCGAACGATGTGTGCTTGGTAGAGCTTCAACTGTTTGTTGCGTATTCGATGCATCGTTTTCATCATGCACGGAAGGTTGCTCCATAGATGTACTCGGGACATCTTGTACTGGTGTTTCTGATACTGAAGCTTCTGGGCTAGCAGTTGAAGTGCTCGGGACTTCGTTTCCAGAAGAACTATCTGTAGAGACAGATTCAGCATTAGTAGAGTCAGAAACTAACTTTGTAGTCGTACCTGATGGAGATGAAGTTTCAGTGACTTCTTTGGAAGGTCCAGACATGTCTTCAGATATAGTAGGGACCTCCGAGCTTGTACCACTTGTTATTAATATGGATATGCCTTTTTCAAAATCTGCACATATATCATCAAAGGCATCAATAAACAATAAATCTAACTCAGATGAAGTAGAGTTAGAGTGTGTAGAAGTGGATCCTTTGGTAGCTGGTTCTATTTAGGATTGAATAGAAGCTTTGTCCTTAAGTACGAGTTCTGAACTATTGTGTCCAGAAGTCCTTTTAGAATTCTCATCAAAGAAGACATTCATGCTCTTAACAACCGTCTTGGTTCGAATAATGTAAATTCGATAAGCTTTGGATGTTAGAGAGTATCCAACGAGATATCCTTCATCCGCTTTCTTATCAAACTTTGATAATCCTTGACGCTCTTTTAGAATGTAACACCTGCAACCAAATACACGAAGGAACTTGATGGTAGGTGTACGATTGTTGATCAACTCATATGCTGTCTTATTAAAGCGCTTGACCACAATGGTACGGTTCTGTGTAAAACATGTTGTAGCAACTGCCTCAGCCCAAAGGTATATGGGTAGATCTGAGTAAGAAAGCATAGTCCGAGCTGCTTCAACCAGAGTGCGGTTCTTCCGTTCAACAATGTCGTTTTGCTGCGGAGTGTAGGCGGCAGAGAAATTATGTGAAATACCCACGGAAGTAAGATAACTCTTCAGGGTGTCATTCTTGAACTCCGTGCCATTGTCACTGTGAATGGTTCTGACTGGCAGTTGAAGACGTACTTGAATGCGCTTGATGAAAGCGATAATCAACTCTGGCGCATCTGACTTGTTGCGAAGAAACTCGAGCCATGTATACCTTGAGTAGTCATCTATCATTACCAACACATATTTCTTTCCGTTGATAGATGTTATGCGCATTGGGACACAAAGGTCCATATGAAGAAGTTCCAGTGCAGATGAGGTCGATGATTCATCTTTGGACTTGAAGGAGCTTCGCTTCATTTTGCCCAACTCACATGCAGAACACAATGAGTCTTTTTTGAACCTCATTTCTGGTAGACCTTTGACCAGACCTTGTCTCTGTAGCTTTGCTATAGATCTGAAATTTTGATGAGACAAGCGTCGATGCAACGTCTACGATTGTGCTTTGGAAGTTTTGGCTGGACGTGTGGCAGACAGTGTAGGAAAATCTACATAGTATAGATTTCCATGGCGCTCAACCTTGAAGACTTCGTAACCATCTGGATCCTATAGATAGCAATGAGTTGTTGTGAAGCGGACTTGATATTTCATGTCACAGAAGTGACTGGTACTGAACATGTTATGATCAAGTCCTTCAACATATAGCACTTTTTGAATCTTCACAACACCGTTATCGAGCATTCCATATCCTCTGACGTGGCCTTCGGCTTCAGAATTGGCAAATCTAACTGCTCCGGTAGGCTCCTCCACATAGTTATGCAAGAGGTGCTTGAATCCTGTCATGTGGCGTGAACATCCGGAATCTATTACCCACAATCGACAGGCCTGCAAAAGAGACAATTAGTTTTGCTTAGGCACCCATATCAGGATGGGTCCTTCGCGGTTAACATCAAGCAACTCAGGAATATCATCTGGTTTGACTTTCACTCTCCATTCATAACGCGTGTTGGAACCCATTTCTAAACCATCTTAACATTTAATTCCTGAAAGTGCTTTTTAGAAGTAGGATTGGCAACCTTAGCTCGATACACTTTGGGTTGTGTAGAAGAATCAGAATTAGAATTAGACTTAGAGTTCAGCTTAGCTTTGCTTTTATTCTTTTTGGACTTAGGAGGGAGTAGTATTTGAATGAAT
Organism: Arctium lappa; assembly: GCA_023525745.1. NCBI lineage: Eukaryota > Viridiplantae > Streptophyta > Magnoliopsida > Asterales > Asteraceae > Arctium > Arctium lappa. The sequence continues at coordinate 66,794,387 of CM042051.1, forward strand.
TATCCCAACAGTGTTTGCAATAAAGATTCTTTCGAGCAAAATTCATAAACTTAGATTTATCGGAACAAATCTTACATTCATGTGTATCAAAAGAAGTACTATTCAAAATAACACTGTCTGTAGGACAACTACTAGAATTCAAACTATTCTTTTTATTCAAACTAAGATCTTTACTCTTCTTACTCTTCCCAACTCCATTTCCTCTTATATCTAAAACAGAAATAGGAATCTCATTAGTCTCATGCTTAGAAGGTGATTATTTTCTAGAATTAGTTGAAGTTTCACCCTTCTCAAAGATGCTCGGTGAATATTCAGGACAGTCAGAGTAAACAACTGAAGGTTTTGCAGGAGCATCAAATTCTGGATTTGTTCTTACCTTCCATCTTGGATCGTTGAACATCTGTTTATCATTTGAAGCATTTTTAAATAGAGTAATTTTCAAATCCTTGATTTCTGTGCAAAGCTCTTGATTTTCTTTCAAAGATTTTTCAAGTTTAAACTTGAGATCAAAGTTTTCATCTTCAACCTCATCAAGAGACTGTTGCAACAGATCAATATGCTTCATCAAGTCAGATGTATGATCACTCACAGAATTCGACTCCTTTGGAATAGAAACAAGATCAGAGTCTGAAGCATTCATCATTTCAGAAAATAATTCTTCAGTCATGGACTCAATAAACTCCGTTTTATCATTTTTCAAACAAGATTCATTCGTGTTTACAGTTTCTTCTTCAACCTCTTCAACGAGTAAAGGTTTAGGAGTAATGGGATTTGAGACTGATGGTATAGTAGATGGATCAACATCCGATTCATACTCATCGTATTTGCATTCAGTCTCAGATGGAACAGTGTCATTGCTGACTGATTCTTTAGTAGAAGTGGTAAAGAATGATTCAAACTCAGTAAATTCAATCTTTCGAGTTGCATAGCTTTTGTTCAAATCATTGTATTTAAAACCAACTGATTTAAAAGCATTTTGAGAATCAGTGGCACAAAATTGTTTTCTCCCATTTCTTCTTGACCTTTGGTCTCAGTAAAAGGTTTAGAAGCACTAGCTTCAACAAAAGTAGCACGAATGTTTGGAATGGGTCTGATTGCGGAGCCAAATTTATCAAAGTTATATAAATGCTCCGGTGCCTTTTTCAACACTTCATTAGTTGGCACCCCTAAACCAGGTTTAAGTTTATAAAACCTTTCATCTTGGAGTTTATTAGTCAACATATTTAATGTCTGCTCAGTCTGACCTCGTTTCATATTGATGTCCTCCAATTGCTTAATCTTTGAATAGGCTTCATTTCTTTCTTGATAACAAACCTCAAATTTTATTTTGAACTCACCTTTTTCAGCATTGATATTCACAAGATCCTTTTTTAAATCAGATATTTTCCTTTTCAAAGAATCCTTTTCATCTTTTAAACCGTCTTTTTCCTTTTCTTTTTCTTCCACAACAACTTTCAGCAAAGCGTTTTCATCACGAAAACTCAATATTGATTGTTGTGCAGAGCTAAGTTTGCCTTTCAATAAAGCAAATTCATCTTTCATGCTATGTATTTGGGCCATAAGAGATTCAATAAGCTCAGAATTATCACTTACCTCAGAGTTTGCGTCTTCAGAATACGCTTCAGAATCTTCATCGTCACCGTCCAGCTTTGCCATGTAGGAAACTTGGGTGAAGTGTGCTTGCTACTCATCATCAGAACTTTGGAACAACCAATTCTCTTCTTCAGCCATTAGCACCTTTCCTTCTTCAGCTTTCTTGGCAATAAGTGACTTTCGCGCATAATAGTCTGAGTTCTTGATCTTCTTGAATTTGCAGTCTCTTGAGAAATGCCTAAATTTGCCGTAATTGTAGCATCTTCCTGGTTCATCAGCTCTGTCTTCTTTCTTTTCTTCTCTCTTATCTTCTCTTCTGTCTTCTTTTCTCTCTTCTTGTCTTTCCTCTCGCCGTCCTTGCCTTGGCTTGTATCTTAATTCAGCCTTCTCTTTCTTGTGACCTTCGTACTTAGGCTTTGAATAAAACTTCTTCTTGCCAAAGGTCTTCTTGAATCTTCGAGTAATAAGAGCCAAGTCCTCAGAGAACTTCTGAATATCTGGAACAGAATCAATCTCCAGTTCTTCATCACTTGAAGCAGAGTCAGAGTCGGTAACTTCAGTAACTAGAGCTTTTGTCACCTTTTTCTTTGACCTTGCGGAAGATACAGAACTTTTGCCAGCTATGAGATCCACAGAATCCTTCAGTTTATTGGACTCAAGATTGATGGTTCTCACCTCATCCTCATGCTAAAAAAGAGTAGAGAAAATATCAGTGACGTTTTCCTGAGCCATGTTCTTTGACATCTGAAGGTTGATGGCAAAGTTCTTCCATTCTGGATTTAAGTTCTTGATGAACTTATAATTAATCTCCGAAGCAGACTTAGAGATGTTGTTCCTCCACAGGTCATTGAGAATGATGTTATATCTGTTGTAGGTCTCTAGCAGCGTCTCTCCTTCTTTTGCATGAAACCCTTCGTATGCATTTATGCATATATTCTTCTTAGCTTGGATAGAGGCTTCACTTCCTTCAAACTGTCTGGATAGTTCATCCCAGATTTCTTTTGCAGAGTTCCGACTGTCTACACGGTTGTAGATGTCGTTCGGGATAGCCATGGTCAGATAGATAAGAGCCTCTTCATCTGTCTTGTACTGTTCCTTCTGCTTTTCAGTAAAGTACTGATAAGGTTTAGGAACATATCTGTCCGGGATTTCTGGAGAAGTGTCAGTTGCTGCTTGTCCTGGTACCCTGATCATCGGGTTTACAGGACCATTGATGATTGACTCCATATAGTCTTTGTTCTTGTGGTTCAGAAACTGGACCATTCTTTTCTTCCATTGCTGATATTCATCAGCCATAAGGACCGGTGGTTTGGACTAAGAGCCCATCGAGAGAAGCTGATTTGACATCTTAGTTGTACGATTAGTAATTTAAACTTATATGTACCAAGACAACCAACTAGATGAGATCGTTCGAATCAAGAGTAAAGACTACACTCAAAATATTTCAGAAAAATAAATTTCCAAAAATAATCAAATGCAGTCCTCGCACACAGTATAAAGCACTAATATCTATGAATTAAAATACTGAAAAATTTAGAAGATTTTGATCAAGAGCAAAACTTTGTCCCCCTTCGCAGACTTAGTACGGGGGTCCCGCTACCCGGTTAGCGGGTGGGGTCAAGGGGCAACGCCCTTGCGGGGTTATGGGGGCAGCACCCCTAGACAAAAAAATTTAGGCTTTTAGAGGTCCTATTACAGTTTGCAAAAATCGACCGGGGATGTGCTTCGACCGGTATTGAGTCGACCGGGGTTTTGCTTAGACCGGTACCTTGATTGACCGGTAAGATGTAACAACCGGCCTTATGCTCGACCGGTAAGCGACTAAGACCGGTATAGAGAGTTCGACCGGTAAGTTGCTTGTACCGGTACTTTGTTCGACCGGGAATATAGTTGACCGGTATAGTGAAGACCGATAAAAATATTCGACCGATAAAAGTATTCGACCGGGAGGTTGTAAGACCGGTAAACCACTTCGACCGGTATTGATTCGATCGGTATTGATTTGACCGGACAAGGTATCGACCGAGGTTGTCTGTGAGTGTACCGGTTGAAGGATAAATTGAGTTCGACCGATAGTGAATGGACCGATACTATGTTCGACCGATAAGGTGCTATGACTGGTATAGTGTTCGACCTGAATGGTGTTAAGACCGATAAAACTATTCGACCTGGATGGTGTTTGACCTGTATGTTCTTAACCAGCCCAGAAGTCGATGAACAGATGCAATAATTGACCCAGAAATCAATTACGTACTCAAAATCAGATTCAAAAATCAGTCCTTTGTACTCAGAAACATAAACTAATCACAATACAATCAAACTCAGAGATCAATTTCAACTTTTAGGCATTCGATTTGATAAGCACAGTAACAACTGATAGTTAGCTTTTGTCGAACCCAGAAAACTTAAAAATCACAAATTCACTCACTTTGTTAATTCTCAATGCAATTAATCAATTAGATGGTATTTAGAAGCATAAATCTCAATTAATCAGATCAACTTTAAGCATAAAAGCACATAAATTCAAGAAATCAGAAAAAAAAAATCGATGAACAGTATTATTGATGAACAGTGAAATCAAAAAAAATTTTGATCCTTTTGGCTCTGATACCACTTGTTATCCCAGTTTGATCTAGTTGGTGAACAATAATCACAGAACACAATAATATCAAGAGATATACAGATTAATAATAACGTACCAATCCCTTGAATAAACAGTTAAACCCTTGAGTGTTCTTGATGCCCTTTGATTACAGAGAAAACTTCACTTGACTATAATCTCTAAACAAATAATTATCAAAGGTTAACCTAAACCTAAACTAAACATAACTTTAAATACCCAGGCTTTTAGGCCTAATGGGCTTATGGGCCCAATAGCTAATAACTATTTACTTATTACATAATAAACCCTCTAATTAACTTTAGCACAATTGCAGTTTAAACCCTGAACTTTAATTTTAATCTTGAATACAATTATTTGATCCAACAAAAACCATCATTTTTTCGACCATAAATAAGTGATAAGATTATGTTTTGATATCAAACCTTCCAGCAATTTCTTGGTAAGTACTGGTGATGATGAAATCTGCTGAATTCATCGCAATCATATAGTTGTGAATTGGCAGGAAAAGTGATATTTTGGGTCCAATTGCTTCCAGTTCATGTCCGAATCTTCGTACTTGGTCTTCTCTAAAGCATGTGCAATCATTGCCTGCCAATTCGTGCTCAAAATTGATCATTTATACATAGAAAACTTCTGGGGTTTGCTTAAAGATTGCGAAAACAATGAACACAGACGTACCAACGTGGTTCCAAGTTTGTTAGCCATGAGAAATGCTACAGATTTCCATCCGTATAGTTTCCGATGATAAGATCTGGTTTCCCTTCCATCATTTCGATGATTTTCTCACTTGCATCCTATTGATTTTAGTTCGAGTGATTAATATCCAATCAAATAAACACAATCATGAACACGAAGCGAAATGAAATGAAGGAAGGGAGCATGCCTGAGTGAACTTCTCGAGGTACGGATAAATATCGAACCGAGACACCCATTTGCGAAGAACTCCTTTTTCGGTCCTAAATGGGACTCTAAGAATGTGGGAATGTTTTGTGTTAATAACCGGTTCCACCACCTGACCACACTTGGTCCCCTTGGCATCGGGGAGAAGTCGAGTCACCTGGATCAAATCAAAATTCGTAAATTACTAACATCCTAAACATTTTTCATTCTAGAAATGAAAAATGAAAAAAAATATTATTCTCACCACAAGAATCTGAGGCTTGTAGTTGAGCCCTTGCTGCTTAATCCTGAGGAGCAATTCCTCTTCTAAAGCCACAACTTGATCCAGAACATAAACAACCTGCCCTCCGGTATCCGGCAAGCCAAGAACATTAGATTGACCAAAATACCCATGGGTCGAGAATAACACGACGTTGAATATGCTTGGAACCCTGCTAAAGAATTTCTCCATGTTTACAGGGTCAGGTGCTTGAAGAACCTCCAATAGAAATTGATCCATCCCTTCTCAAAACCCCATTCTTTAAACCTGTATACATCATGGTTTTAAGTTTCCGGCCACAAGTCCAAACTAATTAAATCATATAAATGGACAAAAGTTTAAAGAAACTTTACTTTGAAATTGTGTTCAGCGTATCATTTATCATGAGTTTCTGCATATTTGATTTGAAATGATTAAAACCAAGTAAAAAGATTTGTTCTTTGTGAAAATTATATCTAGTTCAAATCATGTCGTACTTTCCTAGATGATTTAACAAGAGCAAGTAATCAACAAGAAGTTGTTGGCTGCCAGGATGAACATAAAGTTTAGAAGTAATGAACTTTGATGTGAAGTTAACTCCATTTCCAATCGATGAAGATAAGCTCATGGTAGGCATATTGAAGTCCAGTCTTCTTGCTATCTCTTGTTGCATTTCCAGCCAACTTAAGGACCTACAAATGATTAATTTCAAAATCAGAAAAATCCTAAATCAACGAAACCCTAGAAATTTCAAATCGACAGATATAAATACAAGTATAGAGAAATATTCTGTAACACCCCGAATTTCGTTTGGTTTTGCGAAGATGTATTGAGGAAAAGAGGTTCCTGTGGCTGTCTAGAGGGCGCACGACCCGTGCGCCCTCCTTCAGAGAAAAGGCACGTGTCGTGCGTATGAACAGTGGCGAGGCAGTGGCTTGCGCACGGGCCTTGCGCATTTCCTTCTTTGAGGGCGCACGGGTCGTGCGCCCTGTCAGGATGCTTTTTGAGATTTTCTTAAATATCTAGATTTGAGAGATATTCTAATATCTCAAAAATATCAATCTCAGTTCTCTCTCTCTCTCTCTTCTTTTTCTCTTTTTCTTCTTTTGATCTTCAAGGCTTCGTTGGTTGCTAGTTTGCGGTGTTTCTAGCAAGGGGTCGGTGTTTTAAGCTTCACCTCTACGTCGTGATCGTTATCTGGTTTTTCGGGTTTTATTCTAAAAACCTACCGGTGAGTTCCTACTACCATTTTACAAACTTTATACATGTCAAAACTCTTATTTGCGAAATCCGAAGTAATTCTACGGTATGATTTCATGTTCTCTACATTTTGATATAAATGAAGTTTTTGGTGATTTTCGGGGTTCTCGATCAGTTTTGACCAAAATGACGGGTTCCGCCTTATTGAAGTAAAATGATGTTTTACTTGCACATTATGTGGATATGTGAAAAGAATGTTTAAGAACTCATTTTAATGATTTTCATTCTTACCAGAAGTTGAACTGGAAATGATATTTTGTTTATAAAATGTGATTATACCATATGTTTATTTATGGTTGGTCACATATGTTGTTGTGACGAGTCTGTACCATTACTAGTGGAACCCTAGGTTTTGAGTCGACTGTATTATTGGGATGTCATATTCCCAATTTTGTAGCTATGGATGCATATGATCCTCGGGGGTAACTTGGTACGGTTATGTGAGGCCGGATACTAGCCATGGTTCATAGTGATCCTAGTGAAGGAGTATACATTGGTTTTGCTTGGGGCTAGATCTCACGTTGTAGCACGGACTTATGTGTTCGTATCATCGGATTCCAATTGTTTAGCTCATAACTCGGATTTTGGTTTACTTAGTGTTACGCCACAATCCTTGGTAAAATGTTTTGTCATTGGTCATTTGATAATATGTTTATAACGGAAAAGCCCGGTTGTGGCAAAGGTTTCAATTGTAAAATTTAACCTCTTTGGAAATATTATCTTTTGATGTAAGTGTTTATATCTTTGGAGCTTTATAAACTGTATGTTCTCACCAGGATTTAAGTCTGACACTTTTTCTCAAATGATGTGTATAGCAGGTTTCCCTTAGCGGTGGGTTGTCGGGGTTTTGAGAGACGGGTTTGGTCTCGAGGCATTTTGAAATGGCTAGTATTGTATCAGGGCATTTGTTAAGTCCCATTCTTTTGGTACATTATGGATTGTCAACTGATGTAATCTTGATATAGGTGTCTAGATTAGTTTGTTGATGAACCCTATATCTGTACAGGTTTTGTAAAGTCTTAAGGACTGATCCCCTTTTTGGGAGGTTAATATCAATACGAATGTCATGTTGCCAGGTTTTCCAGGTTTTAATTTACAGCGATTTTTAGGGTGTTACAGGTTGGTATCAGAGCTCTAGTTTAAGCGAACTAGGCATGAATGTAAGATGTCTAGACTTAGACCGAGTATGATAAGAATTGATCCGTGAGATTGGGTAGAGTTTCTAAGATGGGTTAGTCTTAGAGTCAACGGAAAGTGCGTTTATCAGGCGTTGTGGTGATCGTGACGAGAACCTTTATGTGTTATATGTTCATAATCTCACTTAGCTAATGTTATTATAAGGATATCGTACGTAAGTGTGCTTGAATTTCTATTGCTATGACGATTGGTAATGTGGTAGTACGTTTCCTTTGTGTTTATTCAATCTCTCTCTTATCTCTTTCTCTGTTCTGTGAAGCAGTTCAGTAATGGTGAATACGCGTGGTAGACCGCGTACGCGTGTTGATGGTCTGGAAGCGACAACCTCCACCGCTGACCAACCGGAAGAAGTTGAGGTTGTCGTGCGTCCACCTGTTCGACAAATACTAGGTGGGGGCCAGAGGTCATTCCGCGTGTAGACCTGGCTTTGTCCCACCCAGTCATCAGGGATGCTAGTTCCCCGTCTGAGTTGATGGCCAACATGATGTTGGCAATGAGGGAAGAGATGGCAAACCAGCAAGAGTTTCTGCTGAAAGTGATTGAGGACCGCGATGTGAACAATCGAAGAAGTGAGACGGTTGTGGAAAACATTGTAGCGGGTCCTGGAGGCGTTGGTGCAGGGGTCAGGGATGAGGAGCACGGGATTGTTGGTGCTCCGGGAAATAGGAAAAGTTGTTCCTACAAGTCCTTTCTGGGTTGCGGACCACCAGAGTTCTCTGGTTCCGACGACCCAATCTTGTGTGTGAAGTGGATTCGAGCGGTCGAGCAAACTTTTGGCTCTTCCGAATGCGGAGATGATCAGAGAGTGCGGTTCGGTACCCAACTGCTGAGGGATACCGCGCTCATTTGGTGGAATGTCATTCAATCCACCCTATCTGCTGCTGTGTTGGCTCAGTTGTCTTGGGCCGAGTTCAAGAAAAAGTTGTTAGAAGAATTCTGCAATGAAAGAACAATGGATCGAATTGAGAAAGAATTTCGGTCTATGGTAAAGGGAAGCCTGACGGTGAGGGAGTACACCCGTCAGTTCATGGAGAAGCTTGATCTGGTGGGACACGCTGCCCCAACAGAGAAGGATAAGATGAAGGCCTATCTGAATGGCCTACCTGCGGACATGCAACCTATGGTCCACAATTCTAAAGCTTCTAACCTCCGCGAGATGATTGAAGAAGCTCAGTACATGGAAGAGATGTTCGCAAGGAACAAAGTTGAGAAAGCCGTAGTGATGACTGATAAGAGAAAGTGGGAGAGCAATTCTGCTCACCCCAAGAGATCTCGACCTTTTGGCAGAAACCGAAACTTCAGCAATCAGCAGGAAGCTAGGTGGTGCTACAAGTGTCGAACTAAACACCACGGTGACTGTAATACCACTTCTCAAACTTGTTATAAGTGTGGGAAGCCTGGTCACACTATCAGGGATTGCCCGGTCAGAGGACTCGTCTGTTATGAGTGCAAGGCACCAGGGCACGTGAGAAGAGATTGCTCGAAGCTTATGTCGGGTAGCACGCCAGCAAGGAAGGAGAACCCTCCGAGGGTTCCGGGTCGAGCATTTTAGATGACGGTCGATGAGGCCAGGGCATCCGCTGATGTGGTATCGGGTACTTTTCTTATAAACTTTGTACCTGCTCGCATTTTATTCGATACAGGTGCCAGCTTCTCTTTCGTATCTGAATTGTTCCGTCAGAAAATTTCTATGCCCACTACTAGTCTTGAGGATGCATTAGTGGTAGAAATAGCCGATGGTAGTCAAGTTCTGATCCACGATGTTCTGAAGCAGTGTACTCTTAGTATCGAAGGGAGAGAATTCTTGATCGATCTACTGCCGATGTTAATCGGGGGTTTTGATGTGGTGGTCGGCATGGATTGGTTGTCAAACAATCATGCCGAGATCGTATGTTCCAAGAAGTTGATTCGACTTCCCAACCCCTCTGGCGAAGTCGTTGTCATCTATGACGAAAAGAGAAAGGGTGAAGTGGAAATAATCACAATGGCAAAGGCACGCAAGTGCTTAGTAAAAGGATGTTCGTCTTTCCTAGCCTATGTGATCGATGCCAAGTTAAAGAAATCAAAGCTGGAAGATGTGAAGATCGTGCGTGAGTTTCCAGATGTCTTTCCGGACGACTTGCCCGGGTTACCACCCGATCGCCAGGTAGAGTTTCGGATTGATCTTGTGCCTGGAGCAGCACCAATTGCTAAAGCTCCTTACCATTTAGCGCCGTCAGAGATGCAAGAAATGATGGCACAACTCCAAGAGCTTCTGGAGAAGGGCTTCATAAGACCGAGTTCGTCACCCTGGGGAGCTCCGGTCTTGTTTGTAAAGAAGAAAGATGGCACAATGAGAATGTGCATCGACTATCATGAGTTGAATAAATCTACAGTAAAGAACATATATCCGCTTTCGAGAATAGACGACTTGTTCGATCAACTTCAAGGAGCGGGTTGTTTTTCCAAAATCGACTTACGTTCGGGTTATCACCAAGTGAAGGTAAGAGAAGATGATGTTCCGAAGACAACTTTCAGAACGTGTTACGGCCATTACGAGTTTCTTGTAATGCCTTTTGGTCTAACGAACGCACCAGCTGTGTTTATGGACTTAATGAATAGAGTGTGCCGACCATTCCTCGACAAGTCGGTCATTGTATTCATTGATGACATACTCTTGTACTCCAAGAGTGAGTCAGAGCACGAACAACATTTGCGTGAAGTTTTGGAGGTATTGAGAAAAGAAAGGTTGTACGCCAAGTTTTTCAAGTGCGACTTTTGGCTTAAAGAAGTACAGTTTCTGGGTCACGTAGTCACTCGGGTCGGAGTGAAAGTAGACCCCTCCAAGATTGAAGCTATGATGAATTGGGAGCCTCCTAAGAGTCCTTCGGAGATTCGAAGTTTCTTGGGTTTGGCGGGATACTACCGGAGATTTATCCAAGACTTTTCAAAGATCGCTTCTTCCTTGACAGTTCTGACTCGGAAGAATGTGAAGTTTGAATGGACCGAAACACAAGAGAAGGCATTCTGGATCCTTCAAAAGAAGTTGTGTGAAGCTCCGATCTTGACGTTACCTGAAGGGTCGGAAGATTTCGTGGTATACAGCGACGCTTCAAAGATGGGACTGGGATGTGTGTTGATGCAACGAGGCAAGGTGATCGCTTATGCCTCGAGGCAGCTTAAAATACACGAGCAGAATTATCCAACCCATGATCTGGAGTTAGCGGCGGTGGTGTTCGCTTTGAAACTTTGGCGACATTACCTCTACGACACGAAATGCACTCTTTACACGGATCACAAGAGCCTGAAGTATGTCTTTGATCAGAAAGAGCTGAATATGAGGCAAAGGCGGTGGCTCGAGTTGCTCAAAGATTACGACTGTGAATTGCTTTACCATCCCGGTAAGGTGAACGTGGTGGCCGATGCGCTAAGTCGAAAGGACTATAGCGGAAGTATTCGAGCCACCCATTCAAGGATCGAGCTAGTGTCTAGTCTTGTTGAGAAGATCAATACATCGCAGGTGGAAGCACTATTAGAATAGAATCTAAAAGATGAAGTCATGATGAAGCAACGTTTACTCTTAACGGAAGATAGCCGTGGAGTAAAACTGTTCAGCGGTCGTGTGTGGGTACCCAAGCTTGGGGGTAACCGTGATCTGTTGCTAGAGGATGCTCACAAGTCCAAGTATTCTATTCATCCGGGGAGTACAAAGATGTACAGGGACTTGAAGTTGCACTATTAGTGGCCGGTGATGAAACTTGACGTGGCGTGTTACGTTGAGCGTTGTGTGACGTGTTCGCAAGTTAAGGCCGAACATCAGCGATCGTATGGGAGTCTTCACTCTTTAGAGATTCCCGAATGGAAGTGGGAGCATATCACCATGGACTTCGTGACGAAGTTGCCTAAAAATCTTCGAGGTCACGATACCGTTTGGGTGATAGTTGACAGATTGACAAAGAGCGCTCACTTTTTGCCTATGCACGAGACTTTACCGATGGATAAGTTAGCAAAACTTTACATCAATGAGGTGGTCTCGAGGCACGGCATACCATTGTCAATCGTGTCGGATCGCAACAGTCGGTTCACTTCGAACTTCTGGGATGGGTTTCAGAAAGAACTTGGTACTCGAGTGAAGTTGACTACGGCTTACCATCCGCAAACCGACGGGCAGAGCGAACGAACGATCCAAACTTTGGAAGACATGTTGAGGTCTTGTGTCATCGATTTCGGGGGTAGTTGGGACTCTCACCTGCCTTTGGTGGAGTTTGCTTACAACAATAGCTACCACTCGAGTATTAGAATGGCACCTTTTGAGGCATTGTATGGGCGAAAGTGTCGAACTCCCATGTGCTGGCTTGAAGCGGGAGAAAAGTAGTTCGTCAGACCTGAAATCGTGCAAGAGACTGCCGATAAGGTCAAGTGAATTCGTGAAAGAATGAAAGCGGCTCAGGATCGTCAGAAAAGTTATGCCGATAAGAAGAGGAGACCGATGGAATTCCAAGTAGGCGACCGCGTTATGCTTAAGGTGTCGCCGTGGAAGGGCATTATTCGGTTTGAAAAACGTGGGAAGATGAGTCCCCGTTTCCTCGGACCTTTCAAGGTGCTTAAACGGGTGGGTTTACAAGCCTACCAGTTGGAACTGCCACCGGAGTTGAGCAGAATACACAACACGTTTCATGTTTGCTACCTCCAAAAATGTTTGGCGGTAGAAGACAGCGTCATTCCCCTTTCAGAGTTAAGGGTAGACGAAGGTAACCGTTGTGTGGAAGAACCCGACGCCATCTTAGAGAGAAAGTCTAAGAAGTTGCGTCACAAAGAAGTCACTTTGGTCAAGGTGCAGTGGAAGCATCACCGGGGAGAAAATGTGACGTGGGAAGCCGAGGAGGATATGAAGCGAAGATATCCTCACCTTTTTGAGTAGTTGGGATTTCGGGGACGAAATCATTCCCAAGTTGGGGAGGATTGTAACACCCCGAATTTCGTTTGGTTTTGCGAAGATGTATTGAGGAAAAGAGGTTCCTGTGGCTGTCTACAGGGCGCACGAGAGAAAACGCACGGGTCGTGCGTATGAACAGTGGCGAGGCAGTGGCTTGCGCATGGGCCGTGCGCATTTCCTTCTTTGAGGGCGCACGACTGTCAGGATGCTTTTTGAGATTTTCTTAAATATCTAGATTTGAGAGATATTTCTAATATCTCAAAAATATCAATCTCAGTTCTCTCTCTCTCTCTCTCCCTCTCTTCTTTTTCTCTTTTTCTTCTTTTGATCTTCAAGGCTTCGTTGGTTGCTAGTTTGCGGTGTTTCTAGTAAGGGGTTGGTGTTTTAAGCTTCACCTCTACGTCGTGATCGTTATCTGGTTTTTCGGGTTTTATTCTAAAAACCTACCGGTGAGTTCCTACTACCATTTTACAAACTTTATACATGTCAAAACTCTTATTTGCGAAATCCGAAGTAATTCTACGGTATGATTTCATGTTCTCTACATTTTGATATAAATGAAGTTTTTGGTGATTTTTGGGGTTCTCGATCAGTTTTGACCAAAATGACGGGTTCCGCCTTATTGAAGTAAAATGATGTTTTACTTGCACATTATGTGGATATGTGAAAAGAATGTTTAAGAACTCATTTTAATTATTTTCATTCTTACCAGAAGTTGAACTGGAAATGATATTTTGTTTATAAAATGTGTTTATACCATATGTTTATTTATGGTTGGTCACATATGTTGTTGTGACGAGTCTGTACCATTACTAGTGGATCCCTAGGTTTTGAGTCGACTGTATTATTGGGATGTCATATTCCCCATTTTGTAGCTATGGATGCATATGATCCTCGGGGGCAACTTGGTACGGTTATGTGAGACCGGATACTAGCCATGGTTCATAGTGATCCTAGTGAAGGAGTATACATTGGTTTTGCTTGGGCCTAGATCTCACGTTGTAGCACGGACTTATGTGTTCGTATCCTCGGATTCCAATTGTTTAGCTCATAACTCGGATTTTGGCTTACTTAGTGTTACGCCACAATCCTTGGTAAAATGTTTTGTCATTGGTCATTTGATAATATGTTTTTAACGGAAAAGCCCGGTTGTGGCAAAGGTTTCAATTGTAAAATTTAACCTCTTTGGAAATATTATCTTTTGATGCAAGTGTTTATATCTTTGGAGCTTTATAAACTGTATGTTCTCACCAGGCTTTAAGTCTGACACTTTTTCTCAAATGATGTGTATAGCAGGTTTCCCTTAGCGGTGGGTTGTCGGGGTTTTGAAAGACGGGTTTGGTCTCGAGGCATTTTGAAATTACTAGTATTGTATCTGGGCATTTGTTAAGTCCCATTCTTTTGGTACATTATGGATTGTCAACTGATGTAATCTTGATATAGGTGTCTAGATTAGTTTGTTGATGAACCCTATATCTGTACAGGTTTTGTAAAGTCTTAAGGACTGATCCCCTTTTTGGGAGGTTAATATCAATACGAATGTCATGTTGCCAGGTTTTCCAGGTTTTAATTTACAACGATTTTTAGGGTGTTACATATTCAATCGATTATGCTTACTTCAGTGGCGACGTATTCAAGGATGGCGACGATGTAGACTGGAGCTCCGTAACCAAACTAACAGGAGCAGGCGGGGAATGAGGACCTGCAATCATAATGGAATCACCAACACCATTTTCTTCCTGGGAGTAGGCATGAAAATGGCTTTTGGTATTTCAAAATCGAGCTTCAAAATAAGAATGGTCCATATTTCAAATTTGAATTTTGAATTTTAAAATCTTGAAATCTTGAAATCTGTAGAGCAGAAGGAGAGAGGAAATAGCAACTCAAAGGAATTGTCCTTGACAATGAAAAAGGAAAAATATAAGTCTGGTGGTAAAAGAAAGTTAGTCTTATACCTCCGAAACTTGGTGTTAGTGATGTGTGTAGAGAAGCCAGGCTCAAAAGATTTGTACATTATGCAATCTAAATTGTAATTCATAGTTTTCAAGTTTTGTGCAGAAAAGTGTAGTAACTTGTGTTTTATGAGTTGTAAATTCATAGTTTTTTGAATTTTATGCATAAAATAGTTGTACATTGTGCTTTGTGACTTATCTTTAAGAGTTTTGATATGAATGCATTATAAGGTAGTAATATATATATATATATATATATATATAGAGGGTCATTCATTTGCTAACCAATCTATTAGTGCTAACCATGCTAACCCATTTTCGGCCAATCAGAATGCTACTAGAGATTAGATAATGATTTTGTTTATTTTAAACTTATAAAGGTAATAAAGGAATTTATATAAAATCGGAATATTCAAATTAAGTAATCATTATCGCCTATTTAATGTGTACCATAATTATAGCAATGTTTGTTATGGTAATGATATACCATATTAAATATAAAAGTTTGAAATTTTAAATTATTCAAGATTATCTTAAATCTTAATATATCCTTTACATATATTTTTCATTATATCACTTTTTATATGGATCTACCATCGAATCAGTGAATAAGTTTTTTTTACAGTTTTTGTGTTTATTAAGTTTGTGCAATAGACTTTATATTTTCTTCGTAATATCACAATGAGCGATATATATGGATTTTATGTTATAAAGAGTTAAATCTAATATTTTTAAACGTAACTTTGATATTGTTCCAAATTTTATGTTATTAAGCTTGCACATATGCATATGTGCATATCTTAAACCATTTTTCAAATGCATATACAAAAGGCTCATAGTGTACATAAAAACTTATTAATGTGAACAATGCACATATGCACTGAAAGAGCAAATAATTTAATCATTTTGATATGCATATTCAAATTGCACATATGCACATCAAGACTTATTAGTGTAGACAATGCACATATGTACAACACATAAATCATGCACATATGTATTTTTGAAAATGTACATTAAGAATTATTAGTTTAAAAAATGCACATATTTACTTGACAATGAACAAATGTCCAAGTGAGCACATATGCATTTTCCGGATTTTATGCTATTAAGTTTGCACATATGCATATGTGCATATCTTAAACCATTTTCCATATTCATATACAAAAGGCTCATAGTGTACATCAAAACTTATTAACGGGAACAATGCACATATGCACTGAAAGAGCAAATAATCTAACCATTTTGATATGCATATTTAAAATTGTACATATGCACATCAAGACTTATTAGTGTAGACAATACCCATATGCACAACACAAAAATCATGCACATATGTTTGTTTTGAAAATGTACATTAGGAATTAATAGTTTAAAAAATGCACATATTCACATAAATAGCAAACACTTTAAACTGTGTGGGCCTATTTTTTTTTTTTAAACAAGAATTATTAGTTTAAAAAATCCCTACTTTTGCGCCTCTTTTTTTGGTAGCGTGTTAATATGATTTTGGAAGGCTATTTGCATTTTTACATTTTTAACCCTATGCTCTTATGCACCGTAATTTTCTAGCCTTTTAGTTTAATATTTCTAAAATTAAAATTCTAATTAATTGTAACATATTTTATCACCCTTACAATTAATTATTTAATTTACTTTTTATCCCTTGTTTTTTCATTTTTCATTTTACACCCTTATTATTTTAACATAAATAATCGTATATAAATAAAAATGCAACAGAAAAATACGTTTCTTTTTTTACAAATTATACCATTATAATCGTCTCGTCAATACCTTCAAAATGAGCCCAATATTGAATATTTTTAAATTTAACCGTACTATTAAATATCATGAATATCTACGAATTAAATCTCTACTACTATATAAAAAAAACTAATACAGTTATTGTACAAACTTTTGTACAATAACACTTATCACCCTGGGCTTTTATACAATAACACTTATTACCCTAAACTTTTATACAATAACACTTATCACCCTTGTAATGTTACATTTATCACCCTTACAATTACTTATTTAATTCATTTTATATCCCTTATTTTTTCATTTTTCATTTTACACCATTATCATATTAACACAAATAATCGTATATGAACAAAAATGCAATGAAAAAATACGTTTCTTTTTCTACAAATTATACTATTATAATCGTCTCGTCAATATCTTCAAAACGAGTACAATATTGAATATTTTTTTAATTTAACCGTACTATTAAATATCATGAATATGTACGAACTAATTTGTTTTCTATCCATACGTTTTATTTTTTTCCACCATTAACACATTAAAATACATAATCATAAAATACGTTTCATTTTTATTATAAATTATATCATTATAATTTTTTCTGTCAATAATTGTAATATAAACTAATTATTGAATATATTTATGGGTTTAGGGTTTCATAAATTGTGATTCATAGGTCATGGTTGGATTGTTGATGACATGTTTATAAGGAAGTAACATTAAGTGTTCGTTATTTACTTACACTCCGCTGCATCGTGCGGGTATATGCCTAGTATATATATATATATATATATATATATATATATATATATATATATATATATATATATAGTGTTTGGTTCATTTGAGAAATGGTAAATATATGAGAAATAGAGAAATAATCCTAGCCATTCATATGGTCAAGATCGGATTTGACTAGTCAAATATTGCGGCTTTGACCGGTCAAAAGTTGCGGCGGCTATCCCAAAAATAGAAGAACAATTTCGTAAATTTTACAAAACACACGGGTTGTGTTCATATATGAACATGTATAATTCACATATGAACTATATGTTCATATATGAACCAGTGCAATTCACAATTGAACTCTTTTAACTGATTCATATATGAATCAGTTGAACTAACTAACATATTCATATATGAACCTTTGTGATTCATATATGAATCTGTATGAATCACAAAGATTCATATATGAATCAGATGAATTAATTAACAGATTCATATATGAATATTTGTGATTCATACAGATTTATATATGATCTCATCCCATATATTTTACGAAATTACCCCTCTGCCTTCTATAGACCACACAAGGAATTATCCGGTGCTTCGCGGTCAAAGCCGCAAATGTTGACCAGATGAATAACTAAGATTACTTCTCTATTTCTCATATATTTACCATTTCTCAAATGAACCTCTCCCTATATATATATATATATATATATATATATATATATATATACTACTTTATAAATCAGATTTGTCAAAAATCTTAAAATCTTAAATACAACTTGTAAAGCATAAAGTACTACACTTTCAAGAACAAAAGTCTTAAAAGTCTTAAAAACAACCAACACAGCTTAAGTTACTACCTTTTTATGCATGAATTTTGAAAATCTCTTAATTAATACTATTGTACTGCTTCCTTTCCTTTCCTTGTTCTCGATAATGTTGCCGCTTCATCAGGTCCCGAGAAAAATGATTCAGTCTCATGTCAATTCAAGCTCCCAATGTGGCTTCCGGTCCCGAGAAAAACGATTCACTCTCATGTCTATTCAAGCTCCCAATGTGGCTCCCTATACTACTCCCCGTTGTATCTCTTGCTCTCTATTCAAAATCATCGACCGATCGTTCCCATCTATCTATCGTCGGGTTCTTCATTTCTGATTTCAAGTTCGACTTTCTTCATCTTCAGGTAAGAGTTTGACCTAATTTAAATCGTATTTGTTTTTGGGTGTTGCATTTTCATCCAACAAAATACCATATCTTCTCTTTCATAATCTTTCATGAGTTCACTTTAGTGATTTTTGATAAACAATACTCTCATTCGATTTATTTGGTGGTTAGAACACAATGTAAAAGAACCTTTTCCACCTTAATTGTATCATCATATAGTTTATATATTAATATTTTCCTCCAACCTGTTCATAGATTGAAAGAGAAAATCTTGTTAAATGGATCTGGACATCCTATTCTTAGATCCTTTATTTTTAGAATTTGTGTTGTCAACTGTTCTTTTTCGAGATTTCTTGAAAAACTTTCAATATGTGGTCCTATTTGATTATTTTCTTGTTGCATGACGTGGTTGATGTTCTCTCGATACATTGATGACGTAAGGTTTGTTTTGACCCGTTTGATTTACCAAAAACCATGCCATTCTAATTTACAGGTTCGATCCCTTTTCGATTTGTCTTCTCTTTGCTTGATTTTGTGATCGTTTGTCCTCCTCATACCGATCTTTTAATGCTTAAGTTTTCCCATCCATATTTTAATTTCAGAAAGAGTGAACATAAACATGTGGTTGAGGTCTCTCCTTCTAGGTTTGGTCTTCATTCAAGCTCACACTAATCTGGTAGGTTTTTGTTTTGATTGATTATTTTAAATGGTCTAATTTGTGAAGACAATCTTGCATTCTACCAACATCAAAGCAGGTAAGTTCAATTCTGCATTTGATTTACGAAAAACATATACTAAAATTGGTACCTGATATTTAGTAGAGTTGGCTTGAAGTTAGGATTAGGTTGAAGTTCTTTAGAGGGCAAATAGCAAACCAACCCATATGGCTTTTAGTACTTTATGATTGTTTTTCTCTCATATATGAACGATTGATTTCATACAATGCAGTCGCCACTAAAACTTGATTCTTACTCAGGTCATGTATTTTTTTGTTGCTTTAAAAATTTCAGTCCTAAAATTTCGTTTTTATATGTTCTTGTTTGAGAATCCATTTGCCCATATGATTTGTTTTTCATGAACTTATTTGGATTTATGCATATTCTGGACAGATTTTATCAAGTGAATTTGTTCCTGATTGCTAATTTCACTAGCTTGCTTCTAAAAATTCATATGTAATTGAGAATTCCTGGCTTAAATTATTTTGTAGACATAAATCGGTGCATAATACAATCGATATAACCTGCATGTGTATCCAAATGTGTTCTTGACATTTTAAAGATCATCAATATTGCATTCGAATGGAATTTAAATCATAATTTGATCATGTGATAAAGATTGAAAAACATTCTTTTACAGAATCATCTGCTGGTAGAATGCAAATCTTTTGCAGGCCATTATTGAGGTAACTTTGTTTTTTTCACTTTGATTTCTTAGGTAACTATGTATTTTTTTTAAGTTATTGTATTGAATAATTTGACACTTGGCTTGATCCAGATGATAAAAATGAAACTACAATTGTTGATCATTAATGGGGTGACAAAGTATTCAATTTATTCCCTTGCATGAATTAAATGTTCTTAAAACAATTTATTGTTGGAGCATGTGCTGAAAGTGTAAAAAGAACCACTAATTGACAGATCAGGCATGGTGTGAAATAGTGAAAGAAATTATAGATTCATATTTTCCTTCTACCAAATAAGTGCTTGAAGGTGAATGTCCTATTGAAATGGTTCTTGTAAGCTTTTGTAAGCTAATACCTATTGATTCCATCTTGTATAATTTTGTGTACGCTCTATTTACTAATATTATTATTTACTAATTTTCTTCTGTTTCTATTTACTATTGTTATTGATATGAAACAATGCAACCAATTTTGTCTTTGAGAGAAGGAAGCAAATTGTATCGGTGTTCATGAACTCTACTTGCTTTTAGCGATTGCTAATGTGTTTCATATTTCTTATAGGTGAAACTTGGCTAGAAAAGCATGTTTCATTTATCAGATGGACAAGAGGTTGGGTTTTAGATTCAAGATGGGCAGATGACAGTTTGTATCCTGGAGGGGATGATTTTAAAGACGAGGTTCAATATACTGGGTCTACTAAAGCTGGGGTTTTTGGAATTATGTAGGCCAGAGTGAAAGAGATTATATACCGAGGCCTTTTAAAGTTGGTGATTGATGATCCATTACCTGCAACAGGGGAAGTTTTTTATTTTCTTTTGCCTCACTTTCTATGGTATTACATAGAAGCAAGTACTCCTCTATATGTTATTAGGAGTTCAACCTGGTGTAATCCAGGATGGTTTAACTAGAGTATTAAGAGAGTAATGGCAAAGTTTGTATAGTAGAACCACCAGATGATCTTCTATCTTGTGTCTCATGGATTCTTATCCTTCAGTCACAGGCCAAATATAACGTTCCTCCAGATTCAGGGGCTTCTTTTGTTTTCTCACTTACACAAGATAGTGAGGTAATCAAATTTGTTAGTTGTTACAAATGAATTGAAATTGTTTCATCAAATTAAATGAAGATTTTCATTGATTTTTCATCATCAATTTACACCAAAATTTTACATCCTATTGCATCGCACGGGTACACCGAGTCATTTTGTTGGGTAAAAGTCGTTACTTTGTCTTGAGGGATATCATGCAACTTCTTCATTACACCTATTCAAATATTACATCCCGCTGCATTGCGCGGGTACAGAACTAGTATATATATATATATATATATATATATAGTGGAAGGATATTTTGCAACTCTTGAAAAGGTTGCAACCCTTGCAACCCAAATCTTAACCGTCGGATTTATGATCGACGGTTACAACAGATATGAGACCCAATATTTTTAATTAAAAAAAAATAAAAATAAAAATATCGACGGTTATTTTATTTTTATTTTTCTTTTTTTTTAATTAAAAATATTGGGTCACATATCTGTTGTAACCGTCGATCATGAATCCGACGGTTAAGATGTGGGTTGCAAGGGTTGCAACCTTTTCAAGGGTTGCAAAATATCCTACCCCTTTATATATATATATATATATATATATATATATATATATATTGGGACATTCAGGTTGGCCCACGGTCACCTTGGGCCGGTGTTGTGTGCAAAGTAAAAGGTGTGGCATCCTTCTTATAGCACAAAGAAATTCCATGTTAAAATGACACATGGAAAAGTCTTTCATGGCATTGAAGAACTCAAATTCGACGCAAATTGATCAAATCAGAGCGATTTGGATATATGAAGTTGAGTTAACTCGGGTGATACAAACAAAATTGGTGATCCAATTATGGATGTTGTCCTATCACTTTGATGACCCAATAATTAGACCTGGTAAACGTATCGTATTGTATCGGGTTCAAAGTTAAACGGGTTGAGAATGTCTAACCCTAACCCGACCCGTTTAATAAACGGGTCATAAAATCCCAACCCTAACCCGACCCGACCCGACTAACCCGTTTAACGTTTATAAAACTAAAAATTGAAAATTGAAAATTCACAAAAAAGTACAAATCAAAAATTTAAAATGAAAGCATTAGAAAATCCAAATTTCATATTTCAAACTTATAAGTTCTAACCAAATCTAAAACATTTAAAAATCCAAAACATTAAAAATAAAACTTATAATATATATATATATATATATATATATATATATATATATATATATATATATATATATATATATAAACGAGTTATTCGGGTCATTTTTGAGTTGAAAATTTTGACCCTGACCTTACCCATTTAACTTTCGTGTCGTGTCAACCCGTTTACTTAAACGGATTGAAATGTATTACCCAAACCCGCTTATTTCGTGTCGAGTTCGTGTCGAGTTAATGTGTCGTAAGTTTTTACCAGGTCTACCAATAATCATTTACAAGGTTGATCCAAACATCGCTCTAACCAAGACACATAAATCATTCCATTTTTAAATAAAACATTAGTTAATTGGCATAAATAACTTACGTTATTTAAACACTTTATTAATAATAGTATATAATAATTAAAAAAACAAAAGAAATAGTAAAATCTATATTTATACTATATTAGGAAAGAGCTATTACGGTTATTTTTAAAATTTTTGAAAATTTAAGAGGAATACAATTTAAAGCAAGATGTACGACTTGTTAAGCTATCCACAACCCCTCCACACTCACTCCTCCGGTCTCTCTTGCATTTTCCAATTTTTGTTATTTATTTTATAAGTTACACTTAAAACCTTTATAATTAGTTATTTTACTTTACTTCTATCATTTTTATTTTTTCATTTTTCATTTGAATCACTTAGCATATTAACATATATAATGGTATATGAAATAAATACATTAAAAATACATTTTTTTACAAATTATACCATTGTAATTGTCTCGTCAATACCTTCGAAATGATCCCAATAATGAATATTTTTGGATTTAATCATATATTAAATATCATGAAGACATACGAATTAATTTGTTTTATATTTCTTACATTTTCATTTTTCATTTTAAATCCTTATCATATTAAAAATACATAATCATAGATTAACTAAAATACATTATGAAATGCATCTTTTTTTTTACAAACTATATCATTATTTTCGAAATAAGTTTACTATTGAATATTTTATAATTTAATTGTATTGTAAAATATCATAAATACGTATCGAGATTTTTTAAGAATGATGTATCGAGTTTCTTTTAAACTTGTACATTTTTCACTATTATCTATATTTATCTCTCTATAATCCTTTCAGAAAAATTCTAATTACGGTTATCTTGAATTTTTAAGAGGTACAAATCTCAATTACATCATGTACAAGTTTAAAAGTTTCTTAACCTCCTACGTTCAACATGATAATTAAAAATATAATTACTTTTTATAGTTAAATTACATTTTATACCCTTATAATTAGTTATTTAATTTACTATTTATCTTTTTTTTTTCATTTTTCATTTTACACTCTTATTATATTAACACACATAATCGCACATAAACTAAGATACATTAAAAAATATGTTCATTCTTTTACAAAGTATACCATTATAATCGTCTTATCAAAACTTTCGAAATGAGCTCAAATGTTATAGGTTTGAAAACCCCACTATCGAGCAAATCTCTTTCAAAAAAATTTCATCAATTGACCATATTGACCTTGAACTTTATACATCCGATATGCGATTTAAAAACACATAAAACCATAAAATTAACTTCATGTGATGGAGAATAAAACTGAACATGAAACAAGATTATTATTTCAATCTTCAAGTTCTCGGCTTTAGATTCAAGATGGTTCGCACGACATCGTGCACGAATACCTATCTAGTTTTTATAGAAAATCAAAAAACGACCGTTAGTGATCAAACTGAAGGACCGGTCCAACCAGTTACACTCGGTCAATGTTTTTCTCTTGAAGACTGGTTCAACAGGTTACACGCGGTTCTTGTAGAAACCAGTTGCACAAAATCCGGTTCAAGCATGCTAGAGCTTAGAATCGGGGCCGGTTAACCAGTTTGCCACCTGTAGTAGAAAGCATAGTTGTGTCGTCATGGTTTTGGGTGATACATTGGGTCAACATAAACATTTAAAACATTGTGAGTTAGCTTAATTGACAATAAAGCTTAATCCTTTTGATAGTTCTCAAATCACCTCTAGTCGAGGTGTGCACAAACTGTCACCCATGGTTATAAAAAAAAAAAATTAAAAACATTAACATTAACATGAGTACAAATTGCAGTGGCCATTTAGGTGAAAAGCACCACAAAAAAAGGCTCTGGATAACAGGAAAAGTGGAAATGTGTTACAAATAATGATTTCATAATTGAAAAAGAATATTAGATAAAACCAAAGAAAGTTAAAAAAATTCTGATTCTGCATCAAGACAGATATTCAACCAGAAGATGAATGGAACTCTAAACAAATCTGTCTACTTTAGATATGTATTATTATATAGACAATTTTTCTTTCATGCGCGATATAAGCTTAAACTTTTCTTCGGCTTCGACCTGTTGACGCATGTCAGATCCCGAAGCACGATCTGGGTGAAAGCTCAGTAACGCCCGCTTATAGGCTACACGCACCTGAAACGGCCACGAGAGGTTATAACTTGCTGCTTTCAGAAACCAAAATAAAATAAAACAGCACCATCAAACCATATCGGGTTCTTTCTAACAAAAAAACGAGCCCAATATATCCCACCAGAAGGTAGGGTCAAAAGTAAGATGTACCTCACAGGCTCACCTGTGTCCCAAGAGACGAGAGGTTTCCAAGAAGACCCTCCGGCTTTTCTGGCCTGGACCCCGGGCCTTCAAAACCCATTTTTCAGTAAGCAAAAAAAACCCGTGCTTTTTCAGGCCGGGCTTTAAAAAAAGTTGGCTGATTGGGTTTATGACCGGGCATGGGTGTGGGCTTTCTAGGCCCGGGCTTCTACAGCCAGGCTTCGGGCTTGGGCTTTTTTGTGCATCTTTGATTTGAATGTTTAAAAGACAGCAAAGTACGCAACCCACCTCATGTGATAAGGGACAAGGACCAACTTCGATTCCTAAACCACGCAATAACGAAGCCATATCAAGACAGGTCTTTTCCAGCTTGTTAAGCTCCTGTCTGACTTCTGTGCGGTATACTTCTTTCAAATTCATATTCTCCTCATCCTGAAAAATGAGAAAATTAAGACTATAAGCAATAGTAAGTTATTATAATGATAATAAAGAGACACCAAAAAATTTGCAAACCTTTTTTTGGGTTTCCCGGATTTCTTCCACACGTTGCTTTTGTCTTCTCTCCATGTCTAATAAACGCAAAGTTTCAGCTTTTTTTCTTTTCTGCAGACGACGCAACTGCTGAGCTTCTTCTGCCTGCGAAAGAGATACACAAGTTTTCCACTTAAAAGAGGCAACATAACAGCCGTACGTTGACATAGTTGAGACCAAACCAAACAAGCGCACTATATCCCACCCGGAGGTGGGGTCGGGGATACGATGTAAGCAGACCTAACGTCTACTTCCAAATAGTAGAACAGTTGTTCCATGAAGACCACTGGCTTGGGAAAAGTTTCAGAAAGATAAAAAAATAAATAAAAAGAGAGAAACTTCGAAAAACTAGTTTTAAGTGTAATTCTTAAAATATGTGCTAACCCTTCCCCCCACCCCCCTCTTTTTTCTCTTCCAATTCAGTGTAATTCTTACTCAAACCGGACCAATACTTCTCGAAATCTTGTACTAAAAGTCCAAAAAGAGATACAAAATAACAAGTTCATAAAATTTTTGAGCTGTAATATAAGCTTCCCCCCCCCCCTTTCTCGTTTTTTCTCCTTCTCTGTATGACTGTATCACAACCAGAGTCATATAAATTGATGCAATACCTATTACAGGCTTACCGCTGTCCCAATGCTACCCAATTGCAATCATACACACCCCTTGTGTTTCCATTTGTTCACCCCAAAAAGAGCATATAAATATTAAAGATGAAAAGATTCAGGGACTTTTCACCAGCTTTCTGGTTTGTATCCACGGGCCACCTTTTATATCATTGGAAAGTTTGGGAATGAAAATTTTCAGTAGCAAAGAGAAATGAATAGTCAAGAACATTATTTGTAATCTGTTTAAAACCTTGCATTCAGTCAATCCTTCAAACTGAGTGAACCAGAAGTAAATATATGCACATACCCTTGTTCTAGAATTTATTTTCCTACATTACATACTAAAGGTGTTCATTACTAACCGGTCCATTTTAAAAACAACTTACCACAGGTCCACAACAACTCTTAAGAAAAGTTCATCCTCTGTTGTATAGGATTTTTGTTTGGCATAATTTTAGCACCCTGTTGGAAAGTATAATCTATTCTTAGCACTATGGTGTGAATGATAGACACGAAGACTATAAGTAAAAATGTTGCCAAGATGAATCTAACCCTGAAGCCGGGATGCTTCTACCACATGCAAATCCCCATACCAGGTGGGGGTCCAGTGCTCTTCAGGCGTCCAATATGGTACAAACACCATGTGGCATAGGCTGTAGTCACAAACTATTGAACACAAATTCAGGGTGACATGAATAATGGGTATACACATTAAGCAATTTTTTTCTTTCTTTCACCAGAATAGGTGATAAAGATTCACAAAAATTAGAAGTATATTATGAAATCTAAAATCAATTTTGAAGTCAACTAACAGAGAAAAAACAAAAAAAACACAACAAGTTAATGTTTTCTGACAGCTAATACTAATATGAACACATTGACAGTAGAAGCATAATAAGACATTGGTTTTCGCATGTCTTTCTCTTATACTTGAAGCATGTATCATAAAATAACTTCTTTCATTTATTGGTTTCATTTTAGACTTGTTTATGCATACATATGTATATTAGTGCACGACCGTATCATCAATCTTTTAAAATTTCTAGCCCTACCCATATCCTTCAAATATAGCCTTATACCAACCAATTACATACATGTACTTTCACAAAAGTTAAAAAGTTCAAATGCAGCAAAGCCACAACTTACAAACAATTATGACAGAAATACAATGCGGATAAATGACCAAAAGCCCATTAAAGCATTAAACTGCTGTGCTAGAACATACCTGGATCTTTAAGGCTATTTGTCTGGCTGACCATTCTTCCTCTAGCGCTCGCTTGTATTCATCCGTCTCTTTAAGCTTTTCTCGTTGATCAATAATAGAGCTCTCAACCGGGACAGCATCAATGGTGGGAGCATCATCTTTTTCTTTCTCCTGTTCACTGCTACTAGAAGGCATATGCTCATACTTCTCATCTCCGTGCATAGAACAACGTTGGCTGCAATCTTCAGTTTCAGCCAAACAATGATCCTGGCAGAGGGATGTCTTACCAACCGGTGAATCAACTTTACAATGATCAACATCTACTTCATTTCTAGCATCATAATCAGACAAACTCGATTCAGGGCGTCTGATTCTATCTTCATGCTGATAGCCTTGCATATATGCCGGCTGACGGCTCTTTCCTTTAGAAGTAGAAGCTTGAGCATATTTTTGTTTGTTTTTATTTACTCCACAATCATGATGAGTGCCCCCAGAGGACTTAGAAGAATTGCTGTTATCCCTCCTACCAATATGGTCATTCTGTACACCAGCTTTTCTCTTCAATGATGCTCTTTCCCACTGCTCTCGTAGCTTTCCAGAAAAATCTTCCATAAATTCACAATCAGGATTATCATCATCATCAGATGAATCACTATCTGATTGCAAACTGAAACTATTACGATTGGTGGAACTTATTCCCGAGTAGGTTCTTTTGCCCTTTGATAGTTTCACTGGAGAGATATTTTCCTGAGCAAAGTGCGTATCTGGACCATATCTCCTGCTAGACGAAGCACCATTCTCAAAATTTCTTTCACTATCTGCATGTGCTTCAGCATGATGGTTGCTAGGGCTTTCATCATCATCTATGTAAATATACGTCCTCAAAGGACGACTCCTCTCATTTGTTAATCCATTTGAACCTCCTACTTTCTTAGAATGACTTTCAGGCACATCAATAACAATAACATTATTGAAACTATAACTATCCACATCAATCAGAACTACATTATCAACTTCCACATTATTCCTGCATCTTCTTAAGGCCTTCATCTCATATATTTTCTTTAGCTATTAACTAGAGAAAGTATGTTCTAGAAGTCGCTTCAAAAGATTTTGTATGTTACAGAAAATGAGTAAAGGATTGAAGCCGTATCTCTTTAATTCTGGGCTGCAAATGAGTCATTCCTCACATTCGTCACTGCAGATTAGAACAATTAAAGGTCAAAATATTACATATTCAGAAATCAAATGACCGGACTAGTCATATTAGCCATCGCAATAATCATAACATTATATCCAAGTTCAAATTAATAGATTTAAGCTCAAAGAAATAGCATTTACAACTAGAATACAACATAATCTATTAACCTTTTGATGTTCCAGAAATACCAGTAGAAAAACATACGCATACACAGACATACATTTGGAACGTTTCATAGAGGAGCTTAAAGATGTGTTTTGATCTAATGAACAGGAATGGAGCAACTACAGTACCTATACAGGCACAAATTCTTTAACTATTTGGATTCTGGAAGTTCTATCAAATCCTCCTCGCATTAGAAAATACTAAACTAGTGCACCGCGATTTAATGACGTTGCAATGCATACCCAAAAACTTTAGAAATGCAAAGAGGCTAATTTATATACTTTTTATGCATTTATTTTCGTTTGGTTATCAGCTTATCAATCAAAAAGGTTCCAAGTATCAAGTATGCCCAATGCAGTTGCACAGATTGGAAAACAAGCTTTGTACAAGAGGAAAGTGATGTGAGAAGGGATAGGTACAGACCAAAGTTGACATGAGGGAAGCAGTTAACAAATGGAATATACTGAAGGAGTTGGCCATAGACATGAGTGCATAGGATGATAATGTTCAAGGCACTGAAAAAGTTCCCTCTTCATTATTTATTTTATCCCCGAACTAATTAGAGATTAAATAAGGCAAGTCATCTTACTCATGCCACAAGTAATCGTTGTAAATCAAAAAGTGTGAACACAAGTTTTATGGGGCCAATTGCTTTGCAACCTATCTTCATGAGATAAATCAAGAACCATTTTGCTACAGACAAAAGAATCATAACTTTACAGTTCTACTGACAAACAAAATTTTAGAAACAGCTAATAATTGTGATGGAAGGTAAACATAATTCACAATTTTCCATTTTCATCTTCTTAAACTCATTTCCTATTCCAAACTGATTTGAAATCTTGTGAATATATTTGAACCAAGGATTCCATCTCCTTGGAAAATTATCTATGTGTCATGCCCTATAACTGTTAGACCTCAATGAAAGAAAAAAGAGAGAATCAAGCGAGCCGTAGGGAATCCCACGTTCTCCATATACATCATTCACAACAGCAACAATATGAGCACAACAAAGTACAACGGGTTCCCATGTTTATGCAGTAACCAGCAGACCCCAGACCACCTTAAGAGAATAACTCTCATTACTTTTGCTTTCAAAAGGTACCCTCTATTGCAAACAAGTTGGAATAGAATTTTGGTATAGGTAGATATATCTAGTAATGTTTCTGTTTTTTTCCTAATAACCCTACTCCACCACCATAAAGGTTATTGAAGTCCACAAATATACCTTTCATTCGCTCACCAAGATCAATTCAAACATAAATTCAACATTTATCAAGACAGCGAGAACATAACTGTGAACTCGAAAGGCACTGAAGACAAAGGAGTGCCAGAAAGCCTAAAAACTAGCTATCCCTACAAACTAGAGAAAGGAGAGAAGAAATTTAGTCTGCACTCCTAAAAAAACTACCAATACTGATGTATAACTATAAGAGAGCCCAAGTACCTTAAAAAACCAGTAAGTTACCAGCATGGAGCACTATTAAGTTGCGATTATACATTTTTAGAATGAAACCATAGTTTTAAAAATCCCAATCGGGACTCGAAGCGTTTTCCCTTTGCGAGGCGAGGCGTAAGCCTCGAGGCGGTCCGAGGCGTAAGCCTCGAGGCGTGTGTATATATATAATATATACGTATATATGTGTATGTATAATACAGAATATATATGTGGAAACATAATTCCATACCAAATAAAATTCATAAATACTAATAATAAGGAAAACATAATTCCATACCAAATTTTAAACGTCATAAGTTCATAAAATTACTAGTTATAAGTCCAAAAACACCCCAAAGTAGGTTTTTGTACTTTTAACTTACTAAAAGCACACTTTTGCTTTTGACTTTCTGCCTTTTTAAATAAAAGTACAAGTTATTTTTTTTTATAAAAATTCATGAGTTTCTCACCGAAATCTTACCAAAAACAGAAAGCATCTGAGGCTTGCGCCTCACCAGCGCCTCACGCCTCGCCTCACCAATTGAGGCGTAAGCCTCGTCCAAGGACCATGAGGCTTAAGCCTCGTGAGCGGTTTTGGACTGCCTCGCCTCGAGGCGTAAGCCTCAAACGATTTTGAAAACCATGAATGAAACAAGTTTTCATCACCAAAATGGTTTACTTAACAAAATTCCAGGGAAAGACCACATGGGAAAGACTTTCATCCCTAACCCAGGCAAAACCAGAGATGCTCAACCTTTCTGACATCAACACTAACTCATCGAATCTTTTAACTAGTGCACAAGTTGTTTTCCAGTTTCACATATTTGACAACAAACCCATCACATATTTCATCCTCATTGCGCCAGTCAATTCAACTGAGCCTCGATTTAAACAACCCTAGGTTTAGATAACTGTATGCTTCATGAAAATTACTGTACTTTTCTATCAGCACACCGATCATTCAAAGAAACAGACATGCAAACAACAGGATTTCAAAAACCCAGAACTCCAAACGAGAAATTTATACAATAACCCAATTCATATAAGAGCAGAAACCCTAAATTGATCGCCGAACTCTTGAGTAACAAATTAAAGGAAACTAAAATTGAGCATCGATTAAAATAATTACCTGGCGCCCAATTTGTTTATTCACTTGTAGAATCTATCCCAGTAGAAATCAAATTGTTGGAGAAATTGGCGTGGAAAAACGAAGGGAAAGAAGGAAACAAGAAGGGCGTGGAATTTCGAAACGACACAAATGTAAAATCTGGGTAAGAGTACTCATGCATAAAAACCGGTTCGCTAGGTTGGGAAATGGGAACCATCATTAGAGATCGGTATTCTAATAAACCGGTCTTGGATCGGGTTATAAATTCGGTCAGAAGTCATCGATTAAGGTAGCGTTTGGAATGCAGACATAAAGGGACACGGATCCAAAATATTTTTTTGGTAGGGACACCTTTCAAGGTATATTAAATGCCCGCAAAGTTGTATAGTACAATTTTAGCCTAAATCCACCGTTTCGATGGATTTTTAAAGTTTTTTGGTTGATTTGAAGGGATTTTTAAGTTTTTTTGTTGATTTTAGAGACTTTTTCGGTTTTCTTAGTTCATTTCAAGAGTGGGTTTTGGATTTTTGGTTGGTTTCGATGCATTTTTTTGGTGGATGAGGTCCTAGACAAAAAATTACTGGTTGAACTGAAGATATAAAGTTAAAAAAACATATTTTTACCTAAGAAATTTATGTTTTTTTCCCATTTAATGGGGCCCCTAATTCCACACTAGATTCGTCCTTGCGTTTGGTACGCAAACTAGGTGGGACGGAACAAAAATAAGTAGTCCCATGTTTGGTATATTATGAGAGAAAATTAAGGTTGGACAACATGGGACAAAAACTCAATTTCATGAGATTATTCTTAACTTTTTTTATTCCACCCAAAAAGGTGGAACAACAAGGGATTAAAATATAAGATTACAATACTACCCCGTTTCTATACTATCAGGTGCTAACCAAATCCAAAATCAATTGCCTCCATCTTTGCACACTGGGTCAAGACTTCATCTTCTCCATCGCACAATTGTCCAGACTTCATCACCTCCATCTTGCACGAACTCATGTACGATTTCTCCATCTTGCACGAACTCAGGTATGATTTCTCCATCTTGCACGATCGTCCAAACTCAGGTGGTCGGCTTCCATCATTTTCGATCTCCATGGTGGTCGATTTCCAGGTTTTCACTTTCTCCCAGATTTTCGATTTCTTCATCGATAACTAGTGTGAATGTTTTTGATTTTTTGATTTCTCCATGGTGGCTGATTTTTAGTTTTTGATTTTTGATTTCTCCATGGTGGTTATTTTTTACTACTGTGAATGGGTTTGGGATTTTGACTACTGTGAATGTTTCTGATTTTTTACTACTGTGAATAGTTTGGGATTTTGATTACTATATATGAACGCTTTCCTAATTCCTACTATGGTTTTGTGATTTTGAATGGCTACTGGGAATGGTTTCTTATTGCAAATGCTTTTGATGAATGTTTTCCTAATTCTTATTGTGGTTTTCGATTTTGAATGGCTACGATTTTTAAGTTTTGAATGCTTTCCTACTATGGTTTTGATTGTGAATGGTTTCTTTACAAAATGCTTTCCTACTATGGTTTTGATTGTGAATGGTTTCTTTACAAAATGCTTTCCATGGTTATTGTGAATGGTTTCTGATTTTCACTATTGTTTTGTTTTGTGAGTTTTGTAGTGATGGATCTTTGAAGACAATTGACGTTTTTGTGAAGACAATTGACGTTTTTGTGAAGACAATTGTGTGTATTCGAATGTTTAAACTTTTTGAGACGATGTTATTTACGATTGTTGTGTTTGAATATTTTTAAATTATTTATGTATTTACAATTGTTGTTTTACAATTTTTTACATTATGTATGTATTTAGAGAGATGTATACATATGCGTTTATACAATTGGTGTTATATTTTTTTATACTATGTATGTATTTAGAATCATGTATACATATTTAAAGAATAGTATAAAATAATTTTCTAAATATCATAGATAGAATTATTTTAAATATATTTTGGTTGATTTGTGTTCTTTACGAATTATTATATGACATAAAATAACATTAAACAACAACTGGACATGACAGATCTAGACAGGAGAAGAGGGAAAGACAGGACTGGACTAGATGGCAAGATTGGACAGAACTGAACATGATAGAACTAGACAGGACAAGAGGGCAAGATAGAACTGGAATAGAGGGCATGATAGGATCAAATTGGACACGAAAGGACTAGACAAGACAAAAGGGCAGACAAGACTGGACTAGATAGGACAAAACTAGACAAGTTGCCCCTAAAGTTGTTTGATGATTTTTTATATGACTGATAAGAGTTATAAATGACACAAATAAACTATATATATTTGAATAATTTAATTTATAAGCATTTTTAGTTTTTTACACAATTTTCATATACATAAACATTAGTACGAAATTTGAACGAAAATTTGGTAGTTCAGAAAAACCCGATTCATACAAAGGAAATACTATGTTTGATTCAATTTGGAAGATCTTTATGAATTGGCGGAGGCATGGTTGCAGCGACATGTAGAGATAAAGGCGATGGGTGGCTGGTGAACGACGATGGTTGTGGAGGATGTGAAGATGGTGGAGGAGGTAGTTGTGGTCAACGTGGTGGTGGCGACGATGGGTGGTGGTGATCAGTGTCGGTGGAGGTTGAGGTAAACGATGATGGTAGTGGTGGTGGTGATGGACAGTGGTTGTGGAGGTGGTGGAGCAGGTTGTTATAGTGGAGAAAGAGGTGGAGGTGGCCGACGATGGTTGATGGAGGCTACAGGTGGCCGCCAATAGTGGTGGTGACAATAGGTGGTGGGGATCGGTGGAGGTGGTTGACGATGGTAGTGGTAGGGGTGTTCGCAGTATGGTTTCGGGCTAAACCGCAAACCACACCGCATATGCAATTTGAGCATTTTCCCAAACCGCAAAGCACACCGCATAAACCTCAAACTACACCGCAAAATACGGTGTTGTGCGATTTATGCGGTTTGTCCCTATCGCTTCCTTTTATGCCTACAATCCAAAATTTTAAATTTAAAAATATATTATAAAATCAACAATAAAGTGATCTTAGTGCAAAAACATAAAGAGTTTAAATACATCCGATTCTTAAATACATATTGCATAGTTAAAAATAGTCTAAGAAAAAAAAAACTTCATGTAATAGGAAAAACATGGCAAAACTACAGTAAATAGAGAGAATGAAATCTGTAATTCTCATCAATCATAAGCCACTTAAATAGGGAGGAGTTTACAAAGAAAAGGAAACATTCATTATGGTAAAAAATTAATACTAGGAAGATATTATGTCAATCACTTCATTTTGATGATGACACATAATCCTTCAACACTCCCCTTTTTGCCGAGTCAAATGAGTGATATGCATAGTTCTTGCCTCATTAAAAGCGTACGCCAAAGAAAGAAAACCCAATGGGAAAAATAAAAACTTCTGACGAAGGAAAGAGTACAAGGCACCAATAAACAATTCCTTTAGGGGGCGTTTGGTTCGCAGAATGTTTTTGGATGGAATGGAATTTGTCAAAGGAATTTGACTTTGATGGAATTGGAATGGAATGTTGTCAGGTTTGACCACCTGTTTGGTTGACAGAATTGGAATGGAATATGTTAAATGAATTGAAATTTTTCTGTTTGGTTCACAGATTGTAGCTTCGGAATTGGAATGGAATTTTGGTAAATGACCAAAATACCCTTTTTGATTATTTTAATTTTTTAAACAAAAATTACTTTAATAAAATAGTCATTAAATAGTTTAATTTTTAACAAAAAATGTTTTTATTATTTTAGCACATGAATGATGCCGAGAGAGTGAGGAGAGAGAGGGAGAGGGAGAGAGAGAGAGGAGAGGAGAGAGTGGAGAGATAGAGGATAGAGGGAGAGAGAGGAGAGAGAGGGAAGAGAGAGAGAGAGAGAGGAGAGAGGAGAGAGAGGGAGAGGGAGGACAGAGAGGGAGAGGGAGGGAGAGTGGAGGAGAGATAGAGGATAGAGGGAGAGAGAGGAGGAGAGAGAGATAGAGAGAGGATAGAGAGGGAAGAGAAAGAGAGGAGAGAGTGGAGGATAGAGGGAGAGAGAGAGGAGAGAGAGAGAGAGGATAGAGTGGAGGAGAGAGAAAGAGAGAGGAGAGAGATGAGAGATAAAGAGAGAGGGAAGAGAGGAGAGATAAAGAGTGAGGGAAGAGAGAGAGGGGAGAGAGAGGGAGGAGGTGAGAGAGAGGATAGATAGAGGAGAGAGAGGAGAGATAAAGAGAGGAGAGAAATAGAGAGGAAAGAGAGAGGAGAGAGAGGGAAGAGAGAGAGGAGAGAGAGGGAGGAGAGAGATAACGATAGCAGAGAGAGGAGAGAGGAGAGAGAGGGAGATAGAGGTGAGAGAGATAGTTTGTGTTTGTTGATAATCAATATTAGTAGGGTTTAGTTTGGAGTAAAGGGTAAATTTGGAATTATCAAAATGTAAGATTCCATTCCATTGAAATCCTTGGGTTTTAGGATGGAATGTTCAAATCCTTCATTTGTGGAATTTGGTGGAATTCACACATTCCTTCCATAGAAAAGAATGAACCAAACAAGGGAATTGAATTTGGTCAAAGGAATTGGACATTCCAATTCCATCAGATTCCATCAGAATCTGCGAACCAAACGCCCCCTTAGTTTACTATATTTCTTGATTTGTACATCAATCAAGAGGTTTATAAAACAAGATGATTTATAAATTGTTGCCTCACTAAAACTTTGCACCAAGGAACAAAACCCAGTAGGAAAAATAAAACCTTGGGTGAAGAAAAGAGCACAACTGTTAATGTATAGTTTAGATCAAGTGTTGACTTTTGATGTATTTGACTTTGCCTTTGTAAAAGTCTTTGAGAGATCTTTGTCTTGAGAGTTTACATGTTTGAGAGAAGTAGTCTTGTTTAAATAGTTTATTCTGTGAGAGAAGCTTGTAACTTGAGAATTGTACGCATATCAATACATATGACTATTTCTCTCTCTATATTATCTCTCTAGAACCTGTGATTAAATTGATTGGATTTGATTGTTAATGGCTTGAATTGGACTTTACAATTGGTATCAGAGCTTACCCTTACGAATTCAGATTGATTGGATTACCACTGTTGATCGATTTCTTGATTTCATTCAAGAACACGCAGAACGACATCTCAGGATACTGTTTGGATAGAATTCACATTGATTAGTTGTGTTTAGTCTGTAAAAATGGTTTAATTGTGTTCGATTTTTGTCCTAGATCACTTCTTATTCACATTGTTTCACGAATTATTCACAGAATCAGATTGAATTTTGATTTTCTTGAAATGTTTTCAAAAATGTCACGAACTCTGTAAATTCGAGAAATACACTGTAATTCTTTGTTTTTAGTCATTGTTGTTTGTTAAGAAAGTGTTCGATTTCACTTTTCGAACATAATAGATCAGATTGTAAATCGATTTGCAGGTTATTTGAGTTTTTGGATTGAATCTGTGAGTACAAGTGCAAAACGCACTAGATCTGAAGAACGTGCTAAGGAAGAACACGCTAAAGCTAAAGAACATGCAAGATGGATGTTTTAGTGTTTTCTGCGAGTTTGAGCTAAGTTCGCGTAAAGCTCTATTTGCGAGAAGCTAGTTCGCGCACAATGTTATCTGCGAGTTCTTGGATTCTCGAAATTTTTCTAAGTGTGGTTCACGCATAAGGGTCGTGCGAGTTTCTGATCGTGCGAGCTTGCATTTAGCGAGTTTGAAGTTTTCTGAATTTTTTCTAAGTGTGGAACACGCTAAATACCTGATTTGCGAGTTTACATTCATCTGCGAGAAGTTCTCTTGATCGAAATTCTTTCTAAGTCTTAAACGCGCACGAAGTTCCTTGCGAGAAGTAACTCGCGCACAACCTTACGTGCGAGTTCTTCAAACGTGCATAACACGTTTAGCGCGAAGTTCAATGTATAGTGGTTTGCGAGTTTCTGTTGTCTGCGAGTTCTAGACTTGGTGTTTTTCAGAGATCGTTTTCAAGTGGTATTCTGAGTTTGACTTTTCAAGTCAACTGTTTCTGATTCGTTTGGGAGATCTTGTATCAAGCCTACTATCAGTTATCTTTCTCTAAATCTGCAATCATGTCTCGTGATCTTCTGAGCATGGGTTCGAAATCTAAGCCTCCGGTTCTGCAAGCAGATGAGTACCCTCAGTGGCGGAAAAGGATGATCAATTTCTTGAATAATCAAGACAAGAAATTGATGAACTCTATTATAGATGGTCCTCACTTTCCGCATGTCATAGTTGCCAGGATTCCAGCCACAGACACAAATCCTGAAATTCTTGAGCGAATTGTGGCAAGAGATCCCATCCAGTATAATGAAGTAGACAAAGAGCTTGTTGAACAAGATGCTACTGCCTTGACTTTTCTCATTATGGCCATTCCGAATGATATCTTCAACCGGGTTGACAGCAGAGAATCAACAAAGGATATCTGGGATGAGCTAGAGAAGCAATTTTTGGGTTCAGCAAAGTCAACAAATGTTGGGTCTGAAAGATGCCAAGGATGGATAATACTTCTGAAGTTAATGTTCAACATAGTTACTACTTCTGAAGTTAATGTTCAACATGGTTAATACTTCTAGAAGAACATGGTTAATACTTCTGTTGTTAATACTTCTAAGGTTAATACTTCTGTTGTTAATACTTCTGTTGTTAATACTTCTGTTGTTAATACTTCTGAGGTTAATGCTGCCAGTTGAAGTTAATGCTGTTGGAACAAAGTTAATGCTGCTCTTCAAGATTAGTACTGCTGGAGTTACTACTGCTAAGAGATTAATACTGCTCAGAGTATTAATGCTGCTTATGATTAATACTGCTTATAAGATGGAGATCTGTATGGAAAGGATGACAACTGGATAAACTGAAGATATTCATGGAAGCTTAGAGATAATGATGGAAGATATTCTGGAGATATTGTATTAATTGTAATTATCTTTTATCTTTAGTATATATATAGAATAGTTTAGAATTAATAATTAATTCAAAAGTTTTGTTTGTAGAGAGAATCAACCTCAAGACACAGTTCCTAATTCTAGAGAAGTAGAATTCGTCTTGAAAGAGTTTGTTCTTCAAGATTGAGGTTGTGTGTGTAATCTTGTGATTTTAATCATTCAATACAAGGTTGCAAGTTATTCATCAAAATTATACTATTTGTTTACTATTCTATTGAATATCAAAGTGTTATTCCGCAAACTTCTTTGATATTGTTTCTGAGTATTCATAATTCTTGTTGAGAATTCGATCCTGACAAGTGGTATCAGAGCTAGTATTCTCAGAAACATTCATTCAACATCAATCATCATGGCTAAAGAATCAGAATCGACAAGCACTGCCATTCCCACTGAGGTAACATCTAATCTTTGCTCTAAATCCTGTATTGAAACTATTCAAAGGTACAGGGATCACAATCAGGGTATGTGTGATGATCTTAAAAGATTAGAGAGAGATATAAAAGACTATGTAAGAATCGTTGAGAGCTTTGAGGAACAGATTAAAGTTTTCCAAGCCAATGAACTTCAACATTCTTATGATACAAATTACTGGAAGTGGGAGAAGAATGACCTAGAACTTCAGCTGAAAAGTCTAAAGAGGAGAATGAGAAG
Source organism: Arctium lappa (assembly GCA_023525745.1). Classification (NCBI taxonomy): domain Eukaryota; kingdom Viridiplantae; phylum Streptophyta; class Magnoliopsida; order Asterales; family Asteraceae; genus Arctium; species Arctium lappa. The sequence goes on from CM042051.1 coordinate 66,832,801, forward strand.
ATAAAGAGTGAGTTTGAGAAAGCCAAGCTGAATATTGAGAAATTTTCCAATGCTTCTAAAGCAATGGACTCTTTGCTCCAAACTCAAATCCATGACAAACTTAGAAGAGGAATAGGTTATAACACCACACCACCACTATATAACAACAATTACATCCCTCCTATATCAGACTTGCTAGAGACCAAGAATAGGAAGGAATTGTCTGATGAAGCCACTAAGGTAGATCCATTAGACAAAGTAGTGGTTGAAACAGACTCTGAAGAAGAAAACTTTAATGAAAAGAGTAAGAAGAACAATGTGAGTGGTGAGATTCCTCTAGAAAATAACATTATCACCAATGAGGGATGTGGAAAGGCTTGGATCAAGTCTAAGGACATAGAAAAGACTAGGGAAAGTCTGAGAAGGTCCATTATAAGCAAACCACAGTTGTGAATCCTGTCCCTTGTAAACAGTGTTCTTGCAATAAATCTGAGCCTAAAAAACATGATAAACCAAGGGGAAATCAGAGAAACTGGAATAATCAGTGGGCGCAAAAACAAGGGGTTGATTTGAGTAAAATCAATAGACCAAAACCTTGTTTTATCTGTGGCAAATTGAATCATCTTGCCAAACACTGTTATTTCAACCCTATCAACCAAAGAGTCACTTTTCAAAGAAAACCACAAAAATCTTTTGGTTATAGGAATAAAAGAAGGAATCAATTGGCTGAGAAAAGAGCACCTTTAAAGTCTCATGCTCAGAACAAGTTTGCTAATACAAAGAAAAATGCTCCAAATAAGCCAAGGAGTAATTTAAAGACAAAGAAAGCAAACAAGTTTGTTCAAGTTTGGGTTCCAATTGTAAAGAAACCTGTTAGTACTGCTATCCCAGATAGTACTGCTAACAGAAATAGTGCTGCTGCAACCAATACTACTGCTAACAAGGATAGTGCTTCTACTAGTATTAATGTTGCAAAGCCTATAATCTTGACAAAGTATTCTAGCCATGAGATTCCTAAACAACTCTTCCAGACCAAACTGACAGATTATATAAATGAGAAAGGACAACCCAAGACCACTTTGGCTTGGGTTCCCTCAAAGACTAACTGATTTATCAAGTGTGCAGGGCAATCAAAAGCTCAAGAGGAAGAGCATTTGGAATGAAGATAATGGTTGCTCTTGGCACATAACAAGGAACATGGACAACCTTCAAATTCTTTAAAAGATTTGATGGAGGACATGTTACTTTTGATCTAGCAGAAGGTAAGAAAAGTGAAAAAGGTATAGTTTCAAAAGATAAAGTAACTTTTGAAAATTTTATGGTATATGGTACTACTAACCTTGTGTCTGTAAGTGTTTCAGGTTGCTAATACTGAAAGGTAGTTAGTACTTATAGTTCAGTGAATACTGTCAGACTGTGTTAATGCTGCTGGTATGTGTTACTACTGCCAGTCTGTGTTAATGCTGCTGATAAGTGTTACTACTGCTAATGTAAGTTTTCTATACCTAAAAATGATCTTCAATGATTTAATGTCAAACCTGGATATCAATTAAAAAGCTTTTATCTGTATCCAAGGTTTGTACAAGAAGTACTTAATAAGGAATTGACGGATTAACCTCATTTTAATGAGATATATGTACCTAAAACCCCTAAGGGCAAGGTCTTTTCAATCATGAAGAGATCTGCTAAGGACTCGGAAGGAGTTGACACACCATTGTTCTCTACAATGATGGTGATGTCCCACCATCAAGAAGGTAAGGCATCAGGGTCAAAGCCCTCATTAGACCAACCCACTGATGACCTATCCACACCTTCCACTACCAAGCATAAATCTTCAGATTCCTTTTGTCAAACCAACATTCCCCATTACTATATTATATAAGGAAAAGATACTGAAGGTTCCTTCCCTTCTTGTATCTTCAACCTCAAAGCCTACAAGCCCTCTGATGGAGCATTTTTCATTAGAGAATATCTACAGGGAAACCATAGGGGTGTATCCCAACCTCAAGAAGGTGCTCAATAAGGAGATGCAAGAGCAAATGGGTTGTAAGGCTCACACTACTGACTTTGCACAAAGTGCATGACAGGACAGTGTGAACATATCTAAGACCTTCCCCATGGCAACTTTAGATGAGTAATTATCTAAAGGTCCCAGGTGCCAAGAAACCAAGGGAGTAGAAGGTGCTTTTGCTAGGCAGAAGATCTCTACTAAAAGATCCAAGGATCCTTCAAAGGTGGTAAACACACCTAAAGGAGGTGAAGACAGTTTAACTACAAAGAATTGATGGATACACTTGGTACAATTAGTCTGAAAGTTCACAATCAAATTATGGAGATAAAAGAGATGAAAAGGTGATCACTTCTTATCACTAGCAGATAGATCATTTCAAGAAGCTGGTACTGAAAATGAAGAAAATTAAAGTTTGTATGAAATCTTATTTTGAGGGGGAGATAAGTGAAGAAGCTGAAACAAAGCAGTAACTACACCAGAAACAGAAATGAAGATAACAGCAGAAACTGAATCAAGAAGAACTAGAAATTGCAGAAAGTTTTGAAATTATCATAAAGACCCTATGCTAAAGAACTTAACTTCTCAGTTTTGAAAAGTTAAGTTAGGGGGAGATTGTTGGGTCTGAAAGATGCCAAGGATGGATAATACTTCTGAAGTTAATGTTCAACATAGTTACTACTTCTGAAGTTAATGTTCAACATGGTTAATACTTTTGTTGTTAATACTTCTGAGGTTAATACTTCTGAGGTTAATGCTGCCAGTTGAAGTTAATGCTGCTAGAACAAAGTTAATGCTGCTCTTCAAGATTAGTACTGCTAGAGTTACTATTGCTAAGAGATTAATACTTCTCAGAGTATTAATGCTGCTTATGATTAATACTGCTTATAAGATGGAGATCTGTATGGAAAGGATGACAGCTGGATAAACTGAAGATATTCATGGAAGCTTAGAGATAATGATGGAAGATATTCTGGAGATATTGTATTAATTGTAATTATCTTTTATCTTTAGTATATATATAGAATAGTTTAGAGTTAATAATTAATTCAAAAGTTTTGTTTGTAGAGAGAATCAACCTCAAGACATAGTTCCTAATTCTAGAGAAGTAGAATTCGTCTTGAAAGAGTTTGTTCTTCAAGATTGAGGTTGTGTGTGTAATCTTGTGATTTTAATCATTCAATACAAGGTTGCAAGTTATTCATCAAAATTATACTGTTTGTTTACTGTTCTATTGAATATCAAAGTGTTATTCCGCAAACTTCTTTGATATTGTTTCTGAGTATTCATAATTCTTGTTGAGAATTCGATCCTGACAACAAAGACGAAGAGGAATCAAAGCATCAATGCTTATGAGGGCTTTAAAGCAAAAGAAGGGTAATCTCTGAGGGAAGCTTATGACCGCTACAACATCATCCTGAATGATCTGAGACAGAACGGAGTGCAAAAGTCTGAGTCGGAAATCAACTACAAATTTATTAAGAATCTCCAACCCAAGTGGGATGTCTACACTATCCAAATGCAGATCAACAAGGATATAGACGAGGAGAAACTTAATGATCTTTTATGTGCTCTTAACCAACATGAGGACAAAGTGAAAGAACAAGTTGCGGTGAATAAGGAATTATCTCAACTCAAAGACAAGCAGAAATAGGTTGAGGATTCTTTGGCTCTTCTGGCTCAGGGTAAGGGAAAACTGATCAAGACAAGTTCTAGTTATTCTAAGAGTTCAAAGAAGAAAGCGTTAGTGACCAGCTTGATAGAGACATCAGACAACTCAGATGAGGAGACAACAGAAGAGTCAAAGGATGATGAGCTGACAGAGTTTGCAGAAAAACTTGCATTATTGACTTCGAGCTTTCATAAAATATTTGGGAGGAAAAAGTTCTACAACAAACCGAAGTATGATTCCTACAAGTCTAGAATGTTCAGAGGCAAGTATGAAAAGGAGAAAGAAAAAGAGAAAGAGGAGAAGAAAGAAGAGAAAGAAAAAGAGAAGTCAGATAAGTGATTCAATTGTGGAATTTTCATATGATGAATTAAATTCTTCTTACGAAAGTAAAAAAGAATTCATTTGTCGAATATGAAAATATTTTTTCAACAAAACCCGAGTCTTCTAAAGCCAGTTCAAATTCTGACTCAACTGAAACTATTCTAACTTGTTCAATCAAAGAAGATAAGGATGAAGAAGTAATCTCACAAAAGTCTGTTTCTGTAAATTCTTCCAAATTTGCTGACCTTAAACATCAAGAAGCTTTGGATAAGAGTGATGAGTTGGAAAGGCAAATTTCACATCTCAATAATTTAATTGTTGAATTGGAAGAAGCCAATGAAAATTTTGGAATGGAACTAGATTCAAGTTTTATTCAAAATGAATCTTTGCAAAAAGAGATAAGGAGCCTAGAATCCAAAATTTTCGAACTCTCAAAAGGGAAAGAAGCTTACATGGATAAAGATGTTCAAATTTCTATAAATCAAAGTGTTGAGATTAAATCCAAGTCTATTAATGAAATAGGTGAATGTTCAAATTCTTCATCCATTAATGTTTCTAAATCTGATTGTGTTTCAGATGAAAAGTTGAAGAATGAAAGTTTGAAGATGAAAAAGAAGACTGAAGTGGACAAGATTGTGAATGATTTTGATAGTTGTGAATGTAATAGAGTAGCCAGTGCTTGTAATGATGTTTGTCAACGAAGTTCTAATAAAACAAAAACATTTTCTCAAAAAGAGTTGTTGACACAAGATGCTACTAGTTTGCAATGTTCATACTGTCTTAAAAGTTCATTTTCTTTGAAATCCAAGTCTTCAAAGAAAAAGAAAAATATCCAGTTTAAGAACAAGAAATCTTTTGATCATTCTACAGTCAATAAAGCTGAAATTTATTCTGTTAAAAAGAAAAACAGTGATTTTCATGTAAATAAAATAGCTGATGTAAAGTTTGTGTGGAAGTGGATTCCTAAATCTGAACTCAAAACACAAACTTTATCAAAAGGACCCAAATTTGAGTGGAGAATTAAAGGGTCATCAGCTAATTTGAAAACTGTTAAGGATACTAACAAGAAAGGACCCATATTCATATGGGTACCTAAATCTAAGTGATTGTTGTTTTCAGGCGTGTCATGTGTGGATCATTGACTCTGGAGCTTCAAGACACATGACAGCGCATAAGCACCTGTTGTTCGACTATGTAGATCATTACGCAGGTACAGTCAATTTTGGAAATGAAATGAAAGGATACGTCAGAGGTTACGGCACTATCAGGAACAACATGATATCTATCTCAAAGGTTCTGTACGTGGAGGGTTTAGCCTACAATCTGTTCTCGATCAGTCAGTTTGCTGAGAAGAAATGTAAGATTGAATTTGATGCTGATTATTGTTACATCAAAGATCAAAGTGGAGCAGAACTTATTAAAGCTGGGAGAATGAGATTATTGTATGGTGTTCACTTTCCAACACTCAAATCTTCAAAGCCAGTTTGTCTCATTTCTAAGACATCTACAGAAGAGAGTTGGTTGTGGCATCGACGTTTGTCTCATCAGCACTTTCGAGATCTGAATAAGCTCAGAACATAACATCTTGTTACGGGACTTCCAGAGCTGAAGATTGAACAAGATTCTCTTTGTTCTGCGTACGAAAAAGGCAAAATGAAGAGAAGTTCACACAAACTCAAGATGTTATCAAACTGTAACAAATGTTTGGAGTTTATTCATATGGATTTATGTGGTCCGATGAGAACTCAATCCATTAATAGCAAGAAGTACATTCTGGTCATGGTGGATGAATACTCACGGTATACATGGTTAGAGTTCTTGCGGAAGAAATATGAGGCTCCTGATCTAATTATCAAATTCATAAAGAAAATCCAAGTTCTTCTACAAAGCCCGATACAACAATTGAGAAGTGACAACAGTACTGAGTTCAAGAACGCAACGCTTCAATCATTTCTTGACTCCGTTGGAATTTCGCACAATTTTTCTACGGCAATGACTCCTCAACAGAATGGGGTAGTTGAAAGGAAGAACAGAACATTGGTAGAGGCTGCACAGACAATGCTTGCATATTCAGAACTACCTTTGTTTCTCTGGGCTGAAGATGTAGCCATTGCTTGCTTTACACAAAACAGGACCATTATAAACAAACACTTTAATAAAACTTCTTATGAAATTATTAATGGTTGTAAACCAACGGATAAATTTTTTCGTGTATTTGGCTGCAGGTGCTACATACTAAACGATCGAGAGAATCTGTCCAAATTCCAACCAAAAGCTGATGAAGGAATATTCATAGGATATTCACTTCAATCAAAAGCGTACAGAGTGTATACCATGCAGAGAAGACTGTGATTGAGAGTGCAAATGTGACCTTTGATAAAATGAAGACAAGGACTTCTGAACAAAGCAGTGAAGAACTCAGACATAATAACAAAGCTTCTACATCATCAAGAGTAGAACCTAATCGTCTAAAGAATAAGAAAATCTAATCTTGATTTGTTATTTCTTGATGCATTTAATGATTTATCAAATGAAAATAACAGGCAAGAAAATTTAATAAATACTGACTCACATCCTACTAGTGCAGATATCTCAGGTCCCTTTGGAGCAATTGGTGAAGCTTCTACAAGTCAAACTCAAGAGATTTCTGAACAAGCTGATCCAGACAGTACAACTGAGATAGTATCACCACTGAATGAACCGGGATCTACTTCAGCAGTATCTGGTGAAAATCAGTCAAAACCTACATTAGAGGAAGCTGATCAATCACCAAGTGCATAAAGTCCAACTGAAGCAGATACTGATCTACCTGCTATATAGGATGAATTTGATAATTCAAATGATCATACTGAGATAGATGTATTGCCAAATACACACAAATGGACAAAGAGTCACCCCTAGAAAACATAATTGGAGATCCAAAAGCTAAGGTGTCTACAAGATCTGCAACCGCTTCTGCATCTGCTAACTTTTGTATGTTCTCAAATTTTTAGTATGGAACCTAAAAATCCATCTAAGTCACTTCAAGATCCTGATTGGATTAACGTGATGAAAGACGAGCTGAACGAATTCAAAAGGAATGAGGTGTGGCGGTTGGTACCAAGACCCAAAGATAAAACCATAGTCAGTACCAAATGGGTATTTCAGAACAAAAAAGATGAAGCGGGTATAATTGTAAGGAACAAAGCACAGTTAGTGGCGAAAGGTTACAATCATCAAGAAGGAATCGATTATGACGAAACCTACGCACCCGTTGCAAGGATCTAGGCTATTGGGATTTTTCTTGCATACGCAACACATAAAAACATCAAGGTATATCAGATGGATGTCAAATCGGCATTCCTCAACGGTATACTACACGAAGAAGTGTACGTAAGTCAACTTGAAGGATTCATAGATCCAAAGTTCCTAGACCATGTGTACGTGTTGGATAAAGCACTCTACGGACTGAAACAAGCTCCATGTGCATGGTATGAAACGTTGTCAATTTACCTGACTGAGTCTGGTTTTCAAAAAGGTATAATCGACACAACTTTATTTCTTAAAAAGAAAGGTGAGGACTTGATTCTTGTACAAATATATGTAGACGACATTATATTTGGATCTACGAACTCTAATCTTTGTGATGAATTCCAAAACATCATGAAGAACATATTTCAGATGTCTATGATAGGTGAACTGAATTTTTTCTTAGGCTTGCAAGTCAAACAAACCCCGCAAGGGATTTTTTTAATCAAGCCAAATATATAAGAGACATGTTGAAGAAATTTGACATGAACTCTTCATCACCTATGAAGACTGGAAGTTTGTTGGATGCTGATATCTCTAGAAAATAAATGGATCAACAGACTTACAGAAGCATTATAGGATCTCTTCTATACTTGACATCAAGTAGACCTAACATAATGTTTGCTACCTGTTTTTATGCAAGATATCAAGCAAATCCCAAAGAGTCCCATCTGTCTGCTGTTAAAAGAATCTTAAGATATCTTAAAGGCACTCCAAATTTGGGCCTTTGGTATCCGAAAGATTCTGGATTTGAGCTGATTGCCTACACAGATGCAGATCATGCAAGGAATAACTTAGACATAAAGAGCATCTCCGGATCATGTCAGTACTTGGGTGATAAGTTAGTAAGCTGGTCATCGAAGAAACAAACTTGTGTGTCAACCTCAACAGCTGAAGCAGAATATGTTGCAACTGCAAGTTGTTGCTCACAAGTATTGTAGATGAAGACACAGCTGAAGGACTATGGTTATACATTCAACAAGGTGCCCATTTACTGTGACTCAAAAAGTGCCATAACAATCACATCTAATCCGGTACAACACTCCAAAACAAAACACATCGACATCAGGTATTATTTTATCAAAGATCATGTAGAGAAAGTAAATATAGAAATGCATTTTGTTTCAACAAATTTTGAGGTTGCTGACTTGTTTACAAAACCTCTTGATGAAAAGAGATTTAATTCTTGGTCAGCAAACTTGGAATGTTGAACTTTGATGCATAACTATATTTTTATCTCTGAATTCTTTACCTGTTGTTGAGGGGGAGTTGAGTCTGCTTATTGTCTGTGTAAGTATTTTGGTAATTACATCTTCTCAAAGTTTGATACTCTTAACATCTGAGGACTCATGTACAGTGAGTACCAAAATCCTATTATGTTTTGTAGTGTAATAGGTTCTTGCTGTGTATAAAATACTAACATCATGGACTTTGACTTCTGATCAAGTCAGATCAGGACTCGTACTTCAGTATGCTGAGCAGATTGCGTACATCAAGGGGGAGAAAACAGACATGCACACTTCAAGGGGGAGCATAACTATAAAAGTCTACAAGTGGGTGTATGAGTCTGTGGTTGAAAAAGGATTTTTGAAATCCGAAAGATTTTTCAGAGAAAAAGTTGTATTTTTTTTAGCGTAAAAGGGTTTTTAATAAACTTGCTATTTTTGGAAAGTGGAACAATATTTTTGGAAAATTTTCATTTTTGGAAATTTCTCAAAATTTTTCTAAGTATAAAACGCGCATAGTGTTATGCGAGTTTGTACTATGCGCACATCATTGCATGCGCAAAGTGTAGAACGCGCAGACAGTGTCATGCGAGTTCTCACTTCACGCATAGCAAAGGTTGCGCGAAGTACAAAACGCGCATACTATTGTTTGCAAGTTTCCACTTCCCACACATCAAAGCGTGCAAGTATTTTCTGTTCATATCACTTCACGCACACAACGTCTTGCGTGTTTCAACTTCGCGAACGATACTGCTTGCGAGTTTCACACTTCGCGCACATCGTTCATGCGCGAAGTGCACACACAACCTTGCTTTCTTTGTGCGACAAGTGTCTTTTCTTCGATCTGCGCGAAGTGGGTTCAACTACTCAAATCGTGCCACGTGTATGAGTGTTTTCCAGAGTATAAATTTGCGAGTTTTCTCATATTCGGCCTACTTCTCTCAGAATTGTCTTTGCGAGTTCTCACACTTAACAATTTTTTTTTCTCGAGCTTTATTTGCGACCTTTCGATTTCAGACTCTTTAATCTCGATTCAAGTGTAGGTTATCATTTATGATTGTTTGTTTCATGTTTCTAGTATGTTTTTCATCTTTTATTGTCGATTTCAATGTTCGATTTTCAGTTTTTTAGGGTTTTTCGTCTGGTTAAGTCTTGTGACTGTTCATCTTCTATGAACGATACTTGTAATATTTGATATTGTTCATCATAAAATGTTTGTTTGAGTTGTTTGCACATTTGGGTTTGCTCGATATTGTTTATTTGCAGGTTACCTTAACTCTTGGAATTTTTGGACTCGACATTTTGAACTAAACATCTTGAATTTTCGAACTGTTGAACTCAAATAAACTTATAGACTGTTTGATTCATTTGGACCCAATCTGAATTGAAAGCTAAATCGAATCTACATCTGAACATTCTAACCTAAATCGAACTTATAAAAGATATATTTCAGATTTTTGGGTAAAGATTTCATTTTTGAAATTTGAAATTCAAATTCTTCAGTGAACAATATATGAGTGTTCTTCACTTAGAACACGTCATGCGAGTTTATTGGTTACAGTTCATGCGAGTTTTAGACTCTGCGAGTTTTGGGTATCATGCGAGTTTCATGTACTGCGAGTTTCTAGTCCCTCTCAGTGTCATGAGAGTTCTGGACTTAGAAATTTTTTCAAATTTTTTTGTTAGATTAAATTAGCCCCCAATTTAATTGAATGTTTTATAAAGAATTGTATTTTGGGCTTTTTAATTAGTTGTATGGGCTTGAGCCTTTTTATTGTAAATGGGCCCTATTAATAGGTGCACATGGCTCATTTGGTCATCTAGGTTTTGGAGAGAACATAGGTTACACACACAGACTAGGTTTTCCATGAGAGTCGATTAATGTTTAGTGTGGTGTTCTTCCCATTTTCTCCTCCATTGTAAATCAATCTAAGCATATGAGATGTGATTTTGATGAATATTGTTCTTCATTTCTCTCTTGTATCTTCTATTATATGGAGTTCTTCTTTTGTTTGCCTAAATGGGATCTAACAATTGGTATCAGAGCCAAATGAAGAAACTCTTCTTCATTTCGGTCATATATGGCAACAATTGAAGATTGGATGATTATTTTGTTGTTTTGGTGCTTAGATTGATTCAATCACATGATCCTTAACACAAATATCATTTATGTGATTTATTTTTTGGTTTGTGCTTATTGGAAATCTATTTCTTCATTTAGATGAGATTTGGATGATCTTTCATAGAAAATTTCATTGTTTTTACACAAAATCTGAATTCTGCACACCACATGTTTGATGAAATGTGTCTGTGAACATTTGATTCTATTTGGATTATTTCTAATCAGTTTTACGACATGTGTGTGTTTTGATCTTTCTCACTTATTGGTCTAATATTTGATAGCACTAAGTAGATGGTTGATCTATGATGCCTTCCTTGTGTGTGCTTTAGTCCATCACGATTTTAGCATCTTGATAGTTAGGCTGTTGATCTCAGATCTGACCTTGATATTATTCGAGATTGGACTCTCTTTCATTAGATTCAGATTTTGTTTATTTTCCACTGCTCATAATTAATTCAATGAAAGACTAAGTCATTTGGGTCTTGGAAAATGTTGCTTGATTCAAATTCGAAGAAATAAGGATGGAGAGTTAACTGTGCACCAGATTTCACAACATAGAACAAATTGTGAATAAGCATAGAACAGCCTGTTCTTATGAATATTGTCTTGTTGATAAAGAACTTGGTATCATGTGTTCAAGGCAGTAGTTGTGGTAGAGTATTTGGTGGCAAATGACTTTGAACGTGCATCATCATGTTCTCTACTTTTGTGCAAAGTGGAATATGTGAATTCATTTGTAGTGGATGAATCCATAAATCACCGGGAAAATGCCAAGATGCATTTTAATGAAGCATTGTCAGCAAGATACAAAAGTGGAGGCTCTACTAACTTGTCACCATAGGTGTGAGTGGAAAAAGTGCATCACAATTTCCTGCCAAAGTTGCACAACAGATACATGAACTTATCAGTCCAGAAAGTGCCTCAATGAGTAATAAAAAATTGCTATCATGAATTCTACAAGTGCAACAAAAAGAAGTTTGATGTGATGTGTTGTGATCAAGGGTTGTATTCCTGTCTTGCATATGTGCAGAATTAAATTTATGCAGATTTGTTGCTGTCCCAAACAGAAAGGTGCTGTTGAGTTGTTCAAAACAGCAAGTTGCTGTCAGATTTGCACATCTGTAGAACTTTGATCATATCTCTCTAAATACAACTCTAAAAATGATGATTTCAGATGCGTTGGAAACCTAAGACATAGTTTTACAACTTTCATGTTTTGAGTTTTCTCAAAATAAAGTTGATTCTATGTCAAAAACTGTGTTGAACGCAAGTCATAGCTGCTGGACAGAAAGCTGTTACTTGCTGTTGTTTGCTACTGTTAAGCTGCTGCTGTTTGAACCAGAGGCTGTCCAAAAGAGTGTCAAGATGGTTTATTCGACATTTCGAAAAGTGCAGGTCTGCAACTGGTCGTTAAATCCGTTAGTGTGCAGTCCAGAGATGCTCCACAAAAGCTGTTGCAGAAGCAAAACGCTGTGTTCATAAGCAATCTACAGAGCCTCTAATTTTAAGAAAAGCAACAAATTCAGAAGTGTACAGAGGCTGTTGCTATACAGAGGCAGATCGCAGAGCCTCTACAGATCTGTTTAGAGCTTCTGTGAAAAATATCAGAGCCTCTGTAGGCCATCCAGAATTCGATCAGAGTTGAAATTTTGATCTGTGCAGACTTTGATTAAACGATTTGGTCTTGAGAATGATTAATTTCACTCATATAGATTCTGACAGATTGAATGATGGAAAAAATTCTACAAAGTGTGCAGCAAATTTACAAACAAATTCAAAAGTTTCTTCTTTGTATTCTTGAAGTGTGCAGCAGAATATGGTTGATATTCATGTTGAATTTGTGCTCGATACATGCAGAGGTTGCTGTGTTTAATCCAGTTTACAAGGCTGTGTCATGATTTGCAAATCTGTTGTTGCAGAATTAAAACAGAAAGTAGTTGTTTGTTGCTGTCAAATATGATATTGGTGCTGTTTTTGTTCAGATTACAACAAAATATTCAGATTTGTGCTTTTAAATCGAAGTGCAGATGCAGATTTGATACATAGCTGTTGTGGACATTCGATATGTGCAGACTTGTAAAGTTAACAGCAGCTGAAATTAAAGCTAATCAGAAATACTTGACAGCTTTGCGCACTTGTAGAATTTTGCTTATATCTCCATCCTCGAAGCTCCAAATTTGACGAGTCCAGACGCGTTAGATTCCTAAGACACAGATGAACGTTTTTTCATGTTTTGTGTTTTTTTTCTGAATCAATGTGCTGATTGGCCAGAATCTGTGTTAAAGTCAGTGTATAGCTGTTGTGTGAAGAGAAGCTGTTGTCCAAACAATGTTTGTTGTTGTGTGGTTCAAAACAGCAAGCTGTCGGGGATGTGATAATGTATAGATTTTGAAATGTGCAGCAACAATTGTGTAGGGAAGAATAGAATGTTGTTGTTGAGTTAATCATAACAGAATGTTTGTTGTTATTCGGTTCAAAACAACACGATGTTATTCGAAAATTACAGCAGATCTGTGCAAGATTTTTGTTTGATGTTGTCCAGAGTTGTGGACAAATTTGATTTGCACAAAAGCTTGATCTCAGAGGTTGAGAGCTCTCTGCAGAAATGTACAGAGGCTCTGGTTGTACAAAGAGTGTTCTGTCTAGATGTAACACCCTAAAAATCAGAGTAAATTAAAACTTCATAAATAAGGCAATAAGACATCTACATTGATATAAACCTCTCGAAAAGGTGTGCCAGTCCTTAAGACTTTACAAAAACCTGTACGGATTTTAAATTCATCAATAGACTGATCTAAACATAACTATCTAGATTACATCAGTTGACATCCATTAATCATCAAAAGAATGGGACTTAACAATGTCCAACTATCAACACTTTAATCAATTCAAAAAGCCCCGATACCCAACTCGTCTCTCAAAACCCGGTGCATCCCACCGCTAAGGGAAACCTGTTATACATATCATTTGAGAAAAAGTGTCAGACTTAAAGCCTGGTGAGAACATACAGTTTATAAAGCTCAAAAGATATAAACATCAATATAATAAGGAAATCTTTTCATAAAGGTTTAATTTTTAAAGATAACATTTCGCCACAACCGGGCCTTTTCGGTCCAAAACTCATCATATGACGACAAAAGAACCATTTTACCAAGGATAGTGGTGTAACACAAAGTAGACCACAAATCCGAGTTATGAGCTAAACACTTGGAGTCCTCAGCAATGAACCCAGAGTCCGTGCTACGAGGTGAGATCGCGCTCCCAAGGGAAACCAATGTATACTCCTTCACTAGGATCACCATGAACCATGGCTAGTATCCGGCGTCACATAACCGTACCAAGTTGCCCCCGAGGAACATGTGATCCATAGCTACAATTTGGGGAATATAACCTCCCAACAAAATAGTCTATTCCAAAACCTAGGGATCCTCTAGTAATGGTAAGGACTCGTCACAACAACATATGTGACCAACCATAAATAAATATATGGTATAAGTACATTTTATAAACAAAATGCTATTCCCAGTTCAACTTCTGGTAAGAATGAAAAATCATTAAAATGAGTTTTTAAACATTCTTTTTACATATCCACATAATGTGCAAGTAAAACATCATTTTACTTCAATAAGGCGGAACCCGTCATTTTGGTCAAAACTGATCGGGAACCCCGAGAATCACCAAAAACTTCATTTATATCAAAATGTAGAGAACATAAAATCATACCGTAGAAATACTTCAGATTTTGCAAATAAGAGTTTTGATATGTATAAAGTTTGTAAAATGGTAGTAGAACTCACCGATAGGTTTTTTTTTGGAATAAAACACAGAAAACCAGATAGCGATCACGACGAAGAGGTGAAGCTTAAAACACCGACCCTTTGCTAGAAACACCGAAAACTAGCAACCAAACGAGACTTCGAAGATCGAAAGATGAAAAGAGAGAGAAATAGAGAGAGAAAGATATTTAGATTTTTGTGATAAAGTGAATTTGGGAAACTGAACCTCTTTAAGACGGTCAATGCAACCTCGCGGGTTACGCCGCGACTTCAACCCGCGGCATAACTCTCCCGTGTCCCAAAAACCCTAATCATCCAGTGGATTTCGCGGGTTGTGCCGCGACCTCTAGTCGCGGTATAACTCGCGTAGTTCTCAAAATCCCATATCCAACAGAGGATTTCGCGGGTTGTGTCGCGACCTCTAGTCGCGGTATAACTCGCGTAGTTCTCAAAATCCCATATCCAACAGAGGGTTACGCGGGTTGTGCCGCGACCTCTAGTCGCGGTGTAACTCGCGTAATTCACTGCTTCTCCCCCAAAAATTCTCAAAACTCCAAACAACTTCAAACCAAACACGGAGCTAACGACAAAAGCTTAACACAAGAATAACAAGATTACACAACAAAAATTCGGGGTGTTACAATCCTTCCCAACTTGGGAATGATTTCGTCCCCGAAATCCTAACTATCCGAAAAGATGAGGATATCTTCGCTTCATATCCTCCTCGGCTTCCCACGTCACATTGGTTCCCCGGTGATGCTTCCACTGCACCTTGACCATAATGACCTCCTTGTGACGCAACTTTTTAGACTTTCTCTCTAAAATGGCGTCGGGCTCTTCCACACAACGGTTACCCTCGTCTACTGTTAACTCGGAGAGAGGAATTACGCTTTCCTCTTCCGCTAAACACTTCCAAAGATAACATATATGAAACGTGTTGTGTATTCTGTTCAACTCTGGCGGTAGTTCCAATTGGTAGGCTTGCAAACCCACCAGTTTGAGCACTTTGAAAGGTCCGAGGAAACGGGGACTCAACTTCCCACGTTTTCCGAACCGTATAATGCCTTTCCACGGCGACACCTTAAGCATAACCCGGTCGCCCACTTGGAATTCCATCGGCCTCTTCTTCTTATCGGCATAACTCTTCTGCCGATCCTGAGCCGCTTTCAATCTTTCACGAATACACTTGACCTTATCGGCAGTCTCTTGCACGACTTCAGGTCCGGCGAACTGCTTTTCTCCCGCTTCAAGCCAACATACAGGAGTTCGGCACTTTCGTCCGTACAATGCTTCAAAAGGTGCCATTCCAATACTCGAGTGGTAACTGTTTTTGTAAGCGAACTCCACCAAAGGTAAATGTGAGTCCCAGCTACCCCCGAAATCAATGACACAAGACCTCAACATGTCTTCCAATGTCTAGATCGTTCTCTCGCTTTGCCCATCGGTTTGCGGATGGTAAGCCGTACTCAACTTAAGTCGTGTACCAAGCTCTTTTTGCAACCCATCCCAAAAGTTCGAAGTGAACCGACTGTCGCGATCCGACACGATCGACAATGGTATGCCGTGCCTCGAGACTACCTCATCAATGTACAGTTTCGCTAGCTTGTCCATCGGTAATGTCTCGCGCATTGCCAAGAAGTGAGCGCTCTTTGTCAATCTGTCAACTATCACCCAAATGGTATCGTGACCTCGAAGAGTTTTAGGCAACTTCGTCACGAAGTCCATGGTGATATGCTCCCACTTCCATTCGGGAATCTCTAAAGACTGTAGACTTCCGTATGGTCGCTGATGTTCGGCCTTAACTTGCGAACACGTCACACAACGCTCAACGTAACGCGCTACATCAAGTTTCATTACCGGCCACCAATAGTGAAGCTTCAAGTCCCTGTACATCTTTGTACTCCCCGGATGAATGGAATACTTGGACTTGTGAGCATCCTCTAGCAACAGATCACGGTTACCCCCAATCTTGGATACCCACACACGACCGCTGAACAATTTCACTCCACGGCTATCTTCCGTTAAGAGTAAACGTTGTTTTGTCATGACTTCATCTTTTAGATTCTCTTCTAACAGTGCTTCCACCTGTGATGTCTTGATCTTCTCAACAAGACTAGACACTAGCTCGATTCTCGAATGGGTAGCTCGAATACTTCCGCTATAGTCCTTCCGACTCAACGCATCGACCACCACGTTCGCCTTACCGGGATGGTAGAGCAATTCACAGTCGTAATCTTTGAGCAACTCAAGCCACCGCCTTTGTCTCATATTCAACTCTTTCTGATCAAAGACATACTTCAAGCTCTTGTGATCCATGTAAAGAGTACATTTCGTGCCGTATAGGTAATGTCGCCAAAGCTTCAAGGCGAACACCACCGCTGCTAACTCCAGATCATGAGTTGGATAATTCTGCTCGTGTATTTTGAGCTGTCTCGAGGCATAAGCGATTACCTTGCCTCGTTGCATCAACACACAACCCAATCCCATCTTTGAAGCGTCGCTGTAAACCACGAAATCTTCCGACCCTTCAGGTAACGTCAAGATCGGAGCTTCACACAACTTCTTTTGAAGGATCCGGAACGCCTTCTCTTGGGTTTCGGTCCATTCAAACTTCACATTCTTTCGAGTCAGAACTGTCAAGGAAGAAGCGATTTTGGAAAAGTCTTGGATGAATCTCCTGTAGTACCCCGCCAGACCCAAGAAACTTCGAATCTCGGACGGACTCTTAGGAGACTCCCAATTCATCATAGCTTCAATCTTGGAGGGATCTACTTTCACTCCAACCCGAGTGACTACGTGACCCAGAAACTGTACTTCTTTAAGCCAAAAGTCGCACTTGGAAAACTTGGCGTACAATATTTCTCTTCTCAACACTTCCAGAACCTCACGTAAATACTGCTCGTGCTCTGACTCACTCTTGGAGTACACGAGTATGTCATCAATGAATACAATGACCGACTTGTCGAGGAATGGTCGGCACACTCTATTCATTAAGTCCATAAACACAGCTGGTGCGTTCGTTAGGCCAAAAGGCATTACAAGAAATTCGTAATGGTCGTAACGCGTTCTGAAAGCTGTCTTCGGGACATCTTCTTCTCTTACCTTCACTTGGTGATAACCTGAACGTAAGTCGATCTAGGAAAAACAACCCGCTCCTTGAAGTTGATCGAACAAGTCGTCTATTCTTGGAAGCGGATACCTGTTCTTCACTGTAGCTTTGTTCAACTCACGATAGTCAATGTACATTCTCATTGTGCCATCCTTCTTCTTGACGAATAAGACCGGAGCTCCCCAAAGTGATGAACTCGGTCTTATAAAACCTTTCTCCAATAGCTCTTGGAGTTGTGCTACCATCTCTTGCATCTCCGATGGCGCTAAACGATAAGGTGCTTTAGCGATCGGTGCAGCGCCAGGCACAAGATCAATCCGAAACTCTACCTGACGATCGGGTGGTAACCCGGGCAAGTCATCCGGAAAGACATCTGGAAACTCACGCACGATCTTCACATCTTCCAGCTTTGATTTCTCCAACTTGGCATCGATCACATATGCTAGGAAAGACGAACATCCTTTTACTAGACACTTGCGTGCCTTTGCCATTGCGATTATTGCCACTTCACCCTTTCTCCTTTCACCATAGATGACAATGACTTCACCAGAGGGATTGGGAAGTCGAATCAATTTCTTGGAACATAAGATCTCGGCATGATTGTTTGTCAACCAATCCATACCGACCACAACATCAAAACCCCCGATTAACATCGGCAGTAGATCGATCGAGAATTCTCTCCCTTCGATACAAAGAGTACACTGCTTCAGAACCACGTGGATCAGAACTTGACTACCATCAGCTATTTCTACTACTAACGCATCCTCAAGACTAGTAGTGGGCATAGCAATTCTCTGACGGAACAATTTAGATACGAAAGAGAAACTAGCACCCGTATCGAAAAAAATACTAGCAGGTACAGAGTTTATAAGAAAAGTACCCGATACCACATCAGCGGATGCCCTGGCCTCTTCAGCCGTCATCTGAAAAGCTCGACCCTAAACCTTAGGAGGGTTATCCTTCCTTGCTGGCACGCTACCCGACACAAGCTTCGGGCAATCTTTCCTCGCGTGCCCCAGTGCCTTGTACTCAAAACAGATGATTCCCCTGACCGGGCAATCTTTGACAGTATGACCAGGCTTCCCACACTTATAGCAAGTTTGAGAAGTGCTGTAACAGTTACCGTGATGCTTGGTTCGACACTTCGGGCACCACTTTGCTTCCTGATAATTGTTGAAGTTGCGATTTCCGACAAAAGGTCGGGCCCGCTTGGGAGGTACTGAGCTGCCTTCCCACTTTCTCTTATCAGGCACCACCACTGCTTTCTCAGATTTGCTCTTCGCGAACATCTCTTCCATGTACTGAGCTTCTTCAATCATCTCACGGAGGTTAGAAGCTTTAGAATTGTGGACCATTGGTTGCATGTCCGCAGGTAGGCCATTCAGATAGGCCTTCATCTTATCCTTTTCTGTTGGGGCAGCATGTCCCACCAGATCTAGCTTTTCCATGAACTGATGGGTGTACTCCCTCACCGTCAGGCTTCCCTTCACCAAAGACCGGAATTCTTTCTCAATTCGGTCCATGGTCCTCTCGTTGCAGAATTCCTCTAGCAGCTTCTTCTTGAACTCGGCCCAAGACAACTGAGCCAACATTTCAGGAGATAGAGTGGATTGGATGATATTCCACCAGATGAGTGCAGTGTCCCTCAGCATTTGGGTAACGAAACGCACCCTCTGATCATCACCACATTCGGAAGAGCCAAAAGCTTGCTCAACCGCTCGGATCCACTTTACGCACACCACCGGGTCATCAGAACCCAAGTATTCTGGCAGTCCGCAACTCAGAAAGGACTTATAGGAACAACTCTTCCTATTCCCCGGAGCACCAGAAATCCCGCGCTCTACCGCTGTGACCCTTATACCATCGCCTCCAGAACTTGCTACGACGTTTTCCACAACCGTCTCACTTCTCCGATTGTTTACGTCACGGTCCTCCATAGCTTTCAGCAGAAACTCCTGCTGCTTCGCCATCTCTTCCCTCATTGCCAACATCACGCTGGCCAACAACTCGGACTGGGGATTAGCATCCCCGATGACTGGGTGAGACGAAGCCAGGTCTACTCGAGGAATGAACTCTGGCCCCCACCTAGCACCTGCTGAACTGGCGGACGCACGACAACCTCAACTCCTTTCGGCCGATCAACGGTGGAGGCTGTCGCTTCCAGCCCATCAACATGAGTACGCGGTCTACCGCGCGTATTCACCATACTGATATGTTTCACAGAACAGAGACAGAGATAAGATAGATATTGAATAAATACAAAGGAAACGTACTACCACATTACCAATTGTCATAGCAATAGAAATCCAAGCACACTTACGTACGATATCTTCATAATAACATTAGCTAAGTGAAATTATGAACATATAACACATAAAAGTTCTCGTCACGATCACCACAACACCTGGTAAACGTACTTTCCGTTGACTCTAAGACTAACCCATCTTATAAGCTCTACCCAATCTCGCAGATCAATTCTTAGCATACTCAGTCTAAGTCTAGACATCTTACCTTCATGCGTAGTTCGCTTAAACTAGTGCTCTGATACCAACTTGTAACACCCTAAAAATCAGAGTAAATTAAAACTTCATAAATAAGGCAATAAGACATCTACATTGATATAAACCTCTCGAAAAGGTGTGCCAGTCCTTAAGACTTTACAAAAACCTGTACGGATTTAGAATTCATCAACAGACTGATCTAAACATAACTATCTAGATTACATCAGTTGACATCCATTAATCATCAAAAGAATGGGACTTAACAATGCCCAACTATCAACACTTTAATCAATTCAAAAAGCCCCGAGACCCAACTCGTCTCTCAAAACCCGATGCATCCCACCGCTAAGGGAAACTGTTATACATATCATTTGAGAAAAAGTGTCAGACTTAAAGCCTGGTGAGAACATACAGTTTATAAAGCTCAAAAGATATAAACATCAATATAATAAGGCAATCTTTTCATAAAGGTTTAATTTTTAAAGATAACATTTCGCCACAACCGGGCCTTTTCGGTCCAAAACTCATCATATGACGACAAAAGAACCATTTTACCAAGGATAGTGGTGTAACACAAAGTAGACCACAAATCCGAGTTATGAGCTAAACACTTGGAGTC
The DNA here is from genome assembly GCA_023525745.1 of Arctium lappa. NCBI lineage: Eukaryota > Viridiplantae > Streptophyta > Magnoliopsida > Asterales > Asteraceae > Arctium > Arctium lappa. The sequence goes on from CM042051.1 coordinate 66,853,422, forward strand.
CTCAGCAATGAACCCAGAGTCCGTGCTACGAGGTGAGATCGCGCTCCCAAGGGAAACCAATGTATACTTCTTCACTAGGATCACCATGAACCATGGCTAGTATCCGGCGTCACATAACCGTACCAAGTTGCCCCCGAGGAACATGTGATCCATAGCTACAATTTGGGGAATATAACCTCCCAACAAAATAGTCTATTCCAAAACCTAGGGATCCTCTAGTAATGGTAAGGACTCGTCACAACAACATATGTGACCAACCATAAATAAATATATGGTATAAGTACATTTTATAAACAAAATGCTATTCCCAGTTCAACTTCTGGTAAGAATGAAAAATCATTAAAATGAGTTTTTAAACATTCTTTTTACATATCCACATAATGTGCAAGTAAAACATCATTTTACTTCAATAAGGCGGAACCCGTCATTTTGGTCAAAACTGATCGGGAACCCCGAGAATCACCAAAAACTTCATTTATATCAAAATGTAGAGAACATAAAATCATACCGTAGAAATACTTCAAATTTCGCAAATAAGAGTTTTGATATGTATAAAGTTTGTAAAATGGTAGTAGAACTCACCGATAGGTTTTTTTTTGGAATAAAACCCAGAAAACCAGATAGCGATCACGACGAAGAGGTGAAGCTTAAAACACCGACCCTTTGCTAGAAACACCGAAAACTAGCAACCAAACGAGACTTCGAAGATCGAAAGATGAAAAGAGAGAGAAATAGAGAGAGAAAGATATTTAGATTTTTGTGATAAAGTGAATTTGGGAAACTGAACCTCTTTAAGACGGTCTATGCAACCTCGCGGGTTATGCCTCGACTTCAACCCGCGGCATAACTCGCCCGTGTCCCAAAAACCCTAATCATTCAGTGGATTTCGCGGGTTGTGCTGCGACCTCTAGTCGCGGTATAACTCGCGTAGTTCTCAAAATCCCATATCCAACAGAGGATTTCGCGGGCTGTGCCGTGACCTCTAGTCGCGGTATAACTCGCGTAGTTCTCAAAATCCCATATCCAACAGAGGGTTACGCGGGTTGTGCCGCGACCTCTAGTCGCGGTGTAACTCGCGTAATTCACTGCTTCTCCCCCAAAAATTCTCAAAACTCCAAACAACATCAAACCAAACACGGAGCTAACGACAAAAGCTTAACACAAGAATAACAAGATTACACAACGGAAATTCGGGGTGTTACACTAGAGGTTTTGAAGCATGCTTCTGTGTTCATTTCCAGAAGTTGTCCAAACATAATGTTGTCCTACTGTTTTTTGTTATAAATGTATGTAGACGCAGAGGCTACCCAATCTGTGCGAAGGCTGCACATATGTCCAGAGCCTGTCCATAAGCTCTGGTGACTGACCTCTTAATCATAAAGTCGTGGTTTCCAAACGGAATGTAAAACATATGTTGATGTCCCTGGTGTGCAAAGCAGAATGTAAGAGCATTGCAGAGGTTAATCGCAGAGATGCTCTTATTCATGCTCAAAGGCATGCACAAAACCTCTGCATGTGCAGAAGTTCAGAGGCAAAAAGTTAACATCAGAGGTTGATACACATAGCCTCTGTAGACTGTCCAGAAGTAGATATGCATATCAGAAGATGTACAGAGCCTCTGAGGCTGTCCAGAGCACGTGCAGAAGTAAAACAGAGAAGCTCTTAACTTGTCCACAGAGCCTCTGTGGACCAAAACCTCTGAAGAGCAGCAACCATAAGGTGAGGACCAGAGGTAGACCCAAGAACGCATATCAGAGGTCGATGGTCCAGAGATCGAAATGAGCCAAGAGCCCGAAGCCCGAAATTTTCGAATTTTCTGACAGCATTGCGCTGTTTCAGAAACACGTGCACAACTTTTTACTCAAAGCTCCAAATGACATGAGTCCAGTTGCGTTGAAATGCTAAAACACATACGTACGACTTTGATGTTTTGAGTTTTCTTAAATTCCATGATCTGATATGCAAGAATCAGTGTCAAAGTCTGCGTTAGGGTGTTGGACCGAAAGCATTGCATTTCACTCATGCTCTTTCCCCTTTCAAGAACGATGTTCTCTTGTCGGCTCTTCATGGTTTCAAGCTACATATGTGACACATTGTTTGTCACTCTCTCTTCCATTATTCAAGTTTAAGTCTTGGTGTTGAACGCTTACTCAACAGGATCTTAAGAGTCAAATTTTCTGTTTTGACAACCGTTATGCGCAGCTGTAGGAAAACTTGCACAACTCACTCATTTTTCATCCAAAATGGATGAATCAAAGCTCGTTGGAAATCTAAGAGGATGAAGTTCAATGTGCATGTTTTATGTTTTATCTCAATCAGATTCCTTGATGGTCAAAAATAGCGGTGAAGTTGAGACATGAAAGCTGGACAAATTGGGATAATTCGTCTAAGTCTTTCAAGAATATGAGCGTACATTTGAGGGGGAGCTTATGATGCTTTGAAGACTCGAAGAACGGCACACGAAAGCTTCTAAAGGAAGAAAGGGGGAGACTATATGATGATGCTTTCTTTATAAAACATTAGGGGGAGATTGTTAGATTAAATTAGCCCCCAATTTAATTGAATGTTTCATAAAGAATTGTATTTTGGGCTTTTTAATTAGTTGTATGGGCTTGAGCCTTTTTATTGTAAATGGGCCCTATTAATAAGTGCACATGGCTCATTTGGTCGTCTAGGTTTTGGAGAGAACATAGGTTACACACACAGACTAGGTTTTCCATGAGAGTCGATTAATGTTTAGTGTGGTGTTCTTCCCATTTTCTCCTCCATTGTTAATCAATCTAAGCATATGAGATGTGATTTTGATGAATATTGTTCTTCATTTCTCTCTTGTATCTTCTATTATATGGAGTTCTTCTTTTGTTTGCCTAAATGGGATCTAACATTTTTTTTTCAAACTTTAAGTGTTTAAGCAATGCTACATCATTTGTGAGAACAAATCAAAATAACAAGTATCTTGTTCATATGTTGTTGTTTTTGGTCATTTTTCTTGTAATTTTGTTCAAGTTACATTTTGCTTCATGTAACTTTCTGTGCTTATCTTGTGCTTATTGCTAACATATTGGATTTTATCCAATACTTTCTATTTTTTCCAGTTATTCAATGGCAGAAGAACAATCTCACGATACAATTGTACAAATGGATGAAAAAGATCCAAATGTGTCAAAATAGACTCCTACGTCGTCTTCCCGATCTCATATCCAGTCAGGTGTCGGTGAAGATCCTGATCTAGCCCTGATCCATCCGTCTGAGTATTTGTTGCTCTACCCAAACATTCACCATGTAGATTTTGACAATCTAAATGTTAATCCACTGGTAATTGAGATTCTGAAGGGTCATCCGATTTGCAAAGCCCTGACAGACACCGCAACAATTCCAGTGTTATATTTGCAACAGGCCTAGAAGACAATCCAATATGTGGTGCAGAGTGACAAGATCAAATTCTTCCAACTCAAGATTGATGTTGGTCCCGGAGGTGCTTAACAAGTTTGTAGAAGGGGGGGTGGGTGGGTTGAATACAAACACATAATTTAAAGTTTAATAAATTGTTTATTGATAAATCAAACACAATTTACAAGTCTGTTGCGGAATAAGATTAAGTAGAACTTAATCTAAACAAACTTAAAACACTAAGATGGTTGCACAAGAATATAGAGAATGGGGATTGGAGAAGTATAGAAAACAAAGGTTTCTATAATGTATAAAATTGAAGGCTAGAGATGATCACACTCTTCAGATGAAGAGGTAATCTTTCTATTTATACCCTATGCATTAAATGTATGGCAGGGCACTTTACACGTGCCCTTCATTGATTGGCTGAGAGAGTCTGACTTTGGGAGACATGCTTTCGGCCGTATCATGAACAGTGTAGTTGACATAGTTGTTGTACGAATTGTGGCAGAGGTATGTCCGTTCTGACACATCGTACTTGTTGTGCAAGGTAAGACAATAGAGACTTGAGGCATAAGCTAAGTGATCATCGATTGTTGAATATCTCTTCCTTCAGAGATATAAAGAAGTTCAGCTATCGCTGAAGCTTTTCCTCAGGTTTCTTCGCATATGAGTAGAGTCGTCTTTGGTTCACTGATGTCCGCATCAGGTCACTAGTAGACTTGTCTTTGTTCAATAGCTTCGTCTTTGATTCAGCTATGAACATCTGTTGACGTGAAACTTGTCTTCAGGGATTACGTTTACATCAGAGAACAACAGCGATAACTGAACATACTCAGTATAATCGCTGATGGTGAAACACTAATACATATAAATGTTTACAAGAGAGACTATCAGCGATAACTGAACATACTCAGTCTGATCGCTGATGATGAAACTCTAATACATATTAAAACGCAATTTTCACTAAGTATAGAAGAGGGTCGTTATCAAATCACTGAGAGAGTTTGGATCAACAATCTCCCCGTATTTGATAATGACAAAGTAACTGAAGAAAATTACTTTATAGTTCAAAATAAAGGAATAATTAGGACTCATAACATACATGTCCCAATTACTATTTTAAGGGATCTTTTATAGTACTGATAGAGTTAAGTACATCACTGAAATTTTTATTAATTCAGAGATAGAATTACAAGATATGAAAATTACAAGTACAAGTGAGGAACTAACTACTGTAAGTTAAACTAATAGATTACAAGAAATAGGAAACTAATCTATCAGATATCTAAAGAAGACTTAGGACGATTGATCATATAGTCAAGTATTTCTTCTCCTCTTTGCCTTCGATCTGAAGATTCTTGACTGATGATTGCCTTGATCGGTTCAGCAGAAGGAGAGAAGTCACACCATAAGCATAGGAGATCCTTGAGATGGCTGAGGGGATAGATAGGAATTTCAGAGACTCTTTGGAATCTGAGCTGTTCCTCATCATCTTTGAAGAAGATTCCAAAAGGTTCTTTAAGTACTTGTCCTGCAACATATGGTCCACCAGGGGGTAGAGATAGATCGAGAACTGAAAGATCAGGAGGAGGACCAAACAGAGCTTATCTTGAGAACTTGATGGAGGTTTCGTTCCTTATCACAACGACATTTTCAGACGAGGAGGAGACAGACTTTCTTTTGATTTGCTTTGACTTAGAAGGAAGAGCAGATGGAACCTTTAGGATTGCAACGACTTTGTTGATGAGAGCATAATTTATCCATTCAACATAGCCTCTGTAGATTGACTTTGATTTCTTCAGCGCATCTTTGAACTCAAGCCATTCCATGTAGCCGAAGCTTTCCATCTATGAAACGAATATAGCCTTGCAACTTCCATCCTCTCTGGTTATCTCCATTGTGACAGAAGTTCGGTCCTTCTTCTTTCTCCCTGAGATAACAACGGCTACGATCTTCATTGGGTCAGAGCGATAGTCGACTTTATGTTTGCACCATTCGACTGAGTTATCGCTGACCGCTAGTTCTTTTGAGCGCTCCTCTTCAATTTCCTTTAATAGAGCAGCCTGGACTTCCACTGGTTTCTTTTTCAGCTTCTTGTCTTTGACCTGAGAGGACTGAATCTTTAGAGAAAGAGAGGCATCTCTTTGACAATCAGCTATCAGCTTCTCAGCCCTGACAGATTCTTCGATTTTGGCTTCAGTCAGGAACTCTAGTTCAGTAGGATTTGTTTGAAGAGGGACCTTTAGTCGTTGTTTCTCTAGATGAGAGATCAACTCTATTCTTCTTTTCATCTCTTCCTCTGACCAGTGAGATGGTCTAGAAGGCCTTCCTGGATGCTGTAGGGATTCTTCTTCTTCATCAATCTCATTTACAAATATTGGGATTATTTCTTTATCAACTATGGGAGCTGGGATTATTTGTAGTTTTTTACCCTTAAGTAGGGAAGAGAATTGTCTGGTCAGAAAATAGAAAGAAACAAAGTTAGTGTTTATTTTGGGAATAAGGAAGATAAAGTCTAGAAGAAAACAGGGGTAGGGAATTTATAGTAGGATATGGGAACAAGTGAAAGGCATACCTGAGAAGGATTCTCCTTAGATAGTGAAACTGTCTTCAGGGTTCCCTCAGCTACTGCACCCTTGGATTTGCTTTGGGAAGGATTCCTGAGGATGTTTCATGACTCCCCCTGCTGTGATAACTTCTTTCGAAGTTATCACTGAAGATGTGATAGCTGTAGAACACCATAAGGACTAATCTTCTTCATCGTCATCATCATCATCTTCTGGATGAGGTTGCTCGTCCTCTTGATCTTGAAGATCAAGATTTTCTTCTTCTTCAACCTCCTCCTCCTCCTCTTCTTCTTCTACTAAGTCTTTGAAAGAAGGAGGGGCTTTGTCAGCAACCTTCTCCCCCTCAACATGAGAGGGAGGTTCTTCCTGTTGAACCTCAACAACAACTTCCTCTTCCTCTTTATTTTCTTCAGCATCCTTCTCCCCCTCTTTGTTATTATCAAATAGGGAGAAAGCTTTGGTTGGAGAGGAAGGTTGTGCAGTGGCCAATTTTTGGACTTCAGTCTCCAGACTTTCCAGGCATCCTTTAATCACAGGAATATCTGAAGTAGCCTGATGAATAAATTAAACAGCTACGTTCAGAGAGGTGCGATCAGCCTCTGTGAAAGAAGGGGAAATAGTCGGAGCTGGTTCATTCAGCCTTTCAAGGACCTGTTGTAGGAGATTTGTGCAGGAATCAATCTTCTTAGATAACCCCTAGACATTGCCGTTTAGAGAATCAAAGCGTCCCTGAAGAAGTTGAGTATCCTCCTTGACTTTGGAGAGCTCCCCCTGAGGAGCTGAGATTTGTGAGGCTTCAGCTTGGTTGGAGCAGGTAGCTGTCAAGTGCTTCAGCTCTTCACCAGCGGTATTGATGGCGCTGGTGGTTTCGTTGATGGAGGTGGTGAGAGAAACTACCTTTTCACCCAAACTGTTGACATTCGAGTCAACAGTTGCCAAACTAGGACCTGAAATAAAAGTTAGTTTCTGAGTAACAAGCTTAGATGGAGAGATGGGAGTGATATAGGCGGGTTTAGGTATACCTGATGATTCAAACATCTTGAGAAATTGCATGTCTCTTTCAAAGGTTTGAGCATCAGGTCCTAAAAATGCAACATGAGGTTGCTTCAAGTGAGATGAAGGGTTAGAGACCAAAGAGATGGGAGGACTAGTAACAGGGATAGAAGAAGTTTGGGGTTGAGAAGGTACCTCAGTTGATTGAAGAACTGAGATTTCAGGTTGAGTTACTGTTGTTGTGACAGCGAGCGTGATCGCTGGCACGGTTGATGTGATCACAACTGCAGATGTGGAGGAGAGACCTACAAAAGCATCCAAGGAAGTTTGTCGAGAAACTTCCTCAGGCCTTGAAGTAGTGGCGCTTGTCTCCTTAGTCACTTTGGCCTTCTTCGAAGGACCAAAGGAACTAGTTGATGGGCGTTTTGAAGCAGTGGTAGCGGCAGGGATAGCAGAAGAAGGAACCTCCTGTGTGGCCGCTAAAGTAGAAGAAGTGTGGAGAGAGAGACGAGAGCGTAGGGTAGAGATACTTACCTCGTTGTCCAGCGGTTTGACCTCTAGTGAACGCTGACCCACTTTGGCGAAGGAGCAATCAGGAGTAGTGGGGTAAGAGTTGGCGTAGAGAAACTTCAGATATGCACAAATGAACCGTACATATGGGATCTTGGGACCCCTCTCCGTCTTCTATATCTTTGACCTGAGATCGTCAAAGATAGCGGTGGCAAAGTCAAAGTTTTTACCAGCGATCACTGAGTAGGCCATCTGGAGCTGAACCTTGCTGGCCTGAACAAGTGAACCACTTTTCCCACTCATGCACTGAATGAAGTGAGAAAAGATGAAATTCAGTTGAGAAGGCATGCTTGCCTTCTTGATGAGCGTCAGCTTCTTGTTGGGGATTGTGGAGCGGGTCTTGTTGTCCCAACAGTACTCCATATCATCTAGAAACTGGATGAGTTCAACATCGGTTGGCAGAGCTTCAAATCTACACCTGGGTTTGTCAGGAAACCTGAGTGCCTTCGTTAGGCTGAAAGCTATCATCATGCCTGATCCAAAGTCAGTGGTGAAGGAGATAGCAGGAACCTGATCACTTTTCTTGTTGGTGATAGAGGTCTCTTCAGCTGTAAACCAAAACTGTTGGAGAAGCATTTTGGAAGGTTTGGGATCAACAGTGAGGGCATAAGCAATGCAGGATTGCTTCAGGAACTTAGCAACTTCCACAAGGTGTAGGTATTTGATACCGTTGAAGTCCAATCGTCCAAGATGGTTGTTCTTGGGGATTTCAGAATCAGTAATGGCGAACTTGACGTTCTTAGAAGCAACAAGAGCGGATTGAGCCATTTCTGAATATGGAAATAAAGAAGATTAGAAGAAAAGTTTAGTCTAAAAATAAAGAAGGTTTTACCAGTTTTTATTTGAGGAAAGAAACATAAAAAAACCAACATATTTGAAGATTAAAACGGTAAGAAAACCAAAGGTTTTGAAAGAATAAAATAAAAAAATGATTTTATAGGATAAAAAAATCTTATAGAAAACCCATAATGATGGAACATAAATGGAGTTTATTAACAAGATTGAAATAATAAGATCATAGTAACCTGGTGATCTTGAATGAGGATGATGCAGATACTTGAAATTTCTTGAGAGAGAATGCTTGAGAGAGAATTTCTTGCTCAAAATGATATCCAGAAAGCGTAAAATGATAAGAATGGAAAAACATTCTTTTTATACGTTTGAGAGAAGGAGAGAGAGAGAGAGAGTGAGGCAGGAAAACAAATGATCATAATGACATGGACACGTCCCACGAAGTTGATTGGATAGAAGAGCAACGGACAAACGTGTCAGAAAAAGGCATGTCGTGGATTGTCGGTACAAATGACGTCATAGGAGAGAGAAAAACGTTTCATTTGTCCTTTTTGAAATTATCGCTAAAGAAAAGTCAGCAATAAATTTTTCTTTTTGAAAGTATCCCTGATAGAAATTTAGGGATATATTTGTACGAAGGATCACTGAAGAGAAATATCAGCGATAGATTTTGTTTATCAAAAAGCTTTTAATCATTTGAAGAAAATTCAGTGATTAAGGTTTATATTTTGAAAAACATCTTAACTGAATGAAGATTCAGTTGTAGAGAGTGAGATAACATACCTGAGATTCAGAATTTTAATCAGAGATTGAGTGATAAAGGGGAACTTATAGTCACTGACATAATGCATGGACGCTGAAGATTTACTCTTCAAGATTCAGCATTCCAAGCTCACTGATGAGAAAGTTGAATCTTATCTCATTAAGAGGTTTGGTGAATAAATCAGCAAGCTGATAGTCAGTGGGGATAAAGTGAAGTTCAATATCACCATTCATCACATGATCTCTGATAAAATGATATCTGATCTCTATGTGTTTTGTCTTTGAATGTAGCACTGGATTGTTTGCTATAGCGATAGCACTAGTGCTGTCGCAATAGATTGGAATCTTTGATAGCTGAAGGTCATAGTCTAATAGTTGATTTCTCATCCATAAGACCTGAGCACAACAACTTCCAGCGGCTACATATTCAGCTTCAGCTGTGGAAGTGGACACTAAATTTTGCTTTTTGCTCGTCCAGCTTACCAGCTTTCCTCCTAGGAGTTGACATCCACCAGTGGTGCTCTTTCTGTCGAGTTTACAACCTGCAAAATCACTATCATAATATCCAGTTAGATCGAACCCTGAGTCTTTGGGATACCAAAGACCGAGGTTAGGAGTCCCTTTGAGATATCTGAAAATTCGCTTAACAACGATCAGATGAGATTTCTTGGGTTCAGATTGATAGCGTGCACATAAACAAGTAGAGTACATGATGTCAGGTCGACTCGCTGTAAGATACACAGGGAGCCTATCATTCCTCTATAGGCAGTGGCATTAACAGGTTTTCCAGATGGATCTTTGTTAAGTGTCAGAGGAGGTGCCATAGGGGTTTTCATCGCTGAAGTTTGTGTAAGATCAAACTTCTTCAGCATATCTTTAACATACTTACCTTGGCTGATAAAAGTACCTTTGTCAGATTGTTTGATCTAAAGGCCAAGAAAATATGTCAGCTCACCCATCATACTCATTTTGTATTCTTTCTTCATTCTTTCAGCGAAGCGAGTACATAGAGATGGGTTAGTAGAACCAAATTTGATGTCATCGACATATATTTGTACAAGAATAATATGACCTTTTATCTTTCTGAAAAATAATGTATTATCAATTTTTCCGCGTTCAAAATTTTCAGAGATAAGAAAAGATGAGAGAGTGTCATACCAAGCACGAGGGGCTTGTTTTAGACCATAGAGAGCTTTATCCATTTTATAAATATAATTGGATACTTAGGGTCATAGAACCCTGGAGGTTGTTCTACATAGACTTCTTCATTCAGCTTGCCATTTGATAAACAATGAAGTCTTTATAAGCTGCATAGGCTAAGAATAGTCGAATTGCTTCGAGCCTAGCCACAGGGGCAAAGGTTTCATCATAGTCTATGCCTTTCTCTTGTCTGTATCCCTGAGCAACAAGTCGAGCCTTGTTGCGGGTTACAGTTCCATGTTCATCTAACTTGTTTCCAAACACCCATTTGGTGCCTATAACAGTTTTATCAGATGGTCTAGGAACGAGATTCCAAACTTTGTTACGAGAGAACTCAGTTAGCTCTTCTTGCATAGCGCTGACCCAGTTTGGATCTCTGAGGGCATCATCAGCCTTCTTTGACTCTATTAAAGAAACAAAGTTGACAAAGAGACAGATATTACATGAACTTCGTCGTGTCTGAATACGAGCATCAAGATCACCAAGAATTTGATCTATAGGGTGATCTCTGGTCCATCGCTGAGCAGGAGCATGATCACTCATTTCAGAGGTTGGATCAACAATGGGAATGTTCATTGATAAAGAAGCTTGAGGTTCATCAGCGATTAACTGTTGAGTATCAGACACACCATTGTTTTATGAGAGGTGTTCAAACAAAGATGGATCTGATGGAAGTAAGGTGTTTAGAGGCTCTGTTGAGATCCATGAGTTGGATTCAACATTAAGAGGTATGTTGTTTGGATCATCATCAGCAGCTGGAGGATTTGAATGCTGATGGTTTGAGAAGAAAGGTTCTGTTTCTCTGTAATGAGAAAACATCCAAGCATTTAACTCTTCATTTTTAGTGATTGGTTTAGAGTTCGCTGAGCGAGTTTCATCAAAAGTGACATGAATTGTTTCTTCCATAAATTGTCTTCTTTTTTTGAAAACTCTGTAGGCTTTGGAGATGGAGGAATATCCTAGAAATATTCCATCATCAGCTTTTGGGTCGAACTTTCCAAGCTGATCTTTGTTGTTTAAAATAAAGCAATGACAACCAAAGGTATGAAGAAAGATGATAGAAGGCTTTCTTCCATGAAAATGTTCATAAGTTGTCTTTCCAAATCGCTTTACTATCAGCGATCTGTTTTGAGTAAAACATGCAGTGTTTACAGCTTCAGCCCAAAATTGAGTAGGGAGGTGAGAATCGTTGAGCATTGATCTAGCAACTTCAATGATCGTTCTGTTTCTTCTTTCAGTGAATCCGTTTTGTTGAGGTGTTCTCACTGAAGAGAAGTTATGAGAGATTCCCTTATTCTCAAAGAAAATGTTCAGAACACCTTTTTTGAATTCAGTTCCATGATCACTTCTTATTGAACGAACAGTGAGATTATTTAGCACTTCCATCTTTTTAACAAAAGATATTAGTTCTTCTGGAGTATCACTCTTGCAGCGAAGAAAGATAACCTAGGTGTAGCGAGAGTATTCATCTACAATGACAAGCGTATATTTCTTTCCAGCTATTGATTGGATGTTGACAGGGCCAAACAGATCCATATGTAAGAGCTGAAGAGGACTTGTCACTGAGAAAACTTGTTTAGACTTGAAACTAGCTTTTGTCTGTTTTCCCTTTTCACATGCTGAGCAGAGAGATTCTTTAGCATATGAGTTCTGAGGAGGACCAGAAACCAGTTCCTTAGAAGAGAGAGAATTCAAGGTTTTGAAATTTAGATGAGAGAGCCTTTTGTGCCAAAGCCAGTTGACATCAGAAGAGGCTTTAGAGAGAAAACATACGTTTTCAGTGATAGTAGAGTCCATATCTATTACATAGACATTTTCTCTATGATAACCACTGAGAGCAAGTTTTCCTTTCTCATTTACCACTGAACATGCTTTCTTGGAAAAGGGAACTTCATAGTCTTTATCACATAGCTGACTGTTGGTCCCGAAGGTGCTAAACAAGTTTGTAGAAGGGGGGGGGGTTGAATACAAACACAAAATTTAAAGTTTAATAAATTGTTTATTGATAAATCAAAATACAATTTACAAGTTTGTTGCGGAATAAGATTAAGACAGACTCAATCTAAACAAACTCAAGAAACACTAAGATAATTGCACAAGAAATTCAGAGAAAGGGGGATTTAGAGATATAGAAAACAAGGGTTTCTATATTGAGTTCAAGGATGAAGCACACCTTCAGATGAAGGGGTGAACTTCCTATTTATACCCTATGCATTAAATGCATGGCAGGATACTTTACACGTGGCGTTCACTGATTGGCTTTGGGAGTCTGACTTTTGGGAGACATGCTTTCGGCCGGGTCTGAACAGTGTAGTTGACAGAGTTGTTGTACGAATGGTTGCAGAGACTTGTCCGTTCTGACACATCGTACTAAGTTGTGCAAGGATAGACAAAAGGAAACTTGAGGCATAAGCTTTGTGATCGATTGATCGCTGAGTATCTCTAAGTTCAGAGATAAAGAGGTTCAGCTATCGCTGAAGCTTTTTCTCATGTTCCTTCGCGTATAAGTAGAGTTGTCTTTTCTTCACTGATATCCGCATCAGGTCACTAGTAGACTTCTCTTTGTTCAGCGGCTTCATCTTCGATTCAGCTATGAACATATGTTGACGCGAGACTTGTCTTCAGGGATTACGTTGGCTGTTTACTTTAGGAACTATCAGTGATAACTAAACAGATTCAGTCTAATCACTGATAGTGAATCACTAATACATAGAAATGTTTATAAGAAAGACTATCAGCGATAACTGAACAGACTCAGTCTGATCGCTGATGGTGAAACACTAATACATACTAAAACGTAATTTTCACTAAGTATAGAAGAGGGTCGTTATCAAATCACTGAGAGAGTTTGGATCAACAATCTCCCCCCTATTTGATAATGACAAAGTAACTGAAGAAAATTACTTTATGATTCAAAATGATGGAATAATTAGGACTCTTAACATACATGTCCCAATTACTATTTTGAGGGATCTTTTACAGCACTGATGAAGTTAAGTACTTTACTGAAATTTCATTAATTCAAGAAGAGAATTACAAGGAATGAAAATTACAAGTAAATAACTAACTACTGTAAGTACAACTAATAGATTACAGAAGAGAAAACTAATCTATCAGCTATAAGAAGATTTAGGAGGATTTATCATATACTCAGGTATTTCTTCTCCTTTCTGTCTTCGTTCCAAGGATTCTTGGCTGATAATTTCTTTGATTTTCTCAGCAGCAGGGAAGAAGTCACACCATAAGCATAAGAGATCCTTGAGATGATTCAGAGGACAGATAGGAATCTCAGAGACTCTTTGAAATCTGAGTTCCTCATCATCATCTCTGAAGAATATTCCATAAGGATTGTTAATTACTTGACCAGCTTGGAAAGGACCACCAGGAGGCAGAGATAAATCCAGAACTGAAAGATCAGGAGGAGGACCAAACAGTGCATCTCTTGAAAATTTGATAGAAGTTTCATTCCTGATGATGGCGACGTCTTCAGAGGAGGAGGACCCGATTTTTCTCTTGAGTATCTTGGGATTGGGAGGGATAGGAGATGGCAGATTCAGTACAGAAGTGACTCTGTTGATGAGAGCTTTAAGAAGTCCTTCAACGTAGCCTCTGTATGTAGATTTCGATTTCTTCAGCGCATCCCAGAATTCTATCCACTCTGTAAACCCGAAACCTTCAATTTTGGAAACGTACATAGCTTTTTGAGTTCCATCCTCTCTGGTAATCTCCATGGTCACTGAGAGTTGATCCTTCTTCTTGCGACCAGAGATAGTCATGGCTGTTATTGGAAGAGGATCAGAGCGATAATCCATCTTCTGTTTACACCATTCGATAGACTTATCGTTGATCTCTTGTTTTTTGGAGCGTTCCTCTTCAAATTCTTTCAGCAGTGCAACTTGAACTTCCACAGGCTTTCTTTTCAGCTTCTTGTCCTTGACATGAGAAGATTGAATCTTTAAAGCGAGTTGGGCATCTCGTCTGCATTCAGCGAACAGTTTCTCAGCTTTGGCAGATTCTTCTCGTTCAGCTTCGGTGAGGAAATCGAGCTCTGAGAACGATGTTTGAGGAGGAATTTTCAGCCGTTGACTCTCTAGTTGAGCGATCATTTCAACTCTTTTCTTCATCACTTTCTATGACCATTGAGATGGTTGAGAAGGCCTTCCTAGATGGTCCAGTGAATCTTCTTCTTCTTCTTCATCAATGTCAGTGATAGAGATTGGGATTATGTCTTCAGCGATAGCAGCTGGAATTATTTGTAGTTCAGATCCCTTAAGCAGGGGAGAGAACTGTCTGGTCAGAAAATGAAAAAGAAGTTAGATTATTTTTAAGGAAAGAAGAGAGATAAAGGTTAGAAAGAAACAGGGGTAGGATTTTTATAGAAAGATAAGGGAACAAGAGTAAGGCATACCTGAGAAGGATTCTCCTCAGGTAGTGAGATCATCATCAGGGTTTCCTTAGCAGATACACCTTTGCTATGGGAAGGGGTTCCTGAAGATGATCCTTGTCTCCCCCCTGCTTGGATAACTTCTTTCGAAGCTATCGCTGATGATGTGACGGCTGAAGAACACCAGAGAGATGGATCTTCCTCATCGTTATCATCATCATCTTGATGAGAGTCATTCACTTGATCTTCAAGATCAAGGTCTTCATCATCATCTTCATCCTCCTCTTCATCATCGACTATTTCAGCGATGGTGGGAGGGGCTTTATCAGCAACTATCTCCCCCTCAACCTGAGAGGGAGTTTCCTTCAGTGGTTCAGCACAAACTTCAGCATCCGTGTTTTCTTCAGCTGTCTTCTCCCCCTCTTTGTCATTATCAACAAGGGAGAGATCTTTTGGAGATGAAGTTGTTGCAGTAGCCAGCTTCTAGACTTCAGCCTCCAGACCTGTGAGTCGTCCTTCAAGTGCAAGGATGTCGGACGTAGCTAGGTGAATGAATTCCACAGCTATGGTCAGGGCTGAACGATCATCTTCTGTAAATGATGGATCAGGAACTGGAGCTGGTGCATTCAGCTTGTCGAGGACTTGCTGAAGAGTCGTAGTGCAGGCATCGATCTTTGCAGACAGATCATCATACTGCTGCTTGGATTCTTCCCTGACTTTGACAATCGCTGCCTGAAGAGTAGCGATGTGAGAAAGATCAGCTTTGGAGGCGTAGGTGGCAGTCAGCGTCTTCAATGCATCACCAGCTGTTTGAACAGCGCTGGTGGTGTTGTTGAGAGAAGCAGAG
Organism: Arctium lappa; assembly: GCA_023525745.1. Taxonomy (NCBI): domain Eukaryota; kingdom Viridiplantae; phylum Streptophyta; class Magnoliopsida; order Asterales; family Asteraceae; genus Arctium; species Arctium lappa. Next base: position 66,868,930 of record CM042051.1, read on the forward strand.
AGAGAATCCACCTTTGAACTCAAACTGTTGACATTGGTGTCAACAGTCGCCAGACTAGGACCTGAAAGATAAGTTAATTTTTCAGAACGAGGCTTATATGGTGAGTTGGGAGAAGTGTATAAGGTTATAGAATTACCTGAATTATCAAACATTTTGTAGAATTGCAAAGATTCCTCAAAAGAATGATGTTCAGGTCCTATTGGTCCAAGCTGAGGAGTGGTAGAGACCAAAGAAATAGGGGGACTAGAGATGGGGATAGAAGATGTAGGGATAGGGGTAGTTACCGTAGGTTGTGTCACTATTGTTGTGACAGCGACCGAGATCGCTGGCACGGTTGAAGTGGTTTGAGCTGAGGATGTGGAGGAGAGACCCACGAAATCATCTAAGGAAGTTTGTAGAGAAACATCCTTAGGTATTGAGCTAGAAGGACCAAGGGAGCCAGTTGATGGTCGTTTGGAAGGGGTAGCGGCAGGGATAGCAGAAGAAGGAACCTCCTGCATGGCCGCTGAAGACGAAGAAGTGAGAAGAGAGAGACGAGAGCGAAGTTGAGAAATACTTACCTCGTTGGGGAGCGTCTTGACCTCCAGTGATCTCTGACCCACTTTCGGAAAAGATGCATCCGAGTTGGTGGGGTAAGTGGTAGGGTAGAGAAACTTCAGGTACGTGCAGATGAAGCGTACGTAGGGAACCTTGGGATCCCTCTCGGTCTTCTCTATCTTTGACTTCAGGTCGTCAAAGATAGCTGTTGCGTAGTCGAAATTTTTCCCAGCGATCACTGAGTAAGCCATCTGGACCTGAATCTTGCTGGCTTGGTACAGTGACCCACTCTTCCCACTCATACACTGAATGATGTGTGAGAAGACGTAGTTGAGCTGGGAAGGCATCAGTGCCTTCTTCACAAGAGTCATCTTCTTGTTGGGAATAGTAGTCCTTGGTTTGGGTTCCCAAGCATATTCCATGGCATCCAGGAATTGGATGAGTTCAGCGTCAGTTGGCAGGGCATCGAATCCATTCCTGGATTTGTCGGGGAAACGCAGGGCTTTCCTCAGGCCTAGGGCAGTCATCATCCCTGAGCCTAGTTGAGTGCTGAAGGATATAGCAGGAACCTGTTCACCCTTCTTGTTGGTGAGAGAGGTTTCTTCAGCGGTAAACCAGAATTGCTGGAGTAGAGCTTTCGAAGGTGTGGGATCCACCGTGATAGCATAGGCAATGCAGGATTGTCTTAGAAATTTTGCAGCTTCCACCAGATGTGGGTATTTGACACCATCAAATTCAAGGCGAGCAAGATGGTTGTTCTTTGGAAGTTCAGAATCAGTGATGGCGAACTTGACGTTCTTAGAGGCGATAAGTGCAGATTGAGTCATTCTGTTTGAGTAGATAAACGAGTAGAAGAAAGGTTTAGTCGTAAAATAAAGAAGATTTGCTAGTTTCTATTTGGGGAAACAAAACATAGGAAATCAACATATTTTTAGAGAAAAACAGTTTATCTTAGAACAAGATTCAAGAATAAGAAGAAAAACCATTAATTTTGAATAAAGAATAGAATGGTTTTTAAAGAATAAAATCAAAAAAAATGATTTTATGAGATTTGAGTCTTATAAACCCATAAATGGGGTTTATGTGAAAAGATTTAAGATAAGAAATCAAGAATAACCTGTTGATCTTGAAGAGGATGATGCAGAAAGCTTGAGAATGCTAGAATGCTTGAGAATGCTAGAATGCTTGAGAGAGTATTCTTGCTTAGAAAGTATTTCCAGAAAACGTAAATTGATAGAATGGAAAAAACATTCCTTTTATATGTGAGAAGGAGGAGAGAGAGTGTGAGAGAAGCGGGAAAACAAATGCACATCATGACATGGACACGTCCCACGAAGGTGATTGGATAGAAGAACAACGGACGAACGTGTCAGAAAAAGGCATGTCGTGGATTGTCGGTTCAAATGACGTCATAGTTAAGAAAGAGACTGTTCATTTGTCCGTTTTGAATTTATCACTGAAGAAAAAATATCAGCAATAGAATTTTCTTTTTGAATGTATCCCTTATGAAAAGATAGGGATAGATTTTCTTTTAAAAGGATCACTGAATATAAATATCAGTGATAAATTTAAATTCAAAAAGCTTTTAATCATTTGAAGAAAGATTCAATGATTAAGATTTATATTTTAAAAAATATCTTAACTGGATGAAGATTCAGTTGTAGGGATTGAGAAACCATACCTGAGAGTCAGAATATTTATCAGAGAGAATGATGAAAGGGAACTTTTGATTACTGACAAAATGCATGAACGCTTGAAGAATTATTCTTCAAGATTCAGCATTCCAAGCTCACTGATGAGAAAGTTGAACCTTGTCTCATCAAGAGGTTTGGTGAATATATCAACAAGCTGAAAGTCAGTAGGGATAAAGTGAAGTTCAATATCACCATTCATCACATGATCTCTGATAAAGTGATATCTGATCTCTATGTGTTTTGTCTTTGAATGTAGCACTGGATTATTTGCTATAGCGATAGCACTAGTGCTGTCGCAATAGATAGGAATCTTTGATAACTGAAGGTCATAATCTAATAGTTGATTTCTCATCCACAAGATTTGAGAACAACAGCTTCCAGCGGCTACGTATTCAGCTTCAGCTGTGGAAGTGGACACATAATTTTGCTTCTTGCTTGTCCAACTTACCAGCTTTCCTCCCAAGAGTTGACATCCACCAGTGGTACTCTTTCTGTCAAGTTTACAACCTGCAAAATCACTATCAGAATATCCAGTTAGATCAAACCCTGAGTCTTTGGGATACCAAAGACCGAGGTTAGAAGTTCCTTTCAGATATCTGAAAATTCGCTTTACAGCGATCAGATGGGATTCCTTGGGTTCAGATTGATAGCGTGCACATAAACAAGTAGAGTACATGATGTCAGGTCGGCTTGCTGTAAGATACAGAAGGGAGCCTATCATTCCTCTATAGGCAGTGACATTAACAGGTTTTCCAGAAGGATCTTTGTTAAGTGTCAGGGGTGGTGCCATAGGAGTTTTCATCGCTGAAGTTTGAGTAAGATCAAACTTCTTCAGCATATCTTTAACATACTTACCTTGGCTGATAAAAGTACCTTTGTCAGATTGTTTAATCTGAAGACCAAGAAAGTATGTCAGCTCACCCATCATACTCATTTTATATTCTTTCTTCATTCTTTCAGTGAAGCGAGTACACAGAGATGGGTTAGTAGAACCAAATATTATGTCATCAACATATATTTGTACAAGAATTATATGACCTTTTATCTTTCTGAAAAATAACGTATTATCAATTTTGCCACGTTCAAAATTTTCAGAGATAAGAAAAGATGAGAGAGTGTCATACCAAGCACGAGGGGCTTGTTTTAGACCATAGAGAGCCTTATCCAATTTATAAACATAATTTGGATGTATAGGGTCATAGAACCCTGGTGGTTGTTCTACATAGACTTCTTCATTCAGCTTTCCATTTAGAAACGCTGATTTTACATCCATTTTATACACGATGAAGTCTTTATAGACTGCATAAGCTAAGAATAGTCGAATTGCTTTGAGCCTAGCCACAGGGGCAAAGGTTTCATCATAATCTATGCATTCCTCTTTTCTGTATCCCTGAGTAACAAGTCGAGCCTTGTTGCGGGTTACAGTTCCATGTTCATCTAACTTGTTTCTAAACACACATTTGGTGCCTATTACAGTTTTATCAGATGGTCTAGGAATGAGATTCCAAACTTTGTTTCGAGAGAATTCAGTCAGCTCTTCTTGCATAGCGCTGACCCAGTTTGGATCTCTGAGGGCATCATCAGTCTTCTTTGGTTCTATTAAAGAGAGAAAGTTTACAAAGAGACAGATATTACCTGAGCTTCGTCGTGTCTGAATACCTGCATCTGTATCACCAAGAATTTGATCTATTGGGTGATCTTTGGTCCATCGCTGAGCAGGAGCATTATTGCTTAACTCAGAGGTTGGATCAACAATTGGAATGTTTATTGATGATGAAGATTGAGGTTCATCAGTGATTAACTGTTGAGTAGTTTCACTGGAGAGGTTTTCAGACGAAGGCAGATTTGATGGTAGGAGTGTGTTTAGAGGTTCAGCTGAAACCCATGAGGTGGATTCAGCGGTAGGATGTATAATGTTTGGATCATCATCAGCGACTGGATGATCTGAATGCTGATGGTTTGAGAAGAAAGGTTCAGTTTCTCTGTAGTAAGAAAGCATCCAAGCATTTAACTCTTCATTGTCAGCTATTGGTTTGGAGTTCGCTGAGCGAGTTTCATCAAAAGTGACGTGAATTGTTTCTTCTACGGTTTGTCTTCTTTTGTTGAAGACTCTGTAGGCTTTGGAGATGGAGGAATATCCTAGAAATATTCCGTCATCAGCTTTTGGGTCGAACTTTCCAAGTTGATCTCTGTTGTTTAAGATAAAGCATTGACAACCAAAGATATGAAGAAAGCTGATAGAAGGCTTTCTTCCAACAAAAAGTTCATAAGCTGTCTTCCCAAATCGTTTTATTATCAGCGATCTGTTTTGAGTAAAACATGCAGTGTTTACAGCTTCAGCCCAAAATTGAGTAGGGAGATGAGAATCGCTGAGCATTGATCTGGCAGCTTCTATGATCGTTCTGTTTCTTCTTTCAGCGACTCCGTTTTGCTGTGGTGTTCTTACTGAGGAGAAGTTGTGAGAGATTCCCTTGTTCTCAAAGAAATTGTTCAGGGATCTATTTTTGAATTCAGTTTCATGATCACTTCTTATTGAACGAACAGTAAGATTGTTCAGCACTTCCATCTTTTTCACAAAAGATATTAGTTTTTCTGGAGTATCACTCTTACAGCGAAGAAAGATAACCCAGGTGTAGCGAGAATATTCATCTACAATGACAAGTGTATATTTCTTTCCAGCTATTGATTGGATGTTGACAGGGCCAAACAGATCCATATGCAAGAGCTGAAGAGGACTTGTCACTGAGGAAACTTGTTTCGACTTGAAACTTGCTTTTGTTTGTTTTCCTTTTTCACATGCTGAGCAGAGAGATTCTTTAGCATATGAGTGCTGAGGAAGACCAGAAACCAGTTCCTTAGATGAGAGAGAATTCAGGGTTTTGAAGTTTAGATGAGAGAGCCTTTTATGCCATAGCCAGTTGACATCAGAAGAGGCTTTAGATAGAAAACATAAGTTTTCAGTGATAGTAGAGTCCATATCTATTACATAGACATTTTTTTCTGCGATGACCACTGAGAGCAAGTTTTCCTTTCTCATTAAACACTGAACATGCTTTCTTAGTAAAGCGTACTTCATAGTCTTTATCACATAGCTGACTGATGCTTAGAAGATTGTGCTTCAGTCCATCTACATAAGCGACTCTTCGAAAGGTAGTTGTCCCATTGCTGAGGACACCTAACCCTCGGGTATATCCTTTACCATTTCCACCAAAGGTCACAGAGGGACCTTTCTCTTCCTTGTATTCAGTGAGCAGGTCTCTTTGTCCAGTCATATGACGAGAACATCCACTATCAAGATACCAGATGCCCTTTGATCCCTACACACATAAGGAAGATTAAGCGTTGTTTGGTACCCACTTTTCAATGGGTCCTTCAGAGTTAGTGGATAAGGTAAGTTCAGTAGTATTCTCAGCTGATGAAGATTCAGCTTCAGTGGTAATCTTCACTTTAGTTAATTTCTTAACCTTAGTGGTATTTTTCACTTTGGTTGATTTTTCAACCTTGGTGACCTTTTCAGCTTTAGAAACATTTTTCTTCACTTTAGCTATTTTATCAGCTTCAGTGGCAGTTGGACATTTACTTGCAATATGATCAGTAAAACCACAGTGATAACATTTTCTATATCTGAAAATGGTTTTAGGACCAGAAGTAGAAAATTTTGCAAGTTTAAGATGAGCAGGGCCAGGTCCAAGAAGACTTTTCTCTTGAGATCTGGGAGGTATTTTCATTTCTTCAGATCTCGATGGTTTAAGGTCAATCTTCAGCTTTGGAGGACAGAGATCAAAGATCTCTATCACAGAGCTAGAGGATTGCTTAGTTGAAGGTTTATAAGGAACTTTCAGCTTTACTTTCCTGTTTGCCTTCTGAGGAAGGAGAATGGACTTTCCTTTATCCGTAGACTTAGTGTCTTTGGATTTTTCCTCATGAATGGGATTTGAAGAAGAACAGGGATAGAATTGATTATAAGAAGTGTCAAAGAAAGAGGTGACAAAAGTTCCAAACTTAAGCGAGGAACTTTCTTCCTTAGGATCGTCCTGAGGTGTCCAGAAACCGAGACCAGTTTTATCACAATCAGGAGTTTGAGCATTTATTATCTCAGAGATCTTTGTTGATGATTTGCACCATTTTTCAACATGAGCCTTTTCTGTTTTTAGAGTAGCGATGGCTTGTTCGCGTTCAATACTGATGATTTCATTTATAATGACTTGATCTCTTAACTTTTCTTCTAAAAGATTTAGTTCTTTGATCTTTTCATGACATTTCTCTAGCTCTTGAGTTAAATGAACATTTTTATTCTCAACTTGAGTTTTGTCGTTTAGGGCATTATAGAGGTCAATCGTCAGTATATCAACAACACGACTTCTCTCAGCTTCAGGCAGAGAGGGATTTGTAGAGATAGATACCTGAGATGATATGTAGCTCATAGAAGGTTCAGATGGTTCTTCCACTTCTTCTTTAATCTCAGCCATTAGGCAAAGATTAGCGACTTCTTCTTCATCAGAAGATGATTCTTCTGATTCAGCCCAGTCGTGTTCTTCAGCGATGAGACCTTTACCTTTTCGCTGATAGCTTTTCAGCTTTTGATATTTGTTCTTCAGCGATGAGACCTTTACCTTTTCGCTGATAGCTTTTCAGCTTTTGATATTTGTTCTTCAGCTTTTGGTATTTGTCATCACTGGATCTTCTTGAGGTAAAAGGTTTGAAGACCTTTTTCGACCTGCACTCACTAGCAAAATGTCCAATCTTTTCGCAGTTATAGCAAGTGGCAGTAGCCTTATCAATCGGAATTGATTTTGGCTTTTCAGTAAGAGAGAGAGGTTTACTTCTTCGGAAGTTGCTCTTTCTTGCAAATCTCTTAAAAGAGTTTGTCAAGAGTGCTAAGGACTCATCAAACTCTGAAAGATCAGGGTCTGATAGATCCTCAGATTCAGAATCTAACTCAGTGATAGTGAGAGTAGATTTCTGAGATGGAATTATCTCTGAAGAGACTAAAGCAACAGGAGTGCTTTTAGAGTCTTTAGAATCTTTTACAAGATTCTTCTTTAGGAGATTAGATTGCTCATAATTGAGCAGTATTCCATATAGAGTGATTAGAGAGAGAGTGTGTAAGTCTTTTGTCAGCTTAAGACATATTGAATAACTGTCCCAGCTTTCAGGAAGACATTCCAAGAATTTTGTTAGGACCTCAGAATTAGAATAGGTCCTACCAACAGTTCTTAGGTCAATGATTAGGCAGTTAAACCGCTGATGAACGTCAGAAAGAGATTCATTCTTACCAGCGATAAAACTTTCATACTGTCTTACCAAGTTAATCTTTCGAGTCTCTTGGAATTCAGTGGTGCCCTCATATTGAACACATATGGTTTCCCACATTTCTTTAGAAGTTTTTAGATGCATGATGGAATGGAAAACTTCATCAGGCAGAGCCATTGATATAATGGTCTTTGCCTTTGCATCTATGCCTACCCTCTTTTTATCTTCATCACTCCACTGTCTTATTTCCTTAACGACATATCGTTCAGGGACAGCTTCAGTGGTGGCAGTGGCGGGAACCGCAACTATAATTCTAACAGGTTCATAGGGTCCGTTTTCTATATATTCAGGTATAGTAGGATCCGCACCTTCAAGAAATAGCATCATTCGATTTTTCCATAGAGAAAAGTTATCTCTGCTAAATCGAGGAGGTTTAGAAAGTGAACCATTATCATAGTAGTTTGTGTTTGTGTTTAATGCCATTTTAGAATAGCAAGGAAGAGTATACAGCAAGATCTTGTTTATTAGATTTAAACAAACTGCTCTGATACCACTTGTTGGTCCCGAAGGTGCTAAACAAGTTTGTAGAAGGGGGTGGGGTTGAATACAAACACAGAATTTAAAGTTTAATAAATTGTTTATTGATAAATCAAAATACAATTTACAAGTTTGTTGCGGAATAAGATTAAGACAGACTCAATCTAAACAAACTCAAGAAACACTAAGATAATTGCACAAGAAATTCAGAGAAAGGGGGATTTAGAGATATAGAAAACAAGGGTTTCTATATTGAGTTCAAGGATGAAGCACACCTTCAGATGAAGGGGTGAACTTCCTATTTATACCCTATGCATTAAATGCATGGCAGGATACTTTACACGTGGCGTTCACTGGTTGACTTTGGGAGTCTGACTTTTGGGAGACATGCTTTCGGCCGGGTCATGAACAGTGTAGTTGACAGAGTTGTTGTACGAATGGTTGCAGAGACTTGTCCGTTCTGACACATCGTACTAAGTTGTGCAAGGATAGACAAAAGGAAACTTGAGGCATAAGCTTTGTGATCGATTGATCGCTGAGTATCTCTAAGTTCAGAGATAAAGAGGTTCAGCTATCGCTGAAGCTTTTTCTCATGTTCCTTCGCGTATAAGTAGAGTTGTCTTTTCTTCACTGATATCCGCATCAGGTCACTAGTAGACTTCTCTTTGTTCAGCGGCTTCATCTTCGATTCAACTATGAACATATGTTGACGCGAGACTTGTCTTCAGGGATTACGTTGGCTGTTTATTTTAGGAACTATCAGTGATAACTGAACAGATTCAGTCTAATCACTGATAGTGAAACACTAATACATAGAAATGTTTATAAGAAAGACTATCAGCGATAACTGAACAGACTCAGTCTGATCGCTGATGGTGAAACACTAATACATACTAAAACGTAATTTTCACTAAGTATAGAAGAGGGTCGTTATCAAATCACTGAGAGAGTTTGGATCAACACTGACTGATGCTCAGAAGATTGTGCTTCAGTCCATCTACATAAGCGAATCTTCTGAAGGTAGTTGTCCCATTGCTGAGGACACCAAATCCTCGGGTATATCCTTTTCCATTTCCACCGAAGGTCACAGAGGGACCTTTCTCTTCCTTGTATTCAGTGAGCAAGTCTTTTTTTCCTGTCATATGACGAGAACATCCACTATCGAGATACCAGATGCCCTTTGATCCCTGCAAACATAAGGAAGATTAAGCTTTGTTTGGTACCCATTTTTCACTGGGTCCATTGGGGTTAGTGGAGATGGAAGGTTCAGAAATCTTCACAGCAGATGAAAATTCAGCTTCAGTGGTAATCTTCACTTTAGTTAATTTCTTAACCTTAGTGGCATTCTTCATGAGTGTCCCGATTTAATCGTTGAACCAGTTCTTATCAATAATAAACAATCACAACAATATGATTACCAACCTGTTTTAGATTACAAATCAAGGATTACAAAGTTGATGTTTGTTCTTGAAGCTCTTGATGTTCTCTCTGATGAATAGTAAAGTGTGTGTGTGTGTTTGTTTTCTGATTTCTATGTCTGCTTCTCTGACACACTACCATAATATCTAAGATATAATATCTAATAACTTAGATATTTAGAAATAATACTAAAATACTAAAAACTAAACTTTGACATTTTATTACAAACTACATTAGACTTATATTAAGAGTTGACTTTCCAGCATTAGCTTCAGATTGGATGATATTGAATCCAATAGATCTGTGATCTAAAAATCTCCCCCTTTGGATCAAGGTCATTACTAAAAAGATTTTAGCAATTCAGTCTTCTTTTTCAGCTCAGAAGATGCAATCTTCTTCTCTGTCTTCCATATGTAATAATCTCCAGGTTTTAGCTCAGAATGCTTTAGCAAAGTATTTTCAAAGAAAATTTATCTAAAATCAGCATGTCTTCAGAATACTTTCATCTTTCGCATTTCTTGGTTAGTTCTTCTCTTTTCCAATGTCTTTTGAAAGACAACTTGTAATGGACATTTCTTCAAGCTTTAGGTTCTCCCCCCTTTTTGATGAATAGAGAAACGATTTCATCAAAACTTTGAATAAGAAATGTCTTTCATTTGGAGCCGCTGATCCGTCAATTCAAAAGATATTCATCCAGATCTTTGCAAATCCAGACAAAATAATCGTGTAACACCTGAATTAACAAATGAATCAGTTAAAATGCCTATTAGTAACACTAAGTCACTGTGTGTAACAAATACACATTGACTCCCCCAGGGCTTCCATTCAATCATCGAAACACCACAAAGGCAATTTCTATGAACGTTATGACAAAGAAACAAATTCCTTGTGTGTTCGTGCAAGTGATAGAAAGAATTAAGCACTTGATGATTTCTTATAAGGCTCAATATTGTGTAAACCACTGAGACAACAGTAAGTTAAACAAAGACTCAATGTGCATGAGTGAAGTGCGAAGGTGGGGCAAACTTCCTTCTTTTCAATATCCAGATTTGCCAAATGAAAATCAGATAGTAAATGTGTTGCGTCCCCTTTGAAAAATGAAACATTTTCCTTTTTAAGAAGAAAATGAGTACTTGGTGAGGTTAATCAAGAGTTGGCATGGGCTAGTTTCATGTTTCAATAATGTTCACCAAAGAAATGTGAAACACTAGAAATGTGGTTGCCCGACTCAGAAAGTAGTTGGTGCAGAGTTCTGATATTCTTTTAACTCTGTTCTCACACCCTCTATCTTTTAAACATTAAGCTCACTCTAACCAAACTCTCTTTTTCTGTATAACTCATCACACGATCCAGACTCGTTTCTTTTCGACTTCTCACACTCAATCACTATGGATTAACTTCTTGGGTAGAAATCACTGGTTAAGGTGATTCCATAGAAGTTCAAGTAAGTCCTAGCACAAAGAAATCATGTTTTCCAATGATGCATATGATGCTCAAAATGGTTTAACTATTTCAGTTAAAGCACAAATAGATCTTGAAAACATTTAAAGTCACACTTCCAAATCATGAAATCAGAATAAGACTCGGGAAGTGGTTTGAAAATTTAAGAACAATGTTTTCTATGATTGAAAGTTATCCTTCTTTCAACCATATATGAAATTAAGATAAAGGATTATACCTTTACGTTCGATATTACATCTCATGAAACTAAGCTTAAAGTCATAAAGATATGATCTTGTAAGCATCTCTCAAAAACTGCAAAAGTCTTATGTCATAGTCAAAGAAAATTTATTCACTTAAATTAAAAATGATAAAAAGCAGTAAAATGATTAAAGTATCAGTCCTGATCAGAAATAATCAGAAGTCATATCCTAACTCCTTTGATTTGAAAAGCTCCCCCTAAAATTATGCATTACAAAAAATTTGACATAAAAGGTAAATGCATAAATTAAATGAGCTCCCCCTCAAAATAACAATGATCATCTATCAATGTCTTCTCATACTCCCCCTTAGATCATGAATGGATTGTTAATGTGCAGATATGTTGCGGAAATGAAGAAATGGTGAAAAATTTACAATAAGAAACTTTAATAGGTAACCACCGATTAGGTCTTAAGATTTAGCATACCAAGCTTAGAGACAAGAAAATTGAATCTCTTTTCGTCTAAGGGTTTGGTAAACAAATCTGCAAGCTGATCATCAGTTTTTACAAAGTAAAGTTCAATTGTTCCTTTTTCGACATGATCTTTTATAAAGTGATACCTGACATCGATGTGTTTGGTCTTTCTATGCTGAACAGGATTAGCTGTTATCGCGATTGTGCTCTTCGAGTCACAGTATATCGGTATATGGTTGAAGTGAAAACCACAGTCTCTCAGTTGAGTTCTCATCTACAAGACCTGAGAAAAGCAGCTAGCAGCAGCTACATTTTCTGCTTCGGCCGTTGAAGTTGAGACACATAAATGCTTCTTTGATGCCCAACTGACGAGTTTATCACCGATGAACTGTATATGACCTGACGTGCTCTTCCTGTCTAGCATACTGATAGGGTAATTTTATTTACCCTATTTTTAACTCACTTTTTATAATTTTGAGCAATTTTTATTTTCCTATTGAGTCCTTTTTATGTAGTTTTAAGTTTTTCTCTAATAAATAAATGTTTAGCGTATTTAGTCGTTTTTGGTGGTTAATTTTAAGAAAGCATCGAAAAGATCTTATATTTTAGCGTATTATGCCCATTTAGATTCACCCCGAGGTGAATCTAAATGGGCATAATAATGATCGAGAAAATAATAATAACCGAAGAAATCGTGATAGGGAAATTCCCAATGACCACGAAGATCCAAATGAACCGCTAATAAATACTGATGATGAGGAACAAAACATTTTTCGGTTAGCAAATTCCAAAGATGGTGGCATTATGTCTTACGTTGTTCCTGTTTTAACCCAGTTACATCCAGTAATTCTTAAACCAACTTTGCAAACCCACCATTTTGAATTAAAACCGATAATGTTTCAGATGTTGCAAACTAACGGCCAGTACGCTGGTTTGCCAACTGAAGATCCTCATTCTCACCTTCGGTCTTTCATGGAGATTACAGATTCTTTTAAACTGCCTGGTGTACAAGACGATGCTCTAAAATTAAAACTTTTTCCATACTCATTAAGAGACAGAGCAAGGTCTTGGTACAACTCGTTGAAACCAGATTCTATAATTACATGGACCCAAATGGCAGAAAAGTTTTTGAAAAAATATTTTCCACCCACGAGGAATGCTAAGTCCAGAAATGAAATCTGCACTTTTAGACAAATGGACGATGAAGCAGTTCCTGATGCATGGGATAGGTATAAAGAGTTGTTAAGAAAATGCCCTCATCATGGCATTCCGTACTGCATTCAGTTAGAGACGTTTTACAGTGGTTTAAATACTACTGCTAAACAAATGCTCGATGCTACTTCACACGGAGCTTTCACAGCTTGTACCTACAAGGAAGGATATGAAATCCTTGAAAGAATTTCAAAAAACAATGGTGAATGGGCTGATCCACGTGCTTTACCTAGAAAGGCAGCAGGGGTACAAGACACAGATGCTTATGCATTATTATCTTCACAGCTGGCCGACATGGCATCTTTGATCAAAAATCTTAATGCTGTGCAAGTTAATACTGTGGCACCTACCTCTACTGTACAATCTATACAGTGTACCTACTGTGGAGAGGGTCATCACTTTGAACACTGTCCTGGAAATCCCGAGAGAGTCAATTATGTCAGCAGTAACAACAAGGGTGGACCTTTTTCTCAAACTTACAATCCTGAGTGGAGAAACCATCCAAATTTTTCTTGGCACAGTCCTGCCTAAAATCCACCACCACCAAAGTTGCAAGGACAATCCAATTCTCACCAACAGTCTTATCACAGACCTCAAAATAACCAGCATGGAAATTTTCAAAATAATAAACCTGGTTATCAACAAAAGTCAAACCAACACGCTGACTCATCTACTTGTTTGGAAGCATTGATAAAAGCATTCATGACCCAAACACAGGCATCAATTAAAAATCTGGAGACCCAGGTGGGTCAAATGGCTTTGGAAATTAGTAAACGTCCTTCAGGTTCTCTCCTTAGTGATACAGAAACACCTCAGAGAAGTGGAAAAGAACATGTTAAAGCAGTGACGTTAAGAAGTGGACAGGACTTACCAAAAAATATTCTAAAAGAGCTGAAGACTGACAAAGCAGAGCCTGAAAAGAAAAACACAGTCTCAGATTCTGCTCAAGCCGGTGTAAGCATTGGGCCTGAAGACACTGTTGGGCCCATTACTGCTGCACCCATTCCAAAGAGATCAGACTATCCAACATTGTTCCCAAATGAACCCAAGGAAGATCAAAAAGTAGATGAACAGACTATTTTGGAGGTGTCACAATCTGGTGACAGTTCAAAAATTCCTTGTGATAACAGACTTGTAGAACCAGTTAAGGTTGCACCATCCACTAAGGTAGACAAAATCTCACCGACTCTCCCAACACCTACTCCTCAAAAGACTACATCTCCTACTCCGGTTCCTCTCTATATTCCTTATCCCCAGAGATTAAGGAATCAAAGGGATGAGCTGCAATTCAAAAAGTTTTTAGATGTTTTCAAACAATTGCATATCAACATACCTTTGGTGGAAGCCATTGAACAAATGCCAAATTATGCAAAGTTTTTAAAAGACATTTTAAGGAAAAAGAAAAGGTTGAATGAGTATGAGACTGTAGCTCTGACAGAGGAGTGCAGTGCTATGTTGTCTAGCAAAATCCCTCCGAAGCTAAAATATCCAGGGACTTTCACAATCCCATGTTCCATAGGAGGAAAGGAAGTAGGAAAAGCCCTATGTGACTTAGGTGCCAGCATAAACCTTATGCCTTTATTTGTTTTCAACACTTTAGGTATAGGTGAGGCTAGACCTAACACTGTTTCACTCTTGTTAGCAGACAAGTCCATAGCTTGGCCAAAAGGTAAGATTGAGGATGTCCTTGTCCAAGTTAATAAATTTATTTTCCCAGTAGACTTTATCATTTTGGATTTTGAAGCTGACAAAGACATCCCCATTATCTTAGGAAGATCATTCCTAGCAACAGGCAGAACTCTGATAGATGTACAAAAAGGTGAACTCACCATGAGAGTTCAAGACCAACAGGTGACTTTCAATGTGTTGGATTTCCTTAGATATCCTGAAGAGATGGAGGAATGTTCTACATTAAGTTTGATTGAATCTTGGTGTCGAGACCAAAGTTTTGGGGAGGTCTTGGGAATTAAGGAGTCTGATAGTGAGGAATATACAACAAAGTTTGAGGAATTAGAAGACATACAGGTTAGCTCTACTGTTGAAATCTTAGGAAATGAGGATAGGAAAACGCTCGTTCCTTCCATAGAATGTGCTCCAGACCTAGAACTGAAACAACTTCCCTCACATTTGAAATATGCCTTTTTAGGAGATCCAGGGAAGTTGCCAGTCATTATTTCATCATCTTTAGAATCTGATCAAGAGGAACAGTTGATTGCCATGTTGAAACTACACACCAAGGCCATAGGATGGACCATTGCTCATTTAAAGGGCATAAGCCCTACCATATGTCAACATAAGATCATTTTAGAAAACAAAGATTTCACCTCAGTTGAGCCTCAAAGAAGACTCAATCCCATGATGAAAGAAGTTATGAAAAAGGAAATCTTGAAATGGCTTAATGCTGGCATAATCTATCCTATTGCTAGTAGTACATGTGTCAGTCCAGTGCAATGTGTACCCAAAAAGGGTGGAGTTATTGTGGTAACCAATGAGAAAAATGAATTAATACCCACTAGGATTGTATTAGGTTGGAGGATATGTATGGAATATCGGAAGCTTAACCAAGCTACCCAAAAAGACCATTTTTCATTACCCTTCATTGACCAGATGTTGGACAGACTAGCGGGGAAAGAATTCTATTGTTTCTTGTATGGATATTCAGGTTACAATCAAATTGCCATTGCACCCGAAGAACAGAAGAAAACAACCTTTACTTGTCCATATGGGACCTTTGCATTTAGAAGAATGCCCTTTGGACTTTGTAATGCCCCTGTCACTTTCCAAAGATGTATGATGTCTATTTTTTCAGACATGCCGAGGCAAGGATTGAAACATAAGTGGAAAGAGAAATATCGTGACAAGTTGGTCGACAACCTTGTTCTCCAAAATCAATGCAAAGGCAAACAGAAACCCTACTCACCGCGAGTAGGGCAGGTTCCATCACCCACCTCTTTATTTTGTTGTTGTTTAAATATGTCATGCATGTGTCTGGGAATGTTTCTTTGAAACAAAGTTGGATTTTTTTTACACACCATCATGCACACTTTCTTAGTACTCACAGACATTGGTTTCACTTCGTTCCATACGGGCAACAGTTATTTGGAACAACTCTCATGATTTTTTTATTTATCGCTAAAAATAAGCTTGTGATTCTCTGATTCACGGATTTTTTTTTGGGTTAATGCAACATATACACTCGCACCACCTTTCCTCCAATCTCGATAATTGCCATTTTTCGTTCAATAGGGATATTGAACCTCTGAAAGTTTTGGGGAGGGGGTGATATGGTCATTCATTCATAGTCATAAACCATATCACCCATTGTTCACACATACACAAAACATAATTCCAAAGTGAATTGCAAAAAAAAAAAATGGAAACATTCGTCTAAAAACGAGTAAAGCTCTACGTTTGCTTTCCGTGCAATTCCAAAGTGTCAAAGACTCCAAAAGAATGTGTGTGTACAAATGTTCACTCAAAGAGTTATGGAAGAAAAATTGTGCCAAAAAATATGAAAATTTGGGGAGGGGGTGATATGGTCATTCATTCATAGTCATAAACCATATCACCCATTGTTCACACATACACAAAACATAATTCCAAAGTGAATTGCAAAAAAAAAAATGGAAACATTCGTCTAAAAACGAGTAAAGCTCTACGTTTGCTTTCCGTGCAATTCCAAAGTGTCAAAGACACCAAGAGAATGTGTGTGTACAAATGTTCACTCAAAGAGTTATGGAAGAAAAATTGTGCCAAAAAATAAAGAAATATGAGATGAAAATTAGGAAAAAGGCTATGCATAAAAAAAATACACACATATATAAGCCATATGCATAACGTTCATCCTTTTGTTGCATTGTCAATCCTAATCCGTCAAAGAATTGTATGTTTAACTTTTGGTTGATAGATTTTTTTAATCATGTTGAGGGATGCCATGATTAGGGCCATTATTTTTTGCATTGTGAACTAATTGAATTGAATAAGAGGTGGTGCGTATGATGGTTTGTGTGGATGGAATATCTCCCTTTTCTTTCAAATTTTTTTTGCTCAAAATTGTTTTTCTTTAATAAAGTTGTTCGGGACGAACAACAGTTCAAGTTTGTAGGGTAATTTTATTTACCCTATTTTTAACTCACTTTTTATAATTTTGAGCAATTTTTATTTTCCTATTGAGTCCTTTTTATGTATTTTTAAGTTTTTCTCTAATAAATAAATGTTTAGCGTATTTAGTCGTTTTTGGTGGTTAATTTTAAGAAAGCATCGAAAAGATCTTATATTTTTATATGTTCTAATTTCAGGATCGGAGAAAGGGCCGTGAGAAGTCAAATTACGAGATGGCGAGGAAACGACAATACGACTTCTCTTTTTGGGCCGTTGATGCAAGACGAAATGATGGATCGGACTTTTGTGGATAATGGGTTGCGTTTTGTATGGACTTTTTGCTACAAACCTTGGGCCGAAAATTCATTTGCTATAAACCTTGGGCCGAAAATTTTGTTGGTCCATTTATTTTTTGGAAGGCTAAAAAGCCTTTTGTCTTTAAAGCCCATAAAATTGTGTTTGTTGGGCTATAAATAGGTGATGATAGGAGAAGGGAAAAACATAAAACAACCTACACATTTTTCTCTCTTCCTCTCTCTCTCACGTCTCTCTCTCTCTCTCTCTCTCTCTCTCTCTCACTCTTTTTCTTTTTTTATAAGTATAGATTCATTGAATCTAGACAATGGTCATCATCCCCATCCTTATGAATCATTCCTCCATGTTTGCTAAATTTTGTAATAGGTTTGAGGAATTGAGCCATTAGCTAACGGTTGGAAGCTTTGGTTCACGAATCAAACCGGGTTTTTTAGTAATATATGTTTCTTTTCGATTTGAATTCCGGTATCTCGTCATCGTCACTTATTATTCTTGTATTACGTTTCTCGTAGTTAGATAACTCTTGGTTTTTATTTTGGTCTCATTGCGGCTTTAGTTCTATTACAAACCGGAAGTCCGAATAATAAATTCGGATTCCCAACTTTTGTTGGTTCACGGTTTGTTGTAGTTTATTAAATCCGTTTTATGTTTCCAATTTTATAAAAATCAAGTGTGCATTGGTTAGTTTTCCGTTACTGTTATTTATTTTAACGCACTTCAATTCCCGTAATTTAATTTACGTATTTTAATTTCCCGTCTTTTATTTTCTGTCATTTAATTTCTGCAATTTAATTTACGTTATTTATTTTCAGTCTTTTATTTTACGCAACTTTATTTCATTGTCCAAAGAGAGGTTAAGGGCACAACAATCCTATGATTTTTATCGTTGATTGTTTGAAAACGCCGACCATCTCTTTTAGAAAGGTTAAGGGCACAACACTCCTACGATTTTTAATCGTTGATTGTTTGAAAACGCCAACCACCTATTTTAGATAAATTTACATTTCCGTTGTTCTATTTATAATCTGTACGAAGTTAAGTTGGGACCGAGACTGATCAAAAGATAAAACGGTGTATCGTATCGCATGATTGTCCGAAGTTATTTAAATTAAAGTTATATTTTATGGTGGATTGCAATTAATCAATTGATAACTGGTTTATTGTGCGACGGCTCATTTGAGTTTCATGAAATATCAACCTTAAGATAACAAAGGAATGCGATCTCATCTTTTTATCCATAAATTAATCTTACCCCGACAGAACATTGTATCAGGTGTTGCATTTTAATTAAATGTTCAGTAGTATTAATCAAAACCCCAATCAAAAATATTGTTTTCGAATTCGCCATCTGAAACTCGCTTTTACAAACCCGACTTTCGAGGAGAATTTTTCCACGCTTCCCTGTGGGATCGAGATTCGGTACTTTGTACCATTATTACTTGTTAACAGACGGCAGTAGATTAAGATGTATACTTGCGTCGAGATCTATTTTCTTGCATTTTAAAAAGGTGTAAACACGAAAATCCGCGAACATATACAACCAGCATGATCTACATCTGAATATGCTGTTAGTTCAAAGCTAGTATCTTTAGGATACCATAGACCAAGATCTGCAGTCCCCTTCAAATACCTAAAAATGCGCTTAACTGCAGACACATGGGATTCTTTGGGATTGGCTTGATATCTAGCACATAAGCATGTAGAAAACATTATATCCGGTCTACTCGAAGTAAGATACATTAAAGAACCTATCATCCCTCTATAAGTCCTAACATCAACAGCCTTTCCAGAAGGATCGGTGCCAATCTTAGTACCTGGTGCCATTGGGGTACCAATCGGTTTAGAATTTTCCATTTTGAACTTCCGAAGAATATCAAGAATGTATTTTGATTGATTGATAAAAATCCCCGATGAAAATTGTTTGACTTGTAATCCGAGAAAGAAATTCATCTCTCCCATCATATTCATCTGAAATCTTGACACCATAAGGTTTGAAAAATTCTTACAGTACTTAGGATTTGTAGAGCAAAAAATAATATCATCCACATAGATTTGAATAAGAATGATATCGGTTTCTCCATTTTAATAAATAAAAGTGGTATCTACCGTACCTTTTGTAAAACCAGAATTGACTAAAAATTGAGATAGGACATCATACCAGGCG
Organism: Arctium lappa; assembly: GCA_023525745.1. Classification (NCBI taxonomy): domain Eukaryota; kingdom Viridiplantae; phylum Streptophyta; class Magnoliopsida; order Asterales; family Asteraceae; genus Arctium; species Arctium lappa. The sequence continues at coordinate 66,888,278 of CM042051.1, forward strand.
CGATGAGCTTGTTTCAGTCCATAGAGTGCTTTGTTGAGAATGTAGACATGATTCGGTTTATCTTCATTAACAAAGACTTCTGGCTGCGAGACGTAGACTTCTTCCTTTAGAATACCATTCAGAAAGGCGTCTTCACGTCCATTTGAAAGACAGTGAAGTTCTTATGAGCAGCGTAGGCTAGAAACATTCGAATTGCCTCTAAACGCGCCACAGGAGCATAGGTCTCGTCGTAGTCTATTCCTTCCTCTTGCCTATATCCCTTGGATACAAGTCTTGCTTTGTTTCTGATAACGGTACCATCTTCATCTTTCTTGATCTTGAAAACCCATTTCGTACCTATAATGGTTTTACGTTGAGGTTTGGGTACGAGTCTCCAGACTTAAAGTGCGTCGAACTGATACATCTCTTCTTGCATTGCAGTCGCCCAGTCTGAATCGGAAAGAGCCTCTGATACGCGGGTAGGCTCAATTTTGCTCAGAAGGGATTCATGCATACACATATTCATTGACGCTGACCTAGTTTGCACCGGTTTTGTTGGATCGCCAATGATCTGGCTTATCGGGTGCTCTTTGGTCCATTTATGTTCATGAGGGAGTGGATTATATGAATATATATCAATATTATCATCTATGAATCCATTGGTACCTTCTTCAGGTTGTTCAGGAGGAATGATGGTTGCAGTTGAAGTAGTAGGTGCAGAAGTCTCAGCAAGTACAGCTTGGTCCGTCTGTAGATTAGTTTGTACAGAACATCCTACTGATACAACAATTTCTGTCTCTTCATTATTTGTCACAGTTTCAACTGTTAGAGTCGGCATGTGAACTGGAATTTCTTGCTGAATCGAGGAGTTGGATTCAGTAGAGATATCTGAACTGGTTGGATGAGTAGTCGTTGAGTATTCCATCCTGTCAACCACAACAGATTTCTTCACATTAGATCCAAGAAATTCATCATAAAACAATTCAAATAATAAATCTAAATCAGATAAATGATTAGTAGACGTTGATGCTTCATCTGATTTGATCGCTTGAGACGCAGGTTCTGGACTGATTTGCCCATAAGCTAGTACTCCGGTTATCACAGGTTCTGAACTGTGTTGTTCAGAAGCCATTTCTTCATCAAACGTAACGTTGACACTTTCAATAACTGTCTTTGACTTCTTCAGATATACACGGTATGCAGTTGATCTAGATGAATAACCAATGAAGATGCCTTCGTCCGCCTTGGCACTGAACTTGTTCAGACTCTCTCTATTTTTAGAACAAAACACTTACACCCAAATATATGGAAATATTTGATTGTCGGTGTTCGGTTGTTGATCAACGCATAAGGAGTCTTCTTGAATCTGCGGTGTATCATGAAGTGATTTTGAGTGTAGCACGCAGTCGATATAGCTTCAGCCCACAGAAATAGAGGTAAGTCAGATTGACTTAGCATAGTACGAGTAGCCTCGACTAGCGTATGATATCTTCTTTCGACCACTCCATTCTGTTGAGGCATACGAGCAGCAGAGTATTGATGTGATATCCCGACTGATTCGAGATATTCTTGAACTGTTTTGTTCTTGAACTCTGTGCCGTTGTCTGTTCTTAGAAGCTTGACCGGTTCCTGCAGATTTACCTGGGTCGTCTTCAGGAATGTAATGAGAACATCTGGTGTCTCATCTTTTGAACGTAGAAATTTTACCCAAGTGTATCGTGAGTAATCGTCCATGATAACTAGTATGTATTTCTTTCCGCCTAGACTTTGCGTTCGCATCGGACCGCATAAGTCCATATGCAACAACTCTAATGGAGAGCTTGTACTCGGTTCAGGCTTTGTTTATGTGGAGCTCTCTTCATCTTTCCTTTTTCACACGCTGCACAAAGGTGTTCTTTTTCATACTTCAGCTCTGGAAGTCCTTTCACTAACTTTCCACTGACCAGCTTGTTGATGTACCTAAAGTTGAGGTGAGAGAGCCGTCGATGCCATAACCAGCTTTGCTGCATCGAGGCTTTAGAGATTAGACAAACCTGCTTGTCAGTCTGGACGTTTAACAAATTGATTGTGTAGAGGTCGGACTTTCGAGTGCCAACCAAGAGTTCGTTCCCTTCTTCAGTACGAACAGAACACCTCTTGGCTTTAAACTTGACCTCTAAGCCTTTGTCACAGAACTGACCTATACTGAACAGGTTGTGTCCTAAGCCTTCAACATAGCTCACCTTTTTGATCGTGACTTTGTCATGTACCATATCACCATATCCTAGTATTGGTGAAAACTGATCATTGTCGAATCTAACTGTTTCGCAATACTTCTCTGTAAAGTTGGTTAACATACCTTTTTGTCCAGTCATATGCTTGGAACATCCGCTATCCAAGTACCACATATGACGGATCTGCACAAGAAAAATTACGAAACAAGAGATTTAGATATCCATAAAACAAAATTGGAGAAAAGACTTTTGAGCATTGAAGTGCGGGTCTTGAACTGATGTATTCAAGAGCCATTGTTCGTTGAGGTACGAGTCCTAGAATGTTTTGTCTAGAAGTCATACTTCGTTGAAGTACGGGTTCTAAGTTGAATTGCTTAGAAGCCTCCATCTTGACATTTAAATCCGGGTTTTGAACTGATTTGTTCAAAAGCCTAAGTTCTATGCTCTCTCTTAAACTTTCGGTTCCTGCAACACAGATTTAGCTTTTGGTACCCATTGGTAATTGGGTCCAACTGTGTTAGCACATGTTTTTGGTACCCATTGAAATTTGGGTCCGTTTTGCTTTTGAGAATCAAATGAAGAATTAGTATTATAAGAGTGAACATGATAAGTGCCATACCAAACATCAGAATCTTGACAAGAAGCATAAACATGTTTATCATAATATGAAGATTTCTAACAGATAAAGATAACTCGAATAATTGCTTTATAGAGTATTTCTAGCGATAAACGACAAGTTTTGGTTTCAAAATAGTAGCAACATTTGCATTCAAAACATCTTTACTAGGCACAGTCTTATTACAATCAACACTACAAAAAGATTTATAAGTCTTGTCAATCTCCTGTTTTGGTTGCCATTGAGATTTAACTCCTATCATGTTCTTGTTCAGATCTGAAACATTTGAAACTTGTGAGTTAGACTTTTGAGCAACAACTGAATGCATCTTCTTTGGGTTACCAGTAGTGATCGGTTTCTGTGAATGCTGAGATTTATTATTCATACCTTTTCCATTCTTAGTTTTCACAGAAACTTATTTATCAACTTTCGTTGATTTTGCACTTTTTACAAACATACTGGTTTTTCCCAAGGATTTCACATCAAAAGATGAATGGTTAGGAAGTTTGGCATTAAAATCAAATTGATCAGTACACTCATCTAAAACACCATCGGAGTTTAGAAAATCAAACCCTCCATTAGCTAAATCAAACAGATCATCAGATTTTGAAGCCTTTGATGATTTAGAAAGAACAGTACTCTTAAGCACAGTTGAAAAAACTTGTTATTCAATATCAATAAAAAGTCTTTCATCTGTTAAAGAAGTCTCAAGTTCAGAAATTTTACTTTCCAAAACGAGAGGAGGGACATATAGTTTACCTTTAATAGGCTTCGCCTCCATTTCTTTTACAGAATAACTCTGAAAGAAGTCATTTGAAAGAGATTTCTTTTGATATATTGGATCATCATTATAACTATTATTCAGCTTCGCATAACGAAATGGAAGTTGAACATTAGATTGTTCTTTCGTTTTTCTGTTTCCTTGGCTTCATCCTCTTTAGACAGTCCAGTCCAGAAAACTCTAAGCTCATGGATTCGTCGAGCTAGTTTCAAAAATGTAAAATCATAAAGTGCAGGCACTTCAGATTTAGCATTTTTAAGGTAATGAGGATTCTCGTAACCGAGTCCCTAACTCTCTATTTCCTCTTTGGGTTTGTTCAGATGAATGGTTTGTTCAGTTTGACCCATTTTGTATAAATTCTCTTCCAAAGCTTTTAATTTTGCAAGTAAAGATTCGTTTTCTTTGGTACGCGAAGAAAACATTTTCGTAAGCTCTTTGAAATCAAACTCACTCTTTCTCAATTTAGAATTTGTTTCAGTTATTTCTTTGAGAATTATTGTCTTTTCTTTAGCGTAGTTATCAAAGTTTTTATGCATTGTCTCAATCAATACTTTCTTCTAAGCAATATCCTCGCTAAGTTTCTGTATTGATTGGTTTTTGTCATTGATAACACCTTTTTCTCGCTTAAGCTTCGACTCTAACTCTTCGAGTTTAGTCAACATGGCATGCATTTGATTTAAGAAATCTGAATGAGTTAAATCACATACCTCATTTTCCTCATCATCAGAATCAGATTCAGCTTCTGATTCCTGCTTGCCCATTAAGAACATGTGAGCTGTTTCATCCTTCTCTTCATTCTCATCTTCTGATTGATCAAGACAGTACTCATCTTCTGCCATCAATGCCTTTCCAGCCTCCTGTTGCTTGGCTAGAAGCATTTTATTCTTGTAGTAGTCTGAGTTTATGACTTTGGGTCTTCGACAGTCTCTGGAAAAGTGACCTATTTTGCCATAGTTGTAGAACGTTGGAGGTTCTGACTGACTGGATCCTTCAGCTTGATACCTTCTCTCTTCCGGCTTCCTTTCCTCTACTCTCTTATCTTCAAATCTCTTTCCTTCAACCCTCTCCTTGTGAACATAGTTGCTTGGTCCAGAAGAATACCTCTGACTGTTTGAACTTGGATTCTTGTAGAACTTCTTCTGAAAAGCCTTTGTCAGCATAAGCATAGCCTGCTTCAGTTCTTCACAGTCGTCCGAGTCAGAGTTCGCTTCATTTTCAACCTCATCTGATTCAGACATAAGCATCTTCTTTTTCTTCTTTTTAACAACAAGAGCAACTGAGTCAGCAACTGTCTTCTCACCCTGTTTCTTTTCATCCAAGATTTCATCCACCTCTTCTTCATTTTGTTTGAGGGTTTCATACACCTCATGAAGTGGAATCTCGTTTAGATCCTTGATTTGCTTCATTTGTCTGGCAAACCTCTTCCATTCAGGCTGGAGAATGCTGAGGAATTTGACATTAAGCTATATCTGTGATTTAGTGACCTTGTTCTTGCTTAATTCATTCAGCAAGGTCACAAACCTGTCGTATGTTACTTCTAGAGACTCTCCAACTCTGCCTTTGAATTCTTCATAGTTGTTTAGGCAGTTGGATATCTTGAGCTGGTTCCCAACCTTTGAACCTAGCATCATCTTCTCTAGCTGATCCCACATCTGTTTGCCTGAGCCCTTATAGCTGTCTATCTTCACGTATATTTCATTTGGAATGCCTTGAAGAATATAATACTTTACTAATCTATCAACTTTTGCTCTTCTTAGGTTATCACCTTCTAGTTCCTCATACTTAAGATGAAACTCTGTTGCCACAGTTCCTTCCGTACGAGTCTCATAAACTGGTGCCATAACTCCCTCTTCTATTGATTTCCTGATGAATACTCCTAAATCATATCTTTCAATGAAGTCCATGAACCGATCTTTCCACTGTTCATACTCTCCCCTGAAGAGTACTGGTGGATTTGAATCAGTTCTGATTGCTAGAGCTTCTTTTGAAGTCATTCTGATTTAAAAAGACCAAGTATGGTACTGGCGCAAAAGGAGGTTTGCGCGAGGTTTGTGTGGCACGAAGTAATACTTTGCACTAGTAGAGGTTGGCGCAAAAAATGGTTTGCGCTACAAGGAGTTGGCGCAAAAATTAACTTTGCGTTATTAGGTGTTGGCGCAAAAGTGACTTCGAGAAAAGTTTGCGTTCTGAGTTTTACGTGAGATGCAGGTGGCGCAATCTGAGGTTTGCGCGAGTCGAAGGTCGTGCGAATTTGAGTTTGCGCCTGATGGCGCAAAAGCGAACTTTGCACTAAAAGTTGTTGGCGCAAAGTGGAGATGATATTCTTGTCCGGTGTGAATGGGGCAAAGAAGGTTTGTGCGAGTCGTGGCTGGCACAAAAGAAGTTTTGCGCAAACAACGTGTGGCGCAAAAAAGGAGTTTGCGCGAACTGAACGTGGCGCAAGACTCTCTATGAACTGGTGCAAATCTACAACTCTCGCGAGTTCGTCCTTGTGCTTCGAAAAATCGACTAAAAACCACAATAAACCTATCTAGACTTCGATTTAGCTGTCCCAAATTTGACAAATCTACCACTAACAGTTTTAGATCAAATTACAAGCCTTTGATTTTGAAAACAAGCATTTTTTGAGAAACCAATCGACGGAACAGTGATGATGAACTCGTGAACTGTTTTGCAACTAAATCCCAAAATTTGAATCGATTGAAGTGCTATAATGAAATTAATCAACACCAACTCGATCTAGACTACAAATCGATCACAACCTGATCAATTTAAACTCCTAAAACACTCTAAAACTCAAAAATGATTTTGAAATGAAGAACACAGAGTCGATAGTTTTTATTTTTGATTTGAAACTGGTTTAGCTCTGATACCAATTGTGTGTCCCGATTTAATCGTTGAACCAGTTCTTATCAATAATAAACAATCACAACAATATGATTACCAACCTGTTTTAGATTACAAATCAAGGATTACAAAGTTGATGTTTTTTCTTGAAGCTCTCAATGTTCTCTCAGATGAACAATAAAGTGTGTGTGTGTTTGTGTTCTGATTTCTAAGTCTGCTTCTCTAACATACTACCATAATATCTAAGATATAATATCTAACTAATATCTAATAACTTAGATATTTAGAAATAATAATAAAATACTAAAAACTAAACTTTGACATTTTATTACAAACTACATTAGACTTATATTAATAGTTGACTTTCCAGCATTAGCTTCAGATTGGATCTTCAGATTGGATGATCTTGAATCCAATAGATTTGTGCGCTAACAATTCACCTTGGTAGATTTTTCAGCTTTGGTGACCTTCTCAGCCTTGGAGGCATTCATCTTCACTTTAGCTGATTTATCAGCTTTAGTGGCAGTTGGACATTTGCTTGCAATATGGTCAGTAAATGCACAGTGATAGGATTTTCTATATTTGAATGTGGTTTTTGGACCAGAAGTAGAAGGTTTTGAGAATTTAAGATGAGCGGGTCCAGCTCCAAGAATGCTTTTCTCATGAGATCTGGGAAGAATTTTTATTTCTTCAGATCTCTTAGGCTTAAGATCAATCTTTAGCTTTGGAGGACAGAGATCAAAGATTTCTATCACGGAGCTAGACGATTGATTCGCTGAAGGTTTAGAAGGAACTTTCAGCTTTGCTTTCTTGGTAGCCTTCTGAGGATGGAAAATGGATTTTCCTTTATCCGCAGACTTAGAGCCTTTGGATTTTTCCTCAGGGATAGAATTAGAAGAAGAAGGATAAAACTGATTATAAGAAGTGTCCGAGATAGAAGTGACAAACGTTCCAAACTTAAGCATGGAACAATCTTCTTTAGGCTCATCCTGTGGTTTCCAAAAACCAAGACCGGTTTTATCACCGCCAGGAGTTTGAGCATTTATTATCTCAGTGATCTTAGTTGAGGAATTGCACCATTTTTCAATAGTATCCTTTTCTACTTTTAGAGCAGCGATGGCTTGTTCGCATTCTATGCTGATGATTTTATTTACAACAACTTGATCTTTCAAACTTTCCTCTAAAAGAGTCAGTTCTCTGATCTTTTCATGGCATTTTTCCAGCTGTTCAATTAAATCATTGTTTTTGCTTTCAGCTAGAGATTTGCCGTTAAGAGCATTGTAAAGATCAATCGTCAGCACATCAACTGCGCGACTTCTCTCTGATTCAGGTAGAGAGGGATTAGTAGAGATAGATACCTGAGATGATATATAGCTCATAGAAGTTTCAGTTGGTTCTTCCACTTCTTCTTTAATCTCATCCATGAGGCAGAGATTAGCGACTTCTTCTTCATCAGAACTTGATTCTTCAGATTCATCTTAGTCGTGTTCTTCAGCGATGAGACCTTTACCTTTTCGCTTGTAGTTTTTCAACTTTTGATATTTCTCCTTCAACTTAAGGTATTTGTCATCGCTGGATCTTCTAGAGGTAGAAGGTTTGAAGACTTTCTTTGACCTGCACTCACTTGCAAAGTGTCCAATCTTTTCACAGTTAAAGCAACTAGCAACAGCCTTATCAACAGGGGTTGATTTTGGCTTGTCAGTGAGGGGAGAGGCTTATTTCTTCGGAAATTGCTCTTTCTTGCAAATCTCTTAAAAGAATTTGTCAAGAGTGCTAAGGACTCATCAAACTCTGAAAGATCAATGTCTGATAGATCCTCAGATTCAGAATCTAACTCAGTGATTGTGAGAGTAGATCGCTGAGATGGAATTATCTCTGAACAGACTAAAGCAACAGGAGTGCTTTTGGAGTCTTTAGAATCTTTTAAAAGATTCTTCTTCAAAAGGTTTGATTGCTCATAGTTAAGCAATATTCCATACAAGGTGCTGAGAGAAAGAGAATTAACTCTTTTGTCAGCTTGAGACATATTGAATAATTGTCCCAGCATTCAGAAAGACATTCCAAGAATTTTGTTAGGCCCTCAGAATTAGAATAGGTCCTACCAACAGTTCTTAGATCAATGATTAGGCAGTTAAACCGCTGATGAACATCAGAGAGAGAGATTCATTCTTACCAGCGATGAAACTTTCATACTATCTTACCAAGTTAATCTTTCGAGTCTCTTGGATTTTAGTGGTGCCTTCATATAGATCACATAAGGTTTCCCACATTTCTTTAGAAGTTTTAAGATGCATGATGGAATGGAAAACTTCATCAGGCAGAGCCATAGAGATAATGGTCTTTGCCCTTGCATCGATACCAATCTTCTTCTTGTCTTCATCACTCCATTGTCTGATTTTCCTTAGCAATATAGCGTTCAGAAATAAATGGAGTGGTGGCAGTAGCTGGAACGGCAACTTTGATTTGGACAGGTTCATAGGGTATGTTTGCTACGTACTCAGGTATAGTAGGATTTGCACCTTCAAGAAATAACATCATTCGATTCTTCCAGAGAGAGAAGTTATCTCTGCTAAATCGAGGAGGTTTAGAAAGTGAACAACTATCATAGTAGTTTGTGTTTGTGTTAAGTGCCATTTTAGAATAACAAGGAAGAGAATAAAGAACTATCTTGTTTATCAGATTAAACAGTCTGCTCTGATACCACTTATTGGTCCCGGAGGTGCTTAACAAGTTTGTAGAAGGGGGGGGGGGTGTTGAATACAAACACATAATTTAAAGTTTAATAAATTGTTTATTGATAAATCAAACACAATTTACAAGTCTGTTGCGGAATAAGATTAAGTAGAACTTAATCTAAACAAACTTAAGAAAACACTAAGATGGTTGCACAAGAATATAGAGAATGGGGATTGGAGAAGTATAGAAAACAAAGGTTTCTATAATGTAGAAAGATGAAGGCTAGAAGTGAGCACACTCTTCAGATGAAGAGGTAATCTTTCTATTTATACCCTATGCATTAAATGCATGGCATGGAACTTTACACGTTTCCTTCATTGATTGGCTGAGAAAGTCTGACTTTGGGAGACATGCTTTCGACTGTATCATGAATAGTGTAGGTGACAGAGTTGTTGTACGAATTGTGGCAGAGGTATGTCCATTCTGACACATCGTACTTGTTGTGCAAGGTAAGACAATAGACTTGAGGCATAAGCTAAGTGATCATCGATCACTGAATATCTCTTCCTTCAGAGATATAAATAAGTTCAGCTATCGCTGAAGCTTTTCCTCAGGTTTCTTCGCGTATGAGTAGAGTCGTCTTTGCTTCACTGATGTCCGCATCTGGTCACTAGTAGACTTGTCTTGGTTCAGCAGCTTCGTCTTTGATTCAGCTATGAACATCTGTTGATGCAAAACTTGTCTTCAGGGATTACGTTACATCAGAGAACATCAGCGATAACTGAACCGACTCAGTCTGATCGCTGATGGTGAAACACTATTACATATAAATGTTTACAAGAGAGACTATCAGCGATAACTGAACAGACTCAGTTTGATTGCTGATGGTGAAACACTAATACATATTAAAACGTAATTTTCACTAAGTATAGAAGAGGGTCGTTATGAAATCACTGAGAGAGTTTGGATCAACAATTGATAACTTCACTTCAATACTGACATATCAAAGACTCAGACTGATTCTGGACTTACCTGAAGCAGATTCAAGAGAGGGCCGAACTACATTTGACCCATACCCTGTTTACTCAGCAACTTTTGAAGGCATACGCGCCTTAGGGTATGTGGGTCCTTTGACAAAGATAAACAAATTGAAAAAGAAAAATCTTCCACCGTTCTACTATCAGATGTTCTCTATCATCAACCGTTGCTTGACCTCAAGGAATTCTGGCCTTGACAACACCAATATGCACACTTTGCGCCTCTTTCATGCAATCGTGTACGATCTGCACGTTGATTATTTAGTGGCATTTTGGACGGAACTTTATGAGAAGGTCATTAGCAAAAGAACATCCAAGAAACCAATCTATGTGCCATATCAACGGTTTCTTCAACTGATTGTTCGAAGTATGATCCGATCAAACAGAGACATTCCAAAGAGACTTCATCATGAGCTTGCTCCTGAGTGTGAAGTGAAATATCTTCAGAAGCAAAAGAAGTATTTTTCTTACTCCATGCCTATCCCAACAACATTGCTTTCCTATGCCAATCCGAATTCTGAGTGCGTTAGGGAATATGGAGAGTCGATGGGATTACCAGAACCGGTTATTCCAACCCACGAATCAAACCTTAGAAGAGAGGAGTAGGTGAGGGTTCCTGAGAATATGGGAGTCCTGGAACGGGGAGAGACGAGGGAAAATTTAGAGACGGGTACAGGAGGGGGTCAATAATCTACACCTGAAGCTGTGGGGACTTCGACACAAGTTGCCACTCATCTAGAAGTCTTCAGATCTCAACCTGAAAGGACTATCATTCGTTAATCGAGTCCTCAGGTAGAGATAGCTAATGAAGGTGAGAATTCGGACACTGAGTCGGATCGGCAGGAAGTTTCTTCAGATTCTATTCCATCTGCCACTTCAGAACAACAGGTGGAGAATGTTATTGCTGCTGATATTGAAGATGAAAACTTTTAGCATATCTTTGGATTTCTTGATGATGTTTCATTACATCAAGATGATATGGAGATAGATATAGCTACGACTGATATTCAAAATGTTTTGGGAGACATAAGGAGACTTGAGGGAGATGAAGTAGAAAATGCAGAAAATGTGAGGCTAAGAGAGATTGCAGAAAAAGAATATGGAGAGAGAGAGTGTGTACCCAAACCTACCAATCTAGAAGGGCAACCACATCCCGTACTCCGTTGCATGTGTTGCATTCGGAAGTACAAGACATAAGTAGTACACTTATGCAATTGCACACCTCTGCCAGCCATTCTATAGCTTCTCAACAGGCTGTAGTCTCATCTTTACACCGGGATTTAGCACAAACTCTATCCAGTTTTCACTCAGAAAGTTTGGATATTGAAACCAGAGCTCATCTGCCCCAGAGCTCAATGTCTTTCTGTGCACTATCGAGTCTAGCACCACTTGATATATCTACTTCTATTCCTAGGACAAAAATACATACTTCTGCTATCATCGGTCATCTAAGTGACCCGGTCGGAACACTTGTAGTAGATCCGCATTTCAGACTACGAGGATCAAGTGGAAGTCCTGTCATTGCTAACACTATGCCAACTTTGAACACATGCCACACTGTTGAATCTTCAACAGTTGTGTTAACGGGAAGTCTAAGTGACCCCGGTGTGAACTTACCCGACTTTGTGTCAATGGAGTTTCTTAATGGCGCCTTAAAGGTTAGTGAAAACCGCATTATTGAGAGATTATCTGCTAAATTTGAGGAGGAGCTAGCCAAAGTCAAAAATTTACTAAAAGGGAAAAGGTCCAGCGGTAGAGGAGCCTGTTCAACCACCTCCACCACCATCAGTTCAGTCCGTTGAGCTAAGTGTGGAGGAGTTGAAATCTCTGTTGTACGCAAAGCTTCTATCTCAGGCACCCGCTGATGCATCTGATGTTGATCTGGTCAGTTTGTTAAGGGCTCAACAATCTCAGGTATCGTTTGAATTAGTTTCTGTATCAAAGTTTAACGCTTTCAAGATAGAAATGATTCAACATATTCAAGAGTTGACGAAAGCAGTTCAGGATTCATACAAAGTCCAAGCAGGTTCCAGAAAGAGACATAACCATGATTCAGATCATGACCATGAGGGGGAGATGAGCAAACGTCAAAGAACTGCTACAGAATCTGAACTTGATCTTGGTGGATCAGTTAGAGATGAGGATACTGAGATGATTGATATTGGTGGTGATGAGCAGCTGAATATGGGTGAAGGACAATGTAGGGAGTTAATCCTGTACGTTAACGAAGATGTAGAACCATTGGTTGAAAAGCCTGTGGTTGCTACAAGAGATGAGATTTTAAGGATTACTGGTCTGGAAGAAATCTATGCAATTGACTTATTGTTGGATCATAAATTGTATTCAAGATTAAATTGTAATAGGGGTCTAGTTTGTATTAGTGTTTAATACCTTAGGGGGTATTTTAGCAAATAGTTAGTAATTAATTAGGTAATGTTAACCTAAGTATAAATAGGATTTATTCTCTAGTTTTAGGTTAATTCTTGGTGTGAATCGTATAAGCTGTAGAACAGAAGTAGTCGTATTTTCTCTGTACGCATCAAGAGGTATTCTGTATTCACCAAGAACACACACACATGGTTTTATCTGATTTATCAAGAGATCTTTGTTATGTTAATCTGATTTATAAATCTCTTGCTTGTTATTGTGTGTGATTATCGTTTATCACCTAATCTGGGTTTAACAAGTGGTATTAGAGCCAAAAGAATCGAGCTTTTTTGGATTAAACAATATTATTCGAAGCATTCACTGTGTGAAAATCAATTTCGTGATTTAATGGGTTTTTTATTCTTAAAATCGAATTGATTAGGTGCGTTTTATGCTATTGAATATCAATAGATTGTTTAATTGCACTTAAAATCATAAATCGATTAACTTTTTATGAATTTTTGGATACTGGGTTCATGAACTGTCGAGTACTGTTTCATTATAATTGAAGTATAAAAGTTTTTTTTGGCATTGATTTTGATTGGGTATTGATCGATACATGTTTATAGACATATAGTATGATTTTTACATTGCATATTTGTTGATTGGAGTGTTTTCCGGGTTGAAAATCATTCACAGGGTCGAACTGTGATGAACTAGCGCGTTTGTTACTTTTGCGCCAGTTCATACTAGTGTTTTGCGCCACCGCCTATTAGCGCAAGAGTGTATTTTGCGCCACCGTCTCCTAGCGCAAAGTTGTTTTGCGCCACACACTACACCGGTCGACACCGGTCGCAGCAACACTCCGGTGAGGACACGAGTCGCAGACACCGGTCAGCAGGACACCGGTCGCAGGACACCGGTCGGTTAAACACCGGTCGAGGACACCGGGCCTCAAGACCCCGGTCGCGAAAATCTTTTCTTTGAACCATCGGTTCTTCACGCAAACCTCACATTTGCGCCACCTTCTATTCGCGTAAAACCTATTTCTCGCGACCCATTACTCGCGCAAAACCTTTTCTTGCTCCACCTCCTTCTCGCGCAAATCTCAGAACGCGCAAGTCTCACTTAGCGCGAAGTCCCTCTTGCGCCAACTCCTTGTAGCGCAAATTAGACTTTTGCGCCAGATCCTTTTAGCACAAATCTTCTTTTGCGCCAGCTTCACTAAGCACAAAGTTGTATTTTGCGCCAGTCACTGTCACTTGCGAATTTTTTTTATACTGTTTGCGAATTCTGCATTTGATTATTTTTGGAAATTTACTTTTCTGAAAAAATTTTAGTGTAGTTTTTATCTGATTCTTGATTCTAAGATCTTACAAGTTGATTTAAGTGATACAGATATCATCATGCCTTACATAGACGAGAAGGGAAATACAGTGTTGACCAAGAGAGATTGTGCTTTAGCGTACATGCCAGAGATTCCAGCTCTGGAAGCTGAAAATGAAAATCTGAAGATTTAGAACTCATCTCTTCTTGAATAGATAGATAGATTGAAAAATGATAAAGATTCAAAGAAAGATTTTGCTTGCTCAGAATGCATTAATAACTCTAAAATTAATTTTGCAGGAATTATTGAGTCGAAAGAGAAAGAGATCTTAAATCTTCAAGCAAAGCTGAAGAAGTCTGAAATTTTTAACTCTAGCTCAAGATGGTCAAAGAAGGAATCAATGCAAAGAGAGCTCGATGAACTTAGAACAAGAGCAAACAATGTTAGTGAAACATCTGAAGGGCTTAGAAAGACAAACTCTCGAATTTTTGCTGAAAGAGACTCTTTGAAAGATAAAGTTTTCAGTCTTGAGGTTGAGATTAATATGCTAAAAGAAAAGGCAACCCAAGACAGAAACAACACAAAAGCTCAAGATAAGATGATAAAGATTATGAAAGAAAGAAAAGAATTTGCTAAGAAATTCTCTGATTTCTCAAGAAAAGCCTTTGAAGAGAAGAAATCCTTAGAGCTTAAATGTGTTAAGTTTTCTCAACAAGTTTCAGACTTTGAGAAAGTTATCATTCTGGAGAGAGACAAGGTTGAGAAAGAAAAGAAGAAAGCTGAGCAGAAGGATGTAAATAAAGACTTTTCTAAAGAAAAGAAAGATCTAGATACTTAGATAGCTAAGCTGACAAGAAAGCTATCTGAGTTGTCAACAAACATCTTGAAGGAGAAGAATGAAAAATCTGAGTTGCATAAGAATTTTGATCTGATTACAAAGGAAATAAATAGTTTATCGTCAAAGATAAAGGAACTTGAAGAGATCGTATTCAAAGTAAAGCTGACTGAGCACAAGACGCCGGACTCAATAGCTCAATCACCGAGAGATGATCTAACGGCATTCAAATGCTCATTCAATTCAGCAGCAAGTTCAATTTTTATTAATGTTTCTAATAATCCTTTGTTTGAAGTAATTGATGATCATACTTCTGAACATAAAGATCAGATTCTTCCTTCTAACTTTTTCTTTGACAAAATGTTGACGATTCAGGTAATTTCAAAAAAGAACAAGTCTCAGAAGAAAAGGTTCTGGAGAAAGAAAGATGAAGAAAAGATAGAGAAAATTGGATCTGGAGAGTTAAAAGATCTTCAGAGGAAAAGAAGAAAGAAAAATCATTTGTGCATACATCAAATGCTATAAGGAACAATGTTCCGAAAGGTAAAACTTCTGGCAAACCTGATCTGGTTTACACATTCAATCAATTGATCAGGTTAGCACAAAAGAAAATTAGTTGTTCCTACCGTGGCTCAAATGATTTTGTAAGAAAAGATTATGTAAATAACTGGTATGGTTCTTATTTTATATCTTCCACTAGAACTGCATCTAACCCATTAGGACCCAATTACCAGTGGGTACCAAAAGCTAAATCTGTGTTGCAGGCACCCAAGGTTTAAGGGGAGAAAGAAAACGACTTCTGATTACTACAAATCAGGACTGTTGCCTCATTGTCAAAACAATGACTTCTAAGTATAACAACTTAGGACTCGTTCTTCATTGGTAAAAATGAATGATACTATTCTCACCGGAGAATATGTCATCATGGTTTCTGAATACTAGAGCTCAGAACCCGTTTTCAAATATATTCTTCTGATAGGATGCTTAAATGATAATATCTTTTATAGAAGTTTTTGATTTGAGGGGGAGCTAACTGTTATATATTTTGGGGAGAGGAGATAAATATGATTTCTATTATCATTGTCATATTTTTCTGATGAATTGTTGTTTTACAGATATAAAGAGGGAGAACACTTAAATGAAAATATTTATTCCAGGGGGAGTTAAAGATTCTGATTTACAGGTATATCTTTCTAATCCTTACACTCTATCACTTGTTGAAAGATGAACAACTTTCACTTGTGAAAAATGGTTTATTAAATGTTCAAACCACTTCATATTCTTCAAAGATTTTCATGAATTGTGAAGTGTGATTTTAAATGATTTTTGGGAGCTTAATTGTCAACGAGCTTAATTGACAAACTCTTTTTGTTTGAAGGGGAGAATTTAATTGTCAAACACACTTATGTTTTGACTTCTCCAAATTTTATTCTTCATGTTTATTTGTATTCCTTTGTGCTTACATGTACAAAAGGCTGTTGAACAACATGTTATTTTAGGAAAATACATGGGATTCAGTGTGAAAGCTTAATAGAACTTCCATGGATTCACGATAACCAGTGTTTTCTACCCAGGAAGCATTCCCTGACTGATTGAGGGGAGAGGGGTCAAAAGATTTGAGTGTTGGTGTGTGAAGAGGTAAAATGGAAAAGAGAAATTGGTTAGAAGTGAGATTTAAAAGATTAAAAGAAAGAGGGTGAGAGAACAGAGTAAAAGAATATTAAACTCTGCACCAAACTTCTTTCTGAGCCGGGCAACCACATTATCTGATTGATTCACATTCTTTGGTGACCATCATTGAAAAAGGCAACTAGCCCATGTCATCTCTTGCACACAACCCTACCAGCTACTTATTCTTTTCTCAAAAAGAGAATGTTTCACATTTTCTAGGGACGCAACACATATGCTATTGGTTCTTCATTTGGAAGATACTAATATTGAAAAAGAAGGAAAGTTTCCCCACCTTCGACTCTTTCTCATGCACATTGAGTCTTTGTATAATTTGTTGTTGTCTCAACAAGTTTACATATTTTGAGCCTACATTGAAAAGCAATCATCAGTGCTTAATTATTTCATACACATGCACGAGCACACAGAAATTTGTTTTATGTCATAACGTTCATAGATAACCATGTGTTATTCGATGATTGAATGGAAGTCCTGGGGAGCCAACATCAAAAACCAGATCCTTATATAGTAACTCGGAGTTACTTAGTAACTTTGTGTTACTGACAGGCATTCCAAACTAAGTCATTTGTTGGTTCAGGGTTACCATGAGAGTCCAAGATCTAAGAATCCTAGAGAGAGAAAGTAAAGAGAGAGAAACTTGGAAGCGCAAAGTGTAAAATGTATTCAATATGCGTGTGTTTCTTACAAGGAACAAGACCAAAGGGACTTAAATACCCTTGGTCAGATACAACACTGATAAGACACTAAACATTGTATTTGACCAAGCTCTATAAATACAATGATTACTATAAAATCAGACCTAACAATCTCCCCCTTAGTAATCATTGGCGCTTTGGTCTTCAAAAATAATCTTCTAAATCAGCACGGACCATAAAAGCGACTTTGTGAAGCTTTCTGACTTTTAAGAAAAAATTTCATCTCAACATCTTTCAGATTGAAATTTTCTTTGCTGCTTAAGCTCAAGACGATACACCTCTTTTGAATGATCTTGAATGAACTGTGGTGTTCGGAGCAGGAACAACAAAAGAATTTGATGTAGCTGAGAAAATAGAATCTTTGAGCGAATCTTGATCAGCAGATAATCATTTGAGCTCTTTGTCTCTTTAACTTCTCCTTGACTTCTCCCCCTCATGACCTTGATGATCTTGATCAACTTGGTCATGCAAATGTTGGAGACGAGACATCATAAGATCTGCAAAAACACAGAAACAGAGAAAACAGGGAGGATTGCGCTTCATGTTGGAGGCGCAAACCAAGGTTTGCGTTTCATGAATTGAGCGCAAAACAAGGTTTGCGTTTCATGAAGGAGACGCAAAGCAAGGTTTGCGTGTGCTTAAGGATGTGCAAACCGAAGTTTGCGTGTTATGCTGTATGCGCAAATCTGACTTAGACAAAATTTTACCTTTTGAAGCTCATTGACTCCCCCTACACAAATGCACTAGATATGACAATTCGAGTTAGCATTCATGTAAAGAAAATCAAACACTCCCCCTCAAAAACAGATATAATCTTTGAAATACATTATATTTGTTCACTCCCCCTTGAATAATGCATAAACCCATTAAAATATATTTATGAGAACACAATGATCAAAAATTAATGTAGAAAGAAAAATATACTGAATGTAAATTTTGAAACAACTAAACATATAAAATTTTAAACACTAAACAAATAAAATTCTACAGAGTAAAATATTACAAATTTATCAATCATTTGAAATCAAACATATGTTGTAGGATAAAAGAACAAGTTTCATTGCATATCAAGTTAAGACATGTTCAGTTTCAAAAACTTCCAGCAATCTATTCAGTGTGCTCACATGCGAATCTTCGATTAGCTTCAAGAAAATGCAATTCTAAAAATATTATAGAGAACTTTGCATGTACTTACACTAAGCCATCAAAAATTAAGATATTCATAAATTTACAGATTTATCGCAACTCAAACATATCACCAAGTATAATGAGATGTGTGCTCATTGGCATCTTTTAGCAATGTTCACATTGGCATCTTAACATGAGTGTGCTCTTTGGCATCTTTTTAAGCACGTGCACTTTGGCATCTTTTGATCAAAAAGTTTATTAAGTAAAGAACATGCCGTAAACGTAACTTTCTATCTGACCCTATTGCAGGATTTGGGTTAGCCGCTCCCAGACTAGTTAGCCTTAGGGGATTAGGTGTCAAGCACCCCTTGGAACTTACTCTCCCAGATCAGAAAGGCTACATCGACATATCCTAAACCCATTCATACCAGTAGAACATGACTTTCGATCTGATTCTATAGAAGGATTTCTGTTCGATCACTCCCAGACCAAATGACCTTAGGGTACCAGATGACAAGCATCCCGAGGAACTTACTATCCCAAACCAGAAAGGCCACAGGTACAAACTTTTAAACTCAAAGATTTCTGTATTTTAAGAATTTATTATTCATCTCAATCACTCAGATCAACGTCTAAGTGCTTGGCCCATATTTTCATTCCGATCTATAATTCTGATTATTTAGGTAGTCTAAGCAAAGTAAACTATAAAAATTCCGAATCACACAACTTTAAAGCAGTAATAAAAGTTTCAAACATGTTGCTGACTTTTCGACTTTTGTAAGACTTGAAATTTGACCATATAAAAACTTTAATATAAACAAAAGAACTTGAAAATTTATCCTAGACACATATTTTATTCAAAAGAAAGAAAAAATGTAAAACTTTACTTTATAGACTAAAATTTGTAAAGATTTAAACTTTTAAAAGATATTTAGTTGGAACAAAATAAAATTCAACTATTTCATCTTTTACATTGAAGAAAATAAATTTGTGTCTCATATTAAAAGAAAATTTTGGGTAATACAAATTCATGAGAAAGATAAACAAGCTCAGATTCTTGAAACATTGAGAAAAACTGGAATACCATCATAGTCAAAGATAAATGCAGCGGAATTAAAATTGATGTACTCACAGTATCTCATTAAGTCAGAAGCTTAATCATTGAAGAACGAGTTCTAAACTGTTGTGTTTAGAAGTCGATGTCTATGAAGTACGGGTCCTAAGCTGAAGTACTCAAGCCAAATTTTCTCTTACTCCCCCTTAACATGTGATGCCTGCAACTTTGAATCAGAAAAAGATTTGGGTACCCACTTGAATTTGGGTCCGTGTTTGTTAGTTGCCGTTCTTATAGGGAAATAATGAGCAGATTTGAAACGAGAAGCATGAGAAATATCATCAGAATAATAAGCACAATTATCAGAAGAGAAAACATAATCATCTGAACTAGAATCAGAAGACGAATATAAGACATTTTTTGAAATTTGAAACATTTGCTTTATAGAGTATTTTGAAACTTTATTACAAACAGCAAACGAATCAATTTTATAATATTTGTCTACATATCGATCTCCATCAAACATAGAATCAGTAGATTTCAGCTTCGCTTTCCAGATCTGCTTCTTTGATCGAGCACTCAAAGCCCTATCTGTAAGAATTGTATTGGAAGAATTAGAACTGTCAGAAAGAACTGTATCTCGTTTCATTGACTTCTTTGACCGTCTTCTTTTACGCTTAGGTTTATAATATTGATCATTGAGCGTAAAAGAATCATCAAGAATTTTAGACGAAATATTTAAATCAGAAGAAAAAAATTTATCTAAGCAACCAATCTGATCAACTAATAAATCTAAACGAGCCTTGGAGTCTGAATTATTTTGAGAAAAAATTTTAAAATTAGAAATTTCCTTTTTGTTTTCCTTAAAATCAGAAGAAGTGCTAGAAATAGAATATGATTTTTGAGAAAATAAATTTTCTTCAAGACTAGACGTCATGAAAGAAAGAATAATATCAGATTCAATTTTCTTCAAAATATTTTGATATTCTATCTGATCTTCAACATCTATGATTTTTCCTTCTAATATTAACGGAGGAGTATAATTCTTCAAATCATAAATGATTGGAGAAATATTTTCCTTATCAGAATCAGGTGCATAAGGAGCAATAAAATCATCAGACATTGAAGAGTTGATAGGAGATATATCATTTAAAACTCTTCTTCCTTTTCTTGATTTTTCAGGAAAATATTTTGCATTTTCGGACGTGTAAACAAAAGGAATTTCATTTTTCTTGTTATTTATCCTTTTCTCATTTTCGAGATCTAACACTTCCTTTTCACTAGTCCAATGAAATTTGAACCGAGGAGCATAGTGTGCAAGAGTTAGATAATCATATTTATATAAGGTGGGAACTTCGTCTATTACTTTGTTTAAACAATGAGGATTGTCAAAACCAAGTCCCCATCTTTGTTTTAAAGCCTCTTCACTTCTTGGCTTGTTCATAAAAATTGTTTGTTCAGATTGGTTCATTCGATAAAGCTTTTCTTCTAACTTATTTATTTTATTTGAAAATTCATCTTTTAAATTAGTCATAGCCGTCAAAGATTCAAGATAAGTCTTATTTAAAATTTTCAAATCATCCAATTTCTTTTGAAAGATGTCTTTAGTATTTTCTAAAATAGATTTTTCATCTTTCAAAGAAATTTTCAATTTATCAATCAAATATGACTTTTCGGAATTTAAATTCTTTTCAGATATTAACTTAGAACGCAAATCAGATAAAGCATTTATCATGATATCAAACTGAGAGGTAATAAAATTGTAATCAAATTCAGAATATACCTCATCCTCATCTGTATCAGAATCGTCTGACTGTTCAACTCCGACCAAGCACATCTGAGCGATCTCTACATTTCCAGCTTCGTCGTCAGAATGATCCAGCCATAATTCTTCTTCGGCTAGCAAAGCTGATCCACTCTCTCTTTTCTCGGCCAGTTCCGTTTTCTTTCTGTAGTATGCCGAATCCCTGACCACCTTTGCTCTACACTCCTTTGACATGTGACCCGACTTTCCGCAATTGTAGCAAGTAACAGTCTTTGACTCAGGCACTTTGACTTTAGAACCGGAAGTGAAGCGAGAAGTGTTGGAACCCGACCTTGGTTGGAACTTCTTCTGATAATGCTGAGAGAGAAGGATCATTGCTTTCTGTAATACCTCGCCATCATCTTCAGTTGACCCGGTGTAAGCGTTATCAGACAACGCTTGTTCAGCCAGTTGCTTCGTGAGGAGAGCAACCGGATCAACTGTCTTCTTGTTCTTTTTGTCCAGTTTGGCCTTCTTTTCAAGCACCAAGCTCTCATCAGTCATCAGAATCTCGAATAGTTCCTGAATCTGCATTGTGGAAATCCGAACATCGTTCCTCAGTCTGTGACATGATTTGTTCCATTCAGGCTGAAGAGCATTAAGAAATTTCAGATTCAACTCAAGCTCTGTCTTGTTTACATTTATCTTTCACAGATCATTCAGCACTACACAGAATCTGTCGAAAACACTCTTTATAGTCTCATTTTCTTTAGCCTTGAACTCCTCAAAGTTATTCATGAACCGAGTATGTCGAAGTTGAGTTGCTACCGAAGAACCAAGCATGATCTTTTCTAATTGTGCCCACAACATATTTGGATAATCCTTGCAATGATGAACCCGGTTATAGACAGAATTTGGTAAAGCTAGCATCAGATTAGCTTTCAACTCTCGATCAGCTTTCATTCGTGAAGCCTCTTCAGATGTTGGAGGAGTCTCTTTATTAGGCTTTACGAAAGGTCCTTCAGTTAGAGACTTCATCATGTTCTCTCCATTAGCTTGACGTTTGATGAAGTTCAGAAATCGATCTTGCCATTGAGTGATTTCGTTTTCGTCAACTAGGACCGGAGGATGAGTTTTTGTGCCCAATGACATCATGAGGTCACTCGTGTAGAACTTAGCTTGAAAAGCAAACTTTGAAGAATCCATAGGTAACATTTTTTTTTTGGGAGCTAAGTCTGAAACACACGCAAACAGAAAGCAAACTTGAGTCTTTCGGAAGGAGAAGGATGCGCAAAGTTGATCTTTGCTTGTCAGGAAGGGAACGGAAACAAGAGCTTTGCGTGTGAAGACTGAAACGCAAACATGATTTTGCGTGTGAAGGAGGGTACGCAAAGTTAGCTTTGCGTATGTAGAGGGAAGCGCAAAGCAGACTTTGCGTTTGTAGAGGGAAGTGCAAACCAAGCCTTTCGGATCAAGACGTAAGCGCAATCTTGACTTGGCTCTCTAAGGAGGATGCGCAAACAAAGGTTTGCGGATGAAGAGGGAAACGTAAAGTAAACTTTGCGGGTTGAACTTGAAACGCGAACCAAGAGCTTTTCGGACGAAGGCAGAAACGCAAACCAGACTTTGCGTATGAGGAAGGAGGCGCAAACTTGTATGACTGAAACGCAAAGTATATGAATGACGCGCAAACTTTACAAAACACACAATTCATGCCATATCAACTACAAATATGAAATTTATCCAAGAAAATCACATACTGATTTTCGAAAACACAATTATAACACACTTCAACCAACAAACTCGATTAAAAAAACACTAATTCTTAAATTCTTGAAAGAACAGAACACGAATACGAGTTTTTCAGAAAACACAGAATCGCAAAATTGATGATCAAATCAAGGTTTTTATGCAAAATTATAGGAAACAACAATGATAGATTACTAAAAACGATTCTAATGAAATCAAATTCAACACAATTCGAATGAATAACAATCCAAATTTGATGAGAAATCAAGAAAACGAGATTTTCTTGAAAACTTCAAGAAAATCGATCAAATTTTCGATTTCAATCATCATTTCAGATTCAGAAAATGCAAACTCTCAATTCTCTCAAGATTCAAACAGGCTCTGATACCAATTGAGAGTCCACCATCTAAGAATCATAGAGAGACAAAGTAGAGATAGAAACTTGGAAGCGCAAAGTGTAATATGAATTCAATATGCGTGTGTTTCTTACAAGGAACAAGACCAAAGGGACTTAAATACCCTTGGTCCGATACAACACTGATACGACACTAAACAATGTATTTGACCAAGCTCTATAAATACAATGATTACTATAAAATCAGACCTAGCATACCATATTTTTTTTCTTATTTGAATCTGCAAAGATTGAAATAATCACTCTTTCCATTTGGAGAGACTGCTCTTATTTCCACACAAGGATATACACATGAAGACGGTGCTTAATTGTTGATTTGGGGAAGGTCATTCTTAGTTTATTTTGCTATGTTTTGATGATGATGATTCTCACCACTCATCAAAAAGGGGGAGAATACACAAAGAAGACTAAGACTGCTGAAGAATTCAAGATTATCAAAAGTCTGACTGAAGATGATCTTTAGAAGGACACTTCATTTAAAGAAAGCGAAAGATGAAGACTGTGTAAGGCTACAAGCTTTGAAGCTGTCAATGTCATATCTACTACAGTTTTTCAAGAAAAAAGAAGACCCGAAGACAATTTCCAATTTTTTTTTTAATCTTGAATCCAAAGGGGGAGATTGTTGGATCATAAATTGTATTCAAGGTTAAATTGTAATAGGGGTCTAGTTTGTATTAGTGTTTAATACCTTAGGGGGTATTTTAGCAAATAGTTAGTAATTAATTAGGTAATGTTAACCTAAGTATAAATAGGATTTATTCTCTAGTTTTAGGTTAATTCTTGGTGTGAATCGTATAAGCTGTAGAATAGAAGTAGCCGTATTTTCTCTGTACGCATCAAGAGGTATTCTGTATTCACCAAGAAAACACACACACGGTTTTATCTTATTTATCAAGAGATCTTTGTTATGTTAATCTGATTTATAAATCTCTTCCTTGTTATTGTGTGTGATTATCGTTTATCAACTAATCTGGGTTTAACACTTATCTTCTGATGATGAAGCAACTGCTACTGAGAAGTATGATAACTTTTGGAAGATCAAGGAGGAGGAAAGGGAGTTAATGGGAGAAGGTGAAGAGAGTACACTGGACATCCTTGCATGTTCTCAAGAAGATATCCAGTTGAGTCCTGTGACTTATGACCTTCCAGAAACTACCCGTGAACAACCCGAAATACCATCCTTCAAAGAAATAAGCCTTACCAAACCTTTCAACCAACCAATAAACATATCTAGCCCAGAAGACCAACCTACCCAAACTGCCACATCTACCCAAGTTATCCAATCTAGCCAAACTGTTCCAACTACCCAACCAATATCAACCCAACCAATTCCATATAACCAACCTATTCCATCTATCCAAACCAACTTACCTAGTCCAAACCATGATGAGCAACCTAACTTTGAAAACCTACATGACATAAACACTGATACTGAACCAGAACCTTTCTTTACTTCTAACCCAGCCGAAGCCCAAGCAGGAACCTCAAATGAACCTCAAGTGCCTCTTGCCCCTACTGAAGCTCAACTCAGACAAATGAGGAATACTTTGAGGCAACCCTTTCTGGAAGAGGAGATGAAGAACATATTTGTACACAGGCTCAGGTTATTGGATAAATTCAAGGTATTGGGTGTCTCAGATCAACCAAAGGAATATCAAGAGGAGTATGCTAGAATGATGAGCTGGGTAAGACGACCTGAGAAAGTTGTGAAAAACAAATCAGGAATATAGACAGTGAAGCTAGTAAGACTTGTGCCATTTGTAAGAATCTGGTTTCCAGTCTTTCATGTGCAAAGAAGAGATTTGACTGAATGTGAATTTTCTGAAGCTGACTTCTGCTTTCTAAATGTGGATGATATCGAGTATCTCTATCACTTGTTCAGAAGTATGATAGTACGTCTAGAGAACATTCTCATTGCCTTGGAAGCTGTGAAGAGATTTATGAGAAGACAGGTTAACTACACTTATTGTTATGACTTCCAACTTGGTATAAAGACATATCAGAGGAGAGTCAACATGCAGAAGCCTGATCTGAGCTTGGATAATATTGATGACTACAGTTCATTTACTATTCTAGAGAAGCCTGGACTTGGTGTAGTCTACAAGAATTCTGAGAACAAAAAGAGGTTCTTTAGAGTATCTGAAATTGCCAAGTTTTCAGATGGAACTTTGAAATTGATCAAAATGCAATTAGAGCGAAGGATTAAGGAAAACAAAGAAAAGCTGAAGCAAAGAGAAAAAGGAATGGGCAAGTTTGTCAAGCTCTATACTGAAAGAGTTGTAGATGCTATCTATGATCGTTTCAACTTCAGGCGTGGGATCAGAAACTTTGAGTCACTGCTTGGAATCCGTCAAGGAAGATTATCTATCTGGGGCAGGCCTATAATTAATGCTTGATCTAAAAGGGGGAGATTGTTAATGTATAGTTTAGATCAAGTGTTGACTTTTGATGTATTTGACTTTGTCTTTGTAAAAGTCTTTGAGAGATCTTTTGTCTTAAAAGTTTACTTGTTTGAGAGAAGTAGTCTTGTTTAAATAGTCTGTTATGTGAGAGAAGCTTGTAACTTGAGAATTGTACGCATATCAATACATATGACTATTTCTCTCTCTAGATTTTTTCTCTAGAATCTGTGATTAAATTGATTGGATTTGATTGTTAATGGCTTGAATTGGACTTTACAACAACATACCAATATCACATGTATAGAGACTCCCCCTTTTGTCTACTAATCCCCCTGATTAATACATTAATCACGGAAGTTTGGAAAACATTTGCATTTTAATACTTTCTACATTTCCAAAATATGGTTTTTGGTAATGATTTGGTAAACAAATATGTCACATTCTCTTAGCATCTTACATGATTCATTTGAATCTATATGAGAGTTTGTTATTGTTGATTGTATAGAAACTTAAGCAGAATATGACTTTGTGTTATCACTCTTGATGTATCTTACTTTCTTTTTTTTACATGATGCATTATTTCCACATATGCGGTAGGATATTGGTTGAACTCAAAATTACTAATATGTGTAATAATAATACAAATCATATACATTATCTCACGGAGAATAATATTCTTGGAATAGTTCAAGGAGGATGTTACAAGGGTTTCCTTACCTTACTTCCAAGCAATCGGAGTGTTCCCTACGGTAATTCCTTATCCAGTTTGGGAACAATCTTTGTATAAGGCATACACATACCTAATATCAGCAAAGACATACCAAGACATTGTTTCATGTTTTTCTATAAGAGCTAGTACTTTTGCTGCTTATATTATAAATAGGTACTGAAGTTCCATTATCAATCCCATTTTTCTTTCTATAGGGAAAGTATAAGTCCATGTCAGTGGTTCCAAAAGATTAATTTGATATAATTCCAATTACGTTGCGTTGGCGCTGAGCTAAATCTAGCTAACAAGTTCACTGAGAAATACAATATACGGTCAAGTGTATTGTGCTAAGTACGATAATGCACATATTGTACTTAGATAGGAAATTCCAGCTCCCAACACTTTTTCGTCATCATCCTTTAGACGTAATGGATCTTTCCTTATATCCAACACTTTGACCGATCATGGGAGTGCTAACCGGATGCGCTTTGTCCATATTAAAATGCCAGATTATTTTCTAGACATATGCGATCGGTGAATTAATATTTCACAAACTCAGTGTCCTAGCTCAAATAGCTAGATAAAACCAAATTTTTCCAAGATTATTCATCTCAAATTAGATTTCAAGTAGCTTATGGTTTCTCTTGTTTCATCAAGAGTGCCTATTATGTTCATAACATCGACATATAAAGCTACTTTGAAAATCTGGAACTTGTTTTCCTAAATAAATACACAAGGGCACAATTCATCGTTATTATATATCCTTTCCCAAACAAGTATTCACTTAGGTGGGTATACCACACCCGTATAGATTGCTTTAATTTATAAAGTGAATGTTTTAATTTTATTGCAAACGTATTTCATGGTTTAGAGTTACTTGATTTTAGTAATGTAATATCATCAAACACTTTTATATATCTTTGAATCTAGATCCCCGTACAGATATGTGGTAACCACATTCATGAGTTATATTTCCAGTCCTTCGGAAACTACTAGGCTAATTAATTAGCAGAACGTTATAACATCCATCACGAGAGAGTAAGTCTTCTCGTGGTCAATCCAGGGCGTTGTGAGAAACCTTGCACCAAAGGAAAGCTTCATACATTATGACTTATCAATGTCTTACAGGATTTACACTTGGTGGGTTAGCACTACCAAACCAAATACCTGTTCATTTGTCAAATAATATGATTCTCCTGGATTGCTTCTTTTCATTTAGGCCAATTTGCTCTTTCTTGATATTTCTCAACTGAGCATGGTTCGATATCAATGTGCTTTATCATTTCATAAGCAACAATATATGGGAAATATATCATCAATGAGTATGTATGATCTGTCCATCGACTCATTTGCACTCTCATAATTCATTTGAGATTTCTTTGATCTCTTGAATCAATATTAACTTCGGAGTGTCCTCCAGTAATGATTCATAGACATAGTTTAATCAGATACAATCTCATGAGAGGTTTATGTATTGATGACAAATAGTTGTGCCTTACTCTTCACTTCCTTTAGACGAGTATCTATCGAACCAAGTAGCTTCCCCCATTTTCATTTAGGAGCTACGACCTCAACCACACCTCCACCATGTGTGATTGCAATTCACTTTCCATCGATGTTGGGCCCTTGTTTAGGGACTTTAACCTTGCGAGTATATTTGCAGCTCGTATATGTGATCTTGTCACTTCTTGAATAACATTAAACGTATCAGGTATCGAGCCTGATTCATTTTACTTCAACATTATGTTGTGAAGTTTTGGGGATCAAAATGAAACACAGTGAGAATATTCGATGACACTTCCTGTCGTTCCCATGGAAAATCCTTTTTCCTATCTCCCCCTAACGACGGGAAGACTGTCTCATCAAAATGACAACTCGCAAATCTAGCGGATAATTGTTGGGGATTCATATCCAACCTATACCGAATCGTCTTTAAGGACCCATTTTGATGCGTTGTGGGGGCGCAATTGGCACATATACTACACAACTAAACATGCGTAAATGTAAAATATCAGGCTTATATCCAGTTACCAACTGGTATGCTTGAGACTGGTTAGCTAGTAGTGGGTCTAAACATGAAAAAACTACATATAATAAATGCATAACCCAAGGTAGATGTGGATAAATTGGTGCGCATTACCAATACCCTAGATACCATCAATATATTTTTGATAACAACTTCTATGAGACCATTTTATATATACATGGGGTATAGGAAACTCTACATTGATCCCAATATATATGTAATAATCATGAAATCCTTATGATGTAAATTCTCCAACATTCCAAGTCATGTAGACTTGATTAGATAATTAAGGGTGGTGAGCCCTAATACGTATAGCTAGTGCTAAGAGTGCATCATTTCATGTGGACAATAATACGACATGCGTTCATTGTGTCAAAACCAGAACCATAAAATACATGAATGGTCCACATTCGGATGTTTATGTCCATAAATATAATCTTGTATTCGTTGTAAGAATGGAATATTTTTGTATTATGCCCTTAGCTTTAGGATGGTCTCATTCCTATCTTGGCTAGGATCAGAGTATACAAAATTTTTAGATATTTGAGAGGACATATTATGATAATGGTGTTGCTTCTTATGCTGTAGAAGTCAACAGTTGCAATTTGCCTCATTTTGCCTTTCACTCGAAAGAGAATGTGTCTATGTGTATTTTATGAGACACGATCACATTGTCATGACCATGATGTATATATACCTATTTTCATTCTTATATTATGATTTACAGTTGATACGAATATCTTAACAAGGTTTTCATTAATATAGTGTTTTAGTGACTACTAATCTTGTACCAACGAGAAAATGATAGTACGTCATCTAAGTATTTTGGTTGGACGGATAATTATTATTCTATCTCTTTAGATTGTGTGTAATGTTCTGTAAAAACTCAAGTTCTCCTCGATACATTCCTACACAGAACGGAGAATATTGATAGTTTTGTTATTTATTTAGATGTATTTCTTTACATATTTAATGGTTACATATTATATTTACTTAAGCAAAGGAAATTAATTTTAATACTTAAAATAAATTTCAAACAAACCTATGCTTAATCAATCTTAAATTAATATGATATAGTTCATTTTCAACTTGTTCCATTTTTTATAGGAGCACTCTTTAGTGCATTTCTTATTTGATTGTCCATTATCACATGGGGCAGTAGTTGTATCTCTACTCAACGTATTGAAAAATCATTCCCAATTCTTACCATGACCCTGGCCCTTTCTAGGGTCTCATCCATATTGTGCGTAATTGTCACATGTGTGAAACTGTTTTTAAGTCACAATCCTTTGGAGTTGTTTCCACTTCTAATGCTTTCATTATTGATCTCGAGAATTTTCTTTGTCCCAACATATGTGGTATTGTTATTTGAAAAAATCTTGTTATGTCTCTCAACCACCTGTAGTAGGTTGATGAGTTCTTCTAAATGTTACATTCCAACTTATATTGGTTCATTAATATTTAATGATATATGAAATGTGGAAATCATGTTATGTGAGTTCCTTGCCACAGAGATTGAGGCGCGTTTTAGATATAACATTTCTTTGTTGAAATCAATTACCTTTTTGTAATCGAGTATGTGGGTTTCATTTCACTGTACGATTAGTTCGGGAAATATATATTCATGAATACTCACGATTCTCTCTTTCGGAGCATCCCACAGTTCTTTGGAGGCTTCTAGTAAATGTATTCCTATGAAAGTTAGGATATATATGTCGTCTCAAAACATGATGGTATTTGCTTGTACCTTTTCAAGAGGTTGGTTTTAGGGTCAATAGGGAGTTGATGGACTTTATGTATTTTCTTGTACCTTTCAAAAGGAGATTTATATACTCATTTATGCTACTTAGATTCTCTTTAGTTTACAATGTTGATTTTGGGATGGGTTGTTTAAACCATTTACATATATAAGGGATAATATATGATTTTCTGTTTGATAAAACAATGGATTACGGTTATAATTATTATTTTATGTATGAAATTTCATTATCATAACAATATTGGATTTTTGTATGCTTACATTTTGTTGATAATACTTCATGAGTATTTTGATATGTGGAAAAAAAAACACTCAGTCTATTGGATTTCCAGATAGTAGGGGAATCACATGGATTTCTTAAGTCCCTACAAACCTTTAGGCTATTTACACCCATTTGACAAAATCCTTTCGATATCTTATGATTTGTTTAATTTGAAGATAACATTATTAATTTATAGATTTTTTGGCAGGAAGCCAAAAATAATATTAGTTTGGCATGTGAAGCCAACTTCACTATTTTAATACCTTAATGGTATTTTGAGAGATTTTACCATGAGGCCAAATAAATATTGATTTTGACATAAAGTCAAATTCAAAACTTTAATATCTTAATAATATTTTGTGAGCTTTTGGTAAAAAAAATTAACCAAAATATTTAAGGGTTGGAGGTGTAACTTCCAACAACTATTTATAAGATGATGGACCATATATATATAACTTATATAAATATTTGAATATTATGTGTAAAAATCAATTGTATATATTTGAATACTATTTGGATAAATCAATGCAAAAAGTAATATATAATTAAATTAATAAGCATTTAGATACAATAATTAAAATATTCAATATTCTCATTCAAATATAATCATCATTTAATAATTCTATATCTAGTTGTCAAATGAGTTCGTGTATGATAAAAAACGATTTTTAAAAAAATATAATTTTTTTCAAGTATATACATATCCATTGAGATAAGAATAATAATAAATTTATTAAATAACATTTAGGAAAGAATATCGTAAAAGAATATATTTTATAGTTGGCTACAATTTTAAAGATAAACATACCAAAATAAATAATCAATCAATTTAAAAGAAATATAAAATAAGTAAATGATATTTAACTACCAATTGCTAATACAAAATAATAAAGATCTATTTTTTCTAATTAAAAAAAAATAAAGATCTTAAATCAATCATATTTAATAGATGACTTATGTTGATTAATTGATAAAATTAAAATCATAGTTAGAAAGTGTTACATAAAATTTAAAAATAATTTTATAATTATGTTTAAAGACATGAGTTGATCTTTTTTTCTAAAAGAATATAAAATAATTAAAAAGAACACATCGAATTTTATCCTCTTTTTTCAATAAAATAATATATCCTTATAAATCCCTCGGTAGAAAAAAATGTTTCTCTTTTATTTTTAAAACTCAATCAGATGAATAAAAGAATAAAAACAAAAATATATTCATATATTTATATTCCTGTATATTTATCACCATAGAAGCAAATAAATTTATATTCAAAATTTGTAAGCATATAGAAACAATATATCAATTACGATATCATGAGATTGGCAAAGCAACATCATCAAGATACATGATTATCTATATTATATCATCAAAACATAGGATTTTTGCATTATGTCGTAAGCATTGTGATAAAAGTAAAGACCATATTTATTATGTTATAGTATTAATTTTCAAGATTTATGTGGATTTAAAACAATTATACTAACAATATTCGAGTTAGAAGTTGAAAAATTCTTACTTGGATTGTAGAATTCGAGATTGATTGATGAAGTTGGAAGCCCGAAAATCTACCCGTGAACTGACTGAGCGTACGTGCTGATAACATGTTATAGAAAAAAACATGGCAGAACAACAATAAATAGAGAGAATAAAATCTGTAATTCTTATTAATCATAAATCCTTTAAATAGGGAGGAGTTTACAAATAAAATGAAACATTCATTATGGTAAATTATAATACTAGGAAGATATTATGTCAATCACTTCCTTTTGATGATGACACATAATCTTTCAGCACTTCAAACTAAATTAGACATGTGAGTTGTGACATATCCAACTTTTTCTTTCATCTTAATCCTTAAAGTCCAACTCCCAATTAGCCAGTTGCTTATTCAAGTCCAAAAATATTACATAAAGTTATAAATAAGTAAATACTAAATTATTATATATATATATATATATATATGTTATATATAAAACTAAAAAGTATATATATATAAAATATGCGGTGCGGTTTGTGTTGGATCTGTATGCCCATGACACTACACTTGACGATATGACTAATGATACACGATCCCAAAGGGTCACATGCATACAAGCAAAATGATCTCAATCATACAATTAAACGCGATTCGATTATTTTCAACCCAATCAATTGTCATGAAAATTATTATTTAGTCGAAATAATAATTGCTAATAATGATAAATTATATTTTATATATTTTTTGACTTGTGTTTTAAGTATAATATGTATATGATACTAGGGGTGACAATGAGTCAGGTTGGGTTGGGTTCAGTTTCAACCCATTTATTAATTGTGTTGAAAATCTCAACCCAACCCCACCCGTTTAATTAAATGGGTTGAGATTTTCAACCCAGCCCAACCTGTTGCTTAAATGGGTTAGTAGCGGGTTGACCTGTTTATGATTATCTCAACCCAACATGTTAAATAAATTGGTTGAACCTGGGTTGACCCGTTAAAATTTAAAATTGTAAATGAAATAAAAAGTATTAAACTACTTTATTTCATGACAAATACACAACACAAAGTCAAATAAATTGTTCGAATTTTCAATAAAACATAACCATAAAGTAAGATAAAATGTTCAGAGTTTCCCACAATCACAAAGTCATAGTTTCAAAAAAGTATCTAAGTAACTCGAATCCACTTTCATCGACTCCAATTTCACTCTCGATATTACTTTCCTCTCGATTTTTTATCTTATATGTCATGATTGCTCCACTTAGTGCCGTGAAAGTTGGAACGGGAAGAGAATAAGATATTTTGTATGGAGCGGCCGAGCGGCTATGGTTTTCAATATGGAGCCATGGAGGCAACGTATGAGGGAGGAGAGGAGCCGATTAGGGTTTCAAATTTCAATATGTGGTCAATATGATTTAGAATTACCATTTAGGTAGTATTAAATTAATTTTTAATCTTTAAACATTGTATTAAATTTTTAATTGTAATAAATAATGATTAATAATTAAAAATAAAATATTAGGTAGTATTATAAATGGGTTGAAAACATGTTGTAAATGGGTTGAAAACAAGTTGCAAATGGATCGAAATCAGTTTGTAAATGGGTCAAAATCATGTTGAAAATTTCAACCCAACCCAACCCATTTACATAAATGGGTTAGACGGGTTGGCCCATTTAACTTAAATGGGTTGAAATTCTCAACCCAACCTGCAAATTTTGGGTTGGGTTGGCAGGTTGGGTCACTTTTTGCCACCCCTATATGATACACATTATTATTTTCTTTGATTTAAATGTACACTAAATTTGTTATTTGTGACATTAAATATATAAGTTTTATATTTTGATATAAAATTTATATAAAATAACTAATAACTAACTAATGAAACCATGGATGGTTTTTTAGTTACTAGTTAGTGTATTTCCAAGTATATAAGGTTGCTTGTAAGTACATATTAAATGACCATTAAATAATAAAATATAAGAGTACAAAGTATGACATGTAAGAAGTATGTTGGGAGACATGGTCTCCCACTCTCTTTGACTTTGGCTAAACAACCTTTATAGGTGTGTTGTGCTCATAGTTTATGATTTTGGAAGACATATTTCTCTTACATTTCACTCTCACTCTCTAAGTTTCTCTCTAAAGAAAAAGGGTTTCCAAGTGTTAGGAACTTTTATAAAGAGTTTTTGAGAGTTAAAAGGTGAGGATAAATATACTTGTGTTTTATTTCAATGGTGGATATAAACCCATACAAATTTTGGGTTGCAAGGAGGATCTTGTGTTTTACAAGAAGGAAGTTTCTTAGTGTGGATCAACTTTGGAGGAGGATCTGGTTTTCTTCTCTACCCGTCATTAAAGTTCAAGCTTCAAAGGTTGTAGTTCTAAACACTATATGGTTGCGTTTTTCGTTTTTCTAAGTTATTTAATGCATGGGATCCTTGTTGGGAGTTTTTTTTATGAAAAATCGTTGTAGGTTCTTATGCTTCCGTTGCTATCTTTGAAAATTTTGTTTTAAAGTTTCCTACAAATCCCTTGAGTGGTATCAGAGCCGATCATGCATGGCCTAAAAATGTTTTTTTTTTATCAAGAACACTTTTTTATGTTCTTGATCAAAAGAAAATGGACACTTTTCTTTTGTTAGAATAGTTATGGATTTTCTTTTGAACTAGCGATTTTTCTTACAATTTTTTTCCTTGCATTTTGGTTGTAATGATTGCTTTTTTATATATAAACTGTTTATATGTTGTTTGTGGGTGCATGCCAAGATTTTTACCCCTTGTGATGAATGTTTGTAATATTATTTCACGATTTTTTATAATAAATAGTTTTGTTAAATTTTGAGAATGTAAAAGTATTAGATTAGATATTGTATTTTGTTTCTTTAAAATGTAACAAGACTTGAAGATGGAGCTTCAGATTTCCTTTCCGGATGTCGAGAAAAGTGGGAGCTCAGATATCATCACAAGAAGGCTAGGATATTTATTGTCCTTTAGGTTTGACTCGGGTTTTTGTGTTGGCTCATAAAATCCCAATTATAAATAAAGTTTTGCCATGCACATGTGTTTTATTTACGTTATATATATATATATATATATATATATATATATATATATATAGGGTCATGTTCACGTGAGACCAAGCTGTTTTCGTGAGACCGCGTGAGACCAAACCTTAAAACATGAAATTTCACACCGAAACACTGTGAAGGTAAAAAACATTCGAACCTTCATAATGTAATCACACTATGAAGGTAAAAAAACCTAAACCAAGTTTAAAAAAATCAAAACTTCACAGATAAAAGACTGTGAAGGTATATCCGAACCTTCACAGTGAAGACGCTGTGAAGGTAAAAAAAAACGAACATTCACAGCAAAAAACACCGTGAACGTAACATTTACGGTGTTTTCCCTATGAAAAGTTCGATTTTTTTTACCTTCACAGTTTTTTGGTGTGAAGTTTCATACTTTAAAGTTTGGTCTCACCGGTCTCACGGAAACTGTTTGGTCTCACGCGAACTTAAGTCTATATATATATATATTTATATATATATATATATATATATATATATATATATATATATGCGTGGTTGAAATAGGATTTCACATGCTAGAAAACGTTTTTATATCTATAGAATCGTAAATTGGAGTTTGGTGTAATTTTATGAAAAATTACAACTAAAATGAGTTTTAGTAAAATATTGTTTTTTAGAACTCAACGTTATTTTATAAAACGTCATTCCAATGAGTTTTGATAAATTAAATTGGGTATTTAAAAATTACCAAACTATAATAATTGGAAGCTTTAACAAAATCGTTTTATTTAAAAGCTAAAATTGGTCGTATCTTGAATTTAATAAAATTAGATTTTTTTTAAATTCTAAAATTCGACAAGTGAAATAAGATTTTAATATAAAAACCATACAATGTTTTTTGAATGCAAGCATTTATCATTATACGTCATTTTGTGCAATTCGATTACTAACAAAATGATAAAATCCATTTTTTTAAACGTAAGTCAATGTCACTCTTTTAAACGACACTCGTACGTTGCTAGAAGATTTTGTGGTTAGGGGTGAGCGAAACCCGATTAACCCGCCCAACCTGATACCCGAATAATTCAAAATTAGGCCTACCCGAAAAACCGGAAAACCGGAAAACCCGACCCCGAAGTTTTTACCGGGTAAAACGGATAGGGATGGGTATCCAAATCCCCACTAGACCCGAACTGAAAACCCAAATTTAATTAGTTTTTCTAAAAAATTCTATTTTATAATATAAATGGTAAATATAAACAATACCAAATTTCTCAAATCAGTTCACAAATCAGTCGACAGTGACCTAATACCTCGTCCGCTCGTCGTTCTCCTTCTCCAGCTCCTCGACGGAGACCTCTTCGACCAGTGACCTCTGTTGACCTCTCCACCGCTCCATCCTCCAGCGGTCCAGCCACCGCCCTGCTCCCACCGGCGACCATTGCATCGCACTAGCCCACGGTTGAGTGCGACTCCATCCCAAGTCACCAGAAGTCCAACAAAATGGATCTGTTATTCTAGAAGGACCTTCTTTGGTTGTAATACTTTTATCCTCATTCTTTTTTGCAATTTCATATTTTTTCTACATCTTTCTGATGATCCCGAATTCTTTTATCCTCATTCTATTTTGCTTGTTCGTCCAATCTTTTGCATTTTGTGGTGAAGGGAAGCCCTATTATTGGCAGCAAAAAGACTGTTTGATTTTCCAAATTTGCCATGTTTGGGATCCTTTTATCTTCTTTCGCTATGTTTGATTCCATTGACCACTTCTGCTCCGCTGGTGATGTCATTATTTCACTGGGTTTTTTTCCCACTTCTTTCCTGACTATCCGCCTCCATTTCTTACCCGAAGTCACCCGAAGTCCGACCCGAAATCCACGTCACCCAATTCGCCGACATCCGATCAACCCGAATTTTATTCGGTCGGTTTTTGGGCCTTTTCCCAATTACCCGATATCCAATCGGGTTTGGGGTTTTGGACCCCAACCCGACTGATGCTCAGGCCTACTTGTGGTCAGTGCCTCCGCCAACAACTTGACCACCGTGTTACATGCGAGGTGGTGTTTCGCGCTTCCCATGACAATCACGGGCCGAAGACCACAGTTTTTCATTAGGATGACTTAAAACTTAATTTTATAAAAAGTGCCTCCACCATTATAAAGTTGGCATAGATGGGATAAACATGCCTAATATAACAAAGTGTTGTCATATGATCCCATAAAGAATTACGTGTTGTATATGTGATGCAATTGGTAATCGTTATCTACCTAAATAACTTAAACTTGTGATCAGTGCCTCCGCCAATCACAAGCGAAAGGGTTTTATGGATCTTAACTTTAATGAAAATTAATGTTTTATAAATTAAGGGAAATTAATTTTATTAAAGAATCAAATTTTGAAAGTACTAAACTAAAACTTTGTAATTTTTTTGTAGATGGCACCCTCGGCAACTACACCTACACCGACAGTGATGCTAAGTCTTTCTCTAAGACCGGTTTGGAGAAAGACTAGCTAAATGGTACAAACTTTTTGGACTGGTACCGTAATTTAAGGATTGTCCTCAAGCACGAAAATAATTTGTACGTTCTCGAGGGACTCGTTCCCAAGGAACCCTCTACCAACGCTAACAAAAGCATATGTGATGCTTGGACTAAGCACGTCGACGACTCAAATGAGATATCTTGTTTGATGCTCGCCACTATGGTTCCAAACTTCCAGAAGGATTTTATTGATCCAAACTCTCTCAGTGATTTGATGATGACCCTTAGAAATACTTAGTGAAAATTACATTTAACATCTGTATGTATTAGCGTTTCACCATCAGCGATAAAGATACTGAGTCTTTTCAGTATCGCTGATGATATCTGATGAATCGTTAAATGTAATCTCTGAAGACAATCCTCACGCTCAAGGAAATCATCGCTGATATCAAAGACTGAGCTGATGATGAAGACAAGTCTACTAATGATCTAAAACGGCATTTAGTGAAACCAATACAAGTCTACAACGCGTGACAAATCAAGATCAAGCCTTAGCTATTGCCTTCCTACATCAGTGATTCATGATCACTAACCATCAGCAATAGATGATCATGAAACTTGCTTATCAAGATTTTTTTGTCTTATCCTCTGCATAAATAGTATGAAAGTACAAAAGCAAACTTGCTTTTATCCATAATCGTACAAAATGCTCCTTTCCACTACATTGTTCAACATAAGGCCGAATGCATGAAATTGGTAAAGTCAAAAAGCATAAAGCCATTGGATGAAAGACACGTGAATTGTACCCTCTGCCATGCATTTAATGCATAGGGTATAAATAAGAGTAAAACCTTCATTTCGAAGGCATCCCTCATTCTTCTTAGTGATATTTTGCAGAAATTCTCTTTTCTGCAAACTCTCTTCTCTCATTCTATTACTCTTGTGTGCAAGAAAGCTTAGTGTTTCGCAAGTTTGTTTAGTTTAGGTTTACTTAATCTTATTCCGCAACAAACTGTAAATTGTAATTTGATTTATCAATAAACAATTTATTAAACCTTAAAATTTGTGTTTGTATTCACCCCCCCTTCTACAAGCTTGTATATCACCTTCGGGACCAACAAGTAGTATAGAGCA
Source organism: Arctium lappa (assembly GCA_023525745.1). Lineage (NCBI taxonomy): Eukaryota > Viridiplantae > Streptophyta > Magnoliopsida > Asterales > Asteraceae > Arctium > Arctium lappa. The sequence continues at coordinate 66,926,717 of CM042051.1, forward strand.
GATTGTTTAATCCATAAACAAGGTCTTGCTTACTTCTCTTCCTTGCTATTCCCTAAAATGGCACTAAGCACAAACTCAAATTATTATGATAATGGGTCTCTCTCTAAACCTCCTCGATTTAGTAGAGACAACTTTGCTCTCTAGAAGAATCGAATGATTCTCTTTCTAGAAGGTGTAGATCTCACTATACCTAAATATTTTGCAAATGGACCTTACGAACCATTTGTTATCATAGCTGCAGTCCCTGCCACTACAACTACTGCCGCTGTCCCTGAAAGAATCGTTGCTAAAGAAATAAGGCAATGGAGTGATGAGGACAAGAAGAAAGTGGGACTTGATGCAAAAGCTAAAACCATTATCTCTATGATGAAGCTTTACATTCCATCATGCATCTAAAAACCTCCAAAGAAATATGGGACACAATCTGTGTTCAATATGAAGGTACCACTGAGATGCAAGAAACACGAAAGATAAATCTGGTAAGACAGTATGAAAGTTTCATTTGTAGTAAGAATAAATCTTTATCTGATGTTCACCAGCGATTTAATTGTTTAATCATTGATCTAAGGACTGTTAGTAGGACCTATTCTAATTCTGAGGTCCTTACGAAATTCCTGGAATGTCTTCCTGAAAGCTGGACAATTATTCAATGTGTCTCAAGCTGACTAAAGACTTAAATCACCTTTCTCTCAATACTCTTTATGGGATCTTGCTCAATTATGAGCAATCAAATCAATTGAAGAAGAATCTTGTTAAAGATTCCAAAGACTCCAAAAGCAAACCTGTTGGTTTAGTCTCTTCAGAGATTATCCCATCTCAGCGATCTACTCTCACTATCACTAAGTTAGATTCTGACTTAGAGGATCTATCAAACACTGACCTTTCAGAGTTTGATAAATCTCTAGCACTCTTGACAAACTCTTTCAAGAGATTTGCAAGAAAGAGCAATTTCAGAAGAAATAAATCTCTCTCCTTATCTGACAAACATAAATCAACACCTGTTGATAAGGAAACTGCTACTTGCTATAACTGCAAAAGTTAGACATTTTGCGAGCGAATGCAGATCAAAGAAAGTCTTCAAACCCTCTTCGTCCAGAAATCCAGCGATGAAAAATACCTAAAACTGAAAGAAAAATATCAGAAGCTAAAAGGATTCAAGCGAAAAGGTAGAGGTCTGATCGCTAAAGAACACGACTGGGCTGAACCAGAAGAATCAAGTTTTGATGAAGAAGATGCTGTTAATCTCTGTCTAATGGCTGAGATTAAAGAAAAAGTGGAAGAACCATCTGGAACATCCATAAGCTCTATCACCTCTCAGGTATTAATCTCTACTGATCCAACTCTTACTAAAGCTGAGAGACGTTGTGTTATTGATGTGCTGATAATTGACTTGTACAATGCACTAGTAAAACTCTTGCTGAAAACAAAAATATTGATTTAGTTGAACAACTTGAAAAATGTCATTTAAAGATCAAAGAACTAACTCTTTTAGAGGAAGGTTTAAAAGATCAAGTCATTGTCGATGAGATTATCAACATTAAACGCGAACAAGCTATCACTGCTATTAAGTCTGAAAAAGCTACAATTGAAGAATGGTGTAAATCTTCAACTAAGATCACTAGGATCATAGGTGCTCAAATCCCTACTCATGATAAATCTAGTCTTCGTTATAAACCTGATAAGAATGAATCTAGCAGAGACTGTTCCATGCTTAAGTTTGGAATGTTTGTCTATTCACGACACTTCCTATTCTCAGTGCTCCTCTTCCTCTGTTCCTATTCCTGAGGATTTATCAAAGAACTCTAAACTCGCTGATAAAGGGAAATCTATTTCTCATCACCCTCAGAAAGCTACAAAAGTAGCAAAGCTGAAGAAGGTTCCTTCAAAACCTTCAGCTCGTCAACAATCTAGCTATGGATCTAAGATCACTGGTAATACTCAGAGATCTACTCTAAAGCTGAAGATTGACATTAAGCTTAAGAAATTAGAAGAACTGAAAGTTCCTGCGAGATCTAATGCTAAGGGCATTCTTGAAGCTGGCCCGACTCATCCAAGGTTTTCTAGTGAAAATTCTTATGGTCTTAAAGCCACTTTCAACTATAGAAAATGCTATCACTGTGGACTTAATGACCACATTGCCAGTAAATGTCCCAATGCCGCTAAAGCTGAAAAGTCAGCTAAAGTGAAGATAATTGCCTCTAAGGCAAAGAAAGTCACCAAAGTTGAGAAATCTGCCAAGGTGAAAAATGCCACTTAAGTTAAGAAATTAACTAAAGTGAAGGTTACCACTGACGCTGAATATTTAGATGCTGTGAAGATTGTTGAACCTTCCATCTCCACTAACTCACTTGGACCCATTGAAAAGTGGATACCTATCAAAAATTGATCTTCCTTATGTTTGCAGGTCTTGAAGGGTATCTGGTATCTTGATAGTGGATACTCTCGACATATGACTGGTCAAAAGAACCTGCTCACTAAATACAAGGAAGAGATGGGTCCATCAGTGACCTTTGGTGGAAATAGGAAAGGCTATACCAGAGGTTCAGTGTACTCAGCAATGGTACAACCACCTTCCAAAGAGTCGCTTACATAGATGGACTGAAGCATAATCTCCTTAACATCAGTCAACTATGTGATAAATACTTTAAAGTATGCTTTACTAAGAAAGCATATTCAGTGATAGACAAAGATGGAAAACTTGCTCTCAACGGTTATCGTTTGGAAAATGTTTACGTTATAAACATGGACTCAACTACCACTGAAAGTATATGTTTTCTGGCCAAAGCCTCATCAGATGTCAACTGGCTATGGCATAAAAGGCTCTCTCATCTCCACTTCAAAACACTAAACACTCTATCCTCAAGGGTGCGTTTGGTTTGCAGACTGGGTGGGACAGGACGGGACAAAAACTCATTGTCCCACGTTTGACGTGACATGGGACGGGACAAAAATTCATTGTTCCACGTTTGGCGCGACATGAGACAGGGACAAAAACTGGACAGGGTGGGACAAGATGGAACAAAAAAGGGTATTTTCTTGTTCCACCAAAATATGTGGAACAACATGGGACAAAAATGAGACAGAAACTAAAAATCACTGATCTACTGCCATTTGATATATAATCCTAATATGGTATTAGTCGTAAGGGTCACCACTACCTATCGCCGCAACTACCACCATCAGCGGCCACCAGTAGCCACCGCCAACCACCGTCGGCCACCTCTACCTATTTCTCCACCATAACAACCTCCTCCACCACCTCCACAACCATCGGCCATCGCCACCACCACTACCATCATCAACCACCTCCACTAACACCGATCAACACCCCCTATGGCTGCCACCATCATCAACGGCCACCAGTAGCCACCAACAACCATCGTCGACCACTTCCAACTCTTCCTCCACTACTACAACAACTTCCTCCACCACCTCCACAACCACCACTTATCGCCACTTCCACCGATCACCACCACCCATTGTCGTCGCCGCCACTGACGCTTATCGCCAACCACCGTCGCTCGCCGCCAACCGCCGTCGGATTTTTTTTGAACTACTATCAGTTATTTTAGATTCTTCATTCAAATTTTCTATCATTGTTTTTGTATGTATTTATATGTATGAAAATCGTGTAAAAAAATAAAAATGTTTTTTAATTAAATTATTTAAAGATATACTTCATTTGTGTTATTTATAACTATTATATGACATAAAATAATCAAACAACTTTTAGGGAAATTTGTCTAGTCTTGTCCTATCCGGTCCTAGTCGTACGAAACACAAGACAAACATTTGTCTTGTCCAGTCCAGTTCTAGCCTCTTGTCCTGTCCTGTCCTATCCTGTCCAGTTCTGTCCTGTCCCATCCCGTCCAATCATGTCTGCGTACCAAACCCTACCCAAAAGAACTAGTCTCCGGTCTTCCTCAACATTCTTATGCCAAGGAATCTCTCTGTTCAGCTTGTGAGAAGGGAAAGCAGACTAAAGCTAGTTCTAAATCAAAGCAACTATCATTAGTGACAGGTCCTCTTCAACTCTTGCATATGGATTTATTTGGCCCTATCAATATACAATCCATAGCTGGAAAGAAATATACTCTTGTCATAGTAGATGAATACTCTTGTTACACCTGGGTCATGTTTCTCCGTTTAAAGAGTGACACTCTAGATGAACTTATCTCTTTTGTCAGAAAGATGGAAGTGTTGAATAACATGACAGTTCGTTCAATAAGGAGTGATCATGGAACTAAATTCAAAAACAGTTCTCTGGATAACTTCTTTGAGAACAAGGAATCTCTTACAATTTCTCCGCTGTGAGAACTCCTCAGCAAAATGGAGTCGCTGAAAGAAGAAACAGAACAATCATCGAAGTTGCTCGATCAATACTTAGCGATTCTCATCTTCCAACTTAATTATGGGCAAAATCTGTCAACATGACTTGTTTTACTCAAAACAGGTCGTTGATGGTCAAAAGATTCAAGCCTATGAACTTTTCCATGAGAGAAAGCCTTCTATCAGCTTTCTTCACATCTTTGGTTGTCAATTTTTCATTTTAAACAATAGAGATTCCCTTGGAAAGTTTGATCCAAAGGCTGATGATGGAGTATTTCTCGGACACTCCTCAGTATCCAAGGCCTACAGAGTCTTCAACAAAAGAAGACAAAGAGTAGAAGAAACCATTCATGTCACCTTTGATGAATCTAGATTAGCGAACTCAAAACCTATCGCTGAAAATGATAAACTTAATGCCTGGATGTTCTCCCACAATGGAAAAGGTGAACCTTTTCTCAACACACACCATCATGCAAATCCTTCGAATGCTGATGATGATTCAATCATTGTTCCACTAAACACTGAATCCACTTCATGGGTTTCAGCTATTCCCCTAAACAATTTACCACCCTCTGAACTTTCAAACTCTGAATCACTTATCATTTCTGAAGACCTGATGTTCAACCTGAACCTTAGTGGTTGATTGTTGATGAACCTCAGGCTGATGCTTCTTTCTCAGTAAACATTTCCACTTCTGATCCATTATCAGACATGGATGCTCATGCCCTCGCTCAGAGATGTATTAAGAATCACCCAATTGATCAAATCCTTGGTAATCCAAAGGCAGGTATTCAGACTCGATGATGTTCAGGTAACATATATCTCTTTATAAACTTTCACTCTCTTCTCGAGACAAAGAAGACCGATGATGCCCTTAGAGATCTAAACTGGGTCAGCTCTATGCAAGAAAAGTTGACTGAGTTTGAAAGAAACAAATTTTGTAATGTCTTTGCCAGGCCATCTGACAGAACTGTTATAGGCACCAAATGGGTGTATCGAAACAAGTTAGATGAAAATGGGAGCGTGACTCACAACAAATCTAGGCTATTTACTCAGGGGTACAGACAAGAAGAAGGCATAGACTATGATGAAACCTTTGCCCCTTGTGTCCAGGCTCGAAGCAATTCGATTATTCTTCGCCTATGAAGTTCACAAAGACTTCAAAGTATATCAAATGGATGTCAAATCAACATTCCTAAATGGAAAGTTGAGTGAAGAAGTCTATGTTGAACAACCTCCAAGGTTCTCTGACCCTAAACATCCACACTTTGTATATAAGTTGGATAAGGCTCTCTATGGGCTAAAACAAGCCTCCCGTGCTTGGTATGATACTCTTTCCTCTTTTCTAATCTCTGAAAAAATTTGAACATGGAAAAATAGATAACACTTTATTTTTTAGAAAGATTAAGGTCACATTATTCTTGTTCAAATATATGTTGATGACATTATATTTGGTTCTACTAACCCATCTTTATGTACTCGACTCGCTGAACGAATGAAGAAAGAATATAAAATGAGTATGATGGGTGATCTAACTTACTTCCTTGGACTTCATATCAAGCGATCTGATAAAGACACGTTTATTCATCAAGGTAAGTATGTTAAAGATTTGCTAAAAAGGTTTGATCTTACTCAAACTTCAGCGATGAAAACTCCTATGGCATCACCGGTGACATTAAACAAGGATCCCGCTGGAAAACTGTTAATGTCGCTACCTATAAAGGAATGATCAACTCCCTTTTGTATCTTATAGCGAGTCGACCTGATATCATGTATTTTACTTATCTTTGTGAAAGATAACAATCAGAACCCAAGGAATCCCATCTGATTGCTGTCAAGCAAATTTTCAGATATCTGAAGGGAACTCCTAACCTAGGTCTTTGGTATCCCAAAGACTGTTGGTCCCGAAGGTTCTTAACAAGTTTGTAGAAGGGGGGGGGTTGAATACAAACACAGAAATTTAAAGTTTAATAAATTGTTTATTGGTAAATCAAACACAATTTACATGTTTGTTGCGGAATATGATTAAGACAGACTCAATCTAAACAAACTTAAGAAACACTAAGATGGTTGCACAAGAAATTCAGAGAATGGGAGATTTAGAGATATAGAAAACAAGGGTTTCTATATGAGGTTCAAGGATTAGCACCCTTCAGATGAAGAGGCAAACTTCCTATTTATACCCTACGCATTAAATGCATGGCAGGGCACTTTACACGTGGCGTTCACTGATTTGCTTTGGAAGTCTGACTTTTTGGGAGACATGCTTTCGGCCGGACAATGAACAGTGTAGTTGACAGAGGTGTTGTACGTATGGTGGCAGAAACATGTATGTTCTGACACATAGTACTAGTTTATGCAAGGAGAGACAAAAGGAAACTTGAGACATAAGCTAAGTGATCATTCGATTGCTGAGTATCTCTTCTTTCAGAGATAAAGAGGTTCAGCTATCGCTGAAGCTTTTCCTCATGTTCCTTCGCGTATATGTAGAGTTGTCTGCTTCACTGATATCCGCATCAGGTCACTAGTAGACTTCTCTTTGTTCAGCAGCTTCATCTTCGATTCAGCTATGAACATATGTTGACGCGAGACTTGTCTTCAGGGATTACGTTAGCTGTTTACTTCAGAGATTATCAGTAATAACTGAACAAACTCAGTCTGATCACTGATAGTGAAACACTAATACATAGAAATGCTTATAAGAAAGACTATCAGCGATAACTGAATAGACTCAGTCTGATTGCTGATGGTGAAACACTAATACATATTAAAACATAATTTTCACAAAGTAACTGAAGAAAATTACTTTATAGTTCAAAATGATGGAATAATCAGGACTCATAACATACATGTCCCAATAACTATTTTGAGGGATCTTTTACAGCACTGATGGAGTTAAGTACTTCACTGAAATTTTCATTAATCCAAGAAAAGAATTACAAGGAATGAAAAATTACAAGTACAAGTGATATACTAACTACTGTAAATTAAACTAATAGATTACAAGTAAGAAAACTAATCTATCAGCTATCTAAAGAGGGTTTAGAAGGATTGATCAAATACTCAGGTATTTCTTCTACTTTTTGCCTTCACTCTAAAGATTCTTTGCAGATAATTGCTATGATTGGCTCAACAGCAGGAGAGAGAGTACACCATAGGCACATGAGATCCTTGAGAAGAGCGAGGGGACAGATAGGGATTTCAGAGACCCTTTGAAATCTGAGTTGTTCCTCGTCATCTCTGAAGAAGATTCCAAAAGGTTCATCAAGAACTTGTCTTGCAGCATATGGTCCACCAGGAGGTAGAGAGAGATCCAGAACTGAAAGATCAGGAGGAGGACCGAACAGAGATTCTCTTGAGAATTTGATGGAGGTTTCATTTCTGATCACTGCGACATTATCAGAAGAGGAGGAGACAGGCTTTTCTCTTGACTTGCATGGATCTTGAAGAAAGAGTAGATGGCACCTTTATTATAGCAGCGACTTTGTTGATGAGAGCATCATTTACCCTTTCAACGTAGCCTCTGTATGTTGACTTTGATTTCTTCAGCGCATCTTTGAACTCAAGCCACTCCATGTAGCCGAAGTCTTCCAGCTTTGAAATGAACATTGCCTTACAGCTTCCATCCTCTCTGGTAATCTCCATGGTGACAGAGAGTTTATCCTTCTTCTTTCTTCCAGAGATAGCGACTGCTACGATCTTCATTGGATCAGAGCGATAGTCAATTTTTTGTTTACACCAATCGACTGTATTATCGCTGACCGCTTTTTTCTTTGGAGCGTTCCTCTTCAATCTCTTTCAACAGAGCTGCCTGAACTTCCACTGGTTTGCGTTTCAGCTTCTTGTCTTTGACTTGAGAAGACTTAACTTTGAGAGCCAGAGAGGCATCTCTTTGACAGTCAGCAATCAGCTTCTCAGCCCTGACGGATTCTTCAATTTCAGCTTCAGTCAGGAATTTCAGATCTGATGATTGAGAGGGGACCTTTCGTCATTGACTCTCCATATGAGAGATTATCTCTGTTCTTTTCTTTCTCCCTTCCTCTGACCAGTGAGATGGTCTAGAGGGCCTTCCATGATGTTGCAGGGACTCTTCTTCTTCTTCATCCTCTTCATCAATCTCTCGGACAGAGATTGGGATTATTTGGTCATCAGCTTCAGCAGCTGGGATTATTTGGAGCTCTTTACCCTTAAGCAAGGGAGAGAACTGTCTGGTCAGAAAAAGAAAAAGGTTAGATTTATTTTAGGGAAGGAGAGAGATAAAGGCTAGAAAGAAACACGGGTAGGATTTTTATAGTAAGATAAGGGAACAAGAGTAAGGCATACCTGAGAAGGATTCTCCTCAGGTAGTGAAATCATCTTCAGGGTTCTCTCAGCAGATGCACCTTTGCTTTGGGAAGGGGTTCCTGAAAGTTTCTCTTGTCTCCCCCCTGCTTTGATAACTTCTTTTGAAGCTATCGCTGATGAAGTGACGGCTGAAGAACACCATAAGGATTGATCTTCTTCATCGTCATCATCGTCATCTTGATGAGAATCATCCTCTTGATCTTCAAGATCAAGGTCTTCATCATCGTCTTCTTCCTCCTCTTCATCATCGACTAGATCAGCGATGGTGGGAGGGGCTTTGTCAGCAATTATCTCCCCCTCAACCTGAGAGGGAGTTTCCATTAGATGTTCAGCAGCATCAGCTTCTTTCTCCTTATTTTATTCAGATGCTTTCTCCCCCTCTTTGTCATTATCACGAAGGGAGAGATATTTGGAAGGAGTAGAGGTTTCAGCGGTGGACAACTTTTGGACATCAGCTTCCAGTCCTTTGAGCCGATCTTCAAGTACAGGGAAGTCAGACGTAGCTTGATGAATAAAATCCACAGCTATGCATAGAGCAGTTCTATCGTCTTCTGTAAATGAAGGAGCAGGAGTTGGAACTGGTTCCTTCAGGTGGGAAAGGATCTGCTGAAGAAGTACTTCACAGACATCAATCTTTGTAGACAGAGCTGCAAACTGTTGTTGTGAGTCTGCCTTGACTTTCTCAATCGCTTCTTGAAGAGTAGCGAGTTGAGAAACGTCGGCTTTGGAGGCGCAGGTGGCAGTCAGCGTCTTCAGTGCTTCACCAGCTGATTGAACAACGTTGGTGTTGTTGTTGAGAGATGCAGTCATAGAGTCTACCTTTGCACTCAGAGTGTTGACATTTGTGTCAACAGTCGCCAAACTAGGACCTGAAAGATAAGTTAGTTTTTCAGAACTAGGCTTATATGGTGAGTTTGGAGAAGTGTTTAAGGTTATAGGGATACCTGAATTATCAAACATTTTGTAGAATTGTAAAGATTCCTCAAAAGATTGATGTTCAGGTTCTATGGGTCCAAATTGTGGAGTAGAGATAGAAGGAGGGTTAGACATCATAGAAATAGAAGGACTAGAGATGGGGATAGAAGTAGGGATAGGGGTAGTTACCGTAGGGGTTACCTCTGGAGGAGGAGGAACCGAGACGATTGGCGTTGTCACTGTTGTTGTGACAGTGACCGTAGTCGCTGGCACGGTTGATGTGGGTATCACTGAGGATGTGGAGGAGAGACCCACGAAAGCATCTAAGGATGTTTGTTGAGAAGCATCCTTAGGTCTTGAACTAGTGGAACTTTTCTCTTTGGTTACCTTGGCCTTCTTCGAAGGACCAGGGGAACCAGCTGATGGTCGTTTTGAAGGTGTAGCGGCAGGGATAGCAGACGAAGGAACCTCCTGCGTGGCCGCTGAAGATGAAGAAGTGAGGAGAGAGAGACGGGAGCGAAGTTCAGAGATACTTACCTTGTTGGGGAGCGTCTTGACCTCTAGTGATCGTTGACCCACTTTCGGAAAAGATGCATCCGAGTTGGTGGGGTAAGTGGTAAGGTAGAGGAACTTCAGGTACGCGCAGATGAAGCGTACGTAGGGAACTTTGGGATCCCTCTCGGTCTTCTCTATCTTTGACTTTAAGTCATCAAAGATAGCTGTTGCGTAGTCGAAGTTGCGTCCAGCTATCACTGAGTAAGCCATCTGGACCTGAACCTTGCTGGCTTGGTCTAGTGACCCACTCTTCCCACTCATACACTGAATGATGTGAGAGAAGATATAGTTGAGCTGGGAAGGCATCAATGCCTTCTTCACAAGAGTCAGCTTCTTGTTTGGAATCGTAGTCCTTGGTTTGTATTCCCAAGCGTATTCCATGGCATCCAGGAATTGGATGAGTTCAGCGTCAGTTGGCAAGGCGTCGAATCCATTCCTGGGTTTGTCGGGAAAACGCAGAGCTTTCCTCAGGCCTAGGGCAGTCATCATCCCTGAGCCAAGTTGAGTGTTGAAGGAGATAGCAGGAACCTGTTCACCCTATTTGTTGGTGATAGAGGTTTCATCAGCAGTAAACCAGAATTGCTGGAGAAGAGCTTTGGAGGGTGTTGGATCCACAGTGATAGCGTAAGCAATGCAGGATTGCTTCAGAAACATTGCGGCCTCCTTCAGATTAAGATACTTGACACCGTCAAAATCGAGGCGAGCAAGATGATTGTTCTTTCGGAGCTCAGAGTCAGAAATGGTGAACTTGACGTTCTTTGAGGCAACAAGTGCAGATTGAGTCATTCTGAATTAGAAGTAGATAAACGAGTAGAAAAGAAATTTTAGTCTAAAAATAAACAATATTTGCTAGTTTCTATTTGAGGAAAGAAACGTAGGAAATCAACATATTTGCAGATTAAAACAGTTTATCTTAGAACAAGATTTAAGAACAAGAAAAAAAAACATTGATTTTGAATAAAGAATAGAATCAAAAATGAAGATGATCTTATGAGATTAGAGTCTTATAAACCCATAAATGGGGGTTCATGTAAAAAGATTTAAGATAAGAAATTAGAAAAAGATCAATAATAACCTGGTGATCTTTGAAGAAGATGATGCAAATGCTTGAGAATGCTAGAATGCTGGAGAGAGTATTCTTGCTTTCAAAGTATTTGCAGAAGGCGTAAAAATGATAAGAATGGAAAAACAGTCTATTTATACGTGACAGAGAGGAGAGAGAATGAGCGAATTGGGAAAACAAATGCTCATCATGACATGGACACATCCCACGATGTTGATTGGATAGAAGAGCAACGGACGAACGTGTCAGAAAAAGGCATGTCGTGGATTGTCGATTCAAATGACGTCATAGAAGAGAGAGACTGTTCATTTGTCCGTTTTGAAATTATCGCTGAAGAAAAGTCAGCGATAGATTTTTCTTTTTAAAAGTATCCCTGTTAGTAAAGACGGGGATATATTTTCTTTTAAAAGGATCACTGACAAGAAATATCAGTGATAAATTTATTTTCAAAAAGCTTTTAATCATTTGAAGAAAGGTTCAGTGATTAAGGTTTATATTAAAAAAACATCTTAACTGAGTTAAGATTCAGTTGTGGTGATGGAGAGAACATACCTGAGAGTCAGAATGTTTATCAGAGAATGATGAAAGGGGAACTTTTGATTACTGACACAATACATGAACGTTGAAGAATTATTCTTCGAGGTTCAGCATTCCAAGCTCACTGATGAGAAAGTTGAACCTTGTCTCATCAAGAGGTTTGGTGAATAAATCAGCAAGCTGAAAATCAGTATGGATAAAGTGAAGTTCAATATCACCATTCATCACATGATCTCTGATAAAATGATATCTGATCTCGATGTGTTTTGTCTTTGAATGTAGCACTGGATTATTTGCTATAGCGATAGCACTAGTGCTGTCGCAATAGATGGGAATCTTTGACAGCTGAAGGTCATAGTCTAATAGTTGATTTCTCATCCACAAGATCTGAGAACAACAGCTTCCAGCGGCGACGTATTCAGCTTCAGCTGTGGAAGTGGACACTGAGTTTTGCTTTTTGCTTGTCCAACTTACCAGCTTTCCTCCCAGGAGTTGACATCCACTAGTGGTACTCTTTCGATCGAGTTTACAGCCTGCAAAATCACTATCAGAATAACCAGTTAGATCGAACCCTGAGTCTTTGAGATACCAAAGACCGAGGTTAGGAGTTCCTTTTAGATATCTGAAAATTCGCTTCATAGCGATCAGATGGGATTCCTTGGGTTCAGATTGATACCGTGCACATAAACAAGTAGAGTACATGATGTCAGGTCGGCTCGCTGTAAGATACAGTAGGGAGCCTATCCTTTCTCTATAGGCAGTGACATTAACAGGTTTTCCAGAAGGATCTTTGTTAAGTGTCAGGGGTGGTGCCATAGGAGTTTTCATCGCTGAAGTTTGTGTAAGATCAAACTTCTTCAGCATATCTTTAACATACTTATATTGGCAGATAAAAGTACCTTTGTCAGATTGTTTAATCTGAAGACCAAGAAAATATGTCAGCTCACCCATCATACTCATTTTATATTCTTTCTTCATTCTTTCAGCGAAGCGAGTACACAGAGATTGGTTAGTAGAAGAATTATATGACCTTTTATCTTTCTGAAAAATAACGTATTATCAATTTTTCCACGTTCAAAATTTTCAGAGATAAGAAAAGATGAGAGAGTGTCATACCAAGCACGAGGGGCTTGTTTTAGACCATAGAGAGCCTTATCCAATTTATAAACATAATTTGGATACTTAGGGTCATAGAACCCTGGAGGTTGTTCTACATAGACTTCTTCATTCAGCTTTCCATTTAGGAACGCTGATTTTACATCCATTTGATAAATGATGAAGTCTTTATAGACTGCATAAGCTAGGAATAGTCGAATTGCTTCGATCCTGGCCACAGGGGCAAAGGTTTCATCATAATCTATGCCTTCCTCTTGTCTGTATCCCTGAGCAACAAGTCGAGCCTTGTTGCGGATTACAGTTCCATGTTCATCTAACTTGTTCCTAAACACCCATTTGGTGCCTATAACAGTTTTATCAGATGGTCTAGGAACGAGATTCCAAACTTTGTTTCGAGAGAATTCAGTTAGCTCTTCTTGCATAGCGCTGACCCAGTTTGGATCTCTGAGGGCATCATCAGTCTTCTTTGGTTCTATTAAAGAGAGAAAGTTTACAAAAAGAAAGATATTACCTGAGCTTCGCCGTGTCTGAATACCTGCTTCGATATCACCAAGAATTTGATCTATTGGGTGATCTTTGGTCCATCGCTGAGCAGGATTATGATTGCATAACTCATAGGATGGATCAACAGTTGGAATGTTTACTGATGAGGACGTTTAAGGTTCATCGGCAATTAACTGTTGAGAAGGTTCATCAGAGAGGTTTTCAGACGAAGGCAGATTTGATGGTAGTAGTGTGTTTAGAGGTTCTGCTGAAACCCAGGAGGTGGTTTCAGCGGTAGAATGTATAATGTTTGGATTATCATCAGCGGCTGGAGGATCAGAATGCTGATGGTTTGAGAAGAAAGGTTCTGTTTCTTTGTAGTGAGAAAGCATCCAAGCATTTAACTCTTCATTGTCAGCGATTGGTTTAGAGTTCGCTGAGCGAGTTTCATCAAAAGTGACGTGAATTGTTTCTTCTACGGTTTGTCTTCTCTTGTTGAAGACTCTGTAGGCTTTGGAGATGGAGGAATATCCTAGAAATATTCCATCATCAGCTTTTGGGTTGAACTTTCCAAGTTGATCTCTGTTGTTTAAGATAAAGCACTGATAGCCAAAGATATGAAGAAATTTGAAAGAAGGCTTTCTTCCAAGAAAAAGTTCATAAGTTGTCTTCCCAAATCGCTTTATTATCAGCGATCTGTTTTGAGTAAAACATGCAGTGTTTACAACTTCTGCCCAAAATTGCGTAGGGAGATGAGAATCGCTGATCATTGATCTAGCAGCTTCTATGATCGTTCTGTTTCTTCTTTCAACGACTCCGTTTTGCTAAGGTGTTCTTACTGAAGAGAAGTTGAGAGAGATTCCCTTGTTCTCAAAGAAATTGTTCAGGGAACTGTTTTTGAATTCAGTTCCATGATCACTTCTTATTGAACGAACAGTAAGATTGTTCAGCACTTCCATCTTTTTAACAAAAGATATTAGTTCTTCTGGAGTATCACTCTTACAGCGAAGAAAGATAACCCAAGTGTAGCGAGAATATTCATCTACAATGACAAGCGTATATTTCTTTCCAGCTATTGATTGGATGTTGACAGGGCCAAACAGATCCATATGCAAGAGCTGAAGAGGACTTGTCACTGATGAAACTTGTTTAGACTTGAAACTACCTTTTGTTTGGTTTTCTTTTTCACATGCAGAGCAGAGAGATTCTTTAGCATATGAGTGCTGTGGAAGACCAGACACCAGTTCCTTAGATGATAGAGAATTCAGGGTTTTGAAGTTTAGATGATAAAGCCTTTTATGCCATATCCAGTTGACATCAGAAGAGGCTTTTGAGAGAAAACATAAGTTTTCAGTGGTCGTAGAGTCCATGTCGATTACATAGACATTTTCTCTGCGATAGCCACTGAGAGCAAGTTTTCCTTTCTCATTTACCACTGAACATGCTTTCTTAGAAAAGCGAACTTCGTAGTCTTTATCACATAGCTGACTGATGCTCAGAAGGTTATGCTTCAGTCCATCTACATAAGCGACTCTTCGAAAGGTAGTTGTCCCATTGCTGAGGACACTAAACCCTCAGGTAATTCCTTTTCCATTTCCACCAAAGGTCACAGAGGGACCTTTCTCTTCCTTGTATTCAGTGAGCAGGTATTTCTGTCCAGTCATATGTCGAGAACATCCACTGTCGAGATACCAGATGCCCTTTGATCCCTGTACACATAAGGAAGATTAAGCGTTGTTTGGTACCCACTTTTCAATGGGTCCTTCAGAGTTAGTGGATAAGGAAGGTTCAGCAGTCTTCTCAGCAGATGAAGATTCAGCTTCAGTGGTAATCTTCACTTTGGTTAATTTCTTAACCTTAGTGGTATTTTTCACCTTGGTTGATTTTTCAACCTTGGTGACCTTCTCAGCTTTAGAGGCATTTTTCTTCACTTTAGCTGTTTTATCAGCTTTGGTGGCATTTGGACATTTACTTGCAATATGGTCAGTAAAACCACAGTGATAACATTTTCTGTATTTGAAAATGGTTTTAGGACCAAAAGTAGAAGGTTTTGCAAGTTTAAGATGAGGAGGTCCAGGTCCAAGAAGACTTTTCTCTTGAGATCTGGGAGGAATTTTCATTTCTTGAGATCTCGTAGGTTTAAGGTCAATCTTTAGCTTTGGAGGACAGAGATCAAAAATTTCTATCACAGAGCTAGAGGATTGCTTAGCTGATCGTTTAGAAGGAACTTTCAGCTTTGCTTTCCTGGTTGCCTTCTGAGGAAGGAGAATGGACTTTCTTTTATCCGCAGACATAGTGTCTTTGGATTTTTCCTCAGGGATGGGTTTTGAAGAAGAGCAAGGATAGAATTGATTATTAGAAGTGTCAAAGAAAAAGGTGACAAACGTTCCAAACTTAAGCGAGGAACTTTCTTCTTTAGGATCATCCTGAGGTGTCCAAAAACCAAGACCAGTTTTATCACTTTCAGGGGTTTGAGCATTTATTATCTCAGAGATTTCTGCTTTTAGAGCAGCGATGGCTTGTTCGTGTTCAATGCTGATGATTTCATTTATAATGACTTGATCTTTCAACTTTTCTTCTAAAAGATTTAGTTCTTTGTTATTTTCATGACATTTCTCTAGCTCTTGAGTTAAATGAACATTTTTATTCTCAGCTTGAGTTTTGTCGTTTAGAGCATTATAAAGGTTAATCGTCAGCACATCAACAGCGCGACTTCTCTCAGCTTCAGGCAAAAAGGGATTTGTAGAGATAGATACCTGAGATGATATGTAGCTCATAGAGGGTTCAGATGGTTCTTCCACTTCTTCTTTAATCTCAGCCATGAGGCAAAGATTAGCGACTTCTTCTTCATCAGAAGATGATTCTTCTGATTCAGCCCAGTCGTGTTCTTCAGCGATGAGACCTTTACCTTTTCGCTGATAGCTTTTCAGCTTTTGATATTTGTTCTTCAGCTTATGGTATTTATCATCACTGGATCTTCTTGAGGTAGAAGGTTTGAAGACCTTTTTCGACCTGCACTCACTAGCAAAATGTCCAATCTTTTCGCAGTTATAGCAAGTGGCAGTAGCCTTATCAACCGGAGTTGATTTTGGCTTTTCAGTAAGAGAGAGAGGTTTACTTCTTCGGAAGTTGCTCTTTATTGCAAATCTCTTAAAAGAGTTTGTCAAGAGTGCTAAGGACTCATCAAACTCTAAAAGATTAGGGTCTGATAGATCCTCAGATTCATAATCTAACTCAGTGATGGTGAGAGTAGATCGTTGAGATGGAATTATCTCTAAAGAGACTAAAGCAACAGGAGTGCTTTTGGAGTCTTTAGAATCTTTTACAAGATTCTTCTTCAGGAGATTAGATTGCTCATAGTTGAGCAATATTCCATACAGAGTGCTGAGAGAAAGAGAATTTAAGTCTTTTGTAAGCTTAAGACATATTGAATAACTGTCCCAGCTTTCAGGAAAACATTCCAAGAATTTTGTTAGGACCTCAGAATTAGAATAGGTCCTACCAACAGTTCTTAGGTCAATGATTAGGCAGTTAAACCGCTGATGAACGTCAGAAAGAGATTCATTCTTACCAGCGATAAAACTTTCATACTGTCTTACCAAGTTAATCTTTCGAGTCTCTTGGATTTCAGTGGTGCCCTCATATTGAACAAATATGTTTTCCCACATTTCTTTAGAAGTTTTCAGATTGTTGGGAACTGAAGATTCTACCAAGTCTGGTTACTACTGCTAGTACAAGTATGGTTACTACTGCTAGTACCAATGCTGAGTATTACTACTGCTAGTAGAATTAATACTGTTAGTCAAAGTTAGTGCTGCTTGAACAAAGTTAGTACTGCTTAGCTAGTTAGTACTGCTAGTAGTTAGTACTGCTTACAGTTAATGCTGCTAGAAGAAGTTACTACTGCTGAGCATAATTAGTGCTGCTAAAGAGATCCGGGTGGAAAGTATGACAGCTGGATATTCTGAAGATATACTGAAGATATACATAGAAGATATACATGGAAGATATACTGCAGATTTGTTTATTCTTTGTAATTATCTTTTGATCAGTATATGTATAGAATGTATAGAATAGATAGAAATAACTTTTGATAATTATTTCTAGAGAGAAATCAACCTCAAGGCATAGATCCTAATTCTAGAGAAGTAGAATTCGTATTGGTGAGCCTGTTCATCAATATTGAGGTTGAGTGTGTAATCTTGTGATTTTAATCATTGAATACAAGTTTACAGTTTGTTAATCATATACTGTTTTGTTTACTGTTTTATTAAATATCAAAGTGTTATTCCGCAACTTCTTTGATATTAGTTTCTGAGAATTAATTCTTGTTAAGAATTCGATCCTGACAAGTGGTATCAGAGCTAGTATTCTAAGAAACATGCAATCATCATTCTTCCTTGAAATCAGAAATCATCAATGACTAAAGCTTCAGATTCTTCAAGCACAGAAATTCCCACTGAGGTAACATCTAATCTTTGCTCTAAATCCTGTATTGAAACTGTTAAAAGGTACAGGGATCACAACCAGAAAATGAGTAATGACCTGAAGAGATTAGAAAAGGACATAAAAGACTATGTTAGAATTGTTGAGAGGTTTGAAGAACAGATTAAGAGTTTTCAAGCCAATGAGCTTCAACATTCATATGATACAAACTACTGGAAGTGGGAGAAGAAGAATCTAGAACTTCAGCTGAAAAAGTCTAAAGAGGAGAATGAGAATATAAAGAGTGAGTTTGAGAAAGCAAAGCTGGATATTGAGAAATTTTCCAATGCTTCTAAAGCAATGGACTCTTTGCTCCAAACTCAAATCCATGACAAACTTAGAAGAGGAATAGGCTATAACACAACACCACCACCATACAACAACAATTACATTCCTCCTATATCAGACCTGCTAGAGACCAAGGAAAGGAAGGAATTGCCTGTTGGAGCCACTAAGGTAGACCCCTTAGACAAAGTGGTGGTTGAAACAGACTCTGAAAAAGAGAGCACTAGTGAAAAGAGTAAGGAGAACACTGTGAGTGGTGAGATTCCTCTAGAAAATAACATTATCACCAATGAGGGATGTGGAAAGGCTTGGATAAAGTCTAAGGACATAGAAAAGACAGAGGAAAAGTCTCAGAAGGTCCATTATAAGCAAACCACAGTTGTGAATCCTGTCCCTTGCAAACAGTGTTCTTGCAATAAATCTGAGCCCCAAAAACATGATAAACCAAGGGGAAATAAGAGAAACTGGAATAATCAGTGGGCACAAAAACAAGGGGTTGATTTGAGTAAAATCAATAGACCAAAACCTTGTTTTATCTGTGGCAAATTGAATCATCTTGCCAAACACTGTTATTTCAACCCTATCAACCAAAGAGTCACCTTTCAAAGACAACCACAAAACTCTTTTGGTTATAGGAATCAGAGAAGGGATCATATGGCTGAGAGCAGAGCACCTATAAGATCACATGCTCAGAACAAGTTTGCTAAACCAAAGAAAAATACTCCAAATAAGCCAAGGAGTAATTTAAAGACAAAGAAAGCAAACAACTTTGTTCAAGTTTGGGTTCCAATTGTAAAGAAACCTGTTAGTACTGCTATCCCAGATAGTACTGCTAACAGAAATAGTGCTGCTGCAACCAATACTACTGCTAACAAGGATAGTGCTTCTACTAGTATTAATGTTGCAAAGCCTATAATCTTGACAAAGTATTCCAGCCATGAGATTCCTAAACAACTCATTCAGACCAAACTGACAGATTATATTAATGAGAAAGGACAACCCAAGACCACTTTGGCTTGGGTTCCTTCCAAGACTAACTGATCTATTAAGTGTGCAGGGCAACCAACAGCTCAAGAGGAAGGGCATTTGGCATGAAGATAATGGTTGCTCTTGGCACATAACAAGTAACATGGACTGCCTTCAAAGCTTCAAAAGGTTTGATGGAGGACATGTTGCTCCTCGTATACTACTCCAGATGGAGGTAAGTTCAAAGGTAAGAAAAGTGTTTAAAGAATCATGGAAAATGGAGAGATGGAATAAAAGTGTGAGGTACACATGAAAAGTTATGAACAACACAAGCTTAAAAGGTGCAAGTGCAGTTAATGCTGCCAGTGCAGTGTTAATACTGCTAGTGGTTAATACTGCTAGTAGTTAATACTGCTAGTTCAGTTAATACTGCTAATAGTTAATACTGCTCTCAGTTAATACTGCTAGTGGTTAATACTGCTAGTAGTTAATACTGCTAGTTCAGTTAATGCTGCTAGCGGTTAATACTGCTCACAGTTAATACTGCTAGTTAGTTAATACTGCTCGCGGTTAATACTGCTCGCAGTTAATACTGCTAGTTAGTTAATACTGCTCACGGTTAATACTGCTCGCAGTTAATACTGCTAGTTAGTTAATACTGCTCTAGGTTAATACTACTTTTAATCCGAATACTATAAATACCCTTTGCCCGCCTAAACGTTCATAACGACTCTTTGCTTACTATTCTCTTGTGCTCTAAACCCTCTCTCTTTCAAGTATCAAGTTTTCAGGCAAGAACTTTCAACGATCAATGGCATCAATGGCATTCATTGACGAGCACAATGAAATCGCGATGCTCCAAAAGCCAAAGCAAGCTGCAGGATTTCATCAGATTGTGGATTTCCTGAAAGCTAGTCATATCGCCTATGCACTAACAGTGTCTTCCTCAATTTATATTGAGCATCAAAGGCAATTCTGGGCACATGCCACCATTGTTACTGAGGATGGTGTGCAAAAGATAAAGACGACAGTGTGTGGCAAGCCATTGACAGTTACTGAAGAGGTGATTCGCATCAGTCTACGTCTAGACGATGCCTCTGGTATAACTTCTATCTCTAATGATGAACTGTTTTCTACTCTTACAAGAATGGGGTATGGA
Organism: Arctium lappa; assembly: GCA_023525745.1. Taxonomy (NCBI): domain Eukaryota; kingdom Viridiplantae; phylum Streptophyta; class Magnoliopsida; order Asterales; family Asteraceae; genus Arctium; species Arctium lappa. The sequence continues at coordinate 66,946,954 of CM042051.1, forward strand.
GGCACATTGGGTGTTTTCAAATTCTCAAAAGCAAAGTTTTCACCCCAATGGCGGTTTTTTGTTCATACCCTGATGCATTGCATCTCCAAAAAGACTACTGGATGGAGTGAGTTCAGCAGTCCAATTGCCTATGCTTTGGTCTGCTTGGCTACAGCCAGAAAGTATAATTTCTCAAAAATGATATTCAATGATCTTGTCTCAAACATGGGAAACAAAAAGAGTTTCTTTATGTATCCCAGGTTTGTCCAAGAAGTTATTACCCATGAATTGTCGGATATACCTCAACCTGTTGGGGTATATGTACCTAAACCCCCCAAAGGCAAGGTTTTCTCAAATATGAGAAGATCTGCTGGGGACTCGGAAGGAGTTGACACCCCATTGTTCTCTACAATGATGGTGGTGTCCCAAACCACTGAAGGTATGGCAGCAGGGTCAAGGCCCCCATTAGACCATCCCACTGCTAGCCAAGCCCAACCTTCCCACTCAAAAACAATTCCCCAGTCCCTTCTTGCAAAACCATCCTCTTCAATTACCCAAACTTACAAGAGAAAACAGGTAAAGAAGGCTCCTTCCCTTCTTGTACCAGAATCCCTCAAGCCTTTAAGCCCTCTAAAGGAGAATTCTCCATTAGAGAATATCCATAAGGAACCCACAGGGGTGTCTCCCAGCCCCAAGGAGGTGCTCTCTGAGGAGGAGGAAGAGTATATGGGTGGTGAGGCTGCCACTACTCCTGCTAGCACAGAGGAGGATAGTGGTAACATCAATAAGACCTCCCCCATGGCAACTTCAAATGAGCAATCATCTGAAGGTCCCTGGTGCCAAGAAACCAAGGGGGTGGATAGTGCTTCTGCCAGGCAGAAGACTTCCACTTCAAAAAGATCCAATGATCCTTCAATAGGGGGTAACACTCCTGGAGAAGGTGAGGACAGATATAACTATGAGGAATTGATGGAAACCATGGGAAACATCAACCAGGATGTTATTAAGCAAGGAAAAGAAGTAGAGGAGCTGAAGCTGGTCATCCTATCTCAACAAGTGCAGATTACCAAGCTCAAGAAGTTGGTAATGAAACTAGTACAGAAACAGAAGAAGAAACAGTTTGTGCTAAGGAGAAGGAAATTTGAGAAGGATGCTCCCAAAAAGGGGGAGATCAACATGGAAGAAGCAATAAGAGAGGGGGAGCTTGATAAAGAGAAAGTTGATGTTGAGGGGGAGAAGGAAGCAGAAACAGAAAGAGTCTCAGTTCAACTAGAAGCAGAAACTGATAATGCTGCTGAAACCTCACAAGCAGCAGTAACAGAGCTATCACCAACAGAAATTGAAGTAGCTGAGATGTTGATCAAAGCAAAGAATGACACTCCCAAAGCAAAGGGAGTGATCATAAATGAAGGGGGAGCAAAGAAAAGAGAAAAGAAAGAAATGGATGCAGAAGCAAAGAATAAGGGAAAAGCAAAAATGGTGGAATCTGATCAACCAGTCAAGAAGCAAAGGTTGGTTGAATCAGATGAAGCCTTAGCAAGGAAAATGCAGGAGGAGATGGAAAAAGAAGAAAGAGCTCAGGTGGAGAAGGACAGGGAGATGGCAAAGGCTTTAGCTGCTGAGTTAAATAAAGCCTATCAAAAAGGGCTTGAAACTGAAAAAGCTAAACAAAGGGCCATAAGTCTGAGAAAGGCTATGATAGCTAAATCAAGTGCAAAGAAAAGAAGACCTTCACAAACTTACCTTGCCACTCAGGAAAGAAACAAAATGATAACTTTCTTGAGGAGTGCAATTGGGGTAAAGAAAGAAATGTTTGTGAAGATGAATTTTGATCAAATCAGGGACCTCTATGAGAAAGAAATGGGGAAGCTGAAGAGCAATGAAAAGGATAGAGTGGAATTTGAAAAGAAGGCCAAGGAGAGTAATGATATTGATATGAATCAACCATTCCCTGAAAGTGAAGAGGGAACTCCTATCAAAGAAATGGCAGAGAAAAAGGAAGAAAAGAATAAGGAAGAGACTCTAGTGCAGGTTCAAAAGATTTTGAAGAGAACCAAAATGATGGCTAAAAGAAAGAAAAACAAGAAGCCTAGAGTAGTAGAAGACCAAAAGGTTGCTGAAGAAGAAGTGGCACCTGAATCATCTAATCAGCAAGAGTCATCAACCAAAGATGATGTAAGTTTGTATATGGTAGTGATGGACAAAGTGCCTGAACCAATTTCTGCAGAACCTGTAGGAGTTAAGCCTCCTGAAGTCATTCACTGGGATACATTAACAGTGGATGGAAAGGAATATATCAGACTGAAGAGAAAAGATGAGAAATATGAAGTGTACATCACTTGGAGTAAGATTGTCAGAACATGCTCAAGGTCTGATATTGAAGAAATGTTTGCAATAGGGATGAAGTCATATGCAGATGAACTGAAAGCTCCAGAGATTTCAATCAAAAAGCTGGTAATGGAGTATCTGTGTATGATGTTAAAACCTGATGAAGTAGAGGAGGTAATCAGAAATGTGTTTCAAACAGTGAATAATTGGACTCTATATGAAACTAGTGGAGTATATGCAGTGACTTTGGATTTAAATCACACTGAGTACTTCCTAGTGGATAGAGTGTACAATCATAGTAGATTAAAGCTTCATGCCATGCTGAAGAAAAAGCTAGGGTGTATTCCAGAGTCACAGATGGCTAAATACCTGATCCAAAGAACCATCAATCAGAGTTTGGGATTGGATGCAAATACTGGAATATAGGCCACTTTGAAGTTTTGGGAGCATCTTGGAGAGCTTATAAAGAAGTATCTGAAGAACTTGACTTCTCTTCTAAAAGTCAAGTTAGGGGGAGATTGTTGGGAACTGAAGATTCTACCAAGTCTGGTTACTACTGCTAGTACAAGTCTGGTTACTACTGCTAGTACAAATGCTGAGTATTACTACTGCTAGTAGAATTAATACTACTAGTCAAAGTTAGTGCTGCTTGAACAAAGTTAGTACTGCTTAGCTAGTTAGTACTGCTAGTAGTTAGTACTGCTTACAGTTAATGCTGCTAGAAGAAGTTACTACTGCTGAGCATAATTAGTGCTGCTAAAGAGATCCGGGTGGAAAGTATGACAGCTGGATATTCTGAAGATATACTGAAGATATACATAGAAGATATACATGGAAGATATACTGCAGATTTGTTTATTCTTTGTAATTATCTTTTGATCAGTATATGTATAGAATGTATAGAATAGATAGAAATAACTTTTGATAATTATTTCTAGAGAGAAATCAACCTCAAGGCATAGATCCTAATTCTAGAGAAGTAGAATTCGTATTGGTGAGCATGTTCATCAATATTGAGGTTGAGTGTGTAATCTTGTGATTTTAATCATTGAATACAAGTTTACAGTTTGTTAATCATATACTGTTTTGTTTACTGTTTTATTAAATATCAAAGTGTTATTCCGCAACTTCTTTGATATTAGTTTCTGAGAATTAATTCTTGTTAAGAATTCGATCCTGACACAGATGCATGATGGAATGGAAAACTTCATCAGGCAGAGCCATTGAAATAATGGTCTTTGCTCTTGCATCTATTCCTACCTTCTTTTTATCTTCATCACTCCACTGTCTTATTTCCTTAATGACATATCGTTCAGGGACAGCTTTTGTGGTGGCAGTAGCGGGAACTGCTGCTATAATTCTAACAGGTTCATAGGGTCCATTTTCTATATATTCAGGTATAGTAGGATCCGCACCTTCAAGAAATAGCATCATTCGATTTTTCCATAGAGAAAAGTTATCTCTGCTAAATCGAGGAGGTTTAGAAAGTGAACCATTATCATAGTAGTTTGTGTTTGTGTTTAGTGCCATTTTAGAATAGCAAGGAAGAGTATACAGCAAGATCTTGTTTATTAGTTTAAACAAACTGCTCTGATACCACTTGTTGGTCCCGAAGGTGCTTAACAAGTTTGTAGAAGGGAGGGGGGGTTGAATACAAACACAAAAATTTAAAGTTTAATAAATTGTTTATTGATAAATCAAACACAATTTACAAGTTTGTTGTGGAATAAAATTAAGACAAACTCAATCTAAACAAACTTAAGAAACACTAAGATGGTTGCACAAGAAATTCAGAGAATGGGAGATTTAGAGATATAGAAAACAAGGGTTTCTATATGAGGTTCAAGGATTAGCACCCTTCAGATGAAGAGGAAAACTTTCTATTTATACCCTATGCATTAAATGCATGGCAGGGCACTTTACACGTGGCGTTCACTGATTTGCTTTGGAAGTCTGACTTTTTGGGAGACATGCTTTCGGCCGGACAATGAACAGTGTAGTTGACAGAGGTGTTGTACGTATGGTGGTAGAGACATGTCCGTTCTGACACATAGTACTAGTTTGTGCAAGGAGAGACAATAGGAAACTTGAGACATAAGCTAAGTGATCATTCGATTGCTGAGTATCTCTTCTTTCAAAGATAAAGAGGTTCAGCTATCGCTGAAGCTTTTCCTCATGTTCCTTCGCGTATATGTAGAGTTGTCTGCTTCACTGATATCCGCCTCAGGTCACTAGTAGACTTCTCTTTGTTCAGCAGCTTCGTCTTCGATTCTATGAACATATGTTGACGCGAGACTTGTCTTCAGGGATTACGTTAGCTGTTTACTTCAGAGATTATCAGTGATAACTGAACAGACTCAGTCTGATCACTGATAGTGAAACACTGATACATAGAAATGCTTATAAGAAAGACTATCAGCGATAACTGAACAGACTCAGTCTGATTGCTGATGGTGAAACACTAATACATATTAAAACGTAATTTTTACTAAGTATAGAAGAGGGTCGTTATCAAATCACTGAGAGAGTTTGGATCAACAAAGACTCAGGGTTCGACCTAACTGCCTATTCAGATAGTGATTTTGCAGGTTGCAAACTGGATAGAAAAAGCACCAAAAGAGGTTGTCAGCTCCTTGGTGGAAAGTTGGTAAGTTGGACAAGTAAAAAGCAAAACTCAGTGTCCACTTCTACCGCTGAAGCTGAGTACGTAGGTGCTGATAGTTGTTGCTCTCAGGCCTTATGGATGAGAAATCAACTATTAGACTATGACCTTCAGCTATAAAAGATCCCCATCTATTGCAACAACACTAGTGCCATCGCTATAGCAAAAAATCCAGTGCTACACTCAAAGACCAAACACATCGAAATCAAATATCACTTTATTAGGATTAAGTGATGAATGGAGATATAGAACTTCATTTTATCCCTACTGACTATCTGCTAGCTAATCTCTTTACCAAACCCCTTGATGATACAAGGTTAAACTTTCTCATCAGCGAGCTTGAAATGCTGAACCTTGAAGACTAACTTTTCAGCGATCATGCATTATGTCAGTAATACAATTCTTTCCTATTCATCCCTTCATCTCTGACTAAAATTTCTCTGATATTCAGGTATGTTTCTTAACCTTTCATCACTGAATTTTTTATTCAGCGAGTCGTTCTTTTTAAAATTCTCAAAACTTAATCACTCACTTTCTTCAAGTGATTAAAAGCTTTTTGAAAATAAAATTTATCTCTGATTTCTTCAAGTGATTAAAAGCTTTGATAAAAGAAAAATCTTCCCCTGACGCTCTATTCAGTGATATCTTCAAATCCAAAAGTCAAATCACTATTTTCTTAAAAAGTGAATTTTTTGTATTTTTTTTGAAAAACGTTTCATTTTGTGATGTCATTCTTTTCGGATAACCGTTGGCACAATTTTTCTGACAACTTCGCTCGTTCTTATTCTTACCCAATCCCATGCGAGTGACATGTCTCTGTCATGATGATAATTCTCTCTCTATCATCATTCTTTTTCTCTCTCCTCCTACCTATAAATACGTCTCTTTGTCTCTCATTCGAACTTTACGCGCTCAAAATACTCTTAAACCAAGAATTCTCTCTCAAGGCAAGAAAATCACCAAGAAAAACACCGAGAACACCAAGAACACACACTCCTATTTCTTTGTGATTCTCAGGTTATGTCTTCATTTACCTCTTATTTTCTTTTTCTACAAAACATTATTTGATCTTATAAATCCTTTTGTAAGTTCCAATAACTTGTTTTCCCATAAAATCATCTCCTTCATGAATTTTTTTTTCAAAACCCTAAAAACAATGTTTTTGGAAGAATCTGTGGACTAAACTTCATCTTTTCCAGTTTTTGTTTTTCCACACTCAGTTTCATACTTTTTCCATAGAAAATACGGTATATTTCCATATATATACTTACATTTTCATGTAGCTTTTGCTTCCTAAAAACACAGAATATCATTTCTTTCTCAAAATAGAAATGAGTAATCTAACTCTTTGTCTCCTTTGTCTCTTCATCTTCTTCGAATATTTTAGAAATGGCTTCTCAAGCTTCTACTCTCTTCAAGGCCTCAAACGTCAACTTTGACATTGAGCAGATCTCCTTCAAATTGAACAACCATCAAGGGATGCTCTCGTTCCCTAAAAAGAAACCCTCAGTGCATCTCCTCCCTGCTGCTCAATTTCTAAGGACATGCCCTGTCAGCTATGCACTAACTATGTATCCTCCTGGATGTCAATCATTGCTCAAGCAATTCTGGTTCACTGCTAAAGTCACAACCAAAACTTTGGCAGATGGACGGGAAGTACAAATGATCTCCTTCCAAACTGAACATGGCAAAGAAAGCTTTGGCCCAGCCGACTGAGGACTGCTCTCCAACTGCCAACTACTGCTACCTATGCACCCACTTCTACTGACGAATAGCTTATCCAGTTCCTTGATGCCATGAAATATGACTTGATACTGGATAAGGGCACACCCAAGAAATCACTAACGAAAGTCTTGAGAGCATGTATGCCTACACAACTTGGCTACATCTTTGCTCACTTTATTCAGAGCATGGGTGGGAAAGTAGGTAGCATGGATCAAGTAAGACGCATGGATCTAGACATGGGATTCTCTGTACTCACTGGGCGAAAAATTGATTATGCGAAGATTATCATTGAAGACTTGGTATCCAAAATCAATGTTACAAAAAGGGAATCAATAGTTCCCTATGTACGATTCATCAACACCGTTCTTCAAAGTCTGCTTGGTGATCTCTACCCCAAAGAAGGTGATCTCTACCTTGCCAAGCTTGTTGTATGTCTCCTCGACCGAGAGCCTCATGTCGACGAGGTAAGTTTCTCAACTGTCATCCAAACCCTCTCTTCTTCTCCTTCGATAGCTACGATTGGGAGTCAACCATCCCAATCTAACCCGGCTGTCCCTATCCTTTCTAAGAAAAGACCCTCCACAGCCCCTCTTGGTTCTTCCAAGAAGACACCAAAGGAAAAAACGCCAATGTCAATGATGGTTCAATCATCACTTGACTTGTCTGTTGATCGCTCCACAACAATTACTGACGCCACCAAAACCACTTCAGCGACGTCCAATTTCGCTGAAGCACTGCTAGTCACTAACCTAATGACCTCAGTGAATCAAATCACTGCGGGTTTAGATTTGAGCAACGCCAGTGCTCCTCCTTCACAACTCACGTCCATCTTCTCAAAAGTTGTTTCTCCACTTCCTTCATTGGTTTTCACCGCACCACCTACTTCAGCTCCTGTCCTTGCTAATGTACATGGTGAAGAACTACAACAATTGTTATCTCACAACATCAGTTCTGGACCTGAGGGAACTCCTCACGAGTCTTCTCAGCAACAACCCATCATGAAACTTTTCGATCATGACATGTCTTTTTTACTTTGGGGGAAATCATTTGGATTCCTCCACTAAACCCTTAGGTACTCAAACATCCCTACCCATTTCTTTTTCGGTTACTCATCCCGAGCACTTTATTGCTCACTTCAATTACTCTATTTATATAGTGGGATATTCAAATAAGAATGCTAAATATATTGGGAATGTAAAAAAAGAAGATTCATATTAGTATAAATTTAATGAAGTAAGGAATTACTACCTTACATATTTACTCGAACAATTTGTTGTAAAGTTATCAAATAAAGACATGTCATACAATGCAATTTGGTGCAACCTATGCATCATTTACATTTTAATGATATACAAGAGGTATTAATATATTTGATTGGAATTTTGAATAGAATATTATGAACATTAAATGGAATTTAAATTGTAAAAGATTAATAAATAGAATGTGGAACAACAGTTAAGAAAAGCTTATAAGCTAGATTTACTGTAGATAGCTCAAAAAAAAATATTTTTTGAAAAACATGATTTTAATTAAATCAGTTTGATAGATAGTCTAATGCTTTGTATATCTTGGAACTTATATTAAAAAAACAAAGATAATTTGATTGCATAAACCCTATATTAAATCATCGTACAATCATTAATAACAAAAATAGTTTAGCACATTAAAAGTTGAGAGCTTTGAACCAAACACTATCCATGTCCATATAGCTCTTTATTGGTGCAACCTAAAGAAACTAATATAATGCTATAGATCGATCAGAAAAAAAAGGCCACCACCCATGCATCTTCTTCTCCACTTACTCGAAACTGTATGGTATTTGTCACAAATAGAATTGGGATGATCATCGACTCAAACACACGATTAATTGATGGTCTCATCATACTCGACAATATACTTTATTTTTCACATACTCGTTGGAGTAGCAATCTTAAATTGTTTGATCCTATAAGTGTGCACCTTCCAAATCCTCAATCACACTTGAAAGTAATCTTCTATGTCACACATGAAAACCATGTAATATATTAAGAGCTACTATAAAAAAACAAATGTAATGTTTCTATTAGTTCTAATATATTGATGTTGAACATCCATTAGTAATTATGTAACAACCCAACATAACATGACAAAAATATAAATTTAAACTCCCAAAAGTGGGTTCCAATACAATCATATGACACGATAAAGCCAACAACGTTTAAAGAATTTAGCATTCTATTACAACCGAAAAACTCTAAGTTTGCAACTAAACCGCACTAAGGCATCATACTCCATTTCTCTAACCCTCAACAATTCTCCTTTCTCTTAGACGAACAACCGACAATGTTCTTACCTGAAAATGGTTTTTAGGGAAAAAAAATTCGAAAGCAAGGGTTAGACTGGGAGGGTCTAGTGAATTCCCAACAACGACCAAAAACAAATAATCAATTTAATAAATTATTTAATAAACGCAACCTCAAAACATTTACCCTTCGTAAGATAACGAACCGTCCATCTCCGAGGCCCCCAGTAGATCCCCAATCGGCCCCCAAGTCGATGTCGTTCCCGCGTGTAAAGAAACAAATTCAATACACATGGTTCAACCATCCCCGATGGTTTAAGGTAAGCCATGGTGCCCAAATTTTATATGATAATAATCCAATTCGCAATTTATAATGCACATAAAATAATTGCATGCATAATCTCAATAATTAACTTAGTATCTCATTGTTCGAAATCATTCAACGTAAGTGATAATCATTTGAAACATTAAAGAGTAAATCATTTCTAGTTTAAAGAGATTTTAGAGTAAGGGAACTCACCTGCTTAATTAAACCTTGGCACATAATGAGTTAAACAAATCACGTGGGTCAATTTCCTACAATGGTTGAAATGACGATTGTTAAACTCTACTGATAGGTCCCGAGCAACCCTTAGACAAATCTATTCCAAAACCCGCGAATTGATGGAATTGCCGAAACCTTTGGCTCACGACAAAAAGGTTCAAGTCCCCAACGTCCTAAACAACTTACCACTAACTATGGTTCACGGTCGACTGACTAAGCCCACTAGCTAAGGTAGGCCATTCAAGGTTGCTCAAGGGTTGAGGCTCGGGTCTTAAAGCTAAGGTCCGCTTCATGCAGGGTCGAAGCTCGCCTCCTGCAGGGCCGACACCCGCCTCCTGCAGGGCCGACACCTGCCTCCTTCAGGGCCGAAGCCGGATTCGTGTAGGGCCGAAGACGGCGTAGTGCAGGGCCAAAACCCGCGTCGTGCAGGGCCGAACCCCGCGTCCTAGGCACCCGACTCATGCGGGTTCCCCACACCCGGCTCAAGCGGATGAGCACCCCACCCGGGTCCTAGGTTTTTCGACGGTGGCGATTTGCGATCGAGATATAGATCCGACCCCAAGGGATGCCGAATCCCAATCTCATTCGACGGGGTTTTTCCCCTTTTCCAATGTTAATACTAATCGAATGGGGCTCAAGACACACAGACAAGAACATATTTCCATTTAGGGCCATATTTGAGTGATGACTCTCCAGGTGAAATCAAACCCCCCAAAAGCTCTATACGATTACAGAAAAAAAACGATTTACCCAAACAAAATAGAGAGAAGTAATATTTTCTACAAAAACCAAATCCTTGATTTTCATTCAAACACTACTCACAATCCTCAAATTGATTTTATAAACCCAACTGTTTCAATGTTCAGCTCAACAAGGGATCTCTAAAGAATTCATAAATGTTATAAATCCAAACAAGGATTAGATAGCTTACCTCTTGAAGATGGATTCCCACATTGATTACTTAAGAACTCCAAGAACCAATCTTTAATGCTTCACAATCCCAAGGTAAGATTTCCTCACCCTCTCTAATCTGGGCGTCGCACACCCAAACACGATTTCAAGTCTGAGAAATGACAATCAGATTAGGGTTTTAGGTCCTTAATGCCTACAATTTACAAAATGGTCCCCAAACTTTTTTATTTCATCCTTTTCAACTCCACTTAATTTATTTAAACGTTACTTCGAGATAACGATCGTTACAAATTAGATGTTAACTATCATCTCTATTGATTGGTCTCGTGAGAGTGTATGAAGTTATGAAGGAAAATCGGCAAAGAAGTTGGGATCTTTTGTACATATTCATTTAGAACAATAGAATACAACTAATTTGCAACAAAATCAAAGTACATCTCGCCCAATACTCCACTTCTACCTGTACCGAAAGTCTGTCACTTGTACTTCTATCAATGGTTGAAATAATTTGATGCCTTGTTTCCTAACAAAGCATTAAAATTAAAACTTAAATGTAAGATAAGTGATTAAAAAAAAGAACCTTAAACATAAGAGAAACGATACAACAAACATCTAGAAATATGTTTTGGTCCAAAAAATTTAGAACTTTTTAAGGAGATGTTTGTAGGTATGTTATCTTCTCATTTGTAAACTGAAACTTATGCACAAGGATAGCATGAACATGAATATCAACTTTTTTTACTTTAGTTTACAATGTGAATATAATCTTGAACTTTGAGTCAATGACTTTGAAGACTCGAGAATGCTCAACAACCTTGAAATCAGAAACAAATGATTAAACTTATCGACCAAGTTTTTTCTCACTATTTTTGTCATAAAAGACCTCTACATAACAAAACAAATAAATAGTAATTTGTATATGCAAAAAGATAAAGTAACGCACATTTCCAACTACTAAAACCATGTCCAAACTAATCAATTCCCCATTTCTTTTTCTTGACAACCTGACAGTCATCATCCAAGGCCATATTTTTAGTCCAACAAACTCCATATTTAAGAAGATATGTAAACATAAACTTATTGTGTACATAAAGTAGTATGAAGAAATAACAAATAAGTCATAACTAATAATCATGTCCATAAATAATTTCAACATATATTAATTTATCATTAATACAAATTTATAAGTTAGAAATGAATGATATTGATGGTTAATTAATGTTATTTACCATCTCTAACTAAAATGGAATTAAAAATAATCTAAAAGTTTTAATTAACAATATGAATGTTACAAATTCATATTATTAAACAAATGGACAACATCCGTTGAGCAATAACAAATTATTGAGGTATAATCAATTATATAAATAATATACAAAAACAATTAATTTAAAACTATTCATTTGTAAAATGACTGGACCTTAAGATTTTGACATTGTCGATAAAAAGTTGTTGTCTATGGGCTCGCGTCAATAACATTCGTTTCTTCTTTAATATATATAATAATATTTATTATGTGGATATACTGTTTTGCGTCAAATAGAGGTTTTTGGTTTGTTATCAACTACGAAAGAAATTCCGTCTTTTTAGGTGTAGGTGTAAAAAGTATACCCAACATGTATTCTTACTCATTTGAGCCTCTTAAGTTTGGAAGTTAATAAAGAAGAAAAGAAGTAATCCTTCATAAACTTACCTTTTTCCTTTTGGATTTCAATATGACTATTGCGTAGAAGTTGATAGACCAAGCACAAAAAGCAAACCATCCTAGTCCACTCTATAAAACCTCCATCTCCATCACCATCAACTAAAATAACACATAAGAAGTTCAATTTCAATCAACCCTAAAGTTTTTACTAAAAGAAGAAGAAGAAGCTCAACGACCAATCATCCATAAACTTACCTTATCCTTTTGAAATTCAATATGACTTGTGAGTAGAAGTTGATAGACCATGAACAAAAAGTAATCCATCCCAATTAACTTGTTAAAAGCTCCTTCTTCTTGAATTACATGACCATATCGCGTGAAAAACACACAAAAAATTAGATAAATAGATGATAAATTCTTGAAAAACACACAATGATAGGGAGAGTTGGGAGTGATTTGAAGCTAAAAATCAGAAAAACCTTAACCCCGGTTTTGCATCTACCCTTAATCGTTTTTCCCAGCCGTGAACCCTCCATTTGTCTGTACACTCGATCTGTTTTCCCAATCGTGAACCTCAAAAACCAAATCTAAAATAGTGATAAAAAGTCATAAAGAGAGAACCTAAAAAGAATTTAGGAGGAAATAAATCGAGAAATAAAGAGATGGATAGATGAAGAGGTGGAGAAAGTAAAGAAATTTGCTTTAAACCTACAAGGGTAATTGAAAAGTGTTGAGCCTAAATGTTATATTCAAGATTAAAGGCTTTAAAGTGTAATTGTTTGTATTAGTTGAGTTGTAAAAGTCAAGGTGTTGACTTTCCTTTATTAGCTTTGAGTTGTAAGTCAACTATGTTGAATAGGTATAAATACCTTTGTTACTTGTAATCTTGTGTGTAGAGAGAGTAACTACGATTTAGTGCTTATCATTTGTGAGAGAAATAGACTTGTGGTTCTAGAGAGAGAGTCATAGAGCTTAGAGAGAGAAAGCATTGTAAATCATTCAAATCAAAGACAATGACTTTGTGATTAAAGATCTGTGATTAATTTGATTGAGATTGATAACTGGAACAACAATTGGTATAAGAGCAAACAAAGATTTCAGAAAAATGGTAAAAATTTGAAGAAATTGGAGAACTCGCAAGTCGACTGTGCTGAATTCGAATTTATGAGATTTTGACGTAATTTGGATTGAATTTCAGTTGTATTGCATTCGTATTATGTTGTGAATCATTTCTTGTTCAGATCACAGAGCATAATTCGCATTAGTTGGAATTAATTTTGAATTTTTGTAAAGTTCTTGTTCGAAGTTGGAACATACTGTGTTCAGATTGAAATCTGCGATCTAGTTGTTTTTTTTATCGAAGTTGTTAACTACAAAAGTGTTCAAAATAGCATCATGAGTAAATCCTCAAAATTTGGTACTAATTGATCAAGAATTGAAGGAATTATGGCAAATTATTGAGTTTGGAGTTCGGTTCCCACAAGATCTGAAGAACTCGCAAGTTCATCAAGAACTCGCAAGCTTCATCTTGAACATTTGGAAGTTTGTGAAAATGGCTAAGTGAAGAACTCGTAAGAAGTTGTGTGCGAGAAGTACAGAACTCGCAGAGTGTTGCCTATGAGAAGTGAAGAACTCGCAAGGCTCTTAATTTGAATTTTGAATATTGGTGAAATTTCTAAGGACAAAACTCGCAACCTTCTTTGTACGAGAAGTAAAGTTGACGCAAGTACTTTCATACGACAAGTTACAATTCACTTTGGTTGTCACAAGCAGTTCTTTACGAGAAGTAAGAACTCGTATGTTGTGTGATACGATAAGTAAGGAACTCATAAGATGTTGTTCACAACAAGCTACAACTCGCAAGCTCTTGTCTGCAACAAGTTAAGAATTCGTAAGCCTTGGTCTACGATAAGTAGGAACTCACAAGTCGTGGTCTACGAGAAGTTGTTTGTGACAAGTGAAGGTTTATGTGTTTGCGACAAGTGCTCAACTCACAAGCATACGACAAGTTCATTCCTTCAGTCTGGGACTTCCATACTTAGAATTTTTTTGAGAAAATTTTGAGTTGACCAAGTTTGACTTTTTACCAGTCAAAGTTTTCTGATTTCTTTGCTAACGATCATATCAAGTTCATCCTTTTTCAAATATAAAGATGTCTAAAGACTTGTTGAGCATGGGTTCTCAGTCAAAGCCTCCAGTCCTATCCATTGGAGAGTATCCTTAATGCAAAAAGAGAATGACTCAATTCTTGAATAACAAGGACAAAGATTTGATGATATCTATTATGAATGGTCCTGTAAATCCTCCGATTAGAGTACCTGGTCAGCCAGCTACAACTACCTCTCCTGAGATACCTGACAGATTTATCCCTAAACCCTATGAATACTTCAGTGAAGTTGAAAGAGCACAAGCTAAGATTGATGATCAAGCATGGATCTTACTGACCATGGCCATCCCGAATGATTTATACAACAGGGTGGACAGTAGGGAAATTTCTAAGGCAATGTGGGATGAATTGGAGAGACAGCTCCAGGGTACTAAATGGTCAATAAAGGCTAAGCTGAATCAGAGTATAAATGTGTATGAAGGATTCAAAGCTAAAGAAGGTGAATCTTTGACAGATACAATAGGTTTAATGTAATTCTGAATGATTTGAGAAGAAACGGGTTGAACAAACTAGTGTCAGATATTGATTACAAGATTGTCAAGTGTCGGTCCACAATAATACTAATATCAAGTTCTTAGAAACAACAACACAATAACGATTACCAACCTGTATTGATATAACAACGGTTACAAGGTTGATCGATTAAGCTTGGATTGTGTTCTCTATGTTTTTCTCTCAAATACACTTTTAAGTGTGTGTTTGTGTTTGTGTGTGATCTGATCTGTTCTACGATAGAGAGATTGAGAGATATCTAATCTAAAGTGTGTCTTACACACTTCCTACAACTTGCAACAACAAGTTTCATTAATAAACTAATATAACTAGATAATATCTAACAAGTAGATATTATACCTAACTAATAGCTTAACTAAATAACTAACTAAGTTAAATACTAGAAACTAACTATTACAATACTATAACTTAGATATTTAAATCTAAGTAAACTAAAACAATTACATTGACATTTATTACAAACGACATAGACTTTAATATTGAGAGTCGACGTTTCGTCTTTAGCTTCAGATTGCGATCTTCAGATTGGATGATCTTGAATCCAATGAGACTGTGTCTTAACAATCTCCCCCTTTGGATCAAGATCATTATGAAAATGATTTTAGCAATTCAGTCTTCTTGTTCAGCTCAGAAGATGCAATCTCTTTCTCTAGCTCTTGAATCAGCATGTCTTTTTCTAACAATCTCCTCCTTTTGAAGAGTGGACGTGATTCTTGAAACATGTGATCTTTTCCATTTCTTGTGTAGTCATTCTCCCCCTTTTTGATGTTAAGTGCAACGACTTCATCAAAATTTGTGGTAAGAAATGTCAATCTTGTCATCAAAATTTGTGGTAAGAAATGTCAATCTTGCGGTTAGAGCCCCTGATTCGTCAATTCATATGATATTCATCCAGATCTTTGCAAATCCAGACAAATTAGTCGTGTAACACCTGAATCAACTAACGAATCAGTTAGCATGCCTGTCAGTAACACTAAGTCACTATGTGTAACGAATACACATTGGAAAGGAGTTGTTTTGATGTTGACTCTCCCGGGGCTTCCATTTAATCATCGAAACACCACAAAGGTAATTTCTATAAATGTTATGACAAAGAAACTAATTCCTTGTGTGTTCGTGCTTGCGTTAGAAAGAATTAAGCACTTGATGATTGCTTATTAGGCTCAAAATTGTGTAAACCACTGAGACAACAGTAAGTTAAACACAGACTCAATGTGCATGATTGAAGTGTGAAGGTGGGGAAGACTTCCTTCTTTTCAATATCTAGATTTTCCAAATGAAAATCAGATAGCATATGTGCTGCATCCCCTTTGAAAATGTGAAACACTTTCTTGTTGAGATGAAAATGAGTAGATAGTGAGGTTTGATCATGAGTTGGCATGGTTAGTTGTCTGTTTCAATAATGATCACCAAAGAATTGTGAAACACTAGTTGTGATATTCTTTTAACTCTGTTCTCACACGCTCTTTCTTTTTAACATTTATCTTTCTCTAATCACACTCATTTCTTTTCGCTTTGCACACTCAATCACTAAGGATTAACTTCTTAAATTACTGGTTAAGGTAATTCCATAGAAGTTGTGTTAATTCCTAGCACAATGATTCTTGTTTTCCTATGATGCATGTGATGCTCAGATTGGTTTAACTATTTCAGTTAAAGCACAATTTAGATAATGAAAACATTTAAAATACACTCCCAAAATATAAAATCTGAAGAAAAATCAGGAAGCGGTTTAAACATTAAAAACAATGTTTTCCAATGATTGAAAGTTGTCCTTCTTTCAACCATATATGAGATGAAGATATAGAATTATACCTTTTACGTACGATCTTTCATCTCATAAAGCTAAGCTTTAAGTCATAAACATATGAACGTGTAAGCTTCTCTCAAAAAATTCTGCAAAAGTCTTATGTCAAGTCAAAGTAAAAATTATTCACTTAAATTGAAAGGACAAAAAGCAGTAAAACTTTTAAAGTATGAGTTCTGATCAGAAATAATCAGAAGTCATCACCTTTTACTCCCCCTGAAATTATGCAATTTAAACTTATCATTGAAAAAGATATGCATTTAAAATTTCAGAAAAGTATGTGCTCCCCTTTGATGGTTGATTTCCTCATTGGAGTATCGGAGTACAATTTCATTCAGCACAGGAGTAAGGTCTTTTGATCATTGAAGTACGAGTCTTGATCTGTACATAATCAGAAGTCGTATTCTCTTTAAGCTTTGTGTGCCTGCAACACAGATTTAGCCTTAGGTACCCATTGGAATTTGGGTCCTTCTGTGTTAGAACAAGATTTTGATACCCATTTCAAATTGGGTCCTCTTTTCTTTTGAAAGCATTTGAAGAATTAGTATGAGATGAATGCACATGATAATTGCCAAACCAATCTCCAGAATCTTGACAAGGAATAGAAACATGTTTATCATAAATAGAAGACTTTCTAGCAGATAAAGATAACTGAAATAATTGCTTCATTGTATATTGTTTACGGGAAACAACAAGTTTTGAGTTTAAAAGAGCAACATCAGCAATTAAGACATCTTTACTAAGCGAAGTCTTGCTACAATTAACACTACTAAACGATAAAACGGTCTTGTCAAGCTTCCGTTTTGGTTGCCATTGAGAATTAACTTCTGGCCTTTTCTTGCTCAGATCTGAAACATGTGAAACTGGTGAGTTAGACTTCTGAGCAACAAGCGATTGCTTCTCCTTAGAATGACCAGTAGTGTTCGGTTTCTGTGAATGCTGAGATATATTATTACCTTTAGCATTTTTAGCATTCACAGAGACTGAGTTATCAACTTTCGTTGATTTTGCACTGTTCACAGGCTTACTGGTTTTTCTTGAAGATTTCTTAACAAAGGATGAATGGTTAGGAAGTTTTGTATTAAAGTCAATTTGTTCAAAACAACCATCGAAACTACCGTTAGAGTTAAGAAAATTAAGCTATTTATTTGATGAACCAAACGTATCCTCAGAGTTAGAAGCTTTTGAAATAACAGAATTTGAAAACACAGTTGAAAAAATATTTTGCTCAATATTTATCAAAAGTCTTTCATCTGATAAAGAATTCTCGAGTTCAGAAATTTTACTTTCTAAAACGATAGGAGGGACATATAGTTTACCTTTAATAGGCTTCGCCTCCATTTCCTTTTCAGAATAACATGGAAAGAAATCACTTGAAAGAGTTTTCTTCTTTTGATATATTGAATTTTCATCATAACTATTATTCAGTTTCGCATAACAAAATGGAAGATGAACTTTAGCTGATTTCAACCGTTTTTCCGTTTCATTGGCTTCATCCTTTTCCGATAGTTTAGTCCAAAAAGTTTTAAACTCAGGGATTCTGCGAGCTAATAGCATATTAAGATGATCATAAAGTCCTGGCACTTCAGACATCCCTTTTTGTAGACAGTGAGGATTCTTATAACTGATTCCCTAATTGCCTTTGTTTTCTAACGGTTTGTTAAGATGAATGGTTTGTTCAGTCTGACCTAATGAGTACAACTTCTTTTCCAAAGCATCTATTTTTGCAATTAAAGTTTTGTTTTCTTCAACACATGAATAATGCAATTTTGTAACTCATATTTATCAATCTCACATTTTAGCAGTTTAGACTTGAGATCTGAATTCTCTTTAAGAATTATTGTCTTTTCCTTAGCGTTGGTGTCATTATCTTTATGTAAAACCTCAACCAATACTTTCTTCTCAGCTATTTCATTGCGAAGTTTCTGTATCAATTGGTTTTTGTCAGTTCTAAGACCATTTTCTCGCTCAAGATTAGATTCTAACTCTTTTTGTTTTAAACTCATGGCATGCATTTTATTCATAAACTCTAAATCTGATAGATTACATACCTCCTCTTCTTCATTATCTGAATCAGCTTTAGCATCTGATTCTATTTGGCCCATCAAGCACATGTTGACGGCTTCATCCTTTTCTTCATCCTCTTCTTCATCATCTGAGTGATCAAGCCAATATTCATCTTCAGCCATTAGTGCTTTGCCAGCTTCCTGTTGCTTTGCAAGAAGCATCTTGTTCTTGTAGTAGTCGGAGTTTCTGACTTTTGGCCTTCGGCAGTCTCTGGCATAATGACCTGTTTTGCCACAGTTGTAGCACGTTGGTGGCTCTGTCTGACTGGATCCTTCAGCTTTGAACCTTCTCTCTTCCGGATTTCTCTCCTCTAATCTCTTCCCTTCAGGCTGATACCTTCTCTCTTCAGGCTTCCTTTCCTCTGTTCTCTTCCCTTCAAATCTCTTTCCTTCATATCTGCTTCCTTCAACCCTTTCCTTGTGGATGTAGTTGTTCGGACCAGATGAGTACCTCTGACTGTTTGATGTTGGATTTTTGTAGAATCTTTTCTGAAAAGCATTTGTCAGCATCATCATTGCTTGCTTCAGCTGATCATTTTCATCCGTGTCAGAGTTTGCATAAGCTTCATCTTCATCTGATTCGTACACAATCGTCTTATTCTTCTTCTTCTTAACAACAAAAGCGACTGTGTCATCAACTGTCTTTCCTCTCTGTCTATTCTCAGCTAGAATTTCTTCCACCTCTTCTTCATTCTGACGGAGGGTTCCATACACCTCGTGAAGTGGAATCTCATTCAAGTCTTTGATCTGCTTCATCTGTCTTGCAAATCTTTTCCATTCTGGTTGAAGAATGCTCAGGAACTTGACATTCAGCTCAATTTGAGATTTGTGGACTTTGTTCTTGCTAAGTTCGTTCAGCAAAGTCACAAACCTGTCATAGGTTTCTTCTAAAGTTTCTCCCACTCTGCCTCTAAATTCTTCATAGTTATTTAGGCAGTTGGAGATTTTCAGCTGATTTCCAACCTTTGAGCCCAGCATCATCTTTTCAAGCTGATCCCACATTTCTTTACCGGAGGCCTTGTAGCTGTCAATCTTTACGTATATTTCATTTGGGATTCCTTGTAAGATGTATGACTTAGCTAATCTGTCGCCTTTGGCTCTTCTGAGGTTATCATCTTGTAGTTCATGATACTTAAGTTCAACCTAAGTCGGCACATTATCAACTACACGAGTCATCATTGGTGGTCTCATAACCCCTTCTTCTATAGATGCCCTGATGAAATCACTCAGCTCATGTCTGTCAATGAAGTTCAGAAACCGATCCTTCCACTGTTCGTATTCTCCTTTGAAGAGAACTGGTGGCTTGGTGTCATGTTGGGAACTGAAGATTCTACTAAGTGTGGTTACTGCTGCTAGTACAAGAGTGGTTACTACTGCCAGAACAATATGAAGATTAATACTGCTAAGTATTACTACTGCTAGTAGAATTACTACTGCTAGTTAAGGTTAGTGCTGCTTGAACAAAGTTAGTACTGCTTAGCTAGTTAGTACTGCTAGTAGTTAGTACTGCTTACAGTTAATGCTGCTGGTAGAAGTTAATGCTGCTAAAGAGATCCAGATGGAATGTATGACAGCTGGATATTCTAAAGATATTCTACAAATATACTTAGAAGATATACATAGAAGATATGCTGAAGATTTGTTTATTCTTTGTAATTATCTTTTGATCAGTATATGTATAGAATGAATAGAATAGATAGAAATAGTCTTTTGATAATTTTTAGAGAGAAATCAACCTCAAGGCATAGATCCTAATTCTAGAGAAGTAGAATTCGTATTGGTGAGCCTGTTCATCAATATTGAGGTTGAGTGTGTAATCTTGTAGCTTCAAGCATTTAATACAAGTTTACAGTTTGATAATCATATTCTGTGTTGTTTTTTCTGTTTTGTTAAATATCAAAGTGTTTTTCCGCAACTTCTTTGATATTAGTTTCTGAGAATTAATTCTTGTTAAGAATTCGATCCTGACAAGTGGTATCAGAGACTATTAAATCAGAAACATCTATCATGGAAAATCTTACAGAATCAAACAGCACTTTGGTCTCCAAGGTTCCAATGCTCAAACCCAGTGAGTTTGACATGTGGAAGATGATCAGGCAATATATTCTTCTCACTGACTACTCAATGTGGGATATCATTGAGAATGGTCCTTCTGAAGCTGGAAGAATAGGACCAGATGGAAAAAGACCTCCACCAAAGACAGATGGTGAAAGAAAGATCAGGCAGACAGAGATGAAGGCCTTGAGTACTCTGCTCTTGGCAATCCCTAATGAATATCAGCATCAATTCTGCAACTGCACTGATGCTCAAATTCTCTGGAATTCTCTAGAGAAAAGATTTGCTGGAACTAAGAGTATCAAGAGAAATCAAAGAGATGTTCTTAAGCAGCAGTATGAGAATTTTACTTCATCAAAGAATGAGTCCATGACTCAAACTTTTGATAGGTTCAACAAACTCATTGGAGAACTGGCCACTGTTGGAGTAAAGATGGATCAAGATGACATCAACAGAAAATTCCTCAGATCTCTTGGGGATGAATGGACTATGTACACTGTCTCTTATAGGCAGAGTGACAATCTGGAGGAGAAAGAACTTGATGATCTATACAATGATCTAAGAGTTTTTGAAACTGAGGTAGAGATCAAGAAGAAACCTACTGGTTATGTCCACAATTCTGCACTCCTTTCAGCAGCCACTGATACTACTGCCATTCCTGAAGCAGTTAGTACTGCTGGTGGAGCAAGTTCAGAAAAGGGATCTGAAACAATCTTTGAAGCCTTCTTGTCCAGTCATAGTAACACTTCATTAATCAATGATGATCTGGATCAACTTCACCCTGATGATCTGGAGGAGATGGATATAAAATGGCAGATGGCCATGCTATCCATGAGGGTGAAGAAGTTCATTAAAAGAACAGGAAGGAATAACTTCTCCCAAAGAAGAGAGGATGGAGCTGGTTTTGACAAAACCAAGGTGGAATGCTACAAGTGTCACATGAAAGGACACTTTGCTAGAGAATGCAGGAATGCTGTGTCTAACAACAACCACCAACAAGCTCAGAATGGAGGCTACACTCAGAACAAGAATCCTGCTCAAGCCCTTGTTTCTCAACAAGGAATGGGATTTGACTGGAGTGATCAAGCTGAGGAAGCCATTCAGAATCAAGCTCTTATGGCAGAAGTGTCTGATCTCCCATCTGAGGTAATTTCTAACCTTTGCACTAAAACTTGCATTGACACTGTCAAAAGATACAGGGATCACAATCAAAGTATGTGTGATGACCTCAAAAGGTTAGAAAAGGATAGAAGAGACTATGTACTAATAGTTGAGAGATTTGAAGAACAAATCAAAGGCTTTCAAGCCAATGAACTTCAACACTCTTATGATACTAACTACTGGAAGTGGGAAAAGAATGAGTTAGAGACTAAACTGTCTAAATCCTTAGAAGAGAGTGATAAGCTAAAGGAGGAATTGTCCAAAGTCAAACTTGACATAAAGAAGTTTTCATATGCTTCAAAGGCAATGGATTCTCTTCTAAAGGCTCAGATTCATGATAAGATGAAGCCTGGTATTGGATACAACAGTACACCTCCTCCTTATAACAACAATTATATCTCTCCTACTTCAGACTTGTTAGAAACCAAGGAGAATAAGGACTTATCAGATAAGGCCTTTAAGATAGACCCTCTAGATGAAGTAGTGATTAAGGATATTACTGAGAAAGAAGCCAGTATGAAGAGAGATAATAAGATAGGTAAAGAAATCCATGAAGAAAACAAGATAATCACCAATGAGGGATGTGGGAAAGACTGGATAAAATCCAAGGAAATAGAAAAGACCAAAGGAAAAGACAACAAGGTCCATTACAAACAGACCACAGTTGTGAATCCTGCATCTGGTAAACAGTGTGATTGCTATAAAGCAAAGAGCCTACATTCTGGTTTAAAAAGAGGAAATCAAAGAAACTGGAATAATCAATGGGCTCAGAAGCAAGGAGTTGATCTGAATAAAATCAATAGACCAAAATCTTGCTTCATATGTGGCAAGTTAAATCATCTGGCCAAATCTTGCTTTTTCAATCCTATCAATCAACAGATGACCTTTCAAAGATGTAAGCAAAAGTCTGTTGATTATAGAAAGGCTGGAAAGAAACATGTTGAAAAAGGAGGCCCCATAAAGAAAAGAATTTTTAAAGAAAGCATTAAAATGTGGGTGCCCAAAAGCACTAAAACTGTTAGTACTGCTGACAGGGATAGTGCTGCTGGAGGTTTTACTGCTGCTACCTGTGTTAGTACTGCTAAAAACATTAATGCTGCTAATACAGTTAGTATCTCTTCAAAGGTTAATACTGCAAACACAGTTACTGCTGCTTGCACTGTTACTACTGCTAACAAGGTTAGTATTGCTAAGCATGCAAGTGCTGCTAAGGCAGTCAATACCTCTAAAACCAGTACTGTTACCAGCACAACTGTTTCCAAGCCTATAATTGTGACAAAATACTCCAAGAATGAGGAGTTAAAATTCAAGAATCTTGTCAAGAAGGAATGCAAGTATTTTGATGAGAAAGGGGTACCCAAGACCACATTGGCTTGGGTTCCTAATTCATACTAACTGACTTATCTAATGTGCAGGGCAACCAACAGCTCAAGGGAAAGAGCATATGGCATGTTGATAGTGGTTGCTCAAGGCACATGACAGGCAACATGTCATGCCTTCAGGATTTCAAGCATATTAATGGAGGACATGTTGCTTTTGGAGACAATCTTACTGGTGGTAAGATAAGTGGAAAAGGTAATGTCACCAAAGGTAAGATGACATTTGAGGATGTCTACTATGTTGATCAATTAAAATACAACCTGTTAAGTGTATCACAGGTGTGTGACAAACAACATAGTATATTATTTACAAATACTGAATGTATGATCCTTGCTCCAGGGTTCAAAGTAGTTGATGAAAGCATGATACTACTAAGAACTCCAAGAAAGGACAATGTATACTGTCTTGATATGGAAAATGTTAAAAGTGATTCATCTCTAAATTGTCTTGTTTCAAAAGCTTCTATAGATGAATCCTCTCTATGGCACAGAAGGATGTGTCACATGAATTTTAAGACTATGAACAAACTTGTTAAAAACAACCTTGTAAGAGGTTTACCTTCTAAAGTCTTTTCATGTGATGATCATTGTGTTGCTTGTCTCAAAGGCAAACAACATAAAACTTCTCATAAGACCAAAGAGATAAATTCTATTTCTTCTTGTCTACAGTTATTGCACATGGATCTGTTTGGCCCTACAAATGTGATGAGTATAGGCAAGAAATCTTACTGCTTAGTTATTGTTGATGATTACTCTAGATTCACCTGGGTATATTTTCTAAGGACTAAGGATGAGACAAGTGGACTGATCAAGTCCTTTATCCTGAGAATTGAAAACCAAACTAATCAAAAAGTAAAAGTCATTAGATCAGACAATGGAACTGAATTCAAAAATTTTGATCTAAACACCTTTTGTGAGGAAAAAGGAATTGAGAGACAGTATAGTGCTCCTAGGACTCCTCAACAGAATGGTGTTGCTGAAAGGAGAAATAGGACATTAATAGAGGCTGCTAGATCTCTATTGGCTGATTCAAAACTGCCAATTACCTTCTGGGCTGAAGCAGTTAATACTGCCTGTTATGTCCAAAACAGAGTTCTAGTAGTTAAGCCAAAGAACAAGACACCATATGAGCTTTTAAATAAAAGAAAACCCTTTATTGGATTTTTCAAACCTTTTGGGTGTGCTTGTACCATTCTCAATACCAAAACTCACTTAGGTAAGTTTGATAGCAAAGCAGATGATGGATTTCTGGTTGGTTATTCATCTCAAAGTAAGGCCTACAGAGTTTTCAATTCATCTACTAGAATAATTGAAGAGAGTGACAATGTCAAATGCAATGAGAACACACCAAATCCTATTGGAACTGGTCCTCAATGGCTATTTGACATTGATTCACTAACGAACTCCTTTGGTTTCAGTAGTAATGATCATGCAGGTTCAGGAGGTGAAGGATCAGGGACTACACAAGTTCAAGAAAGTGTATCTAAATCCGTGATCTTTCCCACTCCCACAGGGAATTCTTTTGAAGACTGTGAAATAGAACAAGCTACTGGACCAAGTCAGAGTAGAGATGAAGAGAATCAAGAAGATAAAGAATCAGAAGAAGCAGCTGAAAACACTTCAGTTGAGTTGAATGACTCCAATCTAGAAGCTAATGTTAATGAAGAACCTAGTCATAACACCAGAGTTCAAAAGAATCATCCTCCACAGCTGGTAATAGGAGATATATCGTCTCCTATGATGACTAGACACCAGAGCAGACTTCAAGAGATGCAAGATCAACAGCATACAGTGATGTCCTGCTTTCTATCCCAGCTTGAGCCTAAAAAGGCACATGATGCAATGAAAGAATCCAGCTGGATAGAAGCAATGCAAGAAGAATTACTACAGTTCAAACTACAAGATGTATGGGATCTGGTAGACCTTCCTAAAGGTCACAGAGCAATTGGCACAAAGTGGATCTTTAGGAACAAGAGAGATGAAAGAGGAATTGTCATAAGGAACAAAGCAAGGCTAGTGGCTCAAGGGTATACTCAAGAAGAGGGTATTGATTATGAAGAAGTCTTTGCACCTGTGGCTAGGATAGAAGCTATCAGATTATTCCTAGCCTATGCTTCTTACATGAACTTCAAAGTCTATCAAATGGATGTAAAGAGTGCTTTTCTCTATGGATCAATTGAAGAAGAGGTATATGTCTGTCAACCACCAGGGTTTGAAAACCCAAGCTATCCAGACAGGGTATACAAATTGAAGAAAGCTCTCTATGGACTGCATCAAGCTCCAAGAGCATGGTATGACACACTGTCATCCTACCTCTTGGACAATGGCTTTGAAAGAGGAGTCATTGATAAGACCCTATTTATCAAGAGAAAGAAGAAGGATATCTTGTTGGTCCAAATTTATGTTGATGACATTATCTTTGGATCTACAAAAGATATAATGTGCAAGGAGTTTGAAGATCTAATGCATCAAAGGTTTCAAATGAGTTCCATGGGGGAACTTACTTTCTTCCTTGGACTCCAAGTTCAACAGAAGTCAGATGGCATATTCATATGTCAGTCCAAGTATGTGCAGGACATTTTAATCAAGTTTGGTTTCTCAGACTCAAAACCTGCTAGTACACCTATGGAAACACACAAACAGATAACTGCAGATCTTGAGGGGGAGGATATGGATGTGCATCATTACAGATCTATGATTGGCTCTCTCATGTATCTCACAGCATCAAGGCCTGATATAATGTTTCCAGTCTGTGTGTGTGCAAGATTCCAAGTTAGGCCAAAGCAATCTCACTTTCAAGCTGTTAAGAGGATATTCAGATATCTCAAAGGACAACCCAGATTGGGACTTTGGTATCCTCATGACTCACCCTTTGACCTAATTGCATACTCAGACAGTGACCTAGGTGGGGCAAACTTGGACAGAAAGTCTACTTCTGGAGGATGTCAGTTCTTGGGTGCTAGACTAGTTTCATGGCAGTGCAAGAAACAAACCACAGTGTCCACATCTACAACAGAAGCAGAGTATATAGCAGTTGCAAGTTGTTGTGCTCAGGTCTTATGGATTCAGAATCAAATGTTGGACTATGGGGTAACCTTTCTTCACACTCCCATCTTTATTGATAATAGCAGTGCTATCAGCATTGTAAATAATCCTATCAAGCACTCTAAGACAAAGCACATTGAGATTAGGTATCACTTCATAAGAGACTGTAATGAAAAGAAACTTGTTCAAGTTGTGAAAGTTCATACTGACAACCAGTTTGCTGATCTATTCACCAAAGCTTTTGATGTGGGTAGATTCACTTTCTTGGTAACAAGTGTGGGAATGATCAACTCTGAATAAGCTTTATCTCAGAAAGTGGATAAATAACTGTATATTATAGTTTCTTGGTGCTACTAATCTATCTCTGCAGGGCATACATAGCAGTACTCAATTCAGCCTAAGCTTCAAGGAGTAAGTTAGTTAATACTGCTAGTTAGTTAATACTGCTAGTTGGTTAATACTGCTAGTTAGTTAATACTACTAGTTGGTTAATACTGCTAGTTAGTTAATACTGCTAGTTAGTTAATACTACTAGTTGGTTAATACTGCTAGTTAGTTAATACTGCTAGTTAGTTAATACTGCTAGTTGGTTAATACTGCTAGTTGGTTAATACTGCCAGTTAGTTAATACTGCTAGTTAGTTTATACTGCTAGTTAGTTAATACTGCTAGTTGGTTAATACTGCTAGTTGGTTAATACTGCCAGTTAGTTAATACTGCTAGTTGGTTAATACTGCTAGTTGGTTAATACTGCTAGTTAGTTAATACTGCTAGTTGGTTAATACTGCTAGTTGGTTAATACTGCTAGTTAGTTAATACTGCTAGTTGGTTAATACTGCT
Organism: Arctium lappa; assembly: GCA_023525745.1. Taxonomy (NCBI): domain Eukaryota; kingdom Viridiplantae; phylum Streptophyta; class Magnoliopsida; order Asterales; family Asteraceae; genus Arctium; species Arctium lappa. Next base: position 66,974,062 of record CM042051.1, read on the forward strand.
AGTTGGTTAATACTGCTAGTTGGTTAATACTGCTAGTTAGTTAATACTGCTCGCGGTTAATACTGCTCGCAGTTAATACTGCTAGTTATTTAATACTGCTCGCAGTTAATACTGCTAGTTAGTTAATACTGCTCGCGGTTAATACTGCTAGTTAGTTAATGCTGCTCTAGGTTAATACTGCTTTTATTCCGAACACTATAAATACCCTTTGCCCGCCTAAATGTTCATAACGACTCTTTGCATACTGTTCCCTTCCTCTTCTAATCTTTTTCTCTCAAGAACCTAGTCTTCCAGGCAAGAAAATCCCAGTTCAATGGCATCAATGGCATTTATCGATGAGCACAATGAGATCGCCATGCTGCAGAAGCCCAAACAAGCAGAAGGATTCCACCAGATTGTGGATTTCCTCAAGTCAAGCCACATTGCTCATGCCCTCACTGTTGCCCCTACCATCTACATTGAGCATCAGAGGCAGTTCTGGGCAAATGCCACCATTGTTGCTGAAAATGGTGTGCAAATGATAAAGACAACAGTATGTGACAAGCCATTAACAGTTACTGAAGAGGTGATTCGCATCAGTCTACGTCTAGACGATGCCTCTGGTATAACGTCTATCTCTAATGATGAACTGTTTTCTAAACTTACAAGCATGGGGTATGGAGGCCCATTGGGTGTTTTCAAATTCTCAAAAGCAAAGTTTTCACCCCAATGGCGTTTTCTTGTCCATACCCTGATGCATTGCATCTCCAAAAAGACTACTGGATGGAGTGAGTTCAGCAGTCCAATTGCCTATGCTTTGGTCTGCTTGGCTACATCCAGAAGGTACAATTTCTCAAAAATGATTTTCAATGATCTTGTATCAAACATGGGAAACAAAAAGAGTTTCTTTATGTATCCCAGGTTTGTCCAAGAAGTCATTACCCATGAATTGTCGGATATACCCCAACCTGTTGGGGTATATGTACCTAAACCCCCCAAAGGCAAGGTTTTCTCAAATATGAGAAGATCTGCTGGGGACTCGGAAGGAGTTGACACCCCATTGTTCTCTACAATGATGGTGGTGTCCCAAACCACTGAAGGTATGGCAGCAGGGTCAAGGCCCTCATTAGACCATCAAACTGTTAGCCAAGCCCAACCTTCTCACTCAAAAACAATTCCCCAGTCCATTCTTATAAAACCAACCTCTCCAATTACCCATACTTACAAGAGAAAACAGATAAAGAAGGCTCCTTCCCTTCTTGTACCAGAATCCCCTAAGCCTTTAAGCCCTCTAAGGGAGAATTCTCCTTTAGAGAATACCCATAGGGAAACCACAGGGGTGTCTCCCAACCCCAAGGAGGTGCTCTCTGAGGAGGAGGTAGAGCATATGGGTGATGAGGCTGCCACTACTCCTGCTAGCACAGAGGAGGAAAGTGGTAACATCAATAAGACCTCCCCCATGGCAACTTTAAATGAGCAATCATTTGAAGGTCCCTGGTGCCAAGAAACCAAGGGGGTGGATAGTGCTTCTGCTAGGCAGAAGACTTCCACTTCAAAAAGATCCAATGATCCTTCAATAGGGGGTAACACTTCTGGAGAAGGTGAGGACAGATATAACTATGAGGAATTGATGGAAACCATGGGAAACATCAACAACGATGTTATTCAGCAAAGACAAGAAATAGAGGAGCAGAAGCTGGTCATCCTGTCTCAACAAGTGCAGATTGCCAAGCTCAAGAAGTTGGTAATGAAACAAGTACAGAAACAGAAAAGGAAACAATTTGTGCTAAGGAGAAGGAAGGTTGAGAAGGATGCTCCCAAAAAGGGGGAGATCAACATGGAAGAAGCATCAAGGGAGGGGGAGCTGGAAAAAGAGAAAGTAGAAGTTGAGGGGGAGAGGGAAGCAGAAAAAGGAAGAGTCTCAGATACACTAGAAGCAGAAACTGATAATGCTGCTGAAACATCACAAGCAGCAGTAACAGAGTTATCACCAACAGAAGTTGAAGTAGCTGAGACATTGATCAAAGCAAAGCATGACACTTCCAAAACAAAGGGAGTGATCATAAAGGAAGGGGGAGCAAAGAAAAGAGAAAAGAAAGAAATGGATGCAGAGGCAAAGAATAAAGGAAAAGCAAAAATGGTGGAATCTGATCAACCTGTCAAGAAGCAAAAGTTGGTTGAATCAGATGAAGCCTTAGCAAGGAAAATGCAGGAGGAGATGGAAAAAGAAGAAAGAGCTCAAGTTGAGAAGGATAGGGAAATGGCAAAGGCTTTAGCTGCTGAGCTAAATAAAGCCTATCAAAAGGGGATTGAAACTGAAAAGGCTAAACAAAGGGCTATAAGTCTGAGAAAGGCTATGATGGCTAATACAAGTGCAAAGAAAAGAAGACCTTCACAAACTTACCTTGCCACTCAGGAAAGAAACAAAATGATAACTTTCTTGAGGAGTGCAATTGGGGTAAAGAAAGAAATGTTTGTGAAGATGAGTTTTGATCAAATCAGAGAGCTCTATGAGAAAGAAATGGGGAATCTGAAGAGAAATGAAAAGAAAAGAGTGGAGTTTGAAAAGAAGGCCAAGGAGAGTAATGATATAGATATGAATCAACCATTCCCTGAAAGTGAAGAGGGAACTCCTATCAAAGAAATGGCAAGGGAAAAGGAAGAAAAGAAGAAGGAAGCTACTCTAGTGCAGGTTCAAAAGACTTTGAAAAGAACCAAAATGATGGCCAAAAGAAAGAAAGATAAGAAGCCTAGAGTAGAAGAAGAACAAAAGGTTGCTGAAGAAGAAGGGGCACCTGAGTCATCAAGACAGCAAGAGTCATCAATCAAAGATGATGTAAACTTATATATGGTAGTGATGGACAAAGTGCCTGAACCAATTTCTGCAGAACCTGTTGGAGTTAAGCCTCCTGAGGTCATTCATTGGGATATACTGACAATAGATGGAAATGATTACATCAGACTCAAGAGGAAGGGTGATAAATATGAAGTATTCAACACTTGGGTCAAGATTGTTAGAACATGCTCTAGATCTGATATAGAAGAGATGTTTGACATAGGAATGAAGCTGTATGCAGATCATCTGAAAGCTCCAGGGATTTCTCTTACAAAACTGGTGATGGAGTATCTGTGCATGATGTTCAAACCTGAAGAAGTGGACCAGGTCATAAGGAGTGTGTTTCAAGAAGTCACAAGTTGGACTCTATATGAAACTAGTGGAGTATATGCAGTGAATTTGGATAGAAATCACACAGAATACTTCCTAGTGGATAGAGTATACAATCACACCAGACTGAAGGTTCATGCCATGCTAAAGAAGAAGTTGGGTTGTGCACCAAATTCAGATATGGCAAAGTACCTAATTCAGAGGATAATCAATCAGAGTTTGGGACTGAATCCAGACTTAGGAGCATGATCTTTGAAGTTTTGGGAGCATCAAAAAGAGCTTCTGGAAGAGTATCTGAAGAACTTGACTTCTCTTCTAAAAGTCAAGTTAGGGGGAGATTGTTGGGAACTGAAGATTCTACTAAGTGTGGTTACTGCTGCTAGTACAAGAGTGGTTACTACTGCCAGAACAATATGAAGATTAATACTGCTAAGTATTACTACTGCTAGTAGAATTACTACTGCTAGTTAAGGTTAGTGCTGCTTGAACAAAGTTAGTACTGCTTAGCTAGTTAGTACTGCTAGTAGTTAGTACTGCTTACAGTTAATTCTGCTGGTAGAAGTTAAGACTGCTGGTAGAAGTTAATGCTGCTAAAGAGATCCGGATGGAATGTATGACAGCTGGATATTCTAAAGATATTCTACAGATATACTTAGAAGATATACATAGAAGATATGCTGAAGATTTGTTTATTCTTTGTAATTATCTTTTGATCAGTATATGTATAGAATGAATAGAATAGATAGAAATAGTCTTTTGATAATTTTTAGAGAGAAATCAACCTCAAGGCATAGATCCTAATTCTAGAGAAGTAGAATTCGTATTGTTGAGCCTGTTCATCAATATTGAGGTTGAGTGTGTAATCTTGTAGCTTCAAGCATTTAATACAAGTTTACAGTTTGATAATCATATTCTGTGTTGTTTTTTCTGTTTTGTTAAATATCAAAGTGTTTTTCCGCAACTTCTTTGATATTAGTTTCTGAGAATTAATTCTTGTTAAGAATTCGATCCTGACATGTCAGTTCCTATTGCAAGGGCTTCTCTGGATGTCATCCTGTATTGATATAGAAAACTTGAATATGATCGTTAACCCATATAAAATTTGATCACGCAAGAAATTTTGTCCCCCTAGGCAGACTTAGCACGGGGGTCCCTATTACAGACCCTTTAATCTTATGACAATTAAAGACCCTATTACAGTTTTTGAAAATTTTGTCTAAGTGTGAAATTTGCGTTTCAAGGTAAGCGCAAAGTAAGGTTTGCGGGTCTAATTGGAAGCGCAAAGTAGAGGTTTGCGGGTCTAGTTGGAAGCGCAAAGTAAGGTTTGCGGGTCTAGTTGGTTTGCGTTTCTGACTTGATCCGAGAAGTGAAGTTTGAGGTTTGCGGGTCTAAGTTTGCGTTTCTGACTTAATCCGAGAAGTGAAGTTGAGGTTTGAGATTGCTCTTTGAAGTGAGAAGTGTGCTTTACGTTTGGCTTGATAGGCGCAAAGTGAGGTTTGCGGGTCACTTGAGGAGCGCAAAGTTGGACTTTGCGTTTCACTTGAGGAGCGCAAAGTTGGACTTTGCGTTTGTTGATGGACGCGCAAAGTGAAGTTTGTGATTGTAGTGGGAGGCGCAAAGTTGGACTTTGCGTGTGTTCTTCTTCTGCTTTGCGTTTGTTCGTCCTGTTCTACGAAAAATCAACTGAAACTTGTTTTCTTTGTCGATTAGCAGTACAAATCTCTACCAATATGTCTAGAATCACTTCTAGAACTGAATGTAAGCACTCGATTTCACTAAAAAACATTATTTGAAGAAAAAATTTATCGCACAGTACCTTTTTCAAACTCGACTTTTTCTCACTAAAATCACAAAATGGAACTCGATTTAAGCTTTATACTGAAATTAATTACACACAACTCGATCTAGCATGCTAATCAATCACAACCTAATCGATTTTAACACCTAAAACACTTTAAATCACAAAAACGATTTTTTTCTTGAAGAACACAGAGTCGTTTTTCAGAAAACCTTGATTTTGATCTTAATCAGGCTCTGATACCAATTGTCGGTCCACAACAATACTAATATCAAGTTCTTAGAAACAACAACACAATAACGATTACCAACCTGTATTGATATAACAACGGTTACAAGGTTGATCGATTAAGCTTGGATTGTGTTCTCTATGTTTTTCTCTCAAATACACCTTTAAGTGTGTGTTTGTGTGTGATCTGATCTGTTCTACGATAGAGAGATTGAGAGATATCTAATCTAAAGTGTGTCTTACACACTTCCTACAACTTGCAACAACAAGTTGCATTAATAAACTAATATAACTAGATAATATCTAACAAGTAGATATTATACCTAACTAATAGCTTAACTAAATAACTAACTAAGTTAAATACTAGAAACTAACTATTACAATACTATAACTTAGATATTTAAATCTAAGTAAACTAAAACAATTACATTGACATTTATTACAAACGACATAGACTTTAATATTGAGAGTCGACGTTTCGTCTTTAGCTTCAGATTGCGATCTTCAGATTGGATGATCTTGAATCCAATGAGACTGTGTCTTAACATCAAGAACCTGAATCCAGAGTGGGATAGTTATTCCATCAACCTCCAAACGAAAAATAATATGGATCAGGAAGACGTAAATGATATTTTTGTGACTCTTATTCAACACGAAGATAAAGTCAAGCAGATTAGTTCTGAGAAGAAGATGGTTACTGAGTCATTGGCACTGTTGGCTGAAAAGTAGGTTGTAAAGCCAAGTTCTTCCAAATCAAAGCAGTCTAAAGTTTCATATTTAATAGAATTACCTGAGATTTTCAAAGACTCATCTGATGAAGAAGAGGATGAGGATTCTGATGAGGATGAGGATGTAAGAAGATTTGTTGAGAATCTAGCCTTGATAAATAAACAGTTCAACAAAAGGTTTGGAAAGAAGAAGTACTATTCCAAGAGCAAACCTGAATTTTACAAGGCAAACAAGTCAGAAAAGTACAAGAGCAAGTATGAGAAGAAGAAAGGATATGTGAAGGATGAAAAGAAATATGAGAAATTGGATGTTCAGAATGTCAGATGCTTCAATTGTGGAAAGCCGGGGCATTTCTCAAAAGACTGTCGATTCAAGAAAGTCAAGAATTCTGAATATTATGCAAGAAAATCTCCGTTGGTAAAAAAACAAGAAGAAGGCAAGGTCCTCATGGCTAAAGAGGAAAACTGGCTTGATGAGACTTTAGATGAGGAAGAAGATCATTTCACTGAAGTTCACTACAACTTTATGGCCAGGTTGAATGACGAGCCAAACACCACAGAGGAAAGCAATTTAGATTCTGAATCCGAGGTAAGTCATAATTCTGACAATTCTGATGAAGTTCAAAATTTGCTTTCTCAGATTGAATTTATGAAAAATGAATTTAATGTTTTGAAAGAAAAGCTTAATCATGAACGACAATCAATGATAAGTTTTAGAGATGAAAATGGATTATTGAAAGTTGTAATTGAGGACAAAGAAAATGAGAAAGTTCAATTGAGAAAAGAAAAGGCTGATTTAAGTGCCAAAATTTCTGAACTTCAAAAGGATTTGGTTAACATGAATTTTGAAAAAGGTGAATACAAAATCAAATTTGAAGTTTGTTTCGAAGAAAGAAATGCTTCTTATTGTAAAATTAAACAACTTGAGGATTTAAATTTTAAAAGACGTCAAACTGAACAAACTTTGAATATTTTGACCAATAAACTCGAAGATGTTAGATTTTACAATCCTAAATTGGGTTTGGGTTTATCAGAAAACAATATTTTAAAAAGTGCTCCTGAAAACCTTTATAATTTTGACAAGATGGGGCCAAATTCACAAAAGATTCCAGATATCCGAAAAAACGTTTGTTAAAGCTGGAACTCCGATATGTGAAACTTCTGAAAAAGAAACAGAAAAGTTAGAAGAACATTTATCTGATGATAGTACTTATTCACAAAATTCAAGTCTTAAATCAGTTGGATTTCAATATGATGATTTAAACACAAGCTATAAGAGCAGAAAGTTTGAGTTTGAATTATTGTTTTCCACACCAAATTTATTTGTTGAATCAGTATCTGAAGATAAGAAAAACACTGAACCCAAATGTTAGTATTATGACTATGAGTCTGATTCTGATAATTGTGTCCACGATATGAAATCAGAATCTACTTCTTTTGATTCTGATAAGAAATGTAAGGTAGAAGGTTCTGTTGGAAAATTTAGTAAAAATATGTGTTTTTTACTAACTTTGGACACATTTAAATACATACATATATATATATATATATATATGTATTATATACAATTAACTCTTAGTAGGTTTGTGTTCTCCTATATGAGAGTTTCGAAACGATTTATCATATGTCCAAAACAGAGTGTGTGTGAATGAGATATTGATACTCAAAGTTGAGTATTTGACATGAACTTCGTAAAAAATCAAGTGGGTTTGGGAAGTGTCCCACATTGGAAGGAGGCGTAAAAAGTGTTAGAGCATAAATCTGTTGGATACAAGATCAAGAAGACTGAAGGTCAAAGTTGAGAAAGTCAAAGTTGCTAAAGTCAAATCTCATTAAAGTCAAAGTCTACTTTGTAATAAGTCAAACTTAGTTGTATTTGTTTTTGTTTTTAGTTTCCTTGTAGTATAAATAGTTTTTCTTTATTTGTATTTTTGTAGAGAACTTAATTGGAGAATTATTCAGTTGTATTTTAGAGAGAGAAATATCAGAGAGAAAGAGAGTTCGTTAGAGAGAGATTGTAGAGAGAGAATCTTGTAATCTTGGAATTGAGAAATTAATCAAACAGGTAATTGATTCTTATTTTGTGTTTGTTTGATTAATCTTGAATTAGAAACTAGAATCTGGAACACACAAAAAGTTTTATGGTTTATAACCATGAAAGTGTGAGGGGCTTACAAGCTCCTTTGATTGGTTTTACTCCAACTCCTACCCGCGCGCAGAGGGGGGGTGTCGATTGAGATTTTAGTAAGCTAAATCGGCGAACTTGTGTGTGGGCGCGACCTGCCGACACGAATGATATTGTCCTTTTCAATCAAGCAATTAAACAAACAATCTACAATTCAAGATTTGACATTGAAGATCTAGAGAGAGAGAGAGTAGAGAGAGAAACAGTCACAAGTATATTGATGTAACAATAATGAACCTCTTATCAAACTATTACAAACCAAGGTATTTATACCAAGAACTAAAACTACATGCTTAACACCTAAGTAAACTCATATTGACTTTACAGACATTGACTTTGTTGACTTCTCTTGACTTGACTTTTCCTAATTAAATCTTGGATACAATAATACACTAACAATCTCCCCCTTTGTATTCAAGATTTAAAAAAAATTGACAATCGTCTTCAGCGCTTGATTCTTCAATCTTTAACTCTGACGACTTTGAACTTTGAAGCTCTTTCTGAAGTTGTTGAAGAATCTTGAAAAGTCATTCACGATTAGCATCTTTGAATAGTCAACAAGTCTTGAATAAAGCTTTGAAGTCTTGAAACAACACTTTGAAAAACTTCTTTAATCTTCTTTTAAAACTTTGAAACTTTTGGAACTTCGAGGAATCTATGAAAACTTGTATCTTCATCTCTTTGATCACTTGACCGTCTTCGGAAAAACAAACTTTCTCGAATCATTTTAATTTGGACTTTATAACTCTGAAATTCTTTGAAATTGATATTTGTAGATTTCTCCCCCTTTTTTATGATTGTGAGCGTCATAATCATCAAAACATCTTCAATTTCAACACTCTCTTTGATCATCCCCCTTTGTTGGAAACTGAAAGAATTGCTTAAGTACAGTTAATGCTGCTAGCACTAAATGGTTACTACTTCTGAAGTTACTACTGCTGAGAAAGATTAATGCTGCTAGTCAAGATTAATACTGCTTGATGAAGATTACTACTGCTAAGCAATTTTAGTACTGCTAGTAGTTAGTACTGCTGAACTTAATACTGCTTATGAGATGAAGACTTCGGATGGCAAGGATGACAGCTGTACTGAATGGAGATATTCATTGAAAGCTTGGAGATAACTTTGAAAGATTATAATGAAGATCTTTTATTCTTTGTAGTTATCTTTTATCTTCAGTATATGTATAAAATAGTTTGTAACTTTAGAATATAGAATTATTCAGAGTTTTTAGTTTTCTTAGAGAGAATCAACCTCAAGGTTTATAATCCTAGTTCTAGAGAAGTAGAATTCGTATTGGTGAGCCTGTTCATCAATATTGAGGTTGTGTGTGAAATCTTGTAGCTTTATAACCATTCAATAAAGTTTACAAGTTGTTATTCTGATTCACTGTTTCATTGATCTTTGAATATTAAAGTGTTATTCCGAAACTCCTTTAATATTATTTCTGAGTGATTATTCTTGTTAAGAATTCAGATCCTGACAAGTGGTATCAGAGCAAGTATTCTCAGAAATCTTATTCATCATGGAAAACACAGTTGAATCAAACAGTACTCTTGTCTCAAAGGTCCCAATGCTTAGATCCAATGATATTGACATGTGGAAGATTAGAATCAAGCAATACATTCTCCTCACAGATTACTCCATGTGGGACATCATTGAGAATGGCCCATCTGATGCAGGAAAGATTGGTGCAGATGGAAAAAGGACCCCACCAAAGACAGATGCAGAAAGGAAGACAAGACAGACAGACAGAGAAGAAAGCCTTGAGTACACTGCTCTTGGCTATTCCCAATGAATATCAACACCAATTCAGCAATTGCACTGATGCACAGATGCTCTAGAATGCTTTAGAAAAGAGATTCTCAGGTACCAAAAGTACCAAGAGAAATCAGAAGGCAATATTGAAGCAACAGTATGAAAACTTTATGTCAACTAAGAATGAGTCCATGACTCAAACTTTTGACAGGTTTAACAAGCTGATTGGTGAACTAGCTACTATGGGATTGATCAAGATGATGTAAACAGAAAGTTCTTAAGGTCCCTTGGAGATGAATGGACCATGTACACTGTTTCATTCAGACAGCCATTCAAAAAGCAGAAAAGACAACCCTCCAAGACCTTTTTGGCCAATCAGGAAAGAAGAAAGATGATAAACTTCCTGAAAGGTGCAATTGGTGTTAAGGGGGAGATGTTTACCCATATGGCATACTCTCAGGTTGAAGAGCTATACAGGAAGGAAATGACAAAGCTCCAAGGGGATTCCTCTCAAAGGGAAGAAGCAGAAAGAAGGATGAAAGAGAGACATGATCTCAACATCCAACAACCATTCCCTGAGGAGACCACACCTTCAAAGGATAAAGCTGAAGAAAAGATAGAAGAGCAAGAGAATGTTGAGGTGAAAGCAAAGTCTTCAAAGAGAGTAAAGTCTATAGCCTCCAAATTGCAGTCCAAAAGACAAAGAATTGAAGAAAGAACAGAATCTGAAGCAGAAACTCCTGTTACACCTTCAGCAGAACCAAATCAGAATTCAGAATCTTCAAACAAGCAATCTAATGAGCAGGTTGAATTGTTCATGACATTAACAAATGATGATCCAATACAAGTAGATCCCATCTCTATGCAAGCTCCTGAAATAATCTTTTGGGATATCCTGGAAGATCAAAGAAAGAAATTCTTTAGGATTAAGAGGCTAGGGGACATATATGAGGTGTATCCTACTTGGGGAAGTTTCATCAGAAGGTGTACAAGATCAGATCTAGAAGAGATGTTCAAAGTTGGAATGAGATTGTATGAAAAGGGGCTGACAGGAGAAGAAAGAAACTTAATCAGATTAGCCATGGAGTACTTGTGCATGATGTTTGAGCCTAGTAAAGTTCAACATGTGATCAGGGATTTACATCTGGAGAATAAATTCATAAGGATAGAAAACTGGAAGATATTTGAAAGATGTGGGGTCTATGTCATCACTGTGAATGGAGCATATCATGAGTACTACTTGGTGGACAAGACATATGAGCATAGCAAGGGTAAACTACAAGCAATGTTGAATGCCAAGCTTATTTGTTCAAAAGATTCAGAAATGGCAAAGGTTGTAGTTAGCAGGATTATAAATCAAAGCTTGGGTTTAGATCCTAATCTAGGGGTGTAAACTGAAGTGTTGAAAGCATCTTGAAGATCAGATCTGAAGAAGTTGACTTCTCTTCCTAAAAGTCAAGTTAGGGGGAGATTGTTGGGAACTGAAGATTCTACCAAGTGTGGTTAATGCTGCTAGTACAGAATTTCTACTGCTGGTTACTACTGCTAGTTCAAAGTTAGTACTGCTTAGCTAGTTAGTACTGCTAGTAGTTAGTACTGCTTAGTAGTTAATGCTGCTAGAAGAAGTTAATGCTGCTGAGCATAATTAATGTTGCTTAAGAGATTCGGATGGAAAGAATGACAGCTGGAGATTCTGAAGATACTTATGGAAGCTTAGAGATATACATGGAAGAGATAATGAAGATTTGTTTATTCTTTGTAATTATCTTTTGATTAGTATATGTATAGAATAGATAGAATTAACTTTTGGATAATTTTTTTGATAGAGAGAAAATCAACCTCAAGGCAAAGATCCTAATTCTAGAGAAGTAGAATTCGTATTGGTGAGCCTGTTCATCAATATTAAGGTTGAGTGTGTAATCTTGTAGCTTCAAGTATTCAATACAAGTTTACAGTTTGTTCTTCATATTTTCTGTGTTGCTTTACTGTTTTATTAAATATCAAAGTGTTATTCCGCAAACTTCTTTGATATTAGTTTCTGAGAACTAATTCTTGTTAAGAATTCGATCCTGACAAGTGGTATCAGAGCTAGTATTCTCAGAAACCTGCAATCATCATTCTTCCTTGAGATCAGAAATCATCAATGGATAAAGTTTCAGATTCTTCAAGCACAGAAATCCCCACAGAGGTAATGTCTAATCTTTGCTCTAAAACATGTATGGAAACTGTTAAAAGGTACAGGGATCACAACCAGAAAATGAGTGATGACCTGAAGAGATTAGAAAAGGACATAAAAGACTATGTAAGGATTGTTGAGAGGTTTGAAGAACAGATTAAGAGTTTTCAAGCCAATGAGCTTCAACATTCCTATGATACAAACTACTGGAAGTGGGAGAAGAAGGATCTAGAACTTCAGTTGAAAAAGTCTAAAGAGGAGAATGAGAATATAAAGAGTGAGTTTGAGAAAGCAAAGCTGGATATTGAGAAATTTTCCAATGCTTCTAAAGCAATGGACTCTTTGCTCCAAACTCAAATCCATGACAAACTTAGAAGAGGAATAGGCTATAACACCACACCACCACCATACAACAACAATTATATCCCTCCTATATCAGACCTGCTAGAGACCAAGGTAAGGAAAGAATTGCCTGTTGGAGCCACTAAGGTAGATCCTTTAGACAAAGTGGTGGTTGAAACAGACTCTGAAGAAGAAAGCACTAGTGAAAAGAGTAAGGAGAACACTGTGAGTGGTGAGATTCCTCTAGAAAATAACATTATCACCAATGAGGGATGTGGAAAGGCTTGGATCAAGTCTAAGGACATAGAAAAGACTGAGGGAAAGTCTGAGAAGGTCCATTATAAGCAAACCACAGTTGTGAATCCTGTCCCTTGCAAACAGTGTTCCTGCAATAAATCTGAGCCCCAAAAACATGATAAACCAAGGGGAAATCAGAGAAACTGGAATAATCAGTGGGCACAAAAACAAGGGGTTGATTTGAGTAAAATCAATAGACCAAAACCTTGTTTTATCTGTGGCAAATTGAATCATCTTGCCAAACACTGTTATTTCAACCCTATCAACCAAAGAGTCACTTTTCAAAGAAAACCACAAAACTCTTTTGGTTATAGGAATAAAAGAAGGAATCAAATGACTGAGAACAGAGCACCTAAAAAGTCTCATGTTCAAAATAAGTTTGCTAAACCAAAGAAACATACTCCAAATAAGCCAAGGAGTAATTTAAAGACAAAGAAAGCAAACAACTTTGTTCAAGTTTGGGTTCCAATTGCAAAGAAACCTGTTAGTACTGCTATCCCAGATAGTACTGCTAACAAGAATAGTGCTGCTAACTTGATTAGTACTGCTAACAAGGCTAGTGTTGCTTCTAGTAGTAATGCAGCCAAGCCTATAATCTTGACAAAGTACTCCAGTCATGAGATTCCTAAACAACTCATTCAGACCAAACTGACAGATTATATTAATGAGAAAGGTCAACCCAAGACCACTTTGGCTTGGGTTCCATCCAAGACTAACTGATTTATTAAGTGTGCAGGGCAACCAACAGCTCAAGGGGAAGGGCATTTGACAGGAAGATAGTGGTTGCTCTTGGCACATAACAAGTAACATGGACTGCCTTCAAAGCTTCAAAAGGTTTGATGGAGGACATGTTGCTCTTTGTATACTACTCCAGATGGAGGTAAGATCAAAGGTATGACAAGTGGTTAAAGAATCATGGAAAATGAAGAGATGGAATAAAAGTGTGAGATACCCATGAAAAGTTATGAACAACACAAGCTTAAAAGGTGCAAGTGCAGTTAATGCTGCCAGTGCAGTGTTAATACTGCTAGTTAGTTAATACTGCTAGTGGTTAATACTGCTTTCAGTTAATACTGCTAGTTCAGTTAATACTGCTAGTGGTTAATACTGCTAGTGGTTAATACTGCTTTCAGTTAATACTGCTAGTGGTTAATACTGCTTTCAGTTAATACTGCTAGTAGTTAATACTGCTAGTTCAGTTAATACTGCTAGTAGTTAATACTGCTCTCAGTTAATACTGCTAGTGGTTAATACTGCTCTAGGTTAATACTGCTTATAATCCGAATACTATAAATACCCTTTGCCCGCCCAAACGTTCATAACGACTCTTTGCATACTGTTCACTTGCTCTCCTAACCTTTTTCTCTCAAGTACCAAGTATTCCAGGCAAGAACATCACAGCTCAATGGTATCAATGGCGTTTATCGACGAGCACAATGAGATCGCAATGCTACAAAAGCCAAAGCAAGCTGCAGGATTTCATCAAATTGTGGATTTCCTCAAGTCGAGCCATATTGCTCACGCTCTTACAGTTGCACCTACAATCTATATTGAGCATCAAAGGCAGTTCTGGGCTAATGCCACCATTGTTGCTGAGAATGGTGTGCAGATGATCAAGACCAGGGTGTGTGACCAACCCTTAACTGTTTCTGAAGAAGTTATTCGCATCAGTCTACGTCTAGACGATGCTTCTGGTATAACTTCTATCCCAAATGATGAACTGTTCTCTTCCCTTGCAAGAATGGGGTATGGAGGCCCGTTGGGTGTGTTTAAGTTTTCAAAAGCTAAATTCTCACCCCAATGGCAGTTTTTTGTTCATACCCTGATGCATTGCATTTCTAAAAAGACTACTGGATGGAGTGAGTTCAGCAGTCCCATTGCTTATGCTTTGGTCTGTTTGGCTACAGCCAGAAGGTATAATTTTTCAAAAATGATATTCAATGATCTTGTTTCAAACATGGGAAACAAAAAGAGTTTCTTTATGTATCCCAGGTTTGTCCAAGAAGTTATTACTAATGAATTGACGGACATACCACAACCTGTTGGGGTATATGTACCAAAACCCCCCAAAGGCAAGGTTTTCTCAAATATGAGGAGATCTGCTGGGGACTCTGAAGGAGTTGACACCCCATTGTTCTCTACAATGATGGTGGTGTCCCAAACCACTGAAGGTATGGCAGCAGGGTCAAGGCCCCCATTAGACCATCCCACTGCTAGCCAAGCCCAACCTTCCCACTCAAAAACAATTCCCCAGTCCCTTCTTGCAAAACCAACCTCTCCTATTACCCAAACTTACAAGAGGAAACAGGTAAAGAAGGTTCCTTCCCTTCTTGTACCATCACCCCCCAAGCCTTTAAGCCCTCTAAAGGAGAATTCTCCTTTAGAGAATATCCATAGGGAAACCACAGGGGTGTCTCCCAGCCCCAAGGAGGTGCTCTCTAAGGAGGAGGATGAGCATATGGGTGATGAGGCTGCCACTACTCCTGCTAGCACAGAGGAGGAAAGTGGTAACATCAATAAGACCTCCCCCATGGCAACTTTAAATGATCAATCATTTGAAGGTCCCTGGTGCCAAGAAACCACGGGGGTGGATAGTGCTTCTGCTAGGCAGAAGACATCTACTAATAAAAGATCCAATGATCCTTCAATAGGGGGTAACACTCCTGGAGAAGGTGAGGACAGATATAACTATGATGAATTGATGGAGACCATGGGAAACATCAACCAGGATGTCATCAAGCAAGGAAAAGAAATAGAGGAGATGAAGCTGGTTATCCTATCTCAACAAGTTCAGATCACCAAACTGAAGAAATTGGTGACAAGATTGTTACAGAAAAGGAGAAGGAAGCAGTTTGTGTTAAAGAGGAGGGCAAGTGCTCAAGATGATTTCAACAAGGGGGAGAATTCAGAGGCTGAAGCAGAAAAGGAAAGTATTTCTAAGATGGGATTTGATGTTAAGGGGGAGAAAGCTGCAGAAACAGAAGCACAAGAAGTAGAAACAGATAATGTTCAAGCAGCAGCAGTAACAGAACAGGTAGCAGCAGTACCAGGGCTATCTGTTGAAGAATTGGAAATAGCTGAAACCTTAGTAAAAGCAAAGAATGACACTCCTAAGGCTACTCAAAAGGCTAAGGGAGTGGTCATCAAAGAAGGAGGCCTTGAAAAGAAGACACAAGAAAGAAGTGAGGCAGGGTTGAAGGATACAAAGGGTAAAGCTAAGATGATTGAACCTGAACAACCTGCAAAGAAGAAAAATCAGATAGAACTGGATGAAGAAGTGGCAAAGCAGCTTCAGGCAGAAATGGAAAGGGAGGAACAACTTCAATCTGAGAAGGATAGAGAGCTTGCACTGAATATGGCCAGAAAACTAAATGAAGAGTATCAGAAGAGCATGAAAACAGCAGCTCAGGCCAAGCAAGTACAAGTAAAAAGGATGCCATTCAAAAAGCAGAAAAGACAACCCTCCAAGACCTTTTTGGCCAATCAGGAAAGAAGAAAGATGATAAACTTCCTGAAAGGTGCAATTGGTGTTAAGGGGGAGATGTTTACCCATATGGCATACTCTCAGGTTGAAGAGCTATACAGGAAGGAAATGACAAAGCTCCAAGGGGATTCCTCTCAAAGGGAAGAAGCAGAAAGAAGGATGAAAGAGAGACATGATCTCAACATCCAACAACCATTCCCTGAGGAGACCACACCTTCAAAGGATAAAGCTGAAGAAAAGATAGAAGAGCAAGAGAATGTTGAGGTGAAAGCAAAGTCTTCAAAGAGAGTAAAGTCTATAGCCTCCAAATTGCAGTCCAAAAGACAAAGAATTGAAGAAAGAACAGAATCTGAAGCAGAAACTCCTGTTACACCTTCAGCAGAACCAAATCAGAATTCAGAATCTTCAAACAAGCAATCTAATGAGCAGGTTGAATTGTTCATGACATTAACAAATGATGATCCAATACAAGTAGATCCCATCTCTATGCAAGCTCCTGAAATAATCTTTTGGGATATCCTGGAAGATCAAAGAAAGAAATTCTTTAGGATTAAGAGGCTAGGGGACATATATGAGGTGTATCCTACTTGGGGAAGTTTCATCAGAAGGTGTACAAGATCAGATCTAGAAGAGATGTTCAAAGTTGGAATGAGATTGTATGAAAAGGGGCTGACAAGAGAAGAAAGAAACTTAATCAG
Source organism: Arctium lappa (assembly GCA_023525745.1). NCBI lineage: Eukaryota > Viridiplantae > Streptophyta > Magnoliopsida > Asterales > Asteraceae > Arctium > Arctium lappa. Next base: position 66,990,901 of record CM042051.1, read on the forward strand.
ATTAGCCATGGAGTACTTGTGCATGATGTTTGAGCCTAGTAAAGTTCAACATGTGATCAGGGATTTACATCTGGAGAATAAATTCATAAGGATAGAAAACTGGAAGATATTTGAAAGATGTGGGGTCTATGTCATCACTGTGAATGGAGCATATCATGAGTACTACTTGGTGGACAAGACATATGAGCATAGCAAGGGTAAACTACAAGCAATGTTGAATGCCAAGCTTATTTGTTCAAAAGATTCAGAAATGGCAAAGGTTGTAGTTAGCAGGATTATAAATCAAAGCTTGGGTTTAGATCCTAATCTAGGGGTGTAAACTGAAGTGTTGAAAGCATCTTGAAGATCAGATCTGAAGAACTTGACTTCTCTTCCTAAAAGTCAAGTTAGGGGGAGATTGTTGGGAACTGAAGATTCTACCAAGTGTGGTTAATGCTGCTAGTACAGAATTTCTACTGCTGGTTACTACTGCTAGTTCAAAGTTAGTACTGCTTAGCTAGTTAGTACTGCTAGTAGTTAGTACTGCTTAGTAGTTAATGCTGCTAGAAGAAGTTAATGCTGCTGAGCATAATTAATGCTGCTTAAGAGATTCGGATGGAAAGAATGACAGCTGGAGATTCTGAAGATACTTATGGAAGCTTAGAGATATACATGGAAGAGATAATGAAGATTTGTTTATTCTTTGTAATTATCTTTTGATTAGTATATGTATAGAATAGATAGAATTAACTTTTGGATAATTTTTTTGATAGAGAGAAAATCAACCTCAAGGCAAAGATCCTAATTCTAGAGAAGTAGAATTCGTATTGGTGAGCCTGTTCATCAATATTGAGGTTGAGTGTGTAATCTTGTAGCTTCAAGTATTCAATACAAGTTTACAGTTTGTTCTTCATATTTTCTGTGTTGCTTTACTGTTTTATTAAATATCAAAGTGTTATTCCGCAAACTTCTTTGATATTAGTTTCTGAGAACTAATTCTTGTTAAGAATTCGATCCTGACAGTTCTAAAACTTGCATAGACAGACACTGTTAAAAGGTACATAGATTACAACCAGAACATGAGTGATGACCTTAAGAGGTTAGCAAAAGATATAAAAGACTATGTGAAAATTGTTGAGAGGTTTGAGGAACAGATTAAAGGTTTTCAAGCCAATAAACTCCAACACTCATATGATACCAATTACTGGAAGTGGGAGAAAAAGGATCTAGAACTCCAACTGACCAAATCTAAAGAGGAGAGTGAAAAGTTGAGAGAGGAGCTAACCAAGGTTAAGCTTGATGTGGAAAAGTTTTCCAATGCTTCTAAAGCAATGGACTCTTTACTACAAACTCAGATTCATGACAAATTGAGAAGAGGAATTGGGTATAATACCACACCACCACCATACAACAACAACTACATTCCTCCTACATCAGATTTGCTAGAAACCAAAGATAGGAAGGACTTGCCTAAGGGAGCCACTGAGATAGATCCCTTTGATGAGGTAATTGTTGAGGATAAGACTGAGAAAGAGGTTGGTAAGAGTAAGGAGAACAATGTGAATGGCGAGATTCCCCTAGAGAATCACATCATTACCAATGAGGGGTGTGGAAAGATTTGGGTCAAATCAAAGGACATAGAGAAGACAGAGGGAAAGTCTGGTAAGGTCCATTACAAACAGACCACAGTTGTGAATCCTGTTCCTTGCAAACAGTGTGCATGCAAGAAATCTGAGCCCCTAAAACATGATAAAAAGACGGGAAATCAAAGAAACTGGAATAATCAGTGGGCACAAAAACAAGGGGTTGATCTGAGTAAAATCAATAGACCAAAACCTTGTTTTATCTGTGGCAAATTGAATCATCTTGCCAAATAATGTTATTTCAATCCTATGAACCAAAGGATGAATTTTCAAAGATCTATGCAAAAACCCTCTGGTTATAGGAAGAAGGAAAGGAACCATGTGAAGAAGAAATCTGTTAAATCTAAAAACCACATGAAGAAAAAGACTGTTAAAGAGAGTGTCAATATGTGGGTTCCTAAAAACACTAAAACTGTTAGTACTGCTACCACAAATAGTGTTGCTGACAATGATAGTGCTGCTAGAAGCAATACTACTGCTACCAATGTTAGTGTTGCTAAGAGTATTAGTACTGCTAAAACTAACATGGTTAGTACTTCTTCAAATGTTAATACTGCTAACTCTGTTAGTGCTTCTAACAAGGTTAGTACTGCTAAACCTGTTAGTGCTGCTAACTCTGTTAGTACTTCTAAAGTTAGTACTGCTCCTAGTGTTTGTTCTGCTAGACCAATCATATTGACAAAGTACTCCAATAAAGAGTGCCCTGAGTTTAAAAATCTCATAAAAAAGGAATGTAAATATTTTGATGAGAAAGGGAGACCCAAGACCACTTTGGCTTGGGTTCCCAATCAATACTAATTGTTTAATCTTATGTGCAGGGCAACCAGCAGCTCAAGGGGAAGAGCATCTGGCATGTTGATAGTGGTTGCTCTAGGCACATGACAGGGAACATGTCATGCCTCAAGAATTTCAAGAAAATTGATGGTGGGCATGTTGCCTTTGGTAATAGTCCAGATGGAGGTAAGATCAGTGGTAAGGGGATGTAACCAAAGGTAAAATGACATTTGAAGATGTATTATATGTTGAGCAGTTAAGGTACAACCTGTTAAGTGTATCACAGGTTTGTGATAAACAACATAGTATATTATTTACAGATTCTGAATGCATTATCCTTGCTCCTAGATTCAAGGTAGTTGATGAAAAGATGATACTACTAAGAACTCCCAGAAAGGATAATGTTTATTGCTTAGATATGGAAAGTGTTTCAACTGATTCATCCCTAAACTGTCTAGTTTCAAAAGCTTCTTTGGATGAATCATCACTATGGCACAGAAGGATGTGTCACATGAACTTTAAAACAATGAATAAAATTGTTAAAAACAACCTTGTAAGAGGTTTACCTTCCAAAGTCTTTTCATGTGATGATCATTGTGTTGCCTGTCTCAAAGGCAAACAACACAAAACTTCTCATAAGTCCAAAGAGTTGAACACAATCTCTAGTTCTCTTCAGTTGTTGCATATGGATCTGTTTGGTCCTACAAATGTTATGAGTATAGGTAAGAAATCATACTGCCTAGTTATTGTTGATGATTACTCTAGATTTACTTGGGTATATTTTCTAAGGACTAAGGATGAGACAAGTGGACTGATCAAATCGTTTATTCTAAGAATTGAAAACCAAACAAATCAAAAGGTAAAAGTCATTAGGTCAAACAATGGTACTGAATTTAAAAATCATTACCTAAACACCTTTTGTGAGGAAAAAGGGATTGAGAGGCAATACAGTGCTCCTAGGACTCCACAACAAAATGGTGTTGCTGAGAGAAGGAATAGGACACTGATTGAGGCTGCTAGATCTCTGTTAGCTTATTCCAAACTACCAATTACTTTCTGGGCTGAAGCAGTTAATACTGCTTGCTATGTCCAAAACAGAGTTCTAGTAGTCAAGCCTAAAAACAAGACACCATATGAGCTTTTAAATAACAGAAAACCATTTATTGGATTTTTCAAACCTTTTGGGTGTCCTTGTACCATTCTCAATACCAAAACTCACTTAGGAAAGTTTGATGGCAAGGCAGATGATGGTTTTCTTGTTGGTTACTCATCTTAGAGTAAGGCTTAGAGAACATCTATAGGGAAACCACAGGGGTGTCTCCCAACCCCAAGGAGGTGCTCACTGAGGAGATGAATGAGCATATGGGTGCAAAGGTTGCCACTACTCCTGCTAGCACAGAGGAGGTCAGTGGTAACATCAATAAGACCTTCCCCATGGCAACTTTGGGCGAGCAATCATCCAAAGGTCCCAGGTGCCAAGAAACCATGGGGGTAGCAGGTGCTTCTGCTAGGCAGAAGACCTCTACTACTAAAAGATCCCATGATCCTTCAAAAGGGGGTTACACTCCTGGAAAAGGTGAGGACATATATGACTATGATGAATTGATGGAAACAATGGGAAACATCAATATGGATGTAATCAAGCAGGGAAAAGACATAGAAGAGCTAAAAATGATAATTCTGTCTCAACAAGTACAGATTACCAACCTGAAGAAAATGGTGAAGAGATTGGTCCATAAAAAGAAGAAGAAACAGTTTGTGCTCAGAAGAAGGAAACCAGTGACTGATACTCCCAAAAAGGGGGAGTTAGAAGTTGATGCCAACATGGAAGATGCTAAAGGTGAGGGGGAGTTTGATGGGGTTAGTGGAGATAAAGTACAAGCAGCAAAAACAGAAAGCATAGCAGCAGTAAAAGAGAAAGCAGTAGAAACAGAAAGTGTGTTTGAACAAGCAACAGAAACTGTTAATACTGCTGAATTGAATGAAGCAGCAGAAATGGTGCAAGAAGTATTAACAGACCTTGAGATAGCAGAAACTTTAATCAAGGCTAATCATGATACTCCCAAGGTCACTTCAAAGGCCAAAGGAGTTATCATCAAAGAAAAAGGTGAAGTGATCAAGAAAGCAAGTAATGAGAAGGTGGTAAGCAAAGACAAAGGCAAAGCAAAGTTAGTGGAATCTGATCAACCAATTAAAAAGCAGAAGTTGGTTGAGTCAGATGAAGCTTTGGCCAAAAATATTTAGGCTGAACTTGAGCAAGAAGAAAAGGCTCAAGTGGACAAAGATAGAGAGATGGCTAAGGCTCTAGCTGCAGAGCTAAATGAAGCTTATCAACAAAGTTTGGCAACTGAAATAGCACAGAAGAAAGCTGCAACCCTAAAGAAGTCTGTGTTGGTCAAAATGGCTGCAAAAAAGAGACAACCTTCAAAGACCTACCTTGGTACTCAAGAGAGAAAGAAGATGATTACTTTTCTCAAAGGTGCTGTGAGAGTCAGAAAGGAGATGTTCTCAAAAATGACATTTGAACAGATCAAAGGGTTGTATGATTCGGAGATGACAAAGCTTCAAGGGAATGAAACAGCCAGAGTTGAAATGGAAAAGAGGATGAAAGAGAGTAATGACTTTCTGATAGAAAAACCTTTCCCTGATGAGCAAGAAACACCAAAGAAGGAAGCCACTCTAGGTGAAAGTCTAAGGACTTTAAAAAGAACTAAAATGATGGCAAGAAGAAAATCAGCCAAGAAGCCTAGAGTGGATAAAGAAGAAACTGAGAAAGAATAGAAGGTTGCTGAAGAAGAAGAAGAAGAAGGGGCACCTAAGTCAGTTGAACAGGAAGAACCATCAAGTATTGATGATGTGAATATGTACATGGTAGTGATGGACAAAGTTCCTGAACCTATAACAGCTGAACCTGTTGGTGTTAAGCCTCCTGAGGTCATTCTTTGGGATACAATGAAGGTTGATGGAAAAGAGTATATCAGGCTCAAAAGAAAAGATGAAAAGTATGAAGTGTATAATACTTGGGCCAAGATTGTCAAAACATGTTCCAGGTCTGATCTAGAGGAGATGTTTGAAATAGGAATGAAGTTGTATGTTGATCAATTAAAAGCTCCAGAGATTTCAATCACAAAACTTGTGATGGAGTATCTGTGTATGATGTTCAAACCAGAAGAAGTGGAGGAAGTTATCAGAAATGTGTTTCAAACAGTCAACAACTGGACTCTATATGAAACTAGTGGAGTGTATGCACTGACTATGGACATAAATCACATAGAATACTTCCTAGTGGATAGAGTTTACAACCACATCAGATTGAAGCTTCATGCCATGTTGAAGAAAAAGCTTGGTTGTCCACCAGATTCAGAAATGGCAAAGTATTTGATCCAAAGAACAATTAGTCAAAGCTTGGGGTTGGAAGCTAATACAGGGATATGAATAATGGTGTTTTGGGAGCATCTGAAGAACTTGACTTCTCTTCCTAAAAGTCAAGTTAGGGGGAGATTGTTGGGAACTAAAAGAATAGTTAATACTGCTAGCACTAAATGGTTACTACTTCTGAAGTTACTACTGCTGATATAGATTAATGCTGCTAGTCAAGATTAATATTGCTTGATGAAGATTACTACTGCTAAGCAATTTTAGTACTGCTAGTAGTTAGTACTGCTGAACTTAATACTGCTTATGAGATGAAGACTTCGGATGGCAAGGATGACAGCTGAACTGAATGGAGATATTCATGGAAAGCTTGGAGATAACTTTGAAAGATTATATTGAAGATCTTTTATTCTTTGTAATTATCTTTTATCTTCAGTATATGTATAGAATAGTTGTAACTTTAGAATATAAAATTATTCGGAGTTTTTAGTTTTCTTAGAGAGAATCAACCTCAAGGTTTATAATCCTAGTTCTAGAGAAGTAGAATTCGTATTGGTGAGCCTGTTCATCAATATTGAGGTTGTGTGTGAAATCTTGTAGCTTTATAACCATTCAATAAAGTTTACAAGTTGTTATTCTGATTCACTGTTCCATTGATCTTTGAATATTAAAGTGTTATTCCGCAAACTCCTTTAATATTGTTTCTGAGTGATTATTCTTGTTAAGAATTCAAATCCTGACACCCTTTGTTTTCAATGTGACAATCTCCTCCTTTATGATAATTTGACATTTTCCATCCTTTGATCTGAGTATCTGAATCATGAACTGTATATACCCGAATCTTTTCAAATTCAGATGGTAACCCTGATTCAACAAATAAAACAGTTAGAAATGCCTGTCAGTAACACGGAGTTACTGTGTACAACGAATGTACAATTTAAGGAGCTGGTTTGATGATGACTCCCCAGGACTTCCATTCAATCATTGAAAAACACAAGGTTTATCTATGAATGTTTTGACAGAAAAATAAATTTTCTGTGTGCTCGTGCTTGTGTATGAAAGAATTTAGCACAATGATTGTGTTTCATAAGGCTCAAGTTGTGTAAACTGTTGAGACAACAACAGGTATTACACGGACTCAATGTGCATGAAAGAGGTGCGAAGGTAGGGCAACTTTTCTTCTTTTTCAATATCTAAATCTTCCGAGTGAAGACTAGATAGCAGATATGTTGCGTCCCCAAAGAAAATGAAACATTTCTTTGTTAAGAAAGAAACGAGTGGTTGGTGGGGTAATTGCAAGAGTTGGCATGGGCTCACTGCCTTTTTCAATGATGGTTACCAAAGAATGTGAACCAATCCGTAGATGTGGTTGCCCGGCTCAGAAAGTGGTTGGTGCAGAGTTCTAATATTCTTTTAACTATGTTCTCACACCCTCTTTCTTTTTAACATTTATGCTTACTTCTAACCAAACTCTCATTTACATTTTTCCGCTCCACACAATGAGAAAAACTCAACCGGATGAGTTATCTCCTCCACTCTTTGATTTATGACCCCTCACCCCTCAATCACTCAAGGATTACTTCCTGGGTAGGAAACACTGGTTTACGTGAATCCATGGAAGTTCTTATAAGTTCTCACATGAATCCCATGTAAGTCCTATAAAGAATGGTTGCTCAACAATTTAACTTTAGCAGTTTAGCTCAAAAATGTATGATAACATTGTCAAAATGTATGCTCATGAGATTTGAGCAATTGAACTTTGAAGATTTCTCAAAACAAAGATATTGAATGAGTGAAATGAAATCAAGAGAATTGTTTTGAGAATCTGACAATGTATCAATCAGATCAAACGAAATGGTTAGGGTATCAAAGAATTGGATATTTTGTTTATATGAACAAATATAAACAATTTTGCAATGAAAGCACAAAGAATGAAATGATGATTGATGTATGATGCTCAAAGAACATTTGAAAGCAAACGGGAGTATTACCATCGAAAAATAGGTTCGTTTAGAGACATGGTAATAACGATTTCAAATGAGGTACTAAACCGGTGTGTATGAATACTTTACAGTATATAGACAAGATAATACGCAAGTATAGATCTTTGGAAACACACGGTCAGTTAAACATGAAAGCTTAATAATGAAAAACATTTAAAATCTCACTTCTGAATTCATGAAATCTTTTGAGAATAGAGAAGTGGTTTGAACATTTCAGAAAGCGTTTTTCATGTTTGAAAGTTGTTCTTCTTCCAAACAATCAAAGATCTAAGATCTGAAGATATTTACCTTTAAGCTCCCCCTCAAATCATTATAGAATGATTTAGGTCAAATAAGCTCCCCCTGGATATTTTGCATAATATCCTTATCTGAACATTGAAGAACGGGTCCTGATCTGTCATGTGATCAAAAGCCACAATTCTTTACATTAAAGTTCGGGTTCTAAACTGAAGTGTTTAGAAGCCAATGTCTTTGACATTAAAGTCCGAGTTCTAAGTTGTAGTACTTAGAATTCAAACACTTGTACTTTGAAGTACGGGTTTTGAACTGCTGTTTTCAAAAACCATAACTCTTTGACTTTAAGGTCCGAGTCCTGAGTTGATCTACTCAGAAGTCATAATCCTTTAACACTAACGACCGGGTTTTGAACTGTTTTGTTCAAAAGCCTTCGTTCCAACTCCCCCTAGACCGTTGGTACTTGCAAAACAGATTTAACAGATTTTGGTACCCACTGGTATTTGGGTCCTGGTATGTTAGATTTAGGAATCCACTTCTCATTAGAAGTATATCTTTTAAAACCCGAATTCTGAGAAGTTATTCTATAAGAACCGTACCAGTTGTGAGTAGTTTCTTTTTGAATGAAGTCATTCTCTCCACAGTAAGAACAACAGATTTTCCTTTGAGCAATCCTGATCAGATGATTAGTCGAGTAATATATATCAGAATTACCAAAAGATTTACCTTTATGCATTCTGTTCTTTTTGGCATTTGTTGTGAAGTTGAATGCTTTGTCCTTCTTCTTTTTCTCTTCAGAAGAATCTTTAACTCTCCAGACCATCTGATTTTTCTTAGAATTCTTTCCAAGAGATTTTACATAATAGCTCGCTGAACCATCAACAGATTTGTCATAAAATAAATTTGATAGTCTGATCTGACTTGATTTGACAATGATTGGTTTGACACTTTTGTTTTTCAAAACATTTTTATCATGAATAGAACTCGAAGCTGTTTTGAAAGAACAGACTGATTCTGTTGAAAGATCAACAGGTGATTGATTAATCACATCAGCTGAAATCTTTTTTGATAAATTGACGTTTGCAGCTTCTAAGTTCTTTATCTTTTCAGATAAAATATTTCTTTCAGAAATAAGTGTGTCAAACTTCTTTTTCAAATCAGATCCAGATATCTGTTCTTTAAGAATATCTGATGATAGAACAGATAATTTGGATGTGAGCTTAGATATTTCAGATTCAAAATATGAACGTTTTTGTTCAAAATTTGTTTCCAAGTTCTTGTTTTTCTCAGAAATATCTTTGAAAATCCCAGCATTTTTCTTTTCAAATAATTTCTTTTCTTGCTCAAAAGACTGCTTCTTTTCTTTGAAAATATTTCTTTCCTTTTCTAGCAAGTCTTGTAAAGTAGAAATTTGCTTGGGAAATTCAGCAATTTTATCTTCAAAAACTTTTCTTTCTTTGGCAAAAGTGTCTCTTTCAGTGATTATAACTTTTTCAAAATCAGACACTTGCTTTGAAAGTTTAATGTATCTCAGCTCAAGATCCTTTTTCTCTTGCAAAGTTTTCTTAGAAAGTTCAGACATCTGTTGAGTAGAAGATGTATTCACACTTGATTTTTCTTTTTCTGCTTGGAGACTTGTTTTCAATTCAGCATTCTTCTTCTCCAGAGCAGATATCTTCTCTTCGAAATCCTTAAACTTGTTTTGAAGCTTGACTGATTCATCTTGCAAATCTGATGCTTTCTGTTCAGTCGTCTTCAGTTGGCTTTGAAGATTCGCTTGAACTTTATCTTCTTTAATGCTTTTTATCAAATCAACATTTTTTCTTTCAATGTATATACATTTTCTTCAGAAGCCATATACTTTTGTTGAAGCTTAAATGATTCATCTTGCAGATCTGATGATCTTTGTTCAGTTCTCTTCAATTGGCTCAGAAGACTTTCAACATAAGTCTCCTTCATTTTGATTACTTCTTCAAGAGACTGAATAGTATTATCTTGTATTCCCATCATTTTCTCTCTATCTTTAATCTCTTTTTCTTTCTCACTGATGATACCTACAAAATGTGATTTATCCATGTTAGCACACTTTTTACAGTCAGGAGTTTTATCAGAATTTGACAAATTTAATTTCAACTCCTGAATCTGCTTTAGAAGCACTGAATTCTGGTTTTTCATTTGATTTCGTCCAGCTTCTATTTTCGGTATCTCAGGCATGTACAATATAGCACAATCTCTTGGTGACAGTATTGTATTCCCTCTCTCATCTGTCTTTGGCATCTTGAAAGAAAAAGTTAGCTTAAAAAAATGATCATCAAAAATCAGAAAATTATGACCACTATCAAAATATGTCCCCCTCCGCAGACTTAGCACGGGGGTCCCGCTAGAAAGAAATGCTTGAATAAAAATGATCGTTCCCAAACCAATTCAGAAAAGTTGACTGAAAGTCAAACTTGGATCACCACTTGAAAAAAAAATTCAACTCTGAAACTCGCAGATCAAGTAAACTCGCTAAGTACTAAAACTCGCTAGTCACTATTCACTGAGAAATGCGCTAGACGTTATGTGCGCGTTTGAAAAACTCGCAGGCCACTATGTGCGTGTTTCGAGAACTCGCTAATCAATAAACTCGCACGATGATGAAACTCGCAAACACCTGTTCATCACAGAACTAGCAAGCCTTTCTAGCGCGTTTCGTTCAAACTCGCAAGCTTTGACTTGCGCGTTTATGAAACTCGTTTCCCTCTGTTAGCGCGTTTCCGGCCAAAAATCAAATCCTTTGACTTGCGCGTTTGATGGTGAACTCGCAGGCTTTGCTTGCGCGTTCTTCACATGAAACTTGCGCGTTCTACGGATGAACTTGCGCGTTTCGTGAATCTAGCGCGTTCTTGGGTTTTCTTGCGCGTTCTTGGTCTGATCAATCAAAAATCGAGTAAAACTTGATTTCTGAACCTGAAATTTTCACAATATCACCACGAAGCCATACAAAACGCAATTACAACACTGAATTTACAATTACAAACAAAAATTATAGTGATTGAGTGCAAAATACAGTGTTCGAGTTCATGTTTCACGAAAATAGAAATTTGATCAAATTGATCAATCTGAATTTGAAATTAGCCTATGTGATCTGAACGAAACTTGATCCTAGTGATAATATGTACACAATCAAATAAATTTCTTGATTTAATTTTGCAAAAACAATATGAATCGAAATCAAACAGTAAGTTTCAAGAAACGAATTCGTGAAAACCAAAAATCTCAAATCTATCCAATCTGATTGATCTTCATCTGAAATTGATTGGTTTTCTCTGATACCAATTAATATTGTCCTTTTTAATCAAGCAATTAAACAAACAATCTACAATTCAAGATTTGACATTGAAGATCTAAAGAGAGAGAGAGTAGAGAGAGAAACAGTCACAAGTATATTGATGTAACAATGATGAACCTCTTATCAAACTATTACAAACCAAGGTATTTATACCAAGAACTAAAACTACATGCTTAACACCTAAGTAAACTCATATTGACTTTACAGACATTGACTTTGTTGACTTCTCTTGACTTGACTTTTCCTAATTAAATCTTGGATACAATAATACACTAACAACGAATGTAGCTCCGAAATCTCAAGCTCGTGCAGCTTGGTTTTTGCTAATTTTATTTTTGACCCAGTGGCTCACACGGGTTGTGCCGCAAGTTAACCCGCACGACAACCCGCGCCATGCACTGGAATGTGAACGAAATAGTGGCTTTCACGGGTTGTGTCGCGGGTTAACCCGCGCGGCTACCCGAGCCATGCACTGTTTCGATTTCTGTAACTCCCAAATCAAACGTATTGAAGACGAAATTAATATTTTAATTACCAGTTAATTATTGAATTAATCATTTCGGTTTTAAGGATTAATTCTTTAATTATTGGTTTAATTATATATTAATGATGTCGTTTTCCTTTTTCAATATAAAAGGGAGGGGTTTGGGTGCATTCCATACTACACAAGATAACACACAACTCTCTAAACCTCTCTACTGCATAAGATTTTCGACGGTTTTTCCAGGCAAGTGGTCATCTCCGACAGTACTACTGCTTACGTTGTTGTACTCTAAGAACAGACAGCGAATCTGTTTAAGGGAATCGTGTTACACACGAGCCTCAGCTTCTGTTTGAAATCTTCTTCTACTTTCTTTGTATTCGAGTTCTTAATAATTCGTGGATTACTTTGTAATATTATATGTATAATTAATATACATCTGAAACTAACAGGTTCTGCTACTGTTGAGGAATCTGTGAAAAAACATGAATTCATCAACAAAATGTCTAAAAAAAAAATTTGATGAGCTGATGAATGCTTCATATTCTGAACCTTATTTTCAAAAGTGTGAGTCAAACTCTGAGACTGACAAAATTTCTGATTTGCAAAAAGAACTCTCTGACTTAAAGAAGCTTCTTGAAGAAGTTGAAGATGAAAAGTTCAATCTTCAATTTAAACTTGAAAAGACTTTAAATGAAAACCAAGAGCTTTGCAAAAAGATTTCAGAATTAGAGAGTTTGAATTTTAAAAAGAAATTTATTGGATAAGAAAGATTTTGATAGTCAAAAATGGAATGTTCACTCCAATCCAGAGTTTGTCTCTTTGTCAAAACCCTCAGTTGTTTCTATTGAAAAGATTGAAAAGCAGCAAAGCATTTTTGAAGTAGGAGAAACTTCAGGTACTAAAATTGATAATTCATCTTCTAAGATTTCTGCTAACTCTAATTCTTGTGGTGTTTCAGATTTAAGTGGCAAGAAATGTGAGAGGTTGAAGAGAAAGGATTCTAAACAGAAGGGAAAACAAAATGTTTCCAAATTTAGTACCTCTGTTAAGAATGTTCCGAATGTAAATGCAAACAATGATAGTTGTAAAAACAGTTGTATTTCTTTTGATGCTAATAAATGTCAATTTTGCTTGAATAAATGTAATTATTTTGATAACTCAAAGATGTTGACATTAGCTCAAAACAATCTTCTTTGCAATCATTGTGGGCATAACTCATTCTCTTTCAACTCTTCTCCTTCAAAGAAAAAGAATGTCAAAAGCTTTTCTCAGAACAAATCATTTTCTAAGGCCTCGGCTCAACATGTTCATGTTTTTAAAGCTAAAAAAGATAAGTTTCTAAAGAAAAATTCTTTCAAGGCTGTTGATGTTAAAGTTGTTTGGAAATGGTTACCTAAGCCCAAATATGAATGGAGAATCAAAGGCACTGTAACATATATTAAGAAATTAAAGGATACTAACCAGAAAGGACCCATCTAGATATGGGTACCTAAAGCAAAGTAATTGTTCTTATGCAGGACTGTCATATGTGGTTCATTGACTCAGGATGCTCAAGACACATGACAGGGTATAAGCATTTATTGCATAATAATGTGGCACATCCTGCTGGAACAGTTAGCTTTGGGAATAAGTCAATTAAAGGCTTTGTCAGAGGTTACGGAGTGCTAACAAATGGAATCATCACCATCCAGAAAGTACTGCATGTTGAAGGATTAGATCATAATCTCTTTAGCACCAGTCAATTTTGTGACAGTTATTTTCAAGTTAGGTTTTCAATTACAAACTGTTCAATTGATGATAAAGATAGAGTTGAGATCTTCAAAGAAAAAAGGGTTGGTAATCTTTATGCTGTCAACTTTCCCACTCTATCTGCTTCAAGACCTGTATGTCTACTTTCAAAAGCAACAAAAGACGAGAGTTGGATTTGGCAAAGAAGATTATCCCACCAGAATATCAAAGCCATCAACAAGTTAACAATCAAAGGTTTAGTAAGATGTCTTCCATAGATGAGATTTGAGAAGGATTCCTTGTGCTCAGTGTGTGAAATGGGAAAGATGAAACGCAGTTCCCACAAAGCGAAGGTGGAATCTTCTTGCAAATCACCTTTAGAGATTATTCATATGGATCTCTGTGGACCTATGAGGATTCAATCAAACAGTGGCAAAAAGTACATATTAGTCATGATTGATGAACACTCCAGATATACATGGTTAGAATTCATGTGAACTAAATCAGACGCACCAGAGCTGATAATTGCATTTATCAAAAAGATTCAAGTTCTTCTACAACTTCCTGTTCAGAAAGTTAGGAGTGATAACGGTACTGAATTAAAAAATGAGACCCTACAAAACTTTCTACAATCTGTTGGTATATCTCATAACTTTTCGGTTGCACGTACTCCTCAACAAAACGAAGTTGTTGAAAGAAAGAATCGGACTTTGGTGGAAGCAGCAAGAACCATGCTGGCATATTCAGGACATATATCTTTGGGCTGAAGCGATTGCTATTATTGCTTGCTTTACGCAAAATCGAACTATCATCACAAAGCGTTTGAAAAAAAACAGCTTATGAGATTATAAATCATCGTAAACCTAATGTGAAATTCTTTCGTGTTTTTGGATGTAGGTGTTTCATACTTAATGACCGTGACAATCTTGGGAGATTCGACAAGAAAGTTGATGAAGGATATTTTTTTGGATATTCGTTAACGTCAAAAGCTTATCAGATATGCAACAAGAGAACCAAGACTGTCATGGAAAGCATAAATGTGACCTTTGATGAAAGCCTGACAACGACTTCTGGACAAAGCAGTTCAGGATTGGAAACTAGTGCACAAGCTTCTACTCAAATCAGAATGGAACCTGCATTAAAACAAACTAAGTGTTCTAAACCTAATGCAAAATCTAATCCTTCTGATTTAGATTTATTATTTCTTGACGCATTTATGGATATTTGCGCATATTTTGACAAATCAAACATATCCATAGATCCTCCTGTGGTGTAAACTATTAGTAATAATGACTATGATCAAATTAATCCATTTTCTTTATCTACAGATCAAAACTCTGAGGAAAAAATTCCAAGTACTGAATCAGTCGTGCCAGAGTTACAGACATCAGAGTAACCTACTACAGAAGTTCAAAAAGTGAATTCTGAAGTGATTCCTGCAATAACGGATGCTTATGAGATGATCAAAACAATCAAATTGATGTACAAACCTTGTCGAGTACACATAGATTGACTCATGACCATCCCCTATATAATATCATTGGTGATATCAATTGTGGTGTAAAGACGAGATCGACATCTGCAAACTTTTGCCTATATTCAAGTTTTCTCGGTGCTATAGAGCCAAAGAAAGTCTCAGACGCTTTAAAAGATCTTGATTGGATTATAGCTATGCAAGACGAACTTCTACAATTTGAGAGAAACAAAGTTTGGCGGCTAATTCCACGACCCAAGGACAAATCGATAATTTGAGCAAAACGGGTATTTAGAAATAAGAAAGACGAAGTTGGAATCATAGTAAAAAAACAAAGTCAGGCTGGTAGCTAAGGGTTACTGTCAACAAGAAGGTATAGACTATGACGAGACCTTTGTGCCAGTAGCTCGGATCGAAGCCATTCGAATTTTCTTGTCCTATGCAGCCCATAAGAACTTCAAAGTTATCAGATGGACGTCAAATCTGCGTTTCGTAATGGGATTTTGCACGAAAAGGTATATGTTGCCCAACCAGAAGGTTTCGTTGATCCACAATTTACAGATCATGTCTATGTTCTCGATAAGGCGCTATACGGTTTGAAACAAGCACCGAGAGCATGGTATGACACTCTAACCGAATTCCTTTTAGCTTCAGGTTTCAAGAAATGTACAATCGATACTACCTTATTTCTGAAAAAGCATGGTGATGACTTAATCTTGATATAGATTTACATTGACGGCATTATTTTCGGATCTACAAATCTTAAATTTTGCAAGAACTTTTCAAAAATAATGGAAACTAGATTTGAGATGAGTATGATGGGTGAACTAAACTTTTTTTTTTTTTGGTCTTCAAGTAAAACAGTCACCTGAAGGAATATTCATCAATCATTCTAAGTACATAAAAGATATTTTTGAAAAAGTTTAACATGGCTGAAAGTTCTTCAATGAAAACTCCGATGTCGACTGGAACGCTTTTGGACGCATATTTATCGGTTAAGTCTGTTGACCAAAAGAACTATAGAAGCATCAATGGATCTTTGCTTTATCTAACAGCCAGTAGACCCGATATAATGTTTGTTACGTGCTTCTGCGCAAGATATCAAACCAATCCAAAAGAGTCACACCTTGTGGCTGTCAAAAGAATTCTTAGATATCATAAAGGCACTCAAGAGTTAGTCCTTTGGTATCCAAAGGATTCAGGCTTTGATCTAACCGCGTTTACAGATGAAGATCACGCTGGTTGTAAGTTGGACCGGAAGATCACTTCTAGATCGTGTCAGTTTTTAGGTGACAAATTGGTTAGCTGGACATCGAAGAAACAAAACTCTGTCTCAACTTCGACAGCAGAAGTGAAATACGTTGTTGCGATGAGTTGTTGTTCACAAGTATTGCGGATGATGACACAATTAAAAGACTTCGGCTACACCTACAACAAAGTGCCAATCTACTATGATTCGAAGAGCGCGATTGCAATAACTGTTAACCCGATACAACACTCCAAGACCAAACACATCGATATACGTTACCATTTCATCAAAGACCATGTGGAGAAAGGATCGATCGAGATGCATTTCTTATAGACTGACTATCAACTTGCTGACCTTTTCACCAAGTCGTTGGATGAAAAGAGGTTCAAATTTCTAATCAGCAACTTAGGTATGCTTAATATGTCGATTTGAGTCTGTGTGATTCTCTTGCATGAGTCTAGGGGAAGTTCATGATCTTTATGCTTAATTCGAGGGGTAGTTCACAATTTTGATTTAATTTTCTTATTACTGACGAATGAGGAATCATCCTAGATGATTACCAAAATCTTTTATCTTTTGCAGGTAATTCATTTCTTTAACGGGAATATCTTCTGAATAATTCAGTTCAGAACTCGTACTTCAAAGATTTTGATCTCCAAAGATTTATAAGGGAGTATTTCTAATTTTTCAGGGGGAGAAAATATTTTTGATATATTTGATGACATTTTGCAGATAATTAAGGGGGGGAGTATCTGATTTTTTTCAATTCTTCATGATTTGAAGGGGAGTTATGAATCTTACACTGAATGTAAGTATTTCTGATTCTTAATCTCTCCATGTTTGAAAGAAGAGTAACTTTCAAACGTAGAAAAATGTTTTTCTTAAATGTTCAAACCACTTCTTATTCTTAAATAGATTTCATGAATGTAGAAGTGTGATTTTAAATGTTTTATTAGATGAGCGTTATTGATTAACTGACCATGTGTTTCTAAAGATTAGTACTTGTGAATTATCTTTTCATATACTGTCAAGTATTCACACACATCCGTTCAGTATTTCTTATTGACTTTGTTATTATCATGTCTCTAAACGAAACATATTTCGATGGTAATACCCTCGTTTGATTTCAAAGTTGTTGAGCATCAATCATCATTTCTAAATTTGTGCGTTTATTGTTATATATCAAATTGTTTATATTCGTTCATATAAACAAAATATCAAATTCTTTGATGCCCTAACCTTTCATGTTCATATTACATGATATTTGATCTGATTGATATATTGTCAGGTTCTCAAACAAGTCTATTGTTTTCATTTCATTCATTCAATTTCCTTGTTTTGAGAGATCTTCAAAGTTCAAATGCTCAAATTTCATTCATATTCTTGAAGAGCATACATTTTGTGACAATATTATCACATTTTGAGCCTTATTTGTTCAAAGATAAATTGTTGGACAATACATTTTATATAGGACAAAATTTCATGGGATTTGTGTGTGAGCTTAACATAACTTCTATGGATTTACGTTAACCAGTGTTTCCTACCCAAGAAGTTATCCTAGAGTGATTGAGTGGTGATGGGTCATTACATCAAAGTGTAGGGAAGATAACTCAATGGGATTTTTCTCGGTGTGATGAGGTAAAATGGAAAAGAGAGTTTGGTTAGTAGTGAACTTAAATGTTAAAAAGAAAGAGGGTGTGAGAACAAAGTTAAAAGAATATCAAAATTATACACCAACTACATTTTAAGCCGGACAACCACACTACTGATTGGTTCACATTCTTTGGTGACCATCATTGAAACAGGCAGTGAGACCATGCCAACTCTTGCATTAACCCCACCGACCACTCGTTTCTTTCTTAAAAAAGAAACGTTTCATTTTTCTTGGGGACGCAACATATCTGCTATCTCGTCTTCATTTGAAAGACGTGGATATTGAAAAAGAAGTAAATTTTCCCTATCTTCGCACCTCTTTCATGCACATTGAGTCCGTGTAAAACTTGTTGTCTCAACAGTTTACACATTTTAAGCCTGAAAAAGCTTAAGTAGCTTCAATCATTCTTACATTTTCACGTACACACAAGGAATATGTTTTCTTGTCATAACGTTCATAGAAAATTCCTATGTGGTTTTTCGATGATTGAATGGAAGCCCTAGGGGAGTGAATATCAAAAACCTCCTTTCCAAAGTACATTCGTTGTACTAAGTGGCTTCGTTCTACTTACAGGCATTCTAACTGTTTCATATGTTGATTCAGGGTTACAATTTTCAATTTGTCTGAATTTGAGAAGATTCGGATAAATACATTTTTGAATTGACGGATATTTAGATCAAAAGGCGGAGATTGTTATATTCTTCGGGGGAGATTGTTACTCTATCAAAAGGTGGAGATTACTATTTTGTCTTAACGGGGGAGATTGGTATTCAAAGACCGTGCTGACATTGAAAAAGTTTTGATGATTTTTATGTTTTCACAATTCATCAAAAAGGGTGAGATAGTTTGAAATTTTCAAAGTCAGAATTACAGGATCAAAGAATGAATCAAATTCAGGATTACAGACGCAAAAAATAAAACGAGGAGATTGTTAGAATTCTGAAGTTTTGTTGAAAAGAGTTAAAAAGGAGGAGATGTTTCTAAAGTTTCAATTTCAAAGTTTTGGGGAGATATTATGACATATTTTCAAGTCAGAAATTTATTTCAAGATTTTATCAGAAAGGGGGAGATAATTTAAATCTTCGATATCAGAGATGTTTGATGATATTTTGTCTGTGAAGAAGAATTTGAGAGAGATTGTATTGGAAAACAGAAAGAGATACAAAGTGGTACATATGTATGTTTTAGCAAAGGTGAGATGAACAAATATTTCAACTTTTGAAGAAACAAAGTTTGCAAAAAAAGGAAGATATGTACAAAGTAAAGATGTTTGTCAAAGATGAAGACAAAGAGAGAGTGTTCAAAGTTCAAGAAAGTTTATTTGAAAGACGAAGATGTCAAAGTTTTAAATGCTACAATTTTGAAAATACTTCAAGAGAAGAAAGATCTGAAGATTATTGACAATTTTTTTTTTTAATCTTGAATCCAAAAGGAGAGATTGTTGAGTCATATTGTATTTAAGATTAAAGGGTTTAAAGAGTAATTGTTTGTATTAGTTGAGTTGTAAAAGTCAAGGTGTTGACTTTCCTTTAATAGCTTTGAGTTGTAAGTCAACTATGTTGACTAGGTATAAATGTATTTGTTCCTTGTAATCTTGTGTGTAGAGAGAGTAACTACGATTGAGAGCTTATCATTTGTGAGAGAAATAGACTTGTGGTTTTAGAGAGAGAGTCATAGAGCTTAGAGAGAGAAATCATTGTAAATCATTCAAATCAATGACAATGACTTTGTGATTAAAGATCTGTGATTAATCTGATTGAGCTTGATAACTGGAACAACAAAAAGTTTGGAGATAAACCTAGAAATTAATTGTTGTTTGTAAAGTTACAAAATTGAGAAACAAAATTAAAAATAAATATTGAGGTGGGAAAAATCGAGTAAAGGAGAAAAAAGATAAATGAGGTTTTAGGCTTGAGGAGATGCCACCTCATTGTTGGTGGTTTCTCCTTTAATATATATATATATATATATATATATATATATATATATATATATATATATATATATATTGATATTATGACCTTAACACATGCAGGGGGTGCCGAAGGAATAACTAGTGACTGAAGTAAAGTCGTAACAAGGTAGATATTCTAGAAGGTGTGTCGGATCTCCACCTTTTCAGGGAGAGCAAATTCGTATTGAATATTTTAGTTTGAACTGCTTCACAAAAAAGAAAAGAAAAGGGAGTAACGTCTGAGTTAAACATGGAGATGAAAGTTTTCTTTCATTTCTTGATAGTAAAATAAGACCAAGGTGATGAGTTTATATCTCAAGTCAGAACAAGTTGATAGGATTTTTCACGTCTCATATGACCTATAGAGATTTTCTAAGAATCCACTTAGCGAAATCACCTATTTACTCATTTATGTTCAAACATAATAATTGAAATTTTTTGACGAATTATGTAATTTCTCAATTTTTTTTATCATAAAATTTAAGATCTCGTTGCATTACACGAGTTTTAAATTAGGGATGTTAAAGAGTCGAGCTTATCAAGCTTAATGATTGTTTCGAGTCGATCTCAAATACGCACCAAAACTCGTTTAACTTGGCAAGCAAGATCCATAACACAACCACAAGGGTTGTGGCGTACTGGTCATCTGCTCAGTCTAGGCGTACACAACAATTGTGGACACTGAGGTTTATTCAGAACTGATGTCTAACAGTCATAATTTGACAAGAGATTAGTCTAGGCATAGCCTAGGACACCCTTCTAAAAAAATTCCATAACCCCAATCTTCAAATCATCTCGTTCAAACTTTAAAATCTCGTTTAATTTTTTGAGTCAAGTCAAACTATTTGAGCATTTACCTTTTTTCGAGTCAAAACATGTTCATATGTTCATAAATCATATAACCAAAGTATTAAAATCCTTGAGATCAAGCGAGCTAATCGAGCTCGAGCTCATAAACAAGTGTTGAGCTCAAACTCGAACATTGAAAAAATATTCGAACTCGAACTCTCTGTACTAAGAAGTTATTCTAACTCGAGTCTAGTAATTGCCGAGCTCGAATAACCTATAACTCAACTCATTAAAACCCTCTTCAAAACTAAGTTTGTAGAAGGAACTAATTTCAAAAACAATAATACATCATTGGATACAAAGTTCAAGTATATAATTCATCGCAATAACCTTAGATATCAATGTAAACTCCAACAAGAAAATCAAGAACAACCCTTCACTAGATACTAGATAACTAGAAATCTAAGAATATTTACACAAATTATTCGTTGCTTTTGTTGGATCGGTAGTAGAAAGACTAAAGGATATTTACAAACACTGCTTCGTAAAATCCCGTGTGGAGCATAAAAATGACTAGAAATTGCTTCGATTGGGGGGAGGGGGTGTCCTTTTCTGCCTGCTAAAATGGCCATATCTAGAACAACATATACTTCCATCGTATGAGCTATGTGTCGTTAGTTCATCATTCACTACAATAAAATCAGGTTTATACGACGCCAAAAATGTCTAAACATCATAATAGACCGCTTTATGTGTAGTTTGTAATAGGATATTTTGGGCGTCTTTAACAAGTTTTTTAGGACACTTTTGAAATAAAGCATCTTACTAATTTTTTCACATGGCATTACTTGAAAAATGTCTTATTTAAAAAGTCTTATAAAAAGATTTCTCTATAAGACACTTCTCCAATATGTCCTATAAAAAGGCTAATACGACACTTAATTTAAAAGTGTCTTAAAAACTTGTTAAGACACCAAAAAACGTACAATAAACTAATTGTAAAACTTTTACATATGACGCATAAATGTTTGGTTCTATAAACTTAAAGAACAATAAAGTAGTTTATTAGGACACTTGGACAATTTTGGCATCTTATAAACCCAATTTTGTAGCAGTAATTCCTCTGGATTTGACTTACTAGCAATCGAGGAAGGAACCAACTACCAGATCTAGAAAAGGGTGTTCAGTGGTATACCTTCAGGATAGGATCTAACAAGGCCAAAGTTGCAAAAAGATTTGGACTTAAAAAGGCCACCAAATAGAAACCTGGTGGGAGATTCTTGAGGCCCTTGGTTTGAATCTTGAGAGTTCCCTTTGACTTTAAGTACCGTTTGCCCGATTTCTTTCCTGATAGATTCGATAATCTTGAGGTCAACAGGGTACCCGGAAGCATCACGAACATAGAATGTATTCACTGCCTTATTGCCATGGGTTGCCACCTCGGCTCTCGTGACCGTGAGGCTGTTCTCACGGAAGATACGAGTGACATTTGATAGCAGCCCAACCCTGTCTGTTGTGCATAGTTCTAGCTTCAAACCCTAAATGATGAAAATTTTCACAAATTGGATGGCCAAAACCATCAATACTATCAGATGTGTCACAATAAGTTATTAGGACGTTGTTAGATTACCTAACAAGTTCAATCGATGAAGTTGGACACCCTAATAGAACATAAAAAGTAAATCATTTTATTAGCCTTTCTATAGTAACGCCTTCAGATAGGACGTACAGTTCTTTGGTCCTATTAGGACATCTGGCCATCTGGTGTCCTAAAAGACCCATTTTATTCTAGTGACATCATGAAAGGATTAAAGACCAGAGTTTCATGAGGCACTAAGTGACACAAAGCCACCCCCTTGGGTTATGGGCCTAACTGAGACACTCTTTCTTGGCATCATGTTCTTTTTTAAATTAAAAAAAGGAATAAAATAAAATAACAAAGAAAACAGAACACTGTAGTTTCCACCGAAACATGTTATAAACTATTAATTGAATCTGTATCAATGACATTAATCTTTATATAATCAAAGAATCAAGTTCCAGCAAGAAAACAAGAGGGTGTCAGAAAACATAATCAGACAAATTGCAAAGGTTAATGACAATTTTTCCTCGAGTTCGCATGGTCTATTTCTCGTTTTTCAGGTCAGATTTCTATTATCGGATGCTAGTATGACTCGAAAAACCCCAGAGACCTGATACACCATGGTTACCTTTGAAGAAAGTTATTGCAGACACCATTAAACAAAGAAGATTCAGATCTTAAAATGTCACATTATATCTAATGTTATCATAATCCAAGAGTGATTTCTGTCATACATCATCTAGAAACTTGTGTGTGCAATGCAGTTATTGTATATCCAAAATGAAAATTTTATGCAGGTCCTCACTAAAAAGTAATATCAGATATTTATAGAGTATTGGTAAGGGATAAGCACGTATTGAACATGATTACCACTTGTTTTTTTTTTTGGTAAGGGTATCCTGGGCCTATGGCCCATACTAATCCCGGGCAATTAGAGCCTTTGGCCCAGCTGCTAAAGCGTGCAGCCCTGAGTTTATCCTCAGTGGCCACAAGTGCTGCTAGTGGGGCTCGAACCCGGATTGAGCGCTATGAACTCCCCAAGCCTTTACCACTTGTTATTGGTTAGTTTTTCAGAAGTGGAGCTTTAAGAAGTTGTACTAAAGCAGTTATAACATGTAGCCTTCAATTTTAAGGCACGTCCATTACTCCGTATCGAACATGATTACCACTTGTTATCGGTTAGTTTTTCAACAGTGGAGCTTTAAGAAGTTGTACTAAAGCAGTTATAACATGTACGCTTCAATTTTAGGGGGTGTTCATTAATCAACGGTACCTGATGCATAATAATATGTTTTTAAGACTTCGACTTAGAAATTTGCAAGAAAATGACCCTGTTGTATTACCTCAGATACTCTTCTTTCTATGGCTGCTTCAAGACATTGGATCACTCTTTGTCTCTCTGCATCTGATTTCATGGGATAGCCATCTATATGTCTGATACAGTATTCCTTCAAGACCAAACACACTTTATCAACCTAAACTTCATCAAAAATTAAAAGCTGAAAAAAGAGGTTGAAATTTACGGGTTATTTAGTTAAACGAGCTTCTATGAAAGCCACTTTTACAAACCATCTTTCTAGTGTTTTCTCAAGATTTACGGAAGCAGAGTGTTTCATACTAGAGGCAGGCTGTTTAACACCAGAGGCTTACAAACCTGATGAGCTTCTGGTCCTTCAGCATCAACATTCCCATGAAAAACCACGTACTCCATGTCAGTCAAAGTGCAAATCGTATCAAACAGAAGTTTAGGGCGATCTTTACAACGAATAGTGACCACCGAACAATCTTTATCGTACCAATCAACAACATTCACAACCGGCCTTTGTTTTTCATCGGAACCTTCATCCGCACCCCTCTCATAGTCTCTAACGGAAAACATCATCTGGTGAAGTCGTCTCTCGGTGTGCGTAACACCATGAGCAACGACGGTTTTAGCTTCTCGAGCATCATTGCTCCCTTTAAGCACATTGGATAGCATTTGCTTTATGTTAGTGAGCCTTTCTGGATCAGAAATAGCTGCACCGGATTCCTCATCGGTTACTTGCATTACAGATGCAGCTCGCGTGTTGTGAGTCCATAACTCAGCATTCAAAACGTTACACTTTAAGTGTGTGAGAACAGCACACAGTTCAGAGAGTAATCCAGGTCTGTCACTTCCGATCAACTCGATTACGGTGTGGTCACCTGAGGGCGTCACCCCAATAGATTTCACCGTCGTCATGAAGCTACTCTCTGAGCCAAGAGCCTATATCAACTTAAGAAATCAGAATGTATCCATTTAGGGTGCAATTGGTAAGAACTGGACAGGACTCGACGGGCGACAGTTAGTTAGGAGGGTGAAAGAATTGTGGAAGGTTTTACGATTATAATTTGACATTGTAACTTAGTACCGATCTTGTCCCATCCCCCTGATTTTTGTTCCACCTAATTTGGTACGACAGAAAATATGCATTTTTATGCCATTCAGTGTAATGTTGCGCCAAACGTGGACAACAAGTTTTTGTAGCGTCCTGTCTCGCGTACCAAATACACCTTTCCTGTGCAACAAGTATAGGCATGTGCAGATAACTATTCAAAGTATTTGAAAGTGGTATCAGCAACCCACAAGCGCCCTTAATCCACACGGTCCACACCCACTGCCACACGGTCCTAGAACCGGCAAAGCCCTCCCTACGGGAGGTTGGTGTGACCACAAGGGTTTATGGGAATCGAAATGTAAAACAAACTTCCCTTCTTATTGACCCTAGGGATTGCCAACGAAGGAGCCATGAACACACAAGCTTACCTTACGAACGTAATCCAAAACTTCTTCATCTGTAATCTTGTTTCCTTCTTGATCAGTGACATTGAAGACTGTAACAGAAACAGGAAGCCCAATTAACATTACTCCGAATCAAAAAACTATGATAGAACAATGCTAGAAGCATTACCATCCATGAACCACCCTCCATCAGAACTTATGTAAGCTTTTGTTACTACAAAATTCAAATCTGTGAGAATTTGTACAACCTCCAAAAGTATTCCATGTTTGTTGGCACTGTCCACCTGGTTGATATAATCAATTGCAACAAAAAATGGAGAACATCCCAGATCAAATGAGCTGAAAAGAGAAAGGATAGATGCAAACCTGAATGATAGTGGCATTTTGACAAGAATCATTATCGATTACAACTCGAGGTGGATTCATTCGTTGAATAAATTTCTGATATTCTTCTTCCATATTTCGAGAATAGCTCATATTACATGTCTCTGAGGAATTTCATCAAACAGATTATATGCACTTGCAGGAAAAGCACAATTAATCTAGAAAGTGAGATATATACCGTGATTCACCATTACCAATCACAAAATATCAATAAAGAAGGTATTAACAAAGAGTATGAAGTAAGTAAAAAGGAACGTGTGGGCAGCAAATAACGATTGATGATGAAGATTTGAAAGAGGAATAAAAACCCCAGATGCCAAGAAGGCCAAAAGAAAAGGTGTTCCGAGTCTTTCTGTCCATGTGGGTATGGGTGGGGTTCCTCTTATATCCAAGTGGGAGCCATTATCCCATTTTCACATACCAAAAGATAAATAACTAAAAAAACTGCAGCAAATCGGAAAATTGAAAGACCAAATTTTCAAACAAGGTAAACAAGCATATAAGCTATATACGCTTAACCAAAATCCCACAAATCAAAAACTCGAAAAGCCTGAATATTTTAGTGATGAACACGATTCAGTTTAGATGAAGTGATGGCATGATGCAAACAACAAACGTATTTGGGAAAACAAAAGAAATTTATGAATTCAAGTCTTTCAAACAATCAAATACTAAGGGCTAATGAAAAACTAATTTGAAGAAGAGTAAAAACGAAGACATACCCATTATAATTCTTGATGAGAAGTGATCTGCGTTTCTCTTGATTCGTTAAGCGAATTAAACCGCGAAACTATATAGAACAAAGGAAAGCCCAATCTCACAAGCAGAACCTATGGATTTTGTTTTAACATATAGAAAGAAAATAAAAACCAAATACGCATGTAGACTACTATCTTGTTCTTCTCTCTCGAAGTTTGTGTAAACTTGCTCTGTTTTTGCACACACATGAAAGTGAAAAGAGTGTATGAAGTGTGAACTTTTTCCTTCTTTAAGACTTCTAAATACAGTTTGCTCCTCCAGATTCAGGGGGCTTAAAAATGGAAGTTCCCAAAAGCCGGTAAGTTTCTAAATAATGGCGGTGGCCTGGTGGGTTGTCTAGGCGCATTTTAGCAATGTTATCTTGATGACGTACCTTAGCTGCTGCAGTGAAATCAGTTCAAAGGAAATGAACGGTAAAAATCTCCGAAGTTTGTGGCAGGAGAAATGAAAAAAAAAAAACAAAATAAAAATATTATCCGGAATAAGCTAAAATAAGAGTAAATTACATTTTTGGTCCTTGTGATTGTCATCTATTATCAAGTTTGGTCCATTTTCAAATTAATTACAATTTTGGTCATTGTGATTGTCATTTTATTTCAGTTTGGTCCTCTGATCAATTTTAGTTAGAAAGCTTAGTTTAGATTAAAGGTATTTTGGTCATTTTATATTTTCTTTGACTTTTTCATTTTGTGTTTTATTTGATTACTAGAAGCATCTTCGTGCAATACAACGAAATATATCACGATTTTAATGTTTCATTTTGTTTTTTGTCGATTTACAGTACGATTTTGGATGGTTTTGAGAAAATGATAATGTTTTTTTTATAAATTTGTTTAATTTAGGCTTTAATAATATAATGTTCTTTATATAAAAAAAATTAAGTATTTTATTAGAATTCAATGGTTATCTTATATATTTGAGTAAATTACATTTTTCGTCCTTATGGTTTGTTGAAAGTTTCTCTTTTCGTCCCTGGTCTTCATTTATTACATTAGTGGTCACTATGGTTTGCACTTTTTTTCGTTTTTCGTCCCTGATACCAATAACCCTTTAAAATATCTATTGAGCAAGGGGTAATTTTTGTCATTTTACATTTTCTATTTAAACATTATTAATAAAAAATAAAAATAAAAAATTGACTCCAACATCCTTGATCATTTTCTCTGATGACCTTCTCCCTCCTCCAATCTCTAATAACCCCCCTCTGACGACTACCTCTTATGTGGTCATCTTCTCCGATGACCCAAATCAAAATCCATTTCTTTTCTATGCAAAACCCATTTCTTCTCTTGCTCTCTCCAAAACCCATGACTTTAAACACAAACAATCAAATGCAAACGAGAATTTATTCATTTCCACATTGTATTCAACTATGGTTCATATTTTCTGATTTTATTGTAAATACTTTCATGTTTTTGCTCTTTGGGTCTTCAATTCATTTTTGGTAATGTGAGAGTACTCATGATGGCGGGATTCCACCTCCTTATATGAAAACCTAGAAATCCCAACTTGATAAACAAACACCTTCATGAACAACGACGGAGTTTTTGAGAACTTGGGTAGGAGAATGATGAGTAACCCCACCTCCCTTTTAAACACACATTTTTGTAGCCATTGTTGATGTCCGATAGGTGGGTTATAGCCCCATTCTTCCTCCCTCTGCACCTTCTTGAAGAACCACTCTTATCCCTCTTGATATACTACTTGTTACTTGACGTTTCCCGGAGTTGGAGATTTTTCTACTTGAGGTTTTCTAAAATTGAGGAATGATATTTCATGAACTTGTAGAAGACAACGAATTGAGAGGAAAAAGGGGAGAAGGAAGAGAGAGAAGGGAGAAAGAGGGAAAAAAGAAAACAAGAGAGAGAGAGAGAGGGAAAGAGTGGGGCTAAAATCATGGGTGAGGTGTGAGACGGAGAGGAGGGTGGTGTACTCATATAGGACAAACAAAAAAGAATTTAATAAAATAAAACTGAAAAGACCAAATTGCCCTTACTTTAATGGACTATTATTAGTGACCTTTTAAAGCCAAGGACGAAAAAGAAAATATAATACAAACCACAATGACTATGAATGTAATAAATAAAGACCAGGGACGAAAATAGAAATTTTTTAGAAACCACAAGGACGAAAAATGTAATTTACTCTATATATTTTAATGAAATCTAGAAAAAATAACCAATCACATATTTAATAATATAATTAAAACAAATTTATAGTAATATAATATATTAATTAATAGTGATACATGAAAATGTATACATAAAAGGAAGGTCATTCACATACTAAATTGGTGGGTGTTAGAAGTCTACAGTAGTAATATGTATCTTGTGCATTAATACTTGTAAATTAAGAAATTTTAAAATCTTGCATAAAATGATGGTACCTTGTGCCTAATAATTTGTATTTAATAGTTTTTATCTGTACTTTATAATATAGTATAGATATAGTAAGTTACAATTATAGTCCCTATGGTTTGTCTTTTTTTTCTTTTCTTTTCTTTCCTACCTTTTTTCATTGTTCAGTTTACACCCTTATTATATTAATTAATGATAATGTAACTAAAGACACATTAAAAATACGTATTTGATTTTGTAAATTATACCATTATAAAAGTCTTATCGATACTTTTAAAATAAGTTAAATATTAAATATTTTTATATTTTTATGTAATTTATCTGATATATATCTGCAAATTCGTCTATACTAATAAAAAACACTTTCTATTTTAAGTTGTCTATAAAAAACTATCTTTTTTTTTTCTTATTTATGTAATATAAAAAATCAAAAATTATCTATGTCTATTAATAAAAAATATATCATTTTAGATAGTTCATTAATTACATGTTTTTTTAAATGTGTAACAATTAATAAAATTTATAATATACTTATTAAAAAAATCAAAATATAAACTTAAATTTATTGTAATAAAAAATATTCAAAATATGGAACTTTTGAGGGAGTAAAAAAAACCCTTTCACATCTATTCATCTGCAAATAATTCTCAATGTGAAACCACATAAAAAATTGTATTCAGTTCTATTGCAAACTTTGAACCATATACCCCAAATATACCAGACATTTCCAATTACAAATCATTACATAAAATCCAAATCTATCGAAAACATTACGTCAAACCAAACAAGCCCTTATTGTTGTGTTTGATCTAAAATGCATGCTCATGAACCATGCATACTTCACCTTGTAAATCATTGTTTTATGATCTACTGATTCATTAAAATAAAGAAAATAAAGAAAATGTGTAGTTGTTAGTTGGTTATTTATTTATCATTATGATATATTTAAGTTTATATTTGAAAAATAATAATTGTATTATAGGTTTATTTTTCATCCACATTTAATTAAATAGATATCTAAAAACGATACATCTAAATTTTGATTTTCTTTTCTTACATAAATAAAGAAAACGATAGATTTCTTAAACAGAATTGAAAATAGAAAAAAAAATTGGATTAGTGTAGACGGATTTGCAGATATATATCAAATAAATTGCATAAAAATTTAAAAATATTCAATAATTAACTTATTTTAAAGTTATCTACGAAAATTTTTCTAATGATGTAATTTATAAAATAAATATGTATTTTTAATGTACTGTTTGTTAAAATTATTATTAATTAATTAATATTATATGAGTATGCAATTGAAAATGAAAAAAGATAGGAAAGAAAAGAAAAGAGAAGAGAAAAAGACAAACTAGTAGAACTATAATTGTAATTTACTATATAATCTAATAAAACAAAAAATGAAAAAGACAAAGAAAAGTTAAAAGGACCAAAATACCCTTAAATTAAACTAGAGTAAACTACAAATTTCGTCCCTGAGGTTTACAAAAAACTACGAAAGTGGTCCCTGAACTTCAAAAACTACAAATTTCGTCCCCAAGGTTTCGATTTTGCTATGAAAGCAGTCCCTCGTAGCGTTAGTCCGTTAAAGTGTCCGTTAAGAGGCACCATGTGCAAGACACGTGATAGGCAATTTTGTCTTTTCGTCTATTCCCTCCCATTTAAAGCCTTGCCGAACGTTTTCTTCTTCTCTCTTCTTCTTTCTGTTCTTTCTGTTCTTCTCCTTCTTTCTGTTCTTCTCCTTCCCGTCGAACAACAATGGTGGTTTGTCACTGTGGTTTACCTGCAACGATTCGAACATCATGGACAACTAAAAACCCTGGACGTAGGTTTTATGGGTGTCCAAGGAAGGTTTCAAGATGTGATTTTTTTTCTTGGTATAATCAACAGTTGTGTAATCGATCCGTTGAGGTCATCCCTGGATTGCTAAGATCAAAGAACAGAGTTGAAGCTTCCCTCAAAGCAAAAGAAAAGGAAGTCAAGATTTTAAATTTTTTATTAGTTTGTAGCTGGGTTATGTTTATTTGTACAATCTTCTTGTTGACCTAATTGAGTAGGATGGAGCTGTAATGTTTGTAATGCCTTAACAAAATCAATGAAAAAGTTTCTTGTTTCATCAACATTAAGATTAATTGCAATGTTATGTGTGATGTGTAGTGTTCTGTTACAGAATAATTGCACATGGGAAGTGTTTTGCAAGACTAATTGAATGATGGAGCTGTAATGTTATGTATTTCCCATTTGTAATAGAACATAGTACACAAAAGGAACAAATGTTCTGTTACAGAATAATTGCACATGGGAAGTGTTTTGCAAGACTATTGAATGATGGAGCTGTAATGTTATGTATTTCCCATTTGTAATAGAACAGAGTACACAAAAGGAACAATTTTGTTAAGTACACAGCAGATTGTTCCCTTTCTTCAGTACACCAAAGGGAACAATTTTGTTAAGTTCATAAATATCATTGACATACATTTGCATTAATTGACAACAAAAGGAAACAAGTTTGCTAAGTACACAGCAGATTGAACAACATTGTTAAGTACACCAAATGGAACAATTTTATTAAGTTCATCAATATCCTTGACATACATTTGCATTAATTGACAACAAAAGGGAACAAGTTTGTTAAACTACAAACCACATCTACCAATAAGTTCAAAACAAACACATACAAAATACAGACCATATTGTTTTGATTCAAACACACCCAAAATACTACATAAACATACACTTGTTCCATAAACTACCAAAATACAAACCAAATCTAATTTCCTTTGCAAGTCCTTGAATTATGACCTTGCTTCTTGCACTTTGCACATGTGACAGAATTTCCACCCATCCTCAGCTTGCTCTGCCCCTCTGTGGACTTCTCATCAACACCCTTCTTTCTCTTCTTCTTTGGCCTCCCAACCTGCTTATGGTAGGTTGGCGCAATCAATTTTGTTGGACAGTCATATCTAGGCCAATATGCTTTGCCATTGATAGGCTCTACCTTGAACATGTACATGGTTTTCCAAGTTTCAATCCAATAGGCTCTATCAACCCATTTTTCAGGCAGTTCAACATTTGCTCCATTTAGGGCCATATTCCAATTTGTAGCAACAACATGCTTACTGGGGATTCCAGTTAGTTCCCACCTCCTACATGAACAACTTCTTGCATAGACATCAACAATCACTTGATCATTCCAAGGACCACATACCTCATACTTGTTTCCTCCATTCCATATCACTCTGTATTGGGCTGCTTCATGCTTGATTTTTTCCATTGTCTTTGTTGCTGTTGGAGTGAGTGGTCCCTCACATTTCTCTATTACCTTTAGCACATGTACAATCCTTTTCATAAGGTAGTGTCTAATGTACTCCAAGGCAGATATAATTGGTTTATCTCTAGCCTCTACAATCTGCTTGTTGAATACTTCACACATGTTGTTCAGCAGTACATCAGAATGACACCTACCTGAAGGAAAACAAAAGCATAGTGTTGTCTATGTGAAACATTCTTAAACTTACTTTAATCAACATAAGAGTAAGTACATTAAGTTAAGTGTACCTGTGAAATGTGACCTACTCCAATGTTGAGGAGGGATCTGATTCAACCATACATAACAGTCCTGATTAAAGTTTTTTAACTCCTCCATTGCAGTTTGGAACTGGGGTACAGTTGTAGCTGTTGCACATTTCCAAAGATGGTCTTTGTAAGCTTTCCCCTTCCACTGTTGTTTTATGTTCTCATGAATGTGTCTCAGGAAGAATCTGTGTTCTGCACATGGGAACAATTTTGCAATTGCTGGAAGTATTCCCTGCAAAAGAAAATTGAAGTGTTTAACATAGAGTAATGAACATAAATCAATTACCATAAACTAATTAGCATAAAGTAATTACCTTTTGCCTATCACTTATGAATGTGAAGTTGGAATTCACATAAAGATCAAGATCCTCTCCAAGATTCTATAAGAACCAGCTCCATGATGCATATGACTCAGCTTCTACTATCCCATAAGCAAGTGGGTATGTGCCATTATTAGGATCAATGCCCACAGCTGTCAACACCTGTCCTGGGAAAGGACCCTTCATAAATGTGCCATCTAGACCTAACAAGTCTCTTTTCCCAGCCTTAAACCCTTCCTTCAATGGCCCCAAACAAATATAGATCCTTCTAAACTTCCTTGTAGTGACATTTGGATTTGGTTCAGGCTCAACATCCAATTTGACAGTGGTTCCTGGGTTGCATCTCTTCAGCTCACAAATGTAATCTCTAAGACAGTGGAACTGTTCTTCGTAATCACCACAGATATTCTGATATGCCATTGCTTTGGCCCTCAATGCTTTCATTCCTGAGACATTTTTCTCATACTTCTGCTGTAATTGGGTTTGAAGAGACGAAATAGGAATAGTTGGATTAGATATGATATCCTCCTGTATCTTCTCATCAAAAAAAGATGTTGTGGCCATTGATATATCTCTAGATTGGAGGCACTTGTGTGTAGCATCATAGGTTTTCACTGTCCAGGTTTCAACATTCTGGGTAGTTGAGATGTGTAACACCCATGGAAAACTTGGACCACCCTTTCTTGACTTAGGCTTTCTACCTTTTAGTGTCCCACTTGGCCCAACAGGCCCACTAGATACTACATCTTTGAACTCTGGTATTGTGCCTCTACATATGGCCCTAACACGCACTTGGTCATTTTTAACCAATATAATGTCTCTCCTAGTCTCCACTACATGGGATTTTATCATTTTGACCACCTCTGTTTTGCTCCCAAACCTTTGCCCTAGATAAAAAATAGATCGTACTCCCTTGATCTCTTCACCTTTGATCCACCAGCTCCTTCCCTGTCATCCTCATCTTCAGTTGAAAATTCATCAGAGTGTATAACTTGTGCACAATCATCCATATCAATGTCATTGTCATCAACTACTTTGTCATCCCATCCAATGAACTCTACATTGCCATCAACATAGTTATCCATATCAATGTTAACTTCTTCTAAGATGTTGCCATCATCAACATAATCTAAGTCTTCACTATCATCCTCTTCTGTGCCACTGTCATCCTCATCTTCAGCTATATTGTCTTTAGCTTCCTTTACATTAGCAACTCCCTTCCCCTTATCAAGTCCCTCACCCTTATTTTCAAATTGTGTGGCAGTTTGAATGTCAAAAAGGTCATCCCACTCAGGCAAGTATTCAAAGGCATCAAGTCCTTCCCCCTTCTCATTACTAACTCTTTTCCCCTTATCAAGCCCCTCACCCTTCTCATTATCAATGTCATTTTCAGGGAGCACTTCATTCAAATCAAAAGGCAAGTCCACGTTATGCCCCTGTTCAGTTAACATTTCATTAACATCAAGTGGCTTGTCCATATCAGTTGCCACATCAGTTGTCTGTCCATCTATATTTTCTTTTAGATCAAAAGTATTCTCTGTTTGGGATAATTTATCCACACCTTGTTCACCTTTGTTATCAATCCATTCAAGAAACAATTTTTTCTTACATCTGTTCACCTTACTTCTGTTAACCTTTGTTACCAATGCACCAGGTTCATTTATATCCTCTATTACCATTCTCCTCTTGAGTGGTGGTGAATTGTATGTGTCTAACATTGTCATACCATGCTCTATATACACATCAACAAATTTCAATCTAGGAACATAGTTCAAAAGGTTTAGCACATCACTGTCATTCCCTAGAGCTTCTAAGCCAAAATCCAAGTCACTCCCAGGAGTTAAGAAGTGGTAATACATGATTTCATCTTCCTGGTAACCTAACTCTAGCATAACTGCATGTATCTCAAGTACTGGTAACTTATCAGTGTCCATCAAATCAACAAATGCACTCTTACCTCTAACATATCTTCTGCCAGGAAACTTTGTGAAGAACCCTCCATGGTTTATCCTCATCGTGAAAAGGGTAGGATAGTGTTCTGTGTAAAAAGATAAAGAGTTAACATCAAATAAATAGAGCAAAATTGTAGTTTAAAGCTCATCAGCTTCCTTTACTTTAAATGTACATAATAAAAAAAAACAGGGATACTTACCATACACAAAAACGGGATAAAGCTCATCAGCTTCTTCCTTTCTAATCATCCAGGAGCCCATGATCGAGAAGTTACTTTCAATAAACTTAAAAGATGAAGAATCGAAGCTCAAGAATTTTTGGTCCAGGTTAACAATGGAGTTGGGGATGATGTAAGGATGATGATGAG
Source organism: Arctium lappa (assembly GCA_023525745.1). Lineage (NCBI taxonomy): Eukaryota > Viridiplantae > Streptophyta > Magnoliopsida > Asterales > Asteraceae > Arctium > Arctium lappa. Next base: position 67,025,640 of record CM042051.1, read on the forward strand.
GAGGGTTTTCTTGAAATTGGAAAACCGGTTAACGAGAAGGCACATAAATGGGAGGGAATAGACGAAAAGACAAAATTGCCCATCACGTGCCTTGCACATGGTGCCTCTTAACGGACACTTTAACGGACTAACGCCACGAGGGATTGCTTTCATAGCAAAATCGAAACCTCGGGGACGAAATTTGCAGTTTTTGAAGTTCAGGGACCACTTTCGTAGTTTTTTGTAAACCTCAGGGACGAAATTTGTAGTTTACTCTTTAAACTAAGCATTCTAACTAAAATTGGTTAGAGGACCAAAAGTGAAACAAAATGACAACCACAATGACCAAAATTGTAATTAGTTTGAAACAGGGACCAAACTTGATAATGGGTAACAATCACAAAGACCAAAAATGTAATTCACACCTAAAATAATTAATAATATATAACTTTTTTGTGAAATATAAAAGACCACATTATTTTAATGGTATATTTAATAAGATTTTTTTGGAAAGATTATTAAAAAACGTTAGTAAAATATTAGATTTTCTTTCATTTGTTCTTAAAATAAATTTAATAAATTTTTAAGTAAACTACCATTTTCGTCCCTAATCTTTAAAAATTGTTTTTTTGGTCATTGTGGTTCGCAACTCCTTTCGCTTTTAGTACATGAGAATATTAGTTTTTGGAATGAAAAGAGAAAGGAATTGCAAACCATAATAACCAAAAAAACAACTTTTAAAGTCAAGGACGAAAATTATTATAAACAACAAATCACAAGGACGAAAATCATAGTTTACTCTAAATTTTTAGTATGTTTTAAAATAAATGTACTATTTTTACCACCCGTGGAAATATTTTTTAATAATTTTTTTTGGGTTGCTTAAGAGATAGTTTGGCAAACATAAACTATTTGAATTTCTGAATTTTCGTTTTGTGAATCCCAATTACAAGTGCTTGTATCAGAAATCAATCAATAACACAATGAAAAATTACAAAATCTTGTCATATTATTGAATGAGAGTGTTTACACGATAAAAGTTCATAAAACAATATTAAGCGTACTAATTACTCTCTTAGTGAAACGACTTAACCTAAAACCCTCACAAACTAACCTTTAATTACTCAGGCCTATGACTACCAAGGCCTAAGCCCATTAACACAAATTAAGCCCATTAACATTATAAAGGCTTTTACAACGCTTTAATAATAACAATAAAACTCTTTATATAACTTTCAACTAAGTGGGACATTTATGGTCCTAACATTCCCCCCCTAAATTTATATAAGGAAAACTATCATCTTGAAATCTTCAGGTCTTGATCTTCTCTCCCTCTTAAATCTTTGAAAAACTTTAGGGTTGCTTGTCTTCATGTCTTTCCAAGCCCCCCTTGAATAAATCTCTTACTCTTCATAGTTTCAACTTTGTAACCAGATTCAATGTACAGTAACCTTGACTGAATGCACTAAAACCATCTTTCAACTGTAGAAACTCAGCACATCAGATAAGCACATAAGAAAGATAATGTGCGAGTTACGTGACATTCTACAGTGCAACTTCAGTTTAAAAATAAAGAATTTGTCTCTGATCTGCGAGTTGAATATGCTTTCAACTTAAGAACTTGTAGAACCAATATGCTTAAAAGATGAAACTACTTGTAGCAAACACCACTTGATACGGGATAAAAGAATCATCCAAGCAGACAAACTTGTAATCTTTTCAGCACAAATGCAATCTTGAAATTCTAATGGATTTTCAACCTCAGATTTAAGAAAATAAGAATCTATTACTCTCCCTCAGCTTTTGCTAACTCCCCCTCAACCTAATAATTTGTGTCTGTGAATCATGTGTCTTTGTTATTTCTCCCGCTCATGATGATTAGGAGCATCCTGAGCATCATGTATCGTCAAATACTAGAAGGCTAAGCAGCAAAAGACCATATAAAACTTTTGAGTAACCAAGAAGGGGTAATCAACTGTAACATCCTAAAAACTAGGTAAATTTAAAACTTGGAATTTTCGCAATAACACGTTTATAAATGGAAGAGAAATTGAACCTGGAACATTTAATATGAAATAAAAGTTCACAATGACATCATCCAGATAAGGGAAGAGTATAAGCGTTTACAATTCAAAAAGGTAATGAAACGAGGACCGATAACCTACTTAATCTAAAACAATTATAGTTTAGATTATAATTGGGTGTCGTCATCATTTACCAAAACATCGGTAAGTGTAATGCACGCTCTATATATTGTCAATGCTAATTTCCCAAAAAGTCGACCCAACACTCCGCTAAAGGTTTTGCCACCCCTCTACTAAAGGAACCTGATATGTATACCAAAAAAACAAGTGTTAGGCTTGGAACCTAGTGAGAACATCCAAAACTATATGTGCGATAAAGTGTAATACATTGGTGAACAATGAACAATCCATAACGTGACGATAATAAACGAATTCTCCAACATATGAACCTTATGCCAGACGGGGGAGGCCCGTTCCACCATAAGTTGCGGCGGAACACGGAAGTAGGCCACAACCCATGTGGATCATTTTGTCGGAATGGTTACTTACCGGCATCAACTCTATTCATGAATATTTAGCCGTTAGAACATCAACTCTATTCATGAATCTCTAGTTCAATGTAAATATGGGTTTGAATCATTCCGAGCCTTTACCCCAAAGAGTCACCAAGTTCAACCCTATTCATGGATCTTTACCTTGGGACTTGTCAGGATCGAATTCTCAACAAGAATAAATTCTCAGAAACTAATATCAAAGAAGTTGCGGAATAACACTTTGATATTCAATAAAACAGTAAACAAAACAGTATATGATCAACAACTTGTAAACTTGTATTGAATGCTTGAAGTTACAAGATTAAACACACAACCTCAATATTGATGAACAGGCTCACCAATACGAATTCTACTTCTCTAGAATTAGGAACTATGCCTTGAGGTTGATTCTCTCTAAAACTTAGAATGAATGAAAATCTCTTATCTAAACTATTCTATCAATTCTATACATATACTGAATAAAAAGATAATTATAATGAATAAAATATCTTTAGTATATCTTCCATCATTATCTTCAAGCCTTCCATGAATATCTTGATTCTTTCCAGCTGTCATCCTTTTCATCCGGATCTTCAAGTCATAAGCAGCACTAACTATGCTCAGCAGCCTTAATTTCTTCAAGCAGCATTAACTTGGTCTTAGCAACATTAACTACTAAGCAGCACTAACCACTAGCAGTACTAACTAGCTAAGCAGTACTAACTTTGTTCAAGCAACACTAACTTTGACTAGCAGTATTAATTCTACTAGCAGTAGTAATACTCAGCAGTATTAACTTTGAAGTCTTCTGGCAGTATTAATTCTGAACTAGCAGCATTAAAGACTTGTTCACATCTTCAGTTCCCAAAAATCTCCCCCTAACTTGACTTTTAGGAAAAGAAGTCAAGTTCTTCAAATGCTTCCAAAATCTTCATTGATCTACTCCAATGTTAGGATCCAGTCCCATACTCTGATTGATAGTTCTCTGAATTAGGTACTTTGCCATTTTTGAATTTGGTGCACAACCCAACTTCTTATTAAACATGGCATGAAGCTTTAGATTTGTGTGATTGTAGACCCTATCCACCAAGTAATACTCCATGTGAAAAGTATCCAATGCCAGTTCATAGACTCCACTCCTTTTCATATAGAGTCCATCCTCTAACAGCTTTAAATACATCTTTTATCAAATGCTTTACTGCTTCTGGTTTGAACAACATGCACAAATATTCCATAACTAACTTCATAATTGGTAACCCTGGAGCTGCCAACTGATCTGCATGAACTTTCATTCCTACTTCAAACATTTCTTCCAAATCAGATCTTGAACACTCTCTGACAATTTTGTTCCAGGTGCTATAGACTTCATACTTTTCATCCTTTCTTTTTAATCTGATATACTCATTGCCATCTACCTCCATAGTATCCCAATGAATAACTTCAGGAGGTTTGAATCCAACAGGTTCAGCTGAGATAGGCTTTGGAATTTTATCCATTATCACCATGTACATGTTTGTATTTGAACTCTGTGGTACTTCTTCCTGAGTTTCAGCTTTCTTTTCTTTTTCTACTCTGGGCTTCTGGTCACCTCTCTTTCTGTTTGCCATCATCTTGGTTCTCTTCAGTATCGTTTGCCCTTGCTCTATAGTAGCTTCCTTCTTCTTTTCTTCCTTTGCCCTTTCTTCTGATCTAGGACCTTTAGAAGCAATAGTCTTAACTCTTTTTATCTTTTTGATCTTCTGAGCTAGAGTCTCTTCTTCCTTAATCTCTGCCTTTTCCTTTGTTGGAGTTCCCTCTTCACTTTCAGGGAAGGGTTTATTGATATTCACATCATGCCTCTCCTTAGCTTTCTTTTCAAACTCCACTCTGTCCTTTTCATTATTCTTCAGCTTTCCTATTTCTTTCTCATATAGTCCCTTGACTTGTTCAAAAGTCATCTTTATGAACATTTCTTTCTTCACACAAATTGCACTCCTCAAGAAAGTTATCATCTTGTTCCTTTCCTGAGTTGCAAGGTAAGTTTGTGAAGGTCTTCTCTTCTTTGCACTTGATCTGGCCATCATAGCCTTTCTCAAGCTTATTGCTCTTTGCTTAGCTTTCTCTGTTTCCAACCCTTTCTGAAATGCTTCATTTAGTTCATTTGCTAGTGCTCTGGCTATCTCTCTGTCTTTCTCAACCTGCTCTTTCTCTGCTTGATCTAACTCTTGTTGCAGTTTCTTGGCTAATGCTTCATCTGATTCAATCATCTTTTGCTTTTTAGTTGGTTGATCAGTTTCTATCATCTTTTCTTTCCCTTTTCTTTTTACATCTGCAACCATGTCTTTCTGTTCTGATTTCTTGTCTCCCCCTTCATTTATGACCACTCCCTTTGCTTTTGGAGTGTCATTCTTTGCTTTTACCAACATCACTGCTACTTCAACCTCTTCAGATGTTAATCCTGTTACTGCTGCTTGTGTAGTTTCAGCAGCACTAACAGTTTCTGCTGCTGCCTTTTCTTCAACAAATTCAGCCCTTTCTTCAACAAACTCCCCCTCAATCTGTTGATCAATCTGTTCTGAGCTTGAATTCTCCCCCTTTTTGGAAGCATTTTCCTCCTTCTTTTTGTTTGCCCCATTTCTCCTCCTTAGAACAAACTGCTTTCTCCTTTTCTTGGCAAGGAGTTTTCCTACCAATCGCTTGAGTTTGGAAATCTGCTCTTGTTGGGAGATGACCACTTGCTGCAATTCTTTAATTTCCTTTCCTTGTTTAACCACATCAACATTGATGTTGGCTAATGCTTCAATCAATTCCCAGTAAGTATATCTATCCTCACCTTCTTTAGGTGTTTTACCCACCCTTGAAGGATCCTTGGAAAGTTTTGCCATCAATTCATCAGTTGCAGTTCTGTCCTCGCCCTTTGTGGATGTTTTGCCCATCCTTGAGGGATCCTTGGATCTTTTAGTAGTGGCCTTCTGCCTAGCAGAAGCACCAACTACCCCCTTGGTTTCTTGGCACCGGGGTCCTTTGGTTGATTTCTCACCCAAAGTTGCCATGGGCAAGGTCTTAGAGATGTTACCACTATCCTTCTCTGTGCTAGCAGAAGTAGTGGCAGCCTTCTCACCCATATGCTCTGCCATCTCCTTAGAGAGCACCTCCTGAGGGTTGGGAGACACCCTGTTGGTTTCCCTTTTGATATTCTCTAAGCGAGAATTCTCCCTTAGAGGGCTTAAAGGATGAGTGGGTGAGGGTACAAGAAGGGAAGGAGCCTTCTTTACCTGTTTTCTTTGATACGTTTGGGTGATTGGTGAAGTTGGTTTGGCAAGAAGAGACTGAGGAATTGATTTAGAGTAGGAAGGTTGGGATTGGCTAGCAGTGGGTTGGTCTAATGGGGGCATTGACCCTGCTACCATACCTTCATTGGTTTGGGACACCACCATCATTGTAGAGAACAATGGGGTGTCTACTCCTTCCGAGTCCCCAGCAGATCTTCTCATATTTGAGAAAACCTTGCCTTTAGGGGGTTCTGGTACATATATTCCATCAAAATGAGGAATATCCGTTAATTCATGGTTGATTACTGCTTGAACAAACCTGGGATACATATAAAAGCTCTTTTTGTTTCCCATGTTTGAGACAAGATCATTGAAAATCATTTGTGAAAAATTGTACCTTCTGGCAGTGGCCAAACAGACCAAAGCATAGGCAATGGGACTGCTGAACTCACTCCATCCAGTAGTCTTTTTAGAAATGCAGTGCATCAAGGTATGAACAAGAAAACGCCATTGGGGTGAGAATTTAGCTTTTGAGAACTTAAAAATACCCAATGGGCCTCCATACCCCATTCTTGAAAGAGTAGAAAACAATTCATCATTAGAGATAGAAGTTATACCAGAGACATTGTCTAGACGTAGACTGATGCGAATTACCTCTTCAGTAACTGTTAATGGTTTTTCACAGACCCTTGTCTTGATCATTTGCACACCATTCTCAGCAACAATGGTGGCATTAGCCCAGAACTGCCTTTGATGCTCGATATAGATTGGTAGAGACACTGTCAGAGCATAGGCAATATGGCTAGTTTTCAGAAAATCCACTATCTGATGAAATCCTGCAGCTTGCTTTGGCTTTTGTAGCATCGCGATCTCATTGTGCTCGTCGATGAATGCCATGGATGCCATTGAACTGGGATGTTCTTGCCTGAAAAAATTGGTACTTGAGAGAAAAAGGGTTAGAGCGCAAGTGAACAGTATGCAAAGAGTCGTTATGAACTTTTAGGCGGGCAAAGGGTATTTATAGTATTCGGGACATAAGCAGTATTAACCTAGAGTAGTATTAACCGAGAGCAGTATTAACTCCTAGCAGTATTAACTAACTAGCAGTATTAACTGAGAGCAGTATTAACTGAGAGCAGTATTAACTAACTAGCAGTATTAACTGAGAGCAGTATTAACTAACTAGCAGTATTAACTGAGAGCTGTATTAACTGAGAGCAGTATTAACTACTAGCAGTATTAACTAACTAGCAGTATTAACTGAGAGCAGTATTAACTACTAGCAGTATTAACTAACTAGCAGTATTAACTGAGAGCAGTATTAACTACTAGCAGTATTAACTAACTAGCAGTATTAACTGAGAGCAGTATTAACTACTAGCAGTATTAACTAACTAGCAGTATTAACTGAGAGCAGTATTAACTACTAGCAGTATTAACTACTAGCAGTATTAACTAACTAGCAGTATTAACTGAGAGCAGTATTAACTATTAGCAGTATTAACTAACTAGCAGTATTAACTACTAGCAGTATTAACTAACTAGCAGTATTAACTGAGAGCAGTATTAACTACTAGCAGTATTAACTAACTAGCAGTATTAACTAACTAGCAGTATTAACTGAGAGCAGTATTAACTACTAGCAGTATTAACTATACTTGCTCCTTTAATCTTGCGAAACACTGAGTACTGCTATACATATCCTGAAAAAGAAGATTAGTAACACCAAGAATAAACAATATACAGGTATAGAACCACTTTTTGAGAAGGGGCTTATTCAGAGTTGATCATTCCCACACTTGTTACCAAGAAAGTGAATCTACCCACATCAAAAGCTTTAGTGAATAGATCAGCAAACTGGTTATCAGTGTGAACTTTTACAACTTGAATAAGTTTCTTTTCATTACAGTCTCTTATAAAGTGATACCTGATCTCAATGTGCTTTATCTTTGAGTGCTTGACAGGATTATTAACAATGCTAACAACACTGCTATTATCAATAAAGATTGGAGTGTGTAGAAATGTTACTTCATAGTCCAGCATTTGATTCTGAATCCATAAGACTTGAGAACAGCAACTTGCAGCTGCTATGTACTCTGCCTCTGTTGTAGATGTGGATATTGTGGATTGTTTCTTGCACTGCCATGAAACTAGTCTTGCACCCAAAAACTGACATCCTCCAGAAGTAGATTTTCTGTCCAATTTTGCTCCACCTAGATCACTATCTGAGTATACAAGTAGGTCAAAGGATGAGTCATGAGGATACCAAAGTCCCAATCTGGGTTGCCCTTTGAGATATCTGAATATCCTCTTAACAGTTTGATAGTGAGATTGCTTTGGCCTAACTTGGAATCTTGCACACACACACAGACTGGAAACATTATATCTGACCTAGAGGCTGTAAGATACATGAGAGAGCCAATCATGGATCTATAATGATGAACATCCATATCCTCCCCCTCAAGATCTGCTGTTATCTGCTTGTGTGTCTCCATAGGTGTGCTAGCAGGTTTTGAATCTGAGAAACCAAACTTGGTTAGAATGTCCTGCACATACTTGGACTGACAGATGAAAATTCCATCTGACTTCTGTTGAACTTGGAGTCCAAGGAAGAAATTAAGTTCCCCCATGGAACTCATTTTGAACCTTTGATGCATTAGTTCCTCAAACTCCTTGCACATGTTGTCTCTTGTTGATCCAAAGATAATATCATCAACATAGATTTGGACCAGCAAGATATCCTTCTTCTTTCTCTTGATGAATAGAGTCTTATCAATGACTCCTCTTTCAAAGCCATTTTCCAAGAGATAGGATGACAGAGTGTCATACCATGCTCTTGGAGCTTGATGTAGTCCATAAAGTGCTTTCTTCAATTTGTATACTCTGTCTGGATAGCTTGGGTTTTCAAACCCTGGTGGTTGACAGACATATACTTCTTCTTCAATTGACCCATAAAGAAATTCACTTTTCACATCCATTTGATAGACTTTAAATTTCATATAAGAAGCATAAGCCAGGAATAATCTAATTGCTTCTATCCTGGCCACAGGTGCAAATACTTCTTCATAGTCTATTCCTTCTTCTTGTGAGTACCCTTGAGCCACCAGCCTTGCTTTATTCCTTATCACTATACCTCTTTCATCTCTCTTATTCCTGAAGACCCATTTTGTTCCTATTGCTCTTTGGCCTTTAGGGAGGTCTACCAGATCCCAAACATCTTGCAGCTTGAACTGCAGTAGTTCTTCTTTCATGGCTTCTATCCAACTGGATTCTTTCATAGCATCATGTGCCTTTTTAGGCTCAAGCTGGGATAAAAAGCAAGAAAGCCTTGTGTGTTGTTGATCTTGCATTTCTTGAAGCCTACTTTGATTTCTAGTCATCATTGGAGAAGATATATCTCCTATTACCAGCTGTGGAGGATGATTCTTTTGTATTCTGGTGTGATGACTAGGTTCTTCATTTAGTCCCACCTCTAGATTAGAGTCATTCAACTCAACTGAGGTGCTTTCAGCAGCTACTTCTGGTTCTTTATTTTCTTGAGTCTCCTTATCTCTACTTTCTTCTTCACTTTGACTTGGTCCAGTAGATGGTTCCTTTTCACAGTCTTCAACAGGATCCACTGTGGGTATGGGAAAGATCACAGATTGAGATAGACTTTCTGACACTTGTGTAGTCCCTGATCCTCCACTCCCTGTACCTTCATAATCATCACTACTTTGGTGACATTACCTTTTCCACTTATTTTACCACCAGTAAGATTATCTCCAAATGCAACATGTCCTCCATTGATATGCTTGAAATTCTGAAGGCATGACATGTTGCCTGTCATGTGCCTAGAGCAACCACTGTCAACATGCCATATGCTCTTCCCCTTGAGCTGTTGGTTGCCCTGCACATAAGATAGATCAGTTAGTATGAAGTAGGAACCCAAGCCAAAGTGGTCTTGGGTACCCCTTTCTCATCAAAATACTTGCATTCTTTCTTGACAAGATTTTTGAACTTTAAATCCTCATTCTTGGAGTACTTTGTCACAATAATAGGCTTGGAAACATTTTTTGCTAGAAGCAGTATTGGTTTTAGAAGTACTAACTGCCTTAGCAGCACTTGCATGCTTAGCAGTACTAACCTTGTTAGAAGTAGTAACTGTGTTAGCAGCAGTAACTGTGTTGGCAGTATTAACCTTTGAAGAGGTACTAACAGTATTAGCAGCATTAATATTTTCAGCAATACTAATACTGGTAGCAGCAGTAATACTTCCAGCAGCACTATCCCTGTCAGCAGTACTAACAGTTTTAGTGCTTCTAGGCACCCACATTAAAACACTTTCTTTTAAAGCCTTATTTTTCATAGGGCCTTTACTTTCAACATGTTTCTTTGTCACATGTTTCTTTCCAGCCTTCCTATAACCAACAGGTTTTTGCACAAATCTTTGAAAGTTCATCTGTTGATTAATAGGGTTAAAGAAGCAATACTTAGCCAAATGATTCAACTTGCCACATATGAAACAAGGTTTTGGCCTATTGATTTTATTCAGATCAACTCCTTGTTTCTGAGCCCATTGATTATTCCAGTTTCTTTGATTACCTCTTTTTAAACCAGAATTTAGGCTCTTAGCTTTATTGCAAGCACACTGTTTACAAGATCCAGGATTCACAACCGTGGTTTGTTTATAATGAACCTTGTTATCCTTTCCTTTGGTCTTCTCTATCTCCTTGGACTTGACCCAGATTTTCCCACATCCCTCATTGGTGATAATGTTGTTTTCTAATGGGATCTCTTTACTCACAGCATTATCCCTATTCTCACTGGCTTCTTTCTCAGTCAAATCCTTAACTACTACCTCATCCAAAGGATCTATCTTAAAAGCTTCCTCAGACAAGTCCTTTTTCTCCTTGGTTTCTAACAAGTCTGAAGTAGGAGAGATATAGTTGTTGTTGTAAGGAGGAGGTGTATTGTTGTATCCAATACCAGGCTTTATCTTATCATGAATCTGAGCCTTTAGAAGAGAATCCATTGCTTTTGAAGCATATGAAAACTTTTCTATGTCAAGCTTAACTTTAGACAGTTCCCATTTCAGCCTATCATTCTCTTCTAAGGACTTAGACAGTTTGGTCTCTAACTCATTCTTTTCCCACTTCCAATAGTTTGTGTCATAAGAGTGTTGAAGTTCACTAGCTTGAAAGCCTTTGATTTGCTCTTCAAATCTCTCTACTATCAACACATAATCTCTTCTGTCATTTTCTAATCTTTTGAGGTCATCACACATACTTTGATTGTGATCCCTGTACCTTTTGACAATGTCTATGCAAGATTGAGTGCAAAGATTAGAAATTACCTCAGAGGGGAGATCAGACACTTCTGTCATAAGAGCTTGATTCTGAATGGCTTCCTCAGCTTGATCACTCCAGTCAAATCCCATTCCTTGTTGAGAAACAAGGGCTTGAGCAGGATTCTTGTTTTGATTGTAGCCTCCATTCTAAGCTTGCTGGTGGTTGTTGTTTGGAACAACACTCCTGCATTCTCTAGCAAAGTGTCCTTTCATGTGACACTTATAGCATTCCACCTTAGTCTTGTCAAAACCAGCTCCATCTTCTCTTCTTTGAGAGAAGTTGTTCCTTCCTGTTCTTTTAATAAATTTCTTCACCCTCATAGATAACATGGCCATCTGCCATTTAATATCCATCTCCTCCAGGTCATCAGGGTGAAGTTGATCCAGATCATCATTAATCAATGAATTGTTGCTATGACTGGACAAAAAGGCTTCAAAGATAGTTTTAGTGCCTTTTTCTGAATTCACTCCACTGGCAGTACTAACTGCTTCAGGGTTGGCAGTAGTATCAGTGGATGCTGAAAGAAGTGCAGCATTGTGGATATAACCAGTGGGCTTCTTCTTGGTTTCTACCTCAATTTCAAAAACTCTTAGATCATTATATAGATCATCAAGTTCCTTCTCTTCCAGATTGTCACTCTGTCTATATGAGACAGTGTACATAGTCCATTCATCCCCAAGAGATCTGAGGAACTTTCTGTTGATGTCATCTTGTTCCATCTTCACTCCTACAGTAGCCAGTTCACCAATGAGCTTGTTGAACCTATCAAAAGTTTGAGTCATAGACTCATTCTTTGAGGAAGTGAAGTTCTCATACTGCTGCTTTAGAACACCTCTTTGATTTCTTTTGATGCTATTAGTTCCAGCAAATCTTTTCTCTAGAGCATTCCAGAGAATCTGAGCATCAGTGCAGTTGCAAAATTGATGCTGATATTCATTGGGGATGGCCAAGAGCAGAGTGCTTAAGGCCTTCATCTCTGTCTGTCTGATCTTCCTCTCACCATCTGTCTTTGGTGGAGGTATTTTCCCATCTGGTTCTATCTTTCCTGCTTCAGAAGGACCATTCTCAATGATATCCCACATTGAGTAGTCAGTGAGAAGAATGTATTATCTAATTCTGATCTTCCACATGTCAAACTCACTGGGTTTGAGCATTGGAACCTTAGAGACCAGAGTACTGTTTGATTCTGCAAGGTTTTCCATTATGAATGAATAGATGTTTCTGAGGGAGTTTGGCTCTGATACCACTTGTCAGGATCGAATTCTCAACAAGAATAAATTCTCAGAAACTAATATCAAAGAAGTTGCGGAATAACACTTTGATATTCAATAAAACAGTAAACAAAATAGTATATGATCAACAACTTGTAAACTTGTATTGAATGCTTGAAGTTACAAGATTAAACACACAACCTCAATATTGATGAACAGGCTCACCAATACGAATTCTACTTCTCTAGAATTAGGAACTATGCCTTGAGGTTGATTCTCTCTAAAACTTAGAATGAATGAAAATCTCTTATCTAAACTATTCTATCAATTCTATACATATACTGAATAAAAAGATAATTACAATGAATAAAATATCTTCAGTATATCTTCCATCATTATCTTCAAGCCTTCCATGAATATCTTGATTCTTTCCAGCTGTCATCCTTTTCATCCGGATCTTCAAGTCATAAGCAGCACTAACTATGCTCAGCAGCATTAATTTCTTCAAGCAACATTAACTTGGTCTTAGCAGCATTAACAACTAAGCAACACTAACCACTAGCAGTACTAACTAGCTAAGCAGTACTAACTTTGTTCAAGCAGCACTAACTTTGACTAGCAGTATTAATTCTACTAGCAGTAGTAATACTCAGCAATATTAACTTTGAAGTCTTCTGGCAGTATTAATTCTGAACTAGCAGCAATAAAGACTTGTTCACATCTTCAGTTCCCAGCAGGACCTCACCATTCCAAACAAACATGATTCACCATTACAAAAATTTGTATTTGGCTATAAATTCCAAAACACATGAATCTCATATAGAACCATGTCATAATAAGGTAAATCCAACATACATGCATAACATTTATTTTCATGTAATCTCTTTCTATCCAACATATGAAACATATTAACATAATGTTCCCAACACACAAGTTTTATTAACACATGTATACCATAGACTTCACAAAATATAGCTTTCCATTGTGACTCCAAATAAAACATTTCACCCATTTGATTTCACCAATTCCATAGTACACAAATAATACATGTTTGTCATTCCACCAACCCTTTTAGGTCATCAAATCACATAGAATCACCATAGTGTCAAAAACCCTAATTTTTGACCTAAAAAGTTCCAAAGCACAAAAATGGAGAATAATGTAGGTTTTTAAAGAAATGTAAAGAAGAGGCTTTCATGTAAGAACATAAGAAATTAAGATGAAAGTTGAACTCACAAAAATGGGTTTTGATGAAAACCCCAAAACCCTAAAATCTTCTTCTTGGAAGAAGATGACAATGTAGAAGATGGAGGTGACAACCCTATCTTCCAATCTTGAATGATGATTCCAAACTCTTGAATTTAAACAGAGTAAATGCTCCTAGAAACCCTAAAATCTGTTCATAAATGAGAAGGGAGGTAGAGAGGGTTTTTGAGATTGTAATAAATGAGGTAGATGAGAAGTGAATGAGAAAAGAGGCAAAAATTCGCTTTTTAGCTCATCAGACCCTCGCGGCGATTGTGCCAAGCGAAAGTGACAGGGTCACATTCACGGGCACTCTCGCGTGGTTTGTACCGAGAGTTCTCGGTCTTTTCCGGCGATTGTGCCAAGTGAAACTCTTGTCACTATCGTGAGGCACTCTCGCGGAAGACGTACCGAATGTCAAAAGTCCAGATTTTCGCACGAATTCTTATCCGGACAAAGTCAAAATTAAAGTCACGAAGTTTTCTGAATTGAGGATTATCAAAAGGTTAAGGTATGAGTTTTGAGATAAGAATTCTTATCAGAAAAATCCTGGTGTTACAATCCTCCCTAACTGGAATCGGTTTCGTCCTCGAAATCAAACTGACGCGAACAAAGGAGGATACTTTCTCTTCATGTCTTCCTTCGCCTCCCAAGTCACGTTGCCCCCCCCGATGGTGCTTCCACTGCACCTTGACCATAGTGTCTTCCTTGTGACATAGTTTCTTTGAATTTTTCCAAGATGGCATCGGGCTCCTAACCACATCGGTTACCCTCGTCCACCCTGATCTCCGATAGCGGAATGACGCTTTCCTCTTCCGTCAAGCACTTCAGGAAGATAACATACGTGGAATGTGTTATGGATTCCGTTCATCTCGGGTGGAATCTCCAATTGATACGCTTGGAGTCCAACCCGTTTGGTTATGGCAAATGGCCTAAGGAATCGGGGACTCAACTTTCCCCGCTTTCCAAACCGTATGATCCCCTTCCAAGGTGATACCTTAAGCATAACTCGATCACCCACTTGGAACTCCATTAGTCGCATCTTCTTATCCGCGTAGCTCTTTTTCCGATCTTGAGCCATTTTCAGTCACTCCCGAATTCCCTTTACTTTTTTGGTCGTTTCTTGCATAATTTCGGGTCCGGCGAATTGCTTCTCTTCTGCTTCAAGCCAACACACGGGAGTTCTGCACTTCCGCTCGTACAAGCCTCAAAGGGTTCCATTCCAATACTCGAGTGTTAGCTATTATTGTAGGTGAACTCCACCAAAGGTAGGTAAGAGTACCAACTACCCCTGAAGTCGATCACATAAGACCTTAACATATCTCTAGAGTTTGGATCGTTCTCTCGCTTTGACCGTTGGTTTGAGTATGGTAAGCCGTACTCAATTTCACTCGCGTACCAAGATCCTTCTGCAAGCCATCCCAAAAGTTCGAAGTGAACCGACTATCGAGATCCGACACGATAGACAAGGGCACTCCATGCCTCAAAACCACCTCATCGATGTAAAGCTTTGCCAACTTGTCCATTGGTAGTGTCTCACACATAGCCAAGAAATGAGCGCTCTTGGTCAACCGATAAACTATCACCCAAATGGTTTCATAACCTCGAAGAGTTTTGGGAAACTTCGTCATAAAGTCCATGGTGATATGCTCCCACTTCCACTCGGGAATCTCTAGGGATTGAAGACTCCTATACGGTCGTTGACGCTCGACTTTCACTTATAAGCATGTCACACAACGCTCCACGTAACTTGCCACATTAAGTTTCATTACCGGCCACTAATAATGTAGCTTTAATTCCCTATACATCTTTTTTTGTACTTCCCGGATGGATGGAATATTTGGACTTATGGGCGTCCTCGAGGAGAAGTTCTCGATTGCCTCCTACTTTGGGTACCCATACGCGACCGTTGAACAATTTTACCCCACGGCTATCTTCCGTTAAGAGCAAAGGTTGTTTTGACATGACTTCTTCATAGAGATTTTCCTCCAAAAAGGCTTCTACTTGAGATGCCTTAATTCTTTCAATGAGGCTCGATACAAGTTCGATTCTTGAAAGGGTATCCCGAATACTTCCTCTATAGTCCTTCTGACTTAGCGCATTGGCCACCACGTTCGCCTTCCCGGGGTGGTAAAGCAATTTACAATCATAATCTTTGAGTAACTCAAGCCACTGCCTTTGCCTCATGTTCAACTCTTTTTGATCAAAGACATATTTCAAACTCTTATGATTCGTGTAGAGCGTACACTTCGTACCATAGAGGTAGTGCTGCCGAAGTTTCAAGGCAAACACCACCGCCGCTAACTCCAAGTCATGGGTAGGATATTTCTTCTCGTAAACTTTGAGTTGCCTTGAGGCGTAGGCGATCACTTTGCCTCTTTGCATCAAAACACAACCCAACCCTATTTTTGAAGCGTCTCTATAGACCACAAAGTCTTCTGACCCTTCGGGTAATGACAAAATTGGAGCCTCACACAAATTCCTTTGTAGAGTCCGGAACACCATCTCTTGCGATTCGGTCCAAACGAACTTCACATTCTTCTGAGTCAAGGTCGTCAAGGAAGAAGCAATTTTGGAGAAGTCTTGAATAAATCTCCGGTAGTAGCCCGCCAATCCCAAGAAACTTAGGATTTCAGACGGACTCTTGGGAGGTTACCAATTCATCATGGCCTCAATTTTGGAGGGGTCCACCTTCACTCCGTCTCAAGTGACAACGTGACCCAAGAATTGAGCCTCTTCGAGCCAAAAGTCGCACTTCGAAAATTTGGCGTACAACCTTTCTTTCCTCAACACCTCTAGGACTTCACGAAGGTGATGCTCGTGTTCCGAATCACTCTTGGCATACACGAGTATGTCAACAATAAATACAATGACCGACTTGTCGAGGAATGGTCGACATACTCTATTAATTAACTCCATAAACATTGTCGGTGCGTTCGTTAGGCTAAACGACATCACGAGAAATTCGTAATGGCCGTAATACGTCCTAAAGGCCGTCTTCAGGATGTATTCTCCTCTCACCTTCACTTGGTGGTATCCCGAATGCAAATCAATTTTTGAGAAACACCCCGCTCCTTGGAGTTGGTCGAATA
This sequence comes from Arctium lappa, assembly GCA_023525745.1. Taxonomy (NCBI): domain Eukaryota; kingdom Viridiplantae; phylum Streptophyta; class Magnoliopsida; order Asterales; family Asteraceae; genus Arctium; species Arctium lappa. Next base: position 67,042,305 of record CM042051.1, read on the forward strand.
AGTCTTCGATCCTCGGAAGTGGATACTTGTTCTTCATTGTTTCCTTGTTCAGCTCACGGTAATCGATGCACATTCTCATTGTGCCATCCTTCTTATTGACGAACAAGACCGGAGCTCCCCAAGGTGACGAGCTCGGTCCTATAAAACCCTTCTCTAGATGCTCTTGGAGTTGAGCCATCATTTCTTGCATCTATGATGGCGCCAACTGGTTAGGGGCCCATGCAATTGGAGCCGCCCCCAGTATAAGATCAATCCGGAACTCCACTTGACGATAGGGAGGTAAACCGGTCAAGTCATCCGGAAAGACACCGGGAAACTCGTGCACCACCTTCACGTCTTCAAGCTTCTTCTTCTCGAGCTTGGCATCAATCAAGTATGCCAAAAAGGACGAACATCCTTTCACCAAACACTTTCGTGCCTTAGCCATGGTGATAACCTCCACCTCACCCTTTCTCCTTTCTCCTTTCTCCATAAACCATCACCATTTTGCCATTCGATATAGGGAGTTGGATCAGTTTCTTGGAGCATAAGATTTCGGCATGATTGTTTGCCAACCAATCCATGTCGACAACCACATCAAAGCCGCCAACGACCATCGGCATCAAGTCAATAAGGAATTCCTTCCCTTCGATTCCAAGAGTACACCCCCTTAAAACATCGCGGATTAAAACTTGGGTACCATTTGATATCTCTACCACTAAAAAATTCTCTAGACTATTAGTAGGCATAACAAACTTTTGACGAAATGACTCAGATACGAAAGAGAAACTAGCACCAGAATCAAATAGCACACGAGAAGGTACGAAGTATAGGAGGAACGTACCCGATACCACGTCGGTGGATGCCTTGGCCTCTTCGGCCGTTATCTGAAAAGCTCGGTCGGGAACCCTTGGAGGGTTTTACTTCTTATCCAGCGCTCCTTCCGCCTTCAACTTCGGGCACTCACTTCGAATGTGGCCTGGTTACTTGCATTCATAGCATATGACCCCTCGTGTCGGGCAATTTTCTCGTACATGCCCTGCCTTACCACACTTGAAACAATTAGTCCCGCTAGAGTTGCACGGGCCAAAATGTTTGCTTCGGCAACTTGGTCACCACCTAGCTTGTAACACCCGTGATTTTCGATAAGTTTTACTATTGGATTATCGAGGATTGAATCAGGCGAGAAACGGGAATTTTGGGCCATCGCGAGTTGTGACGCGACTTGGGGTCGCGGCACAAGTCGCGAAACTCACTGGATGTGAGTCTCAGCGAAACGGGCGACTTATGCCGCTAGTAGAGGTCACGGCATAACCCGCATAATTGCCTGGTGAGATTAAAAACCGACTTTTCAGCCACCAAACCTCATTCTCTTAACCCAAACCCTAAAACCTTCTTCCCTTTTCTCTCCCAAACCCAAATGTCGAACCCTAACCCATTTTGAAGGGTTTTCTCCTTAAACCAAACGATTCTCCATCATCTAGCTTGTGAGATCTTGAACCACAAAACCACCATCTTCATCTTCTTCATCAAGTTCGGTTGGGAGCTCGGGTTGAAGAGTTGGATTGGGTGTTCTCGGAAAGTCTCGTTATCTGTAATGGTAAGCTTTCTTGAATTAATGTTATAAATGCTTCATTGATGGTTCTTAGTGTTGGTATCTCAAATATCGGATTTGTTAGTTTTGGAGAAACTAGGGTTTTGATCTTCTTTAGGGATTTTAGTATGTAATGTTTGAGGAATGTTTCTAAATGTTTAGTTATGGGTATTTATGGTTGGAAATGTATGGATCTAGGTTTTGGAGGTTCGCGGCTTGAGGATTCAAGTGGCCTTCAAAAGAGCTCGTTGGGGGAAATCTAGATTTAGCCTAAATCTAGCAAGGTGAGTTCAGGATGATTTATGAAAATGGTGTACATGCCAAAATGTTATTTTAAAATGTTGATGTTTTACACAAAATTGTTAACTGCTGATAAGTTTGAGTATTTGGTTATATCCATCTTTATAAACTCATGAAACACGCATTTTTGGTGATTTTGGGCTTGTTGACAAATAAAGCATTTAGACATGTTTCTTTGACGTATATTATATAAATGGAGCCCATTTAATGTGAATGTCATTTACATGATTTGGTACTTACGTCTATTTGGAAAATGTGCATGACTGTGTCACGAGGTATTTTGGGAAATAAGAGTAAAGAGTTTATTTGGGAAATGGTTCGCCGCAATCAATGTTGAGTTTGTGTTAATTTTACATTTTTGGGACCGTTGTGTCTTGGTCAGTCGGCTAAACGTGTTTTTAATGTACAAAGGCTTTCGTTGGAAATTTACGTAAGGCGTTGGGCCTTTGGCTCGGTTTTTGAGTTGTGTGGACATTTGTCCAGAGTTATAACCAGCGGGGGTTTTGATTTAAACGAGTCGTGTGGACAAATGTCCGGAGTTATAACCAGCGGGGGTTTTGATTTAAAGGAGTCGTGTGGACATTTGTCCGTAGTTATAACCAGCGGGGTTTTTGATTTAAACGAGTCGTGTGGACGTTTGTCCGGAGTCATAACCAGCGGGGGTTTTGACTGAGATGACGATTAAGTTCGTATCGTTGGTGAGTTACATGTTTTGGGTGTGTGGTCATCCATTTGGAGTCATGTAATGTTAGACAGTGTTGTAATGGATCCATAGGCACGTAAGTTCTGTTGGTCTTGTAAGGCCGGTGGTTTTGGGTTGCTTTTAGTGACCGCTCGGGTTTGCTAGCGAGTAGGCAATAAGCGGCACGAGCCATTGAGGTGTAACTCGTCTAGGTTGGATAGGCACAAGTGTCTGTAAGTCCTTGGGGTGGAACTCGACGGAGTAGGGCTAGAGGCAGTAAAACGGATTGAGGTTGTGATGTCTGGTATGGCATGGGAACTAAGTCCGGGATACGTGGTGAACTCCAACAACATCAAGGGTGGCCCCATTCACGTGTTCTCGCCACCCAAGATGGAAACGTTTAGAGGACATGTAAGGAAGTCGCGTAAACGGCCTACTTACGTGTTCTCTATTATCGGTGTTTTACGGATATCCTCATCATTGATTCGTGGTATTTTATTTAGGTAATGTGGTATTTTTACCAAGAGGAGTTTTAAGTGGTTGACGGAAAATGATGGCTTTAATATTGGGTTCTTCCCACGTATATTAAGGTTCGCATGGACCACGTCATTTCCACGTGTCGGTATTCATTCTCGTCCATTTTACGGTCATGTGAGTTTTGGGTTTAAAGCCGTGTTCATGGCGATATTTAATTATATAGATCTTCATCTATGATATATGAGTTGTGTGTCACGTTTCAACCATGTTGGGTATTTCAAGTTGTAATGTGTTAACCGTATTTTATAAAATGGGGAGTCCGCCCTCTATTTTACTTTTAGCAAGTTCCGGTTTACTTTACATAAATGCATCTCATAGGTGAGATCCTCGTCTTTAAAGTAGTTTGGTTTGGTTAACAGATAACTCGGTGTCTATTTCGTACAAAGCGCATCGTTATTGATAAATGAGTCATTTTCATAAGTGAATCATATCATTTTTAAAGATTATGGTTTTATTCGCATTCTTCCTTTCTAAATGATTAAATTTTATATGTTGAAAACTCTTGAACTCACTAGGCGTTAGCCTAACCTTTTTATTTGTCGGCATGTGCATCAGGTTCCGGATGGGGGAAAAGGTTTTAGCTTTTTGGTGAAGTGGTGTGTGCTAAGAGTTTGTGCAAGGGTGAGTAGTTTGATGAAGTCTTCCGCGTTAGTCGTTGATAAGAGCAACTGTTTCTTTGGGGTTTTAGTAACACCCGACTTTGTTAAGTCATTATGCGAGACTCGACCTTTTAGTTGTTAAAGTGAAATCCATTATTCTTTTGAGGTGTCCCAAATGATGATTGTAAAATAGTTTATATCCTTTTTGTTGTATAATTTGGAAGTTTTAGATTAGTTGCTCTGTTCATTTTCGAGGGTGTAACAAGTTGGTATCAGAGCTTAAGTTTGAGGGAATTAGGTATTGATTGTAGGATGCCTAGAATCAAACTAGCGTTTTTATAAGTGATTGTAAGTGAAGTTGCACATTAGGAACCTTAAGATAACATATTATGAAGTTGATCGAGTCACTAGAAACGGGAAACTTGTCGAGGGTCGCAAGGATGAGCATGTGCGGTACGTTCATAATGGCACCTCGCCAGTGTTATGGTGAATCTACCTACTACATGTGTATACTTGAACTACCTTGGTATGATTACCGTTGGGGTAGTGAGAAGGTTTCTAAGTGAGTAATCTAAGGAAACGTTAATGTCTATTGTTAAGACACCGTCTCATTGGATTCAAGATCATCCAATCTGAAGATCGCAATCTGAAGCTAAAGCCTGAACGTCGACTCTCGATATTAAAGTCTATATCGTTTGTAATAAATGTCAAAGTAGTCAAAGTAAGTCAATGTAATTGTTTGTTTATTATATTAGTTAACTTAGGTTAAATATCTATTTCTAATAGATATTAGATCTAGTTTCTAGTATTGTAATAACTTAGTTAGTTATATAATATCTAGATATTGTATATCTAGATATTTAGTAGTTAAAATATTAGTTTAAGGAAGTGTGTTCAACACACTAGGATTAGATATTGTGTCTCAATCTCTCTAACAATTAGATAACAATTCACACACAAAAACACACACTAAAAGGTGTATTAGAGAGAAAAACAGAGAACACAAATCCAAGCTTTAATCGATCAACCTTGTAACTTATTTGTTATAATCAATACAGGTTGGTAATCATATTGTGTTGTTTCTAAGAACTTGATATTAGTATTATTGTGGACCGACAATTGGTATCAGAGCCTGATTAAGATCAAATCAAGTTTTTCAAGAAAAACGTCTCTGTGTTCTGTGTTCAAAATCGATTTCGAGATTTAAACTGTTATAGGTGTTAAAATCGATCAGGTTGTGATCGAAATACATGCTAGATCGAGTTGTGTGTGATTAATTTCAGTATTAAGCTTTATTCGAGTTCCAATTTGTGGATTTAGTGAGAAAATAGTCGAGTGGAAGAAAGTTACTGTGCGATAAATTTTTTTCTTCAAATAGTATGTTTTATTGAGATCGTGTGCCTACATTCAGTTCTAGAAGTGTTTCTAGACATAAGAGTAGTATTTTGGTACTGCTAATCGTTTCAGGAACAAGTTTTAGTCGATTTTCGAAGTAAAAGGACGAACATACGCAAAGCAGAAGAAGAACACACGCAAAGTCCAACTTTGCGCGTCTCAAATAACACGCAAAGTCCCACTTTGCGCGTCCCAAGTGAAACGCAAATCCCACTTTGCGCTCCTCAAAGCAAACGCAAAGCATCTCAAAACTTCACTTCTCGGATCAAGCAACAAACGCAAACCTCAGTACTCGTGTTCATATCTTCAGATAGATCAAGTCTACTTTGCGCCTCCAATTGGAAACGCAAACCTCAACTTTGCGCTTCCAACTTGAAACACAAACCTTACTTTGCGCTTCCAACTAGACCAGCAAACCTCAACTTTGCGCTTCCACCTTGAACCGCAAACCTCACTTTGCGCTCCCAACTTGAAACGCAAACCTTCTCAAACGCAAAGCTTCTATTCCACTCTTAGAATTTACTTCAGAATGACATCCAGAGAAGCCCTCGCAATAGGAATTGTCACCAAGCCACCAGTTCTCTTCAAAGGGGAATACGAACAGTGGAAGGATCGGTTTCTGAACTTCATTGACAGACATGAGCTGGGTGATTTCATCAGGACATCTATTGAAGAAGGGGTTATGAAACCAGTCATAACAACTCGTGTAGTTGGAAATTTGCCGACTGAAGTTGAACTTAAGTTTCATGAGCTACAAGATGATAACCTTAGAAGAGCAAAAGGCGACATATTACATAAGTCATACATCTTACAAGGAATCCCAAATGAAATATACGTAAAGATTGACAGCTACAAGGCCTCCGGCAAAGAAATGTGGGATCAACTTGAAAAGATGATGCTGGGTTCAAAAGTTGGAAATCAGCTGAAAATCTCCAACTTCCTAAATAACTATGAAGAATTTAGAGGCAGAGTGGGAGAAATTTTAGAAGAAACCTATGACAGGTTTGTGACTTTGCTGAACGAACTTAGCAAGAACAAAGTCCACAAATCTCAAATTGAGCTGAACGTCAAGTTCTTGAGCATTCTTCAACCAGAATGGAAAAGATTTGCAAGACAGATGAAGCAGATCAAAGACTTGAATGAGATTCCACTTCACGAGGTGTATGAAACCCTCCGTCAGAATGAAGAATTGGTGGATGAAATTCTAGATGAGAATAGATAGAGAGGAAAGACAGTTGATGACACAGTCGCTCTTGTTGTTAGAAAGAAGAAGAACAAGACGATTGTGTACGAATCATATGAAGATAAAGCTTATGCAAACTCTGACATAATTGAAAATGATCAGCTAAAGCAAGAAATGATGATGCTGACAAATACTTTTCAGAAAAGGTTCTACAAAAAGCCAACATCAAACAGTCAGAGGTACTCATCTGGTCCGAACAACTACATCCACAAGGAAAGGGTTGAAGGAAGCAGATATGAAGGAAAGAGATCTGAAGGGAAAAGAACAGAGGAAAGGAAGCCTGAAGAGAGAAGGTTTCAGTATGAAGGGAAGAGATTAGAGGAGAGGAAACCAGAAGAGAGAAAGTTCAAAGTTGAAGGATCCAGTCAGACAGAGCCACCAACGTGCTATAACTGTGGCAAAACAGGTCATTATGCCAGAGACTGCCAAAGGCCAAAAGTCAGAAACTCCGACTACTACAAGAACAAGATGCTTCTTGCAAAGCAACCGGAGGCTGGCAAGGAACTGATGGCTGAGGATGAATACTGGCTCGATCACTCAGATGATGAAGAAGAGGATGAAGAGAAGGATGAAGCCGTCAACATGTGCTTGATGGGCCAAATAGAATCATAAGAAGAGGAGGTATGTAATTTATCTGATTTAGATTTTATGAACAAAATGCATGCCATGAGTTTAAAACAAAAAGAGTTAAAATCTAATCTTGAGCAAGAAAATGGTGTTATAACTGACAAAAACCAATTGATACAGAAACTTAGCAATGAAATTGCTGAGAAGAAAGTATTAATTGAGGTTTTACATAAAGATAATGACACCAACGCTAAGGAAAAGACAATAATTCTTAAAGAGATTTCTGATCTTAAGTCTAAACTGCTAAATAGTGAGATAGATATTTATGAGCTTACAAAATTGCATGCTTCTTGTACCAAAGAAAACTTTTCATTACTGGGAAAATTAAAAAGTTTGGAAGAGAAGTTATACAAAATGGGTCAAACTGAACATACTATTTTTCTAAACAAACCCAAAGAGGAAATAGAGATATGGGGAATCGGTTATAAGAATCCTCATTGTCTACAAAAAAGGATGTCTGAAGTGCCAGGACTTTATGATCATCTTTCAATGCAATTAGCTCGCAGAATCCCTGAGTTTAAAACATTTTGGACTAAACTATCGGAAAAGGATGAAGCCAATGAAACGGAAAAACGGTTGAAATCAGCTAAAGTTAATCTTCCATTTAATTATGCGAAGACGAATAATAGTTATAATGAAAGTCCTATATATCAAAAGAAGAAAACTCTTTCAAGTGATTTCTTTCCAAGATATTCTGAAAAGGAAATGGAGGCGAAGCCTATTCAAGGTAAACTATATGTCCCTCCTCTCGTTTTAGAACGTAAAATTTCTAAACTCAAGAATTCTTTGTCGGATGAAAGACTTTTGATAAATATTGAGCAAAACGTATTTTCAACCGTGTTTTCAAATTCTGTTCTATCAAAGACTTCAAACTCTGAGGATTTGTTCGGTTCATCAAATAAAGGATTTGATTTTTTCAACTCTGACGGTGGTTTAGATAATGGTTCTGAACAATTTGACTTTAATGCAAAACTTCCTAACCATTCATCTTTTGTTAAGAAATCTTTGAGAAAAACCAGTATGCCTGTGAACAGTGCAAAATCAGCGAAAGTTTTCGTTGATAAATCAGTCTCTGTGAAAGCTAAGAGTACTAAAGGTAAGAATATATCTCAGCAGTCACAGAAACCGAACACTACTGGTAATCCGAAGAAGAAGCATTCGTTTGTTGCTCAGAAGTCTAACTCACCAGTTTCACATGTTACAGATCTGAGCAAGCAAAGGCCAGAAGTAAATTCTCAATGGCAACCCAAACGGAAGCTTGACAACACCGTTTTATCGTTTAGTAGTGTTAATTGTAATAAGACTTCGCTTAGTAAAGATGTCCTAATTGCTGATATTGCTCTTTTGAACTTAAAACTTGTTGTTTCACGTAAACAATATACAATGAGGCAATTATTTCAGTTATCTTTATATGCTGAAAAATCTTCCTTTTATGATAAACATGTTTCTATCTCTTGTCAAGATTCTGAAGATTGGTTTGGAAATTACCATGTGCATTCATCTCATACTAATTCCTCAAATGCATTTAAAAAAAAAGAGGACCCAATTTGAAATGGGTACCAAAATCTTGTGCTAACACAGCAGGACCCAAATTCCAATGGGTACCTAAAGCTAAATCTGTGTTGCAGGCACACAAAGCTTAAAGAGAAAGCGACTTCTGATTATGTACAGATCAGGACTCGTTCTTCAATGTCAAAATAGGTTTTTGGATAATGCAGTTCAAAACCCGAACATCAAAGTCAAAATAGGCTTTTGAACAAATCAGTTCAAGACCCGCACTTCGATAATCAAAGAGAATATTCCAATGTTGTCATATACAAATCTAAATTTGTTATTTCTCTTATGCAGACTAGTCATACATGGTTCTTAGACAACGGATGTTCCAAGCACATGACAGAGCAAAAAGAGATAATGTCCAATTTTAAAGAAACATATTGCGGAACAGTAAGATTTGGCAACGACCAGTTTTCTCCAATCATGGGATATGGTGATGTACAACATGACAATGTCACGATCAAGAAGGTGAGCTATATAGAAGGCTTACGACACAAGTTGTTCAGTATAGGCCAGTTCTGTGACAAAGACTTAGAGGTCAACTTCAAAGCCAAGAGTTGTTCAGTTCGCAATGAAGAAGGCGAAGAACTCTTGGTTGGTACACGAGAATTAGACCTCTACACAATCAATCTATCAAATGTCCAGACTGACAAGCAAGTTTGTCTAATGACGAAAGCATCGATGCAACAAAGTTGGTTATGGCATCGAAGGATCTCTTACCTCAACTTTCGGTACATCAACAATCTGGTAAGTGGAAAGCTCGTCAAAGGACTTCCAGAGCTGAAATATGAAAGAGAACATCTCTGTGCAGCTTGTGAAAAGGACAAGATGAAGAGGGCACTTCATAAACCGAAGCCTGAACCAAGTACAAGCGCTCCATTAGAGTTATTTCATATGGATCTCTGTGGTCCGATGCGAACTCAAAGTCTAGGCGGAAAGAAGTACATACTTGTGATCGTGGACGATTACTCGTGATACACATGGGTCAAGTTTCTACGTTCAAAGGATGAGACACCTGATATTCTCATCATATTCCTAAAGACGACCCAGGTGAATCTGCAGAAACCGATCAAGTTTCTACGAACAGATAATGGCACAGAGTTCAAGAACAATAAAGTTGAAGAATATCTCGAGTCTGTTGGGATTTCACATCAATACTCTGCTGCTCAAACGCCTCAACAAAATAGAGTGGTTGAAAGAAGAAATCGAACGCTAGTCGAGGCTGCTCGTACTATGCTAAGTCAATCAAACTTACCTCTATTTTTGTGGGCAGAAGCTGTTTCGACCGCGTGCTACACACAGAATCGTTCCATGGTACATCGAAGATTCAAAAAGACTCCTTATGCATTAATCAACAACCGAACACCGACAATCAAATACTTCCATATATTTGGGTGTAAGTGTTTCGTTCTAAACGATAGGGAGAGTCTAAATAAGTTCAGTGCTAAGGCGGATGAAGGAATCTTTATTGGCTATTCCTCGACATCAACTACATTCCGTGTTTACCTAAAGAAGTCAAAGACGGTGATCGAAAGCATCAACGTCACCTTTGATGAAGAAATGGCTTCCGAACAACAACGTTTAGAACCCGTTATAATCGGAGTACTAGCTTCTGGGCAAGTCAGTCCAGAACCTGCGTCTCAACAGAATAAATCAGATGAAGCATCAACGTGATCTAACCATTTATCTAATTTAGATTTATTATTTGAATTGTTTTATGATGAATTTTTTGGATATAATGTAAAGAAATCTGTTGTGGTTGACAGGATGGAAGACTTAACGACTACTCATTCAACTAGTTCAGATGTTCCTATTGAATCAAACTCCCCGATTCAATAAGAAATTACAATTCAAATGCCGACTCCAACAGTTGAAGAAGTGACAAATGATAAAGAGACAGAAGTAGCTGAAACAGTAGGAGATACTATACCGATCAATCTACAGCCAGAACAAGTTGTTCCTGCTGAGCCTTCTAAACCTATCACTTCAACTGCAATCATCAATCCTCCTGAACAATCTGAAGAAGGTACAAGTGGATTTATAGATGATACAACCAACATACAATCATCTAGTCCAGTACCTCATGAACATAAATGGACCAAAGAGCACCCGCTAAGCCAGATTATATGCGATCCATCAAAATTGGTGCAAACTAGGTCAACATCAATGAACATGTGCATGTATGACTCCTTTCTGAGCAAGTTCGAGCCAACACGCGTATCAGAGGCACTTGCTGATCCAGAATGGGTGATCTCAATGCAAGAAGAGCTGAATCAGTTCGATGCACTTCAAGTCTGGAGACTCGTACCAAAGCCTAAAGGTAAAACAGTTATAGGTATGAAATGGGTTTTCAAGATAAAGCAAGACTAGTAGCCAAAGGATATAGACAAGAGGAAGGAGTTGACTATGACGAAACATATGCTCCTGTGGCGCGATTAGAGGCAATTAGAATGTTTCTAGCCTACGCAGCCCACAAGAACTTCAAGGTCTTTCAAATGGACGTGAAGACAACATTCTTGAATGGAATTCTGAAGGAGGAAGTCTACGTCTCTCAGCCAGAAGGTTTTGTCAATCAAGAGAAGCCGAATCACGTTTACATTCTCGACAAAGCACTCTACGGTCTGTTGGGAACTGAAGAAAAGCTTAAGTATGGATAATGCTGCTGGTTCAGAGTTACTACTGCTAGAAGACTTCAAGGTTAATACTGCTGAGTATTACTACTCCTAGTAGAATTAATACTGCTAGTCAAAGTTAGTTCTGCTTGAACAAAGTTAGTACTGCTTAGCTAGTTAGTACTGCTAGTAGTTAGTGCTGCTTAGTAGTTAATGCTGCTAGAAGAGATTAATGCTGCTGAAGATTAATACTGCTAATAAGATGGAGATTCACATGAAATGATAACAGCTGGATGGACTGAAGATTATGGAAGGCTTAGAGATATACATGAAAGATATGCTGAAGATATGTTTATTTATTGTAATTATCTTTTTGTTTAGTATATATATATAGAAGATATAGAATAATTTTAGGATGAATAATTCATTCTAAGTTCTAGAGAGAAATCAACCTCAAGGCATAGATCCTAATTCTAGAGAAGTAGAATTCGTCTTGAAAGAGTCTGTTCTTCAAGATTGAGGTTGAGTGTGTAATCTTGTGATTTCAATTATTCAATACAAGTTTACAGTTTGTTCTTCATATTTACTGTTTTGATTTACTGTTTCATTGAATATCAAAGTGTTATTCCGCAAACTTCTTTGATATTGTTTCTGAGAATTAATTCTTGTTGAGAATTCGATCCTGACAAGTGGTATCAGAGCAAAACTCTCTCAGAAACATCTATTCATCATGGAAAATCTTACAGAATCAAGTAGTACTTTGGTCTCCAAGGTTCCAATGCTCAAACCCAGTGAGTTTGACATGTGGAAGATCAGAATCAGACAATATATTCTTCTCACTGACTACTCAATGTGGGATATCATTGAGAATGGTCCTTCTGAAGCTGGAAGGATAGGACCAGATGGGAAAAGACCTCCACCAAAGACAGATGGTGAATGGAAGATCAGACAGACAGAGATGAAGGCCTTGAGCACTCTGCTCTTGGCCATCCCCAATGAATATCAGCATCAATTTTGCAACTGCACTGATGCTCAGATTCTCTGGAATGCTCTAGAGAAAAGATTTGCTGGAACTAAGAGCATCAAAAGAAATCAAAGAGATGTTCTAAAGCAGCAGTATGAGAACTTTACTTCCTCAAAGAATGAGTCTATGACTCAAACTTTTGATAGGTTCAACAAGCTCATTGGTGAACTGGCTACTGTAGGAGTGAAGATGGAACAAGATGACATCAACAGAAAGTTCCTCAGATCTCTTGGGGATGAATGGACTATGTACACTGTCTCATATAGACAGAGTGACAATCTGGAAGAGAAAGAACTTGATGATCTATATAATGATCTAAGAGTTTTTGAAACTGAGGTAGAAACCAAGAAGAAGCCTACTGGATATATCCACAATGCTGCACTTCTTTCAGCATCCACTGATACTACTGCCAACCCTGAAGCAGTTAGTACTGCCAGTGGAGTAAATCCAGAAAAAGGCACTGAAACTATCTTTGAAGCCTTTTTGTCCAGTCATAGCAACAATTCATTGATTAATGATGATCTGGATCAACTTCACCTTGATGACCTGGAGGAGATGGATATTAAATGGCAGATGGCCAAGTTATCCATGAGGGTGAAGAAGTTTATTAAAAGAACAGGAAGGAATAACTTTTCTCAAAGAAGAGAAGATGGAGCTGGTTTTGACAAGAGTAAGGTGGAATGCTATAAGTGTCACATGAAAGGACACTTTGCTAGAGAATGCAGGAGTGTTGTTCCAAACAACAACCACCAACAAGCTCAGAATGGAGGCTACAATCAGAACAAGAATCCTGCTCAAGCCCTTGTTTCTCAACAAGGAATGGGATTTGACTGGAGTGATCAAGCTGAGGAAGCCATTCAGAATCAAGCTCTTATGGCAGAAGTGTATGATCTCCCCTCTGAGGTAATTTCTAATCTTTGCACTAAATCTTGCATTGACACTGTCAAAAGATACAGGGATCACAATCAAAGTATGTGTGATGACCTCAAAAGATTAGAAAAGGACAAAAGAGATTATGTGTTGATAGTAGAGAGATTTGAAGAGCAAATCAAAGGCTTTCAAGCTAATGAACTTCAACACTCATATGACACAAACTATTGGAAGTGGGAAAAGAATAAGTTAGAGACCAAACTGTCTAAATCCTTAGAAGAGAGTGATAGGCTGAAAGAGGAACTGTCTAAAGTTAAACTTGACATAGAAAAGTTTTCATATGCTTCAAAAGCAATGGATTCTCTTCTAAAGGCTCAGATTCATGATAAGATGAAGCCTGGTATTGGATACAACAATACACCTCCTCCTTACAACAACAACTATATCTCTCCTACTTCAGACTTGTTAGAAACCAAGGAGAAAAAGGACTTATCTGAGAAAGATTTTAAGATAGATCCTTTGGATGAGGTGGTAATTAAGGATTTGACTGAGAAAGAAGCCAGTGAGAATAGGGATAATGATGTGAGTAAAGAGATCCCATTAGAAAACAACATCATCACCAATGAGGGATGTGGGAAAATCTGGGTCAAGTCCAAGGAGATAGAGAAGATCAAAGGAAAGGATAACAATGTCCTTTACAAACAAACCACGGTTGTGAATCCTGGATCTTGTAAACAGTGTGATTGCAGTAAAGCCAAGAGCCTAAATTCTGGTTTAAAAAGAGGAAATCAAAGAAACTGGAATAATCAATGGGCTCAGAAGCAAGGAGTTGATCTGAGCAAAATCAATAGACCAAAACCTTGTTTCATATGTGGCAAGTTAAATCATTTGGCTAAATATTGCTTCTTTAACCCTATTAATCAACAGATGACCTTTCAAAGATCTGTGCAAAAACCTGTTGGTTATAGGAAGGCTGGAAAGAAACATGTGATAAAGAAACATGGTGAAAGTAAAGGCCCCATGAAGAAAAAGATTTTAAAAGAAAGTATTAAAATGTGGGTGCCTAGAAGCACTAAAACTGTTAGTACTGCTGACAGGGTTAGTGCTGCTGGAAGTATTATTGCTGCTACTTATGTTAGTACTGCTGAAAATATTAATGCTGCTAATACTGTTAGTACCTCTTCAAAGGTTAATACTGCCAACACAGTTACTGCTGCTAACACAGTACTACTTCTAACGAGGTTAGTACTGCTAAGCATTCAAGTGCTGCTAAGGCAGTTAGTACTTCTAAAACCAGTACTACTTCTAGCAAAAATGTTTCCAAGCCTATTATTATGATAAAGTACTCCAAAAATGAGGAGTTAAAGTTCAAAAATCTTGTCAATAATGAATGCAAGTATTTTGATGAGAAAGGGGTACCCAAGACCACTTTGGCTTGGGTTCCTATTTCATACTAACTGATTTATTTTATGTGCAGGGCAACCAACAGCTCAAGGGAAAGAGCATATGGCATGTTGATAGTGGTTGCTCTAGGCACATGATAGGTAACATGTCATGCCTACAGGATTTCAAGCATATCAATGGAGGACATGTTGCATTTGGAGATAATCTTACTGGTGGTAAGATAAGTGGAAAAGGTAATGTCACCAAATGTAAGATGACATTTGAGGTTGTCTACTATGTTGATCAGTTGAAGTACAACCTGTTAAGTGTATCACAGGTTTGTGACAAACAACATAGTATATTATTTACAAATACTGAGTGTATGATCCTTGCTCCAAGGTTCAAGGTAGTTGATGAAAGCATGATACTACTTAGAACTCAAAGAAAGGACAATGTTTATTGTCTAGATATGGACAATGTTGATAGTGATTCATCTCTAAATTGTCTTGTTTCAAAAGCTTCTGTAGATGAATCATCTCTTTGGCACAGAAGGATGTGTCACATGAACTTCAAAACTATGAACAAACTTGTCAAAAACAATCTTGTAAGAGGTTTACCTTCAAAAGTATTTTCATGTGATGATCATTGTGTTGCATGTCTTAAAGGCAAACAGCACAAAACTTCTCATAAGACCAAAGAGATAAATTCAATTTCTTCTTGTCTCCAGTTATTGCATATGGATCTGTTTGGTCCTACAAATGTTATGAGTATAGGCAAGAAATCTTACTGCTTGGTTATTGTTCATGGTTACTCTAGATTTACCTGGGTATATTTTCTAAGGACTAAAGATGAGACAAGTGGACTGATCAAATCCTTTATCCTAAGAATTGAAAAACAAACTAATCAAAAAGTAAAAGTCATTAGATCAGATAATGGGATTGAATTCAAAAATCTTGATCTAAACACCTTTTGTGAAGAAAAAGGCATTGAGAGACAATATAGTGCTCCAAGGACTCCTCAACAGAATGGTGTTGCTGAAAGGAGAAATAGGACACTAATAGAGGCGTCTAGATCTCTGTTGGCTGATTCAAAACTTCCAATTACCTTCTGGGCTGAAGTAGTTAATACTGCCTGCTATGTCTAAAATAGAGTTCTAGTAGTTAAGCCAAAGAACAAGACACCATATGAGCTTTTAAATAAAAGAAAACCTTTCATTGGTTTTTTCAAACCTTTTGGGTGTCCTTGTACAATTCTCAATACCAAATCTCACTTAGGTAAGTTTGATAGCAAAGCAGATGATGGATTTCTTGTTGGTTATTCATCTCAGAGTAAGGCCTACAGAGTTTTTAACACATCTTCTAGAATAATTGAAGAAAGTGACAATGTCAAATGCAATGAGAACACACCAAATCCTATTGGAACTGGTCCTCAGTGGCTATTTGACATTGATTCACTAACTAACTCTTTTGGTTTTAGTAGTGATGATTATGCAGGTTCGGGTTATGGAGGATCAGAGACTACACAAGTTCAAGAAAGTATATCTAAATCTGTGATATTTCCCATACCCACAGTGAATTCTGTTGAAGACTGTGAAAAGGAACCATTACTGGACCAAGTCAGAGTGAAGAAGAAAGTAGAGATGAGGAGACTCAAGAAAATACAGAATCAGAAGTAGCTGCTGAAAACACTTCAGTTGAGTTGAATGACTCTAATTTAGAGGTAGGACTTAATGAAGACCCTAGTCATAACACCAGAGGTCAAAAGAATCATCCTCCACAGCTGGTAATAGGAGATATATCTTCTCCTATGATGACTAGGCATCAAAGCAGGCTTCAAGAAATGCAAGATCAACAACATACAGTGCTTTCTTGCTTTCTATTCCAGCTTGAGCCTAAAAAGGCACATGATGCTATGAAATAATCCAATTGGATAGAAGCAATGCAAGAAGAACTGTTGGAGTTCAAGCTACAAGATGTATGGGATCTAGTAGACCTTCCTAAAGGTCACAGAGCAATTGGCACAAAGTGGATTTTCAGGAACAAGAGAGATGAAAGAGGAATTGTCATAAGGAACAAAGCAAGGTTGGTGGCTCAAGAGTATACTCAAGAAGAGGGTATAGATTATGAAGAAGTCTTTGCACCTGTGGCTAGGATAGAAGCAATCAGATTATTCCTAGCCTATGCTTCTTACATGAACTTCAAAGTCTATCAAATGGATGTAAAAAGTGCATTTCTCTATGGCTCAATTGAAGAAGAGGTATATGTCTGTCAACCACCAGGGTTTGAAAACCCAAGCTTTCCAGACAGGGTATACAAATTGAAAAAAGCTCTTTATGGACTGCATCAAGCTCCAAGAGCATGGTATGACACTCTGTCATCCTATCTATTGGAAAATGGCTTTGAAAGAGGAGTCATTGATAAGACTCTATTTATCAAGAGAAAGAAGATGGATATCTTGCTTTTCCAAATCTATGTTGATGACATTATCTTTGGATCTACAAGAGACAACATGTGCAAGGAGTTTGAGGAACTAATGCATCAAAGGTTCAAAATGAGTTCCATGGGGGAATTTACCTTTTTCCTTGGACTCCAAGTTCAACAGAAGTCAGATGGAATTTTCATCTGTCAGTCCAAGTATGTGCAGGACATCCTAAACAAGTTTGGTTTCTCAGATTCAAAACCTGCCAGCACACCTATGGAGACACATAAGCAGATAACAGCATATCTTGAGGGGAGGATATGGATGTGCATCATTATAGATCCATGATTGGTTCTCTCATGTATCTCACAACATCAAGACCAGATATAATGTTTCTAGTCTGTGTTTGTGCAAGATTCCAAGTTAGGCCAAAGCAATCTCACTTTCAAGCTGTTAAGAGGATATTCAGATATCTCAAAAGGCAACCCAGATTGGGACTTTGGTATCCTCATGACTCACCCTTTGACCTAATAGCATACTCAGACAGTGATCTAGGTGGGGCAAACTTGGACAGAAAATTTACTTCTGGAGGATGTCAGTTTTTGGGTGCTAGACTAGTTTCATGGCAGTGCAAGAAACAAACCACAGTGTCCACATCTACAACAGAGGCAGAGTACATAGCAACTGCAAGTTGCTGTTCTCAAGTCTTATGGATTCAGAATCAAATGCTGGACTATGGGGTAACCTTTCTACACACTCCCATTTTTATTGATAACAGCAGTGCTATCAGCATTGTGAATAATCCTGTCAAGCACTCTAAGACAAAGCACATTGAGATTAGGTATCACTTCATAAGAGACTGTAATGAAAAGAAACTCATTCAAGTTGTAAAAGTTCATACTGACAACCAGTTTGCTGATCTATTTACCAAAGGTTTTGATGTGGGTAGATTCATTTTCTTGGTAACAAGTGTGGGAATGATCAACTCTGAATAAGCATCCTCTCAAAAAGTGGTTAAATACCTGAATATTATAGATTCTTGGTGTTACTAATCTTCCTTTGCAGGACATACATAGCAGTACTCAATTCAGCTTAAGCTTCAAAGGGTTAGTAATTTTATACTGCTAATGGTTAATACTGCTCGCAGTTAATACTGCTAGTTAGTTAATACTGCTCGCAGTTAATACTGCTAGTTAGTTAATACTGCTAGTTAGTTAATACTGCTAGTGGTTAATACTGCTAGTGGTTAATACTGCTCACAGTTAATACTTCTAGTTAGTTAATACTGCTCGCAGTTAATACTGCTAGTTAGTTAATACTGCTAGTGGTTAATACTAATCGCAGTTAATACTATTAGTTAGTTAATACTGCTAGTGGTTAATACTTCTCGCAGTTAATACTGCTAGTTAGTTAATACTGCTTGACCGTTAATACTGCTTATGTCCCGAATACTATAAAAACCCTTTGCCCGCCTAACAGTTCATAACGACTCTTTGCATACTGTTCACTTGCGCTCTAAACCCTTTCTCTTTCAAAGATTCAAAGGTTTCAGGCAAGCTTTTCGCAAAGAACAATGGCATCCATGGCATTCATCGATGAACACAATGAGATCGCGATGCTCCAAAAGCCAAAGCAAGCTGCAGGATTTCATCAGATTGTGGATTTCCTCAAGTCAAGCCATATTGCCCATGCTCTTACTGTATCACCGTCTATCTATATCGAGCATCAAAGGCAGTTCTGGGCTAATGCCATATTGCCCAAGCTGCAGGATTTCACCATTGTTGCTGAGAATGGTGTGCAAAAGATCAAGACAAGGGTCTGTGAAAAACCTTTAACAGTTACTGAAGAAGTTATTCGCATCAGTCTACGTCTAGACGATGCCTCTGGTATAACTTCTATCCCAAACGATGAACTGTTCTCTAATCTTACAAGAATGGGGTTTGGAGGCCCATTGGGTGTTTTTAAGTTCTCAAAAGCAAAATTCTCACCCCAATGGCGTTTTCTTGTTCATACCTTGATGCATTGCATTTCTAAAAAGACTACTGGATGGAGTGAGTTCAACAGTCCCATTGCTTATACTTTGGTCTGTTTGGCCACTTCCAGAAGGTACAATTTTTCACAAATGATTTTCAATGATCTTGTTTCAAACATGGGAAACAAAAAGAGCTTCTATATGTATCCCAGGTTTGTTCAAGAAGTAATCAACCATTAATTGACGGATATTCCTCATTCTGCTGGAATATATGTACCTAAACCCCCCAAAGGCAAGGTTTTCTCAAATATGAGAAGATCTGCTGGGGACTCGGAAGGAGTTGACACCTCATTGTTCTCTACAATGATGGTGGTGTCCCAAACCAATGAAGGTATGGCAGCAGGGTCAAGGCCCCCATTAGACCATCCTACTGCTAGCCAATCCCAACCTTCCCACTCTAAATCTATCCCCCAGTCCCTTCTTGAAAAACCAACCTCACCAATCACCCAAACATACAAGAGGAAACTGGTAAATAAGGCTCCTTCCCTTCTTGTACCATCAACCCCCAAGCCTTTAAGCCCTCTAAGGGAGAATTCTTCTTTAGGGAATATCAATAGGGAAACCAAAGGGGTGTCTCCCAACCCCAAGGAGGTGCTCTCTGAGGAGGAGGAAGAGCATATGGGTGATGAGGCTGCCACTACTCCTGCTAGCACAGAGGAGGAAAGTGGTAACATCAATAAGACCTCCCCCATGGCAACTTTGAATGAGAAATCATTCAAAGGTCCCTGGTGCCAAGAAACCACGGGGGTGGACAGTGCTTCTGCTAGGCAGAAGACTTCCACTAATAAAAGATCCCATGATCCTTCAATAGGGGGTAACACTCCTGGAGAAGGTGAGGACAGATATGACTATGATGAATTGATGGAGACAATGGGTAACATCAACCAGGATGTCATCAAACAAGGCAAAGAGATAGAAGAAATGAAGCTGGTAATTCTGTCACAACAAGTACAGATTGCTAAGCTGAAGAAGATGGTGATCAGTCTGGTATAGAGGAAGAAGAGAAAGCAATTTCAACTAAGGAGAAGGAAATATGAGAATGATGCTCCGAAAAAGAGGGAGATCAACATGGAAGAAGCCACAAAAGAGGGGGAGCTTGATGGAGAGAAATTTGATGTTGAGGGGGAGCAGGAAGCAGAAACAGAAAGAGATTCAGTGCAAATAGAAACACAAGAAGCAGCAGAAACGGTTACTACTGCTAACATAAACAAAGCAGCAGAAACAGTGAAAGAAGTATTAACAGATCTTGAGATTGCAGAAACCTTACTTAAAGCCAAGAATGATACTCCCAAGGTCACTTCAAAGACTAAAGGAGTAATCATCAAAGAACAAGGTGAAGTGATCAAGAAAGATAACAGTAAGAAGGCAATGAACAAAGACAAAGGAAAAGCAAAGATGGTGGAATCTGATCAACCAGTCAAGAAGCAAAGGTTGGTTGAATAAGATGAAGCCTTAGCCAGGAAGATGCAGGAGGACATTGAAAAAGAAGAAAGAGTTCAGGTTGAAAAGGACAGGGAGTTGGCAAAGGCTCTAGCTGCTGAACTGAATGAAGCTTATCAACTGAGTCTGGCAACTGAAATTGCATAGAAGAAAGCTGCAACTCTGAAGAAATCAGTGGTGAAAATAGCTGTAAAGAAGAGACAACCCTCACAGACTTTCCTAGGAACCCAAGAGAGAAACAATATGATCATATTTCTCAAAGGTGCTGTAGGAGTCAGAAAGGAGATGTTCTCAAAGATGTCCTTTGAGAAGATTAAAGAGCTATATGATTCAGAGATGAGAAAGCTTCAGGGAAATGAAACTGCTAGGGTGGAAATGGAGAAGAGGATGAAAGAAAGTAATGACTCTGATTTTCAAAAGCCATTTCCAGATGAGCAAGAAACACCACCTAAGAAAGAAGCCACTCTGGGTGAAAGTCTAAGGACTTTAAAGAGAACAAAGATGATGGCTAGGAGAAAATCAACTAAGAAGCCTAGAGTATCTGAAGGAGAGGCTGAGAAGGTTGCTGAAGAAGAAGGGGCACCTGAGTCATCTAAACAGAAAGAGCCATCAAACACAGATGATGTAAATTTGTATATGGTAGTGATGGACAAAGTTCCTGAACCAATTTCAGCAGAACCTGTTGGTATAAAGCCTCCTGAGGTCATTCACTGGGATACATTGACAGTGGATGGAAAGGAATACATAAGGCTGAAAAGGAAGGATGAAAAGTATGAGGTGTTCAACACTTGGGCAAAAATTGTTAGAACATGCTCTAGGTCAGATCTTGAAGAGATGTTTGAGATAGGAATGAAGTTGTATGCAGATATACTGAAAGCTCCAGAGATTTCAATTACAAAACTGGTAATGGAGTATCTGTGTATGATGTTCAAACCTAAAGAAGTAGAGCATGTGATCAAGAATGTGTTCAAGTCAGTAAATAGTTGGACTCTATATGAAACTAGTGGAGTATATGCAGTGAGTTTGGATCTAAATCATACTAAATACTTCATAGTGGATAGAGTATATAACCACAGCAGATTGAAGCTTCATGTCATGCTGAAGAAGAAGCTAGGGTGTATTCCAGATTCAGAGATGGCTAAATATTTGATCCAAAGAACCATCAATCAGAGTTTGGGGTTGGATGCAAATACTGGAATTTAGGCCATTATGAAGTTTTGGGAGCATCTTGAAGAGCATCTGAAGAACTTGACTTCTTTTCCTAAAAGTCAAGTTAGGGGGAGATTGTTGGGAACTGAAGAAAAGCTTAAGTATGGATAATGCTGCTGGTTCAGAGTTACTACTGCTAGAAGACTTCAAGGTTAATACTGCTAAGTATTACTACTGCTAGTAGAATTAATACTGCTAGTCAAAGTTAGTGCTGCTTGAACAAAGTTAGTACTGCTTAGCTAGTTAGTACTGCTAGTAATTAGTGCTGCTTAGTAGTTAATGCTGCTAGAATAGATTAATGCTGCTGAAGATTAATACTGCTTATAAGATGGAGATTCGCATGAAAGGATAACAGTTGGATGGACTGAAGATTATGGAAGGCTTAGAGATATACATGGAAGATATGCTGAAGATATGTTTATTTATTGTAATTATCTTTTTGTTTAGTATATATATAGAAGATATAGAATAATTTTAGGATGAATAATTCATTCTAAGTTCTAGAGAGAAATCAACCTCAAGGCATAGATCCTAATTCTAGAGAAGTAGAATTCGTCTTGAAAGAGTCTGTTCTTCAAGATTGAGGTTGAGTGTGTAATCTTGTGATTTCAATTATTCAATACAAGTTTACACTTTGTTCTTCATATTTACTGTTTTGATTTACTGTTTCATTGAATATCAAAGTGTTATTCCGCAAACTTCTTTGATATTGTTTATGAGAATTAATTCTTGTTGAGAATTCGATCCTGACACGGTCTGAAACAAGCACCTCGAGCCTGGTATGATGTCCTTTCCACTTTTCTAGTCAAGTCTGGGTTTTCAAAAGGTACGGTGGATACCACTTTGTTTATCAAAAAGGAAAAAGCCGATATCATTTTAATTCAAATCTATGTAGATGATATTATCTTTGGCTCTACAAATCCTAAGTACTGTAAGAATTTTGCAAACCTTATGTTGTCTAGATTTCAGATGAATTTGATGGGAGAGATGAATTTCTTTCTCGGTTTACAAGTAAAACAATTTTCATCGGGTATTTTTATCAATCAATCAAAATACATTAGGGATATTCTTCGGAATTTCCAAATGGAAAATTCAACACCGATTGGTACCCCAATGGCACCAGGTACTAAGATTGGCAACGATCATTCAGGAAATGCTGTTGATGTTAGGACTTATCGAGGGATGATAGGTTCTTTAATGTATCTTACTTCTAGTAGGCCAGATATAATGTTTTCAACATGATTATGTGCAAGATATCAGGCCAATCCTAAAGAATTCCATATGTCTGCTGTTAGAGCACAAATATGTTGGATTCAAGATCATAAAGTTTGAAGACCAAAAGATCAAGAAGTCAAAGCTGGAAAGTCAACTCTCATCAAAGTCAAAGTCTTTTGTTAATAAAAGTCAAAGTCAATGTATTTGTATTTTGTTTCTTTGTAATTTGTCAAGGGTATAAATACCTTTGTCCTTGTCTTTGTAAGCAGTTGTAAGAAGTACACACACATATTAGAGAAGAGCATGTTGAGTAGAAATCATTCTAGTGAAAGAAAGTAGAGAGAGAAAGTTGTAAATTTGTAATCTTGTGATTGCGATTAATTCATATGAGTTTGGAATTATCATCTTGAGTATTTGTTATTGATTAGAACTTGAATATTGAGGTAACATCTGCTGTGAAGCGCATATTTAGGTATCTAAAGGGCACTGCAGATCTTGGTCTGTGGTATCCTAAAGATACTAGTTTTGAACAAACAACCTACACAGATGCAGATCATGCAAGTTGTATGTTAGACAGAAAGAGCACATGGGGACATGTACAGTTCCTCGGTGACAAGCTAGTCAGTTGGGCATCGAAGAAGCAACTTTGTGTTTCAACCTCCACAACCGAAGCAGAATATGTAGCTGCTGCTAGCTGCTGTTCTCAGGTCTTATGGATGAGAACTCAATTGCGCGACTACGGTTTCCACTTCAACAAGATCCCGATATACTGTGACTCCAAGAGCGCCATCGCAATATCAGCAAATCCTGTTCAACACACCAAGACTAAGCACATAGACGTCATGTATCATTTCATTACAGATCATGTTGAAAAAGGAACAATTGAACTTTTCTTTGTAAAAACTGATTATCAGCTTGCCGATTTGTTCACCAAACCCTTAGAGGAAAATAGGTTCAACTTTCTTGTCTCTAAGCTTGGTATGCTAAATCTTAAGATTTAATCGGTAGTTACCTAACAAAGTTTCCTAAAATTGTATACTTTTTCATCATTTCTTCATTCTTAACTCTGATTGATATCTGCACTTCTATCTAACGTTCATGATCCAAGGGGGAGAATGAGAACAAATTGACATCTGGTCAATATTACTTCGAGGGGGAGCTCATAAAATTTGTGCATGTACTTTTTAATGTGAAATTTCTTTTGTAATGCAAGATTTTAGGGGGAGCTCTTCAAGTCAAAAGGGGAGTACGGATATAACTTCTGATTATTTCTGATCAGAACTCGTACTTTAAAAAGTTTTACTGCTTTTTGTCTTTTCTGTCAGGATCGAATTCTTAACAAGAATTAATTCTCAGAAACAATATCAAAGAAGTTTGCGGAATAACACTTTGATATTCAATGAAACAGTAAATCAATACAGAAAATATGAAGAACAAACTGTAAACTTGTATTGAATGCTTGAAGCTACAAGATTACACACTCAACCTCAATATTGATGAACATGCTCACCAATACGAATTCTACTTCTCTAGAATTAGGATCTATGCCCTGAGGTTGATTTTCTCTCTGGTGAAAAATTATCAAAAAGTTAATTCTATCTATTCTATACATTCTATATATATACTAATCAAAAGATAATTACAAAGAATAAACAAATCTTCAGTATATCTTCCATGTATATCTCTAAGCTTCCATATGTATCTTAAGAGAATCCAGCTGTCATTCTTTCCATCCGGATTTCTTGAGCAGCACTAATTATGCTCAGCAGCATTAACTTCTTCTAGCAGCATTAACTACTAAGCAACACTAACTACTAGCAGTACTAACTACCTAAGCAGTACTAACTTTGTTCAAGCAGCACTAACTTTGACTAGCAGTATTAATTGAACTAGCAGTAGTAATACTCAGCAGTATTAACCTTTAAGTCTTCTAGCAGTAGTAACTCTGAACCAGCAGCATTAACCATACTTGATATTTTCTTCAGTTCCCAACAATCTCCCCCTAACTTGACTTTTAGGAAAAGAAGTCAAGTTCTTCAGAAATAATCTTCAAGATGCTCTTCAAGATGCTTTCAACACCTCTGGTTCAATTTCCCAAATTTGGATCTAGGCCCAAGCTTTGATTTACAGTTCTTCTCACCACAATCTTGGCCATCTCTGAATCCTTTGTACAGACCAGTGTAGCTTTAAGCATCCCTTCCAACTTCTCCTTGCTATGCTCATATATTTTGTCCACCAGGTAGTATTCATGATAACAGTTGTCAATAGTAATCATGTATACTCCACAGTTTTCAAATAGTATCCATTTGTCAATCTTCTTGAATATGAACTTATGCTTATGATCTTTAATCCTATGGTGTACTCTTTCTGGATCAAACATCATGCACAAGTATTCTAATGTCACTCTGAGAAGATTCTCTTCAGTACCTTTCAACACAGGTTCATAAAGTTTCATCCCCACTTTGTACAGTTCTTCCATATCTGCTCTGGAGCAACTTCTAATAACTCTCCCCCATGTTGAATAAGCTTCAAATGAACCATCAGCTCTCTTGATTCTGAAGAAGTTCTTTCCATTGTCTCTTAGAATATCCCAGAAGATGATCTCTGGAGCTTGCATAAAGATTGGATCAGCCTTCAAAGGTTCCACTATGGTCATGTACGTATCCATATTCTCATCTGTTGGCTCACTAGACTGTTTTGGAAGTTGAACTGATTCTGTTTGAGATATGACTGAAGGTTCTGCTTCCTTTTCAGTTTCTTCCACCCTTGGCTTTTTCAACTGCCTTTTTGAAGCAATTGATTTCACTCTTTTTCCAGACTTTGCTTCTATACCAACACTTCCAGGTTCTTCCTTTTTTCTTCTACTTCTTCTTTGGAGGGTGTAGTTTCCTCAGAGAATGGTTGTTGGATGTTGAGATCATGTCTCTCTTTCATCCTTCTCTCAGCCTCCTCCCTTTGTGCTGAGTCCCCTTTGAGCTTGGCCATTTCCTTGTTATATAATTCTTCAACCTGAGAGTATGCCATATGGGTAAACATCTCCCCCTTAACACCAATTGCACCTTTCAGGAAGTTTATCATCTTTCTTCTTTCCTGATTGGCCAAAAAGGTCTTGGAGGGTTGTCTTTTCAGCTTTTGCTTCAGAATAGGCATCCTCTTAACTTGAAGTTTCTTGACCTGAGCTGCTGTCAGAGCTGCTTCTTTCAAACTCTTTTGGTATTCTGCATTTAACTTCTTGGCCATTATTCTTGCAAGCTCTCTATCAGTTTCTGTTTGCAGCTGTTCCTCCTTCTCCATTTGGTCTTGAAGCTGTTTTGCAATTTCCTCATCCATTTCAATTTGGGACTTCTTCTTTGCAGGTACTTCAGCTTCACCCATCTTCTCCTTTCCTTTTCCCTTTGACTCTTTTTCCTTTTCTTTCTCCTTCAGTTGACGTCCTCCTTCATTTATGACTACTCCCTTGGCC
This sequence comes from Arctium lappa, assembly GCA_023525745.1. Classification (NCBI taxonomy): domain Eukaryota; kingdom Viridiplantae; phylum Streptophyta; class Magnoliopsida; order Asterales; family Asteraceae; genus Arctium; species Arctium lappa. Next base: position 67,068,481 of record CM042051.1, read on the forward strand.
TTTTGAGTAGCCTTGGGAGTATCATGCTTGGCTTTGATCAAGGTTTCTGCTATCTCCATTTCTTCCACAGAGAGCCCTGTTTCTGCTGCTTCAGTTTCTGCTGCTCCTTTTACTTCAGCAACATTAACTGTTTCTTTTTCAATTTCTTCCTCTGTCTCCCCCTCAACTTCCACTCCCTTTCCATCTGAACTTTCTTTCTCTGATTCTGCCTCTTTCTCCCCCTTGTTGGAAGCATCTTTATTCTTTGACCTCTTCTTTAAGACAAATTGCTTTCTCCTCTTCTTTTGTACTAACCTGGTCACCGTTTTCTTTAATTTTGCAATCTGGACTTGTTGTGACATGATCACCAGCTTCATCTCCTCTATGTCTTGTCCTTGTTTTATGACATCTAGGTTGATGTTTCCCATTGTATCCATCAATTCCTGGTAGTTATATCTGTCCTCACCTTCTCTAGAAGTGTTACCCTCTTTTGAAGGATCATTGGATCTTTTTGTAGTGGAAGTCTTCTGCCTAGTAGAAGCACTATCCACCCCCGTGGTTTCTTGGCACCAGGAACCTTCAAATGATTGCTCATTCAAAGTTGCCATGGGAGAGGTCTTATTGATGTTACCACTTTCCTCCTCTGTGCTAGCAGGAGTAGTGGCAGCCTCATCACCCATATGCTCTTCCTCCTCCTCAGAGAGCACCTCCTTGGGGTTGGGAGACACCCCTTTGGTTTCCCTATGGATATTCTCTAAAGGAGAATTCTCCTTTAGAGGGCTTAAAGGCTTGGGGGATGAAGGTACAAGAAGGAAAGGAGCCTTCTTTACCTGTTTCCTCTTGTATGTTTGGGTGATAGGTGAGGTTGGTTTTTCAAGAAGGGACTGGGGAATTGTTTTTGAGTGGGAAGGTTGGGCTTGGCTAGCAGTGGGATGGTCTAATGGGGGCCTTGACCCTGCTGCCATACCTTCATTGGTTTGGGACACCACCATCATTGTAGAGAACAATGGGGTGTCAACTCCTTCAGAGTCCCCAGCAGATCTCCTCATATTTGAGAAAACCTTGCCTTTGGGGGGTTTAGGTACATATACCCCAACAGGTTGAGGTATATCCGTCAATTCATGAGTAATAACTTCTTGAACAAACCTGGGGTACATAAAGAAGCTCTTTTTGTTTCCCATGTTTGATACAAGATCACTGAATATCATTTTTCAAAAATTGTACCTTCTGGCAGTGGCCAAACAGACCAAAGCATAAGCAATGGGACTGCTAAACTCACTCCATCCAGTAGTCTTTTTAGAGATGCAATGCATCAAGGTATGAACAAGAAACGCCATTGGGGTGAAAATTTTGCTTTAGAGAATTTGAAAACACCCAATGGGCCTCCACACCCCATTTTTGTTAGGGAAGAGAACAATTCATCATTGGGGATAGAAGTTATACCAGAAGCATCGTCTAGACGTAGACTGATGCGAATAACTTCTTCAGAAACTGTTAAGGGTTGGTCACACACCCTGGTCTTGATCATCTGCACACCATTCTCAGCAACAATGGTGGCATTAGCCCAGAACTGCCTTTGATGCTCGATATAGATTGTAGGAGCAATAGTAAGAGAATAAGCAATATGGCTCGACTTGAGGAAATCCACAATTTGATGAAATCCTGCAGCTTGCTTTGGCTTTTGTAGCATTGCGATCTCATTGTGCTCGTCGATAAACGCCATGGATGCCATTGAACTGGGATGTTCTTGCCTGGAAGACTAGGTACTTGAGAGAAAAAGGTTTAGAGCGCAAGTGAACAGTATGCAAAGAGTCGTTATGAACGTTTAGGCGGGCAAAGGGTATTTATAGTATTTGGGACATAAGCAGTATTAACCGCGAGCAGTATTAACTAACTAGCAGTATTAACCGCGAGCAGTATTAACTAACTAGCAGCATTAACTGCGAGCAGCATTAACTGCGAGCAGCATTAACTGCGAGCAGCATTAACTGCGAGCAGCATTAACTGCGAGCAGCATTAACTGCGAGCAGTATTAACCACTAGCAGTATTAACCACTAGCAGTATTAACTGACTAGCAGTATTAACCATACTTACTCTTTGAAGCTTAGGCTGAATTGAGTACTGCTATGTGTGCCCTGTAAAGGAGGATTAGTAACACTAAGAAACTATAATAGACAGATATTTAACCACTTTTTGAGAGAATGCTTATTCAGAGTTGATCATTCCCACACTTGTTACCAAGAAAGTGAATCTACCCACATCAAAGCTTTGGTGAATAGATCCGCAAACTGGTTGTCAGTATGAACTTTTACAACTTGAACAAGTTTCTTTTCATTACAGTCTCTTCTGAAGTGATACCTGATCTCAATGTGCTTTGTCTTAGAGTGTTTGACGGGATTATTTACAATGCTGATAGCACTGCTATTATCAATAAAGATGGGAGTGTGTAGAAAGGTTACCCCATAGTCCAACATTTGATTCTGAATCCATAAGACTTGAAAACAGCAACTTGCAGCTGCTATGTACTCTGCCTCTGTTGTAGATGTGGACACTGTGGTTTGTTTCTTGCACTGCCATGAAACTAGTCTAGCACCCAAAAACTGACATCCTCTAGAAGTAGATTTTCTGTCCAAGTTTGCCCCACCTAGATCACTGTCTGAGTATGCTATTAGGTCAAAGGGTGAGTCATGAGGATACCATAGTCCCAATCTGGGTTGCCCTTTGAGATATCTGAATATCCTCTTAATAGCTTGAAAGTGAGATTGCTTTGTCCTAACTTGGAATCTTGCACAAACACAAACTGGAAACATTATATCAGGCCTTGATGTTGTGAGATACATGAGAGAGCCAATCATGGATCTATAATGATGCACATCCATATCCTCCCCCTCAAGATCTGCTATTATCTGCTTGTGTGTCTCCATAGGTGTGCTAGCAGGTTTTGAATCTGAGAAACCAAACTTGGTTAGAATGTCCTGCACATACTTGGACTGACAGATGAATATTCCATCTGACTTCTGTTGAACTTGGAGTCCAAGGAAGAAAGTAAGTTCCCCCATGGAACTCATTTTAAACCTTTGATGCATTAGGTCCTCAAACTTCTTGCACATGCTGTCTCTTGTGTTCCAATTATAATATCATCAACATAGATTTGGACCAATAAGATATCCTTCTTCTTTCTTTTGATAAATAGAGTCTTATCAATGACTCCTCTTTCAAAGCCATTTTCCAAGAGATAGGATGACAGAGTGTCATACCATGCTCTTGGAGCTTGATGTAGTCCATAAAGTGCTTTCTTCAGTTTGTATACCCTGTCTGGATAGCTTGGGTTTTCAAACCCTGGTGGTTGACAGACATATACCTCTTCTTCAATTGAGCCATAGAGAAAAGCACTCTTTACATCCATTTGGTAGACTTTGAAGTTCATGTAAGAAGCATAGGCTAGGAATAATCTGATTGCTTCTATCCTAGCCACAGGTGCAAAAACGTTTTCATAATCTATACCCTCTTCTTGAGTATACCCTTGAGCCACTAGCCTTGCTTTGTTCCTTATGACAATTCCTCTTTCATCTCTCTTGTTCCTGAAGATCCACTTTGTGCCAATTGCTCTGTGACCTTTAGGAAGGTCTACTAGATCCCATACATCTTGTAGTTTGAACTGCAACAGTTCTTCTTGCATTGCTTCTATCCAGCTGGATTCTTTCATTGCATCATGTGCCCTTTTTAGGCTCAAGCTGGGATAGAAAGCAAGAAAGCACTGTATGCTGTTGATCTTGCATTTCTTGAAGTCTGCTTTGATGTCTAGTCATCATAGGAGAGGATATATCTCCTATTACCAGTTGTGGAGGATGATTCTTTTGTATTCTGGTGTTATGACTAGGTTCTTCATTAAGTCCAACCTCTAGATTAGAGTCATTCACCTCAACTGAAGTGTTTTCAGCAGCCATTTCTGATTCTTTATTTTCTGGAATCTCCTCATCTCTATCTTCTTCTTCACTCTGACTTGGTCCAGTAGATGGTTCCTTCTCACAGTCTTCAAAAGAATTCACTGTGGGTATGGGAAAGATCACAGATTTAGATATACTTTCTTGAACCTGTGTAGTCCCTGATCCTCCACATCCTGAACCTGCATAATCATCACTATTGAAACCAAAAGAGTTAGTTAGTGAATCAATGTCAAATAGCCATTTAGGACCAGACCCAATAGGATTTGGTGTGTTCTCATTGCATTTGACATTGTCACTTTCTTCAATTATTCTAGAAGAATAATTAAACACTCTGTAGGCCTTACTTTGAGATGAGTAACCAACAAGAAATCCATCATCTGCTTTGCTATCAAACTTACCTAAGTGAGATTTGGTATTGAGAATTGTACAAGGACACCCAAAAGGTTTGAAAAATCCAATGAAAGGTTTTCTTTTATTTAACAGCTCATATGGTGTCTTGTTCTTTGGCTTAACTACTAGAACTCTGTTTTGGACATAACAGGCAGTATTAACTGCTTCAGCCCAGAAGGTAATTGGCAGTTTTGAATCAACCAACAGAGATCTAGTAGCCTCTATTAGTGTCCTATTTCTCCTTTCAGCAACACCATTCTGTTGAGGAGTTCTAGGAGCACTATATTGTCTCTCAATGCCTTTTTCTTCACAAAAGATGTTTAGATCAATATTTTTGAATTCAGTCCCATTATCTGATCTAATGACTTTTACTTTTTGATTAGTTTGGTTTTCAATTCTCAGGATAAAGGACTTGATCAGTCCACTTGTCTAATCCTTAGTCCTTAGAAAATATACCCAGGTGAATCTAGAATAATCATCAACAATAACCAAGCAGTAAGATTTCTTGCCAATACTCATAACATTTGTAGGACCAAACAGATCCATATGCAATAACTGGAGACAAGAAGAAATTGAATTTATCTCTTTGGTCTTATGAGAAGTTTTATGCTGTTTGCCTTTAAGACAAGCAACACAATGATCATCACATGAAAAGACTTTAGATGGTAAACCTCTTACAAGATTGTTTTTAACAAGTTTGTTCATTGTCTTAAAATTCATGTGACACATCCTTCTGTGCCAAAGAGAGGATTCATCTACAGAGGCTTTTGAAACAAGACAATTTAGAGATGAATCACTATTCACATTGTCCATATCTAGACAGTAAACATTGTCCTTTCTTGGAGTTCTAAGTAGTATCATGCTTTCATCAACTACCTTGAACCTTGGAGCAAGGATCATACACTCACTATTTGTATATAATATACTATGTTGTTTGTCACAAACCTGTGATACACTTAACAGGTTGTACTTAAATTGATCAACATAGTAGACATCCTCAAATGTCATCTTACCTTTGGTGACATTACCTTTTCCACCTATCTTACCACCAGTAAGATTGTCTCCAAATACAACATGTCCTCCATTGATATGCTTGAAATCTTGTAGGCATGACATGTTACCTGTCATGTGCCTAGAGCAACCACTATCAAAATGCCATATGCTCTTTCCCTTGAGCTGTTGGTTGCCCTGCACATAAGATAGATCAGTTAGTATGAATTAGGAACCCAAGCCAAAGTGGTCTTGGGTACCCCTTTCTCATCAAAGTATTTGCATTCTTTCTTGACAAGATTTTTGAATTTTAACTCCTCATTCTTGGAGTACTTTGTCACAATAATAGGCTTGGAAACATTTGTGCTGGAAACAGTACTGGTTTTAGAGTTACTAACTGCCTTAGCAGCACTTGCATGCTTAGCAGTACTAACTTTGTTAGCAGTAGTAACTGTGTTAGCAGCAGTAACTGTGTTGGCAGTATTAACTTTTGAAGAGGTACTAACTGTATTAGCAGCATTAATATTTTTAGCAGTACTAACACAGGTAGCAGCAGTAATACTTCCAGCAGCACTAACCCTGTCAGCAGTACTAACAGTTTTAGTGCTTTTAGGCACCCATATTTTAATACTTTCTTTTAAAAATTCTTTTCTTCATGAGGCCTTTCCTTTCACCATGTTTCTTTATCACATGTTTCTTTCCATCCTTCCTATAACCAACAGGTTTTTGCACAGATCTATGAAAGGTTATCTGTTGATTAATAGGGTTAAAGAAACAATGTTTAGCCAAGTGATTTAACTTGCCACATATGAAACAAGGTTTTGGTCTATTGATCTTACTCAGATCAACTCCTTGTTTCTGAGCCCATTAATTATTCCAGTTTCTTTGATTACCTCTTTTTAAACCAGAATTTAGGCTCTTGGCTTTACTGCAAGTACACTGTTTACAAGATCCAGGATTTACAATTGTGGTTTTTTTGTAATGGACCTTGTTGTCTTTTCCTTTGGTACTCTCTATTTCCTTGGATTTGACCCAGATTTTCCCACATCCTTCATTGGTGATTATATTGTTTTCTACTGGGATTTCTTTACTCATATCATTATCTCTCTTCTTACTGGCTTCTTTCTCAGTTAAATCCTTAATTACTACTTCATCCAAAGGGTTTATCTTAAAGGCTTTTACAGATAAGTCCTTTTTCTCCATGGTTTCTAACAAGTCTGAAGTAGGAGAGATATAATTGTTGTTATAAGGAGGAGGTGTACTGTTGTATCCAATACCAGGCTTCATCTTATCATGAATCTGAGCCTTTAGAAGAGAATCCATTGCTTTTGAAGCATATGAAAACTTCTCTATGTCAAGTTTAACTTTAGACAGTTCCTCCTTTAGCTTATCACTCTCTTCTAAGGATTTAGACAGCTTGGTCTCTAACTCATTCTTTTCCCACTTCCAATAGTTAGTGTCATAAGAGTGTTGAAGTTCATTAGCTTGAAAGCCTTTGATTTGTTCTTCAAATCTCTATACTATTAGCACATAATCTCCTCTATCCTTTTCTAACCTATTGAGGTCATCGCACATACTTTGATTGTGATCCCTGTATCTTTTGATAGTGTCAATGCAAGTTTTAGTGCAAAGATTAGAAATTACCTTAGAGGGGAGATCAGACACTTCTGCCATAAGAGCTTGATTCTGAATGGCTTCCTCAGCTTGATCACTCCAGTCAAATCCCATTCCTTGTTGAGAAACAAGGGCTTGAGCAGGATTCTTGTTCTGAGTTTAGCCTCCATTCTGAGCTTGTTGGTGGTTGTTGTTTGGAACAACACTCCTGCATTCTCTAGCAAAGTGTCCTTTCATGTGACACTTATAACATTCCACCTTAGTCTTGTCAAAACCATCTCCATCTTCTCTTCTTTGAGAGAAGTTATTCCTTCCTATTCTTTTAATGAACTTTTTCACCCTCATGGATAGCATGGCCATCTGCCATTTGATATCCATCTCCTCCAGGTCATCAGGGTGAAGTTGATCCAGATCATCATTAATCAATGAATTGTTACTATGACTGGACAAGAAGGCTTCAAACATTGTTTCAGTTCCTTTTTCTGAACTTTCTCCACTAGCAGTACTAACTGCTTCAGGGATGGCAGTAGAATCAGTAGCTGCTGAAAGAAGTGCAGAATTGTGGACATAACCAGTAGGCTTCTTCTTGATCTCTACCTCAGTTTCAAAAACTCTTAGATCATTGTATAGATCATCAAGTTCTTTCTCTTCCAGATTGTCACTCTGCCTATAAGAGACAATGTACATAGTCCACTCATCCCCAAGAGATCTGAGGAACTTTCTGTTGATGTCATCTTGATCCTTCTTCACTCCTAGAGTAGCCAGTTCACCAATGAGCTTGTTGAACCTATCAAAAGTTTGAGTCATAGACTCATTCTTTGAGGAAGTAAAGTTCTCATAATGCTGCTTTAGAACATCTCTTTGATTTCTTTTGATGCTCTTAGTTCCAGCAAATCTTTTCTCTAGAGCATTCCAGAGGATTTGAGCATCAGTGCAGTTGCAAAATTGATGCTGATACTCATTGGGGATGGCCAAGAGCAGAGTGCTCAAGGCCTTCATCTCTGTCTGTCTGATCTTCCTTTCACCATCTGTCTTTGGTGGAGGTCTTTTCCCATCTGGTCCTATTCTTCCAGCTTCAGAAGGACCATTCTCAATGATATCCCACATTGAGTAGTCAGTGAGAAGAATATATTGTCTGATTCTGATCTTCCACATGTCAAACTCACTGGGTTTGAGCATTGGAACCTTGGAGACCAAAGTACTGCTTGACTCTGTAAGATTTTCCATGATAGATAGATGTTTCTGAGAGAGTTCTGCTCTGATACCACTTGTCAGGATCGAATTCTTAACAAGAATTAATTCTCAGAAACAATATCAAAGAAGTTTGCGGAATAACACTTTGATATTCAATGAAACAGTAAATCAATACAGAAAATATGAAGAACAAACTGTAAACTTGTATTGAATGCTTGAAGCTACAAGATTACACACTCAACCTCAATATTGATGAACAGGCTCACCAATACGAATTCTACTTCTCTAGAATTAGGATCTATGCCTTGAGGTTGATTTTCTCTCTGGTGAAAAATTATCAAAAAGTTAATTCTATCTATTCTATACATTCTATACATATACTAATCAAAAGATAATTACAAAGAATAAACAAATCTTCAGTATATCTTCCATGTATATCTCTAAGCTTCCATATGTATCTTCAGAGAATCCAGCTGTCATTCTTTCCATCCGGATCTCTTGAGCAGCACTAATTATGCTCAGCAGCATTAACTTCTTCTAGCAGCATTAACTACTAAGCAGCACTAACTACTAGCAGTACTAACTAGCTAAGCAGTACTAACTTTGTTCAAGCAGCACTAACTTTGACTACCAATATTAATTGAACTAGCAGTAGTAATACTCAGCAGTATTAACCTTTAAGTCTTCTAGCAGTAGTAACTCTGAACCAGCAGCATTAACCATACTTGATCTTTTCTTCAGTTCCCAACATTTTCATTTTAAGCGAATAAATTTTACTTTGACTTGACATAAGACTTTTGCAGAATTTTTGTGAGAAGCTTACAAGTTCATATGTTTGTGACTTAAATCTTAGCTTCTTGAGATGGAAGATCATTCGTAAAGGTATACTTCTATATCTTCATCTCATACATGGTTGAAAGAAGGACAAATTTCAATCATTGGAAAAATTGTTTTTTAATGTTCAAACCACTTCCCGATTTTTCAACACATTTTATATTTTGGGAGTGTATTTTAAATGTTTTCATGATCTAAATTGTGCTTTAACTGAAATAGTTAAACCAATCTGAGCATCATGTGCATCATAGGAAAACAAGGAATCATTGTGCTAGGTATTAACACAACTTCTATGGAATCACCTTAACCAGTGATTTCTACCCACGAAGTTAATCCTTAGTGATTGAGTGTGAAAATCAAAAAGAAATGAGTGTGATTAGAGAAAGCAAAAAGTTTAAAAGAAAGAGTGTGTGAGAACAGAGTTAAAAGAATATCACAACTCTGCACCAACTTTTTTTGAGCCGAGTAGCCACTATTCTAGTGATTCACAATTCTTTGGTGATCATTATTGAAACAAGAAACTAACCCATGCCAACTCTTGATCAAACCTCACTATCTACTCATTTTCTTCTCAACAAAAAAGTGTTTCACATTTTCAAAGGGGACGCAACACATATGCTATCTGATTTTCATTCGGAAAATCTGGATATTGAAAAGAAGGAAGTCTGCCCCACCTTCGCACTTCACTCATGCACATTGAGTCTGTGTTTAACTTACTGTTGTCTCAGTGTTTTACACAATTTTGAGCGTAATAAGCAATCATCAAGTGCTAAATTCTTTCTTGTCAGGATCGAATTCTCAACAAGAATTAATTCTCAGAAACAATATCAAAGAAGTTTGCGGAATAACACTTTGATATTCAATGAAACAGTAAATCAAAACAGAAAATATAATTAACAAACTGTAAACTTGTATTGAATATTTGAAATCACAAGATTACACACTCAACCTCAATCTTGAAGAACAGACTCTTTCAAGACGAATTCTACTTCTCTAGAATTAGGATCTATACCTTGAGGTTGATTTCTCTCTTGAACTTAGAATCAAAAAATTGTTATTCTAAAACTATTCTATATCTTCTATACATATACTAAAGAAAAAGATAATTACAATAAATAAACAAATCTTCAGTATATCTTCCATGTATATCTCTAAGCATTCCATGAATATATTCAGATTATCCCAGCTGTTATCCTTTCATGCGAATCTTCATCATATAAGCAGTATTAATCTTCAGCAGCATTAATACTCTGAGCAGTACTAACCATGCTTAGCAGCATTAACTACTAAGCAGCACTAACTACTAGCAGTACTAACTTTGTTCAAGCAGCACTAACTTTGACTAGCAGTATTAATTCTACTAGCAGTAGTAATACTCAGCAGTACTAACCTTGAAGAACACTAGAAGTAGTAATCTTTGAACCAGCAGCATTAACCATACTTGGTAAATTCTTCAGTTCCCAACAATCTCCCCCTAACTTGACTTTTAGGAAAAGAAGTCAAGTTCTTCAGATATTCTTCAAGATGCTCCCAAAACTTCATGATGGCCTACATTCCAGTATTTGCATCCAATCCCAAACTCTGATTGATTGTTCTTTGAATCAAGTATTTAGCCATCTCTGAATCTGGAATGCACCCTAGCTTTTTCTTCAGCATGGCATGAAGCTTTAATCTGCTATGATTATACACTCTATCCACTAGGAAGTATTCAGTATGATTCAGATCCAAAGTCACTGTATATACTCCACTAGTTTCATATAGAGTCCAACTGTTGACTGACTTGAAGACATTCTTGATCACATGCTCTACTTCTTCAGGTTTGAACATCATACACAGATACTCCATTACCAGTTTTGTAATTGAAATCTCTGGAGCTTTTAGTAGATCTGCATACAACTTCATTCCTATTTCAAACATCTCTTCAAGATCTGACCTAGAGCATGTTCTGACAATTTTTGCCCAAGTGTTGAACACCTCATACTTTTCATCCTTCCTTTTCAGTCTTATGTATTCCTTTCCATCCAAAGTCAATGTATCCCAGTGAATGACCTCAGAAGGCTTTATACCAACAGGTTCTGCTGAAATTGGTTCACTTTGTCCATCACTACCATATACAAATTTACATCATCTGAGTTTGATGGCTCTTTTTGTTTAGATGACTCAGGTGCCTCTTCTTCTTTAGCAACCTTCTCAGCCTCTCCTTCAGCTATTCTAGGCTTTTTGATTGACTTTCTCCTAGCCATCATCTCTGTTCTCTTTAAAGTCCTTAGACTTTCCCCCAGAGTGGCTTCTTTCTTCTCTTCTTCCTTGTTCTCTGCCTTTTCTTTGATAGGAGTTCCCTCTTCACTTTCAGGGAATGGTTGATTCATATTCACATCATGTCTCTCCTTGGCCTTCTTTTCAAACTCCACTCTATCCTTTTCATTACTCTTCAGCTTCCCCATTTCTTTCTCATAAAGATCCCTGATTTGATCAAAAGTCATCTTCACAAACATTTCTTTCTTTACCCCAATTGCACTCCTCAAGAAAGTTATCATTTTGTTTCTTTCCTGAGTGGCAAGGTAAGTTTGTGAAGGTCTTCTTTTCTTTGCACTTGATTTTGCTATCATAGCCTTTCTCAAGCTTATTGTCCTTTGTTTAGCTTTCTCAGTTTCAAGCCCTTTCTGATAAGCTTCATTTAATTCAGCAGCTAGAGCCTTTGCCATCTCCCTGTTCTTTTCCACCTGAACTCTTTCTTCTTTTTCAATATCCTCCTGCATCTTCCTGGCTAAGGCTTCATCTAATTCAACTAACCTTTGCTTCTTGACTGGTTGATCAGATTCCACCATCTTTGCTTTTCCTTTGTCTTTGCTCATTGCCTTCTTACTGTTATCTTTCTTGATCACTTCACCTTGTTCTTTGATGATTACTCCTTTGGTCTTTGATGTGACCTTGGGAGTATCATTCTTAGCTTTAAGTAAGATTTCTGCAATCTCAAGATCTGTCAATACTTCTTTCACGGTTTCTGCTGCTTTATTTATGTCAGCAGTAGTAACCGTTTCTGCTGCTTCTTGTGTTTGTATTTGCACTGAATTTCTTTCTGTTTCTGGTTCCTGCTCCCCCTCAACATCAAATTTCTCTCCATCAAGCTCCCCCTCTCTTGTGGCTTCTTCCATGTTGATCTCCCCGTTTTTGGGAGCATCATTCTCAGATTTCCTTCTCCTTAACTGAAATTGCTTTCTCTTCTTCCTCTGTACCAGACTGATCACCATCTTCTTCAGCTTAGCAATCTGTACTTGTTGTGACAGAATTACCAGCTTCATTTCTTCTAACTCTTTACCTTGTTTGATGACATCTTGGTTGATGTTACCCATTATCTCCATCAATTCATCATAGTTATATCTGTCCTCACCTTCTCCAGGAGTGTTACCCCCTATTGAAGGATCATTGGATCTTTTATTAGTGGATGTCTTCTGCCTAGCAGAAGCACTATCCACCCCCGTTGTTTCTTGGCACCAGGGACCTTTGAATGATTGCTCATTCAAAGTTGCCATGGGGGAGGTCTTATTGATGTTACCACTTTCCTCCTCTGTGCTAGCAAGAGTAGTGGCAGCCTCATCACCCATATGCTCAACCTCCTCCTCAGAGAGCACCTCCTTGGGGTTGGGAGACACCCCTGTGGTTTCCTTATGGATATTTCCTAAAGGATAATTCTCCTTTAGAGGGCTTAAAGGCTTGGGGGTTGATGGTACAAGAAGGGAAGGAGCCTTCTTTACCTGTTTCCTCTTGTATGTTTGGGTGATAGGAGAGGTTGGTTTTTCAAGAAGGGACTGGGGGATAGATTTTGAGAGGGAAGGTTGGGATTGGCTAGCAGTAGGATGGTCTAATGGGGGCCTTGACCCTGCTGCCATACCTTCATTGGTTTGGGACACCACCATCATTGTAGAGAACAATGGGGTGTCAACTCCTTCCGAGTTCCCAGCAGATCTTCTCATATTTGAGAAAACCTTGCCTTTGGGGGGTTTAGGTACATATACCCCAACAGGTTGAGGTATATCCGTCAATTCATGAGTAATAACTTCTTGAACAAACCTGGGGTACATCAAGAAGCTCTTTTTGTTTCCCATGTTTGAGACAAGATCACTGAAAATCATTTTAGAAAAGTTATACTTTCTGGCAGTGGCTAAGCACACCAAAGCATAAGCAATGGTGCTGCTGAACTCACTCCATCCAGTAGTCTTTTTGGAGATGCAGTGCATAAGAGTATGGACAAAGAAACGCCATTGGGGTGAAAATTTGGCTTTAGAGAATTTGAAAACACCCAATGGGCCTCCATACCCCATTCTTGTAAGAGAAGAGAACAATTCATCATTTGGGATAGAAGTTATACCAGAGGCATCGTCTAGACGTAGACTGATGCGAATAACTTCTTCAGTAACTGTTAAGGGTTTGTCACACACCCTTGTCTTGATCATTTGTACACCATTCTCAGCAATAATGGTGGCATTAGCCCAGAACTGCCTTTGATGCTCGATATAAATTGTAGGAGCAACAGTAAAAGCATGAGCAATATGGCTTGACTTGAGGAAATCCACAATCTGATGAAATCCTGCAGCTTGCTTTGGCTTTTGTAACATCGCGATCTCATTGTGCTCGTCGATGAATGCCATGGATGCCATTGAACTGGGATGTTCTTGCCTGAAAAACTTGGTACTTGAAAGAAAAAGGTTTAGAGTGCAAGTGAACAGTATGCAAAGAGTCGTTATGAACGTTTAGGCGGGCAAAGAGTATTTATAGTATTCGGGACATAAGCAGTATTAACCTAGAGCAGTATTAACGGACAAGCAATATTAACTAACTAGCAGTATTAACCGTGAGCAGTATTAACTACTAGCAGTATTAACTGACTAGCAGTTATAACTGCGAGCAATATTAACTACTAGAAGTATTAACCATACTTACTCTTTGAAGCTTGAGCGAAATTGAGTACTGCTATTTATGCCCTGCAAAGGAAGATTAGTAACACCAAGAATCCATAATATTCAGGTTTTTAAACACTTTTTGAGAAGATGCTTAGTCAGAGTTGATCATTCCCACACTTGTTACCAAGAAAGTGAATCTACCCACATCAAAAGCTTTGGTGAATAGATCAGCAAACTGGTTGTCAGTATGAACTTTTACAACTTGAATCAGTTTCTTTTCATTACAGTCTCTAATAAAGTGATACCTGATCTCAATGTGCTTTGTCTTAGAGTGCTTGACAGGATTATTCACAATGCTGATAGCACTGCTATTATCAATAAAAATGGGAGTGTGTAGAAAGGTTACCCCATAGTCCAACATTTGATTCTGAATCCATAAGACTTGAGAACAGCAACTTGCAGCTGCTATGTACTCTGCCTCTGTTGTAGATGTGGACACTGTGGTTTGTTTCTTGCACTGCCATGAAACTAGTCTAGCACCCAAAAACTGATATCCTCCAGAAGTAGATTTTTTGTCCAAGTTTGCCCCACCTAGATCACTGTCTGAGTATGCTATTAGGTCAAAGGGTGAGTCATGAGGATACCAAAGTCCCAATCTGGGTTGCCCTTTGAGATATCTGAATATCCTCTTAACAGCTTGAAAGTGAGATTGCTTTGGCCTAACTTGGAATCTTGCACACACACAGACTGGAAACATTATATCTGGCCTTGATGCTGTGAGATACATGAGAGAGCCAATCATGGATCTATAATTATGCACATCCATATCCTCCCCCTCAAGATCTGCTGTTATCTGTTTGTGTGTCTCCATAGGTGTGCTAGCAGGTTTTGATTTTGAGAAACCAAACTTGGTTAGAATGTCCTGCACATACTTGGATTGACAGATGAAGATACCATCTGACTTCTGTTGAACTTAGAGTCCAAGGAAGAAAGTAAGTTCCCCCATGGAACTCATTTTAAACCTTTGATGAATTAGTTCCTCAAACTCCTTGCACATGTTGTCTCTTGTGGATCCAAAGATAATGTCATCAACATAGATTTGAACCAGCAAGATCTTCTTCTTCTATCTCTTGATAAATAGAGTCTTATCAATGACTCCTCTTTCAAAGCCATTTTTCAAGAGATAGGATGACAGAGTGTCATACCATGCTCTTGGAGCTTGATGTAGTCCATAAAGAGCTTTCTTCAATTTATATACCCTGTCTGGATAGCTTGGGTTTTCAAACCCTGGGGGTTGACAGAGATATACCTCTTCTTCAATTGAGCCATAGAGAAAAGCACTTTTTACATCCATTTGATAGACTTTGAAGTTCATGTAAGAAGCATAGGCTAGGAATAATCTGATTGCTTCTATCCTAGCCACAGGTGCAAAAACTTCTTCATAATCTATACCCTTTTATTGAGTATACCCTTGAGCCACAAGCCTTGCTTTGTTCCTTATGACAATTCCTCTTTCATCTCTCTTGTTTCTGAAAATCCTCTTTGTGCCAATTGCTCTGTGACCTTTAGGAAGGTCTACTAGATCCCATACATCTTGTAGCTTGAACTGTAACAGTTCTTCTTGCATTGCTTCTATCCAGCTGGATTCTTTCATAGCATCATGTGCCTTTTTAGGTTCAAGCTGGGATAGAAAACAAGAAAGCACTGTATGTTGTTGATCTTGCATTTCTTGAAGCCTGCTTTGATGTCTAGTCATCATTGGAGAGGATATATCTCCTATTACCAGCTGTGGAGGATGATTCTTTTGAACTCTTGTGTTACGACTGGGTTCTTCATTAAGTCCAGCCTCTAGATTAGAATCATTCAACTCAACTGAAGTGTTTTTAGCAGCCACTTCTGATTCTTTATTTTCTTGAGTCTTCTCATCTCTACTTTCTTCTTCACTCTGACTTAGTCCAGTAGATGGTTCCTTTTCACAGTTTTCAAAGGAATTCAATGTAGGTATGGGAAAGATCACAGATTTAGATATACTTTCTTGAACCTGTGTAGTCCCTGAGCCTCCACACCCTGAACCTGCATAATCATCACTGCTGAAACCGAAAGAGTTAGTTAGTGAATCAATGTCAAATAGCCACTAAGGACCAGACCCAATAGGATTTGGTGTGTTCTCATTGCATTTGACATTGTCACTTTCTTCAATTATTCTAGAAGAAGAATTAAACACTCTGTAGGCCTTACTCTGAGATGAATAACCAACAAGAAATCCATCATCTGCTTTGCTATCAAACTTACCTAAGTGAGTTTTGGTATTGAGAATTGTACAAGGACACCCAAAAGGTTTGAAAAATCCAATAAAGGGTTTTCTTTTATTTAAAAGCTCATAGGGAGTCTTGTTCTTTTGCTTGACCACTAGAACTCTGTTTTGGACATAACAAGCAGTATTAACTGCTTCAGCCCAGAAGGTAATTGGCAGTTTTGAATCAGCCAACAGAGATCTAGCAGCCTCTATTAGTGTCCTATTTCTCCTTTCAGCAACACCATTCTGTTGAGGAGTCCTAGGAGCACTATATTGTCTCTCAATGCCTTTTTCTTCACAAAAGGTGTTTAGATCAAGATTTTTGAATTCAGTCCCATTATCTGATCTAATGACTTTTACTTTTTGATTAGTTTGGTTTTCAATTCTTAGGATAAAGGATTTGATCAGTCCACTTGTCTCATCCTTAGTCCTTAGAAAATATACTCAGGTAAATCTAGAGTAATCATCAACAATAACCAAGCAGTAAGATTTCTTTCCTATACTCATAACATTTGTAGGACCAAACAAATCCATATGCAATAACTGGAGACAAGAAGAAATTGAATTTATCTCTTTGGTCTTATGAGAAGTTTTATGCTGTTTGCCTTTAAGGCAAGCAACACAATGATCATCACATGAAAAGACTTTAGATGGTAAACCTCTTACAAGGTTGTTTTTAACAAGTTTGTTCATAGTTTTGAAGTTCATGTGACACATCCTTCTGTGCCAAAGAGAGGATTCATCTATAGAAGCTTTTGAAACAAGGCAATTTAGAGATGAATCACTATCAACATTATCCATATCTAGACAATAAAGATTGTCCTTTCTTGGAGTTCTAAGTAGTATCATGCTTTCATCAACTACCTTGAACCCTGGAGCAAGGATCATACACTCAGTATTTGTAAATAATATACTATGTTTTTTGTCACAAACCTGTGATACACTTAACAGGTTGTACTTCAACTGATCAACATAGTAGACATCCTCAAATGTCATATTACCTTTGGTGACATTACCTTTTCCACTTATCTTGCCACCAGTAAGATTCTCTCCAAATGCAACATGTCCTCCATTGATATGCTTGAAATCCTGTAAGCATGACATATTACCTGTCATGTGCCTAGAGAAACCACTATCAACATGCCATATGCTCTTTCCCTTGAGCTGTTGGTTGCCCTGCACATAAAATAAATCAGTTAGTATGAATTAGGAACCCAAGCCAAAGTGGTCTTGGGTACCCCTTTCTCATCAAAATACTTGCATTCTTTCTTGACAAGATTTTTGAACTTTAACTCCTCATTTTTGGAGTACTTTGTCACAATAATAGGCTTGGAAACATTCTTGCTAGAAGTAGTACTTGTTTTAGAAGTACTAACTGCCATAGAAGTAGTAACTGTGTTAGCAGCAGTAACTGTGTTAGCAGCAGTAACTGTGTTAGCAGTATTAACCTTAACAGTATTAGCAGCATTAATATTTTCAGCAGTACTAACACTGGTAGCAGCAGTAATACCTCCAGCAGCACTAACCCTGTCAGCAGTATTAACAGTTTTAGTGCTTCTAGGCACCCACATTTTAATACTTTCTTTTAAAATCTTTTCCTTCATGGGGTCTTTACTTTCACCATCTTTCTTTATCACATGTTTCTTTCCAGCCTTCCTATATCCAACCGGTTTTTGCACAAGTCTTTGAAAGTTTATCTGTTGATTAATAGGATTAAAGAAGCAATCTTTAGCCAAATGATTTAACTTGCCACATATGAAACAAGGTTTTGGTCTATTGATCTTACTCAGATCAACTCCTTGTTTCCGAGCCCATTGATTATTCCAGTTTCTTTGATTACCTCTTTTTAAACCATAATTTAGACTCTTGGCCTTACTGCAAGCACACTGTTTGCAAGATCCAGGATTCACAACCGTGGTTTGTTTGTAATGGACCTTGTTATCTTTTCCTTTGGTCTTCTCTATTTCCTTGGACTTAACCCAGATTTTCCCACATCCCTCATTGGTGATAATGTTGTTTTCTAATGGGATCTCTTTACTCACATCATTATCCATATTCTCACTTGCTTCTTTCTCAGTCAAATCCTTAATTACTACCTCATCCAAAGGATCTATCTTAAAAGCTTTCTCAGATAAGTCTTTTTTCTCCTTGGTTTCTAACAAGTCTGAAGTAGGAGAGATATAGTTGTTGTTGTAAGGAGGAGGTGTATTGTTGTATCCAATACCAGGCTTCATCTTATCATGAATCTGAGCCTTTAGAAGAGAATCCATTGCTTTTGAAGCATATGAAAACTTTTCTATGTCAAGTTTAACTTTAGACAGTTCCTCTTTCAGCCTATCATTCTCTTCTAAGGACTTAGACAGTTTGGTCTCTAACTCATTCTTTTCCCACCTCCAATAGTTTGTGTCATAAGAGTGTTGAAGTTCATTATCTTGAAAGCCTTTGATTTGCTCTTCAAATCTCTCTACTATCAACACATAATCTCTTCTGTCCTTTTCTAATCTTTTGAGGTCATCACACATACTTTGATTGTGATCCCTGTATCTTTTGACAGTGTCTATGCAAAATTTAGTGCAAAGATTAGAAATTACCTCAGAGGGGAGATCAGGCACTTCTGCCATAAGAGCTTGATTCTGAATGGCTTCCTCAGCTTGATCACTCCAGTCAAATCCCATTCCTTGTTGAGAAACAAGGGCTTGAGCAGGATTCTTGTTCTGATTGTAGCCTCCTTTCTGAGCTTGTTGGTTATTGTTGTTTGAAACAACACTTCTGCACTCTCTAGCAAAGTGTCCTTTCTGATGACACTTATAGCATTCCACCTTAGTCTTGTCAAAACCAGCTCCATCTTCTCTTCTTTGAGAGAAGTTATTCCTTCTAGTTCTTTTAATAAACTTCTTCACCCTCATGGATAACATGGCCATCTGCCATTTAATATCCATCTCCTCCAGGTCATCAGGGTGAAGGTGATCCAGATCATCATGGATCAATGAATTGTTGCTATGACTGGACAAAAAGGCTTTAAAGATAGTTTCAGTGCCTTTTTCTGAATTTCCTCCACTGGCAGTACTAACTGCTTCAGGGTTGGCAGTAGTATCAGTGGATGCTGAAAGAAGTGCAACATTGTGAATATAACCAAAGGGCTTCTTCTTGGATTCTACCTCAGCTTCAAAGACTCTCAGATCATTATATAGATCATCAAGTCCCTTCTCTTCCAGATTGTCATTCTGTCTATATGAGACAGTGTAAATAGTCCATTCATCCCCAAGAGATCTGAGGAATTTTCTGTTGACATCATCTTGTTCCATCTTCACTCCTACAGTAGCCAGTTCACCAATGAGTTTGTTGAATATGTCAAAAGTTTGAGTCATAGACTCATTCTTTGAGGAAGTGAAGTTCTCATACTGTTGCTTTAGAACATCTCTTTGATTTCTTTTGATGCTCTTAGTGCTAGCAAATCTTTTCTCTAGAGCATTCCAGAGAATCTGGGCATCAGTGCAGTTGCAGAATTGATGCTGATATTCATTGGGGATGGCCAAGAGTAGAGTGCTCAAGGCCTTCATCTCTGTCTGTCTGATCTTCCTTTCACCATCTGTCTTTGGTGGAGGTCTTTTCCCATCTGGTCCTATCCTTCCAGCTTCAGAGGGACCATTCTCAATGATATCCCACATTGAGTAGTCAGTGAGAAGAATGTATTGTCTGATTCTGATCTTCCACATGTCAAACTCACTGGGTTTAAGCATTGGAACCTTAGAGACCATAGTACTGTTTGATTCTGCAAGATTTTCCATGATGAATGAATAGATGTTTCTGAGGGAATTAGGCTCTGATACCACTTGTCAGGATCGAATTCTCAACAAGAATTAATTCTCAGAAACAATATCAAAGAAGTTTGCGGAATAACACTTTGATATTCAATGAAACAGTAAATCAAAACAGAAAATATAATTAACAAACTGTAAACTTGTATTGAATATTTGAAATCACAAGATTACACACTCAACCTCAATCTTGAAGAACAGACTTTTTCAAGACGAATTCTACTTCTCTAAATTAGGATCTATACCTTGAGGTTGATTTCTCTCTTGAACTTAGAATCAAAAAAATGTTATTCTGAAACTATTCTATATCTTCTATACATATACTAAAGAAAAAGATAATTACAATAAATAAACAAATCTTCAGTATATCTTCCATGTATATCTCTAAGCATTCCATGAATATCTTCAGATTATCCAGCTGTTATCCTTTCATGCGAATCTTCATCATATAAGCAGTATTAATCTTCAGCAGCATTAATACTCTGAGCAGTATTAACTCTAGCAGTACTAACCATGCTCAACAGCATTAACTTTGTTCTAGCAGCATTAACTACTAAGCAGCACGAACTACTAGCAGCACTAACTAGCTAAGCAGTACTAACTTTGTTCAAGCAGCACTAACTTTGACTAGCAGTATTAATTCTACTAGCGGTAGTAATACTCAGCAGTACTAACCTTGAAGAACACTAGCAGTAGTAATCTTTGAACCAACAGCATTAACCATACTTGGTAAATTCTTCAGTTCCCAACATTTCTATCACAAGTACGAACACACAAGGAATTAGTTTCTTTGTCATAACGTTTATAGAAATAACCTTTGTGGTGTTTCGATGATTAAATGGAAGCCTTGGGGGAGTCAACATCAAACAACTCATTTCCAATATGTATTTGTTACACATAGTGACTTAGTGTTACTAAATGGCATGGTAACTGATTCATTAGTTGATTCAGGTGTTACACAACTATTTTGTCTTGATTTGAAAAGATCTGGATGAATATCTTTTGAATTGACGGATCAGGGGCTCTAACTGCAAGATTGACATTTCTTACAACTAATTTTGATTATGTCGTTGCACTTAACATCAAAAAGGGGGAGAATGACTACACAAGAAATGGAAAAGATCACATGTTTCAAGAATCACGTCAAAGACTGAATTCTTCTAAAGAAAGTAGATTGAAGACATGCTGATTTAAGAGCTAGAGAAAGAGATTGGATCTTCCGAGCTGAACAAGAAGACTGAATTGCTAAAATCATTATCGTAATGATCTTGATCCAAAGGGGGAGATTGTTAAGACACAGTCTCATTGGATTCAAGATCATCCAAACTGAAGATCGTAATATGAAGCTAAAGCCGAAACTTCGACTCTCAATATTAAAGTCTATGTCGTTTGTAATAAATGTCAATATATTTGTTTATTATTGTACTAGTTAAAGTAATATCTAGTTTGTTAGATATTAGTTTAACTTAGTTAGATATCTAAGTTAGTTAGATATTAGTTAGTTATATAATATCTATTTGTTAGATATTATGTAGTTATATTAGATTAATATGGCAAGTTGTTAGAAAGAGTGTCTAAGAAGCTAGATTAGATATTAGGTGATATCTCTCATTTCTCTCTACCAAGATAAAAAAAAATAAGATAACACACAAAAACACACACTTAAAGGTGTATTAGAGAGAATACAGAGAACACAAATCCAAACTTTAGTCTGATCAACCTTGTAACCATTTCTATATATCAATACAGGTTGGTAATCGTTATTGTGTTGTTTCTAAAACTTGATATTATTATTTTTGGACCGACATGTGCACATTGGCATCTTCACATTATTGTGCTCTTTGGCATCTTTTAACTTTGTGCACATTGGTATCTTTTAATCAAGAAGTTTTGTAAGTAAAAAACATGTCGTAAACGTAACTTTCTATCTGATCCTATTGCAGGATTTGGGTCAGCCGCTCCCAGACCAGTTGGCCTTAGGGGACTAGGTGTCAAGCACCCCTTGGAACTTACTCTCCCAGATCAGAAATGCTACATCCACACATCTTAAACCCATTTATACCAGTAGATCATGACTTTCGATCTTGTTCTATAGAAGGATTTGGGTTCGATCACTCTCAGACCAATTAACCTTAGGGGACCAGATGACAAGCATCCCACATAATTTACTTTCCCAAACCAGAAAGGTCACACGTACAAACTTTTAAACTTAGTGATTTTTGTATTTTATATATTTAAATTTCATCTCAATCACTTGGTTTTACGTCTAAGTGCTTAGCCTATATTTTCATTACGATCCATAATTCTGACTTTTTAGGTTTTCTAAGCATTGTAAACTATACATATTCCGAATGACATAAATTTAAAGCATTCTCAAAATTTCAAACATGTTTTGCTGACCTTTCGATTTTTGTAAGATTTGAAATATGAACGTATAAAACTTAGATATAAACAAAGCAACTTGAAAATTTATCCTAGACACACATTTTATTCAAAAGAAAGAAGAATTGTAAAAATTTTAAGTTATAGAATAAAATTTGTGTAGGTTTAAACTTTTAAATTCAACATGCCGAGTTTTGAATGCAGAAAATTAAATCGTTTTTCATCTAAAGCTTTTGTAAAAATATCGGGTTGATATTCAGTTGGAACAACATATAATTCCATAAACTTGATTTCTAATCACAAAGTTTTGTACAAATATAAACCAAGATCTATCTAAATCAAACATTAAATCAAATCTGATGAATTCTGCCCACTCAGATATGATCGAAACTTGATTTCACTCTCAAATTGATCTACAAACACTGAAATTCTTGCAATTTGATGTGAAACAAAAACGTTCTTACCCTGATTGCGAGTCCAACAAACCAAATTTCAAAAAAAACGAATCAAATTTCAGTACAGATTTGTGAAAAATTCAGAAAATGAGATTTTCTTGATCGATATCAAGAAAATCGATCAAATTCTATGAATTAATTGAAAATTATTTCACTCAAATCTCTCAGAATTAGACTGGGCTCTAATACCAATTGTTAATCCAAGATCGACCTAAAACTTTAGAGAGAGAAAGAATAAGACGCAAAAGTACTGAGTGTATTCAAAATGTAGCGCAGAGTTATGAACAAGACAAGACCAAAAGGGCCTTAAATACCCTTGACCAAAAGCCTAGCTAAACAACAGTTAAGGCCACAAGGGATAAATACATTGATTACTACAAAATCAGACTTAACAAGTATTCTTCCGGATATCTACCATTGCACTTTTGTTTAGCCTTCAATCAACATATGCCTATGCAAATGTCCGGACCACTGTGAGTGTCAAATGGTTTCTCTAAAGTATATGGAAAAACAAATGCCTTTGTTTAAAAATCACTCTTCCGAGTCGATTCCCATATCATTTAAGTTGACGTGGTCTTAGTGGCTCATTCCTGAGTCCACTACACTATAACACTTTGACTAGTGATCAAACCGTCAAGAATCAATTGGTTTGAAAAACAAAGATATCAAGTTCCCTTGCTAGTAACTCTTCCAAGTATACTTCCCGTATCATTCAAACTGACGTGCTTTTTCATGGCTTATTCCTAAGTCCATGGCACTTTCACACTTTAAGAAGTGATCAATTCGTCAAGAAGTGCTTTTGGATTTATAAAACATAAAATGACATAGTGGAACAATGTTATTGAAGAACAAAGTACACTAGTTTTTGGTTTACAACCTCCCTTTTCGTCTTACACACAAACAATGACATAAATTAAAGAAATAATGTAAATGACGGTTTGTAAATGACAGAAATTAAATGACGGAAATGTAAATGATGGAAATGTAAAGTGCATAAAGTAAAGACAATAAGTAATAACGAAATGTAAAGACAGGTAATGCTGAAGTAATGCTGCAGCACTTGATAATGAAGAACAAGAATTGTAAAAGATTAAAGACTTGATATTTAAATTTCTAGAGAGAAGGTCACGAAATCAGTTCTTCAAAACTGATGGAATACCAAATATATAACAAAACAAAAGATCATAACACCTATTTATACGAAAACATGGATGAAAATATTGTAAATAGAAAGCTTAAAATAATATAAAAGGTACAACAACTAAAGTTTTTAACCAAAGGTTTGTCCAAAATATTGCATCCTCCTTTTCTTACTCTAACCATATATTTCCCATTTATCAAAAGATTTGGTGGGGCCAAAAATAAGGATTGCAATCTTCTTCAAAAAATATCTTCATAGCCTCTTTCCAAAACAGCCTCTAATGCTGCAACATCAATCTGGCATCACAATAAACAAAGGATTTTAAGTTGGTTTTTACAAAATAACAACATATAGGTAAATCATAAACTTAGATCCATGAATAAGAAAAAGTGGAAAATAAGTTAAGAAAATGACTCAATTATTGGGATAAAAAGAAATTAAAAACCTAAAAGATAAGAAAAAGATGCAATATGTATTGAATTCTCAATACATATCACAGCCTCAAACTAAAAGTTTTGCTTGTCCTCAAGCAATAAAAATAAAATAAAAAAAATGACTCAATGTTGAAAAGATTGCAAGATAATGGCAATAAGTGCACACACCATGTAGAGCAAGCATATCACATACAATTCATACCCTTTCATAAATCCAAAGTGAGACTTCAATAACCTTGTTATTTGTATGGACCATAAGCTAGTATGACTCTTTTCTTTGTCAAACATTACACCAACTTTATTTAGGATCAATAGGGCTTGTAGGGTCACTCTTTTTGTGGCATATCTTTTCTCACCAAGCCTTTTCTCACACCAATATTCAACAAAATGTTCAGTTTTTTTCAATTTTTGGCACTTTGTGCTCTTTTACCCCTATGGGGCATTTTATTAATTTTTTGTGCACCTTTACCCCTATGGGGTATTTGTGGTGTTCTTGTGATATGAGAGCTTTGCTCTTTTGTATTGACATGTATTTCCCATTTTGGGTAACTTGTAACCCCCTCAACCTCAAACTTGGAAGTTGACAATGTCCTCATTGTCTTATAATGAATGCACAAAATTTTGTTTAAAATGGTTACAAGTGGCTAAAATGGTGTATGAAAAGAAAGCTCACGTCATCCCCTAAATATATGAAGTATATGCAAGTCAAATTGTGTCCCAAAAAGAGCAATTCTAGTTCTAGCAAGAACACAATGTTAGGTGAATGTCATGCAACTATGGAATTATTAGGGCTATGTACTCAAAAGATATATTAGACTCTACACATGCAACCTTGCAAATAAAAGAAACCTAAAACTGAAAAATTTATCCCAGACTCAAAAACTGAAATGTAAAGTCATGGAAACTAAGGAAGATGATTAAACCTGGCCTACTCATGAGGAGTAGGGTGTGAAGTTCCAGCTGCAGATGTGGTTGGTAATGCTGCAGCATCACCCACTGTCACTTTCTTCAACAACGTTGCCCTTTCCTCCAACAGTTGTTGGATCTCTTCATGGAGCTTTCTATTCTCTACCTTGATCTCCTTTAACTTTACTCCCAACCTCCTTGCCTTGCTCCTTTTATTATATTCCAAATCAACCTTGAGTTCTTTCACTTCTGTTCTAACATTCTTTTGCCCTTTGTCCACCAATTCAATCTTCATTATCTCCACTCTGTCCATGAGATCCCTTCTTTGATCAACCAAGATATTTTGTGCAAACAAGTCTTGTATCATGGTCATTACATCTTGGTTTGTGGTGGTCCCTCCTAAGGCTTTTATGTACAACATCAACTTGTCCACTAATTTCTTTTCTTGATGAAAATCTAGGGTAGATGGTATGATGACAGGAAATTTTTCTTCTTCTCCTAGAAAAACATATTTTAGATGAGATGGGAGTTGTTTTAACTCAAGATTAGGTGGTGAAATAATGGATGATGTGAAAGGTTTTTGGTCACTATTTTCCAGCAACTCAAATGCTACATCATTCACTAAGACAGTCTTTTCTTTTCTTAAGGCAAACTCCTCAACACATTTTCCTCTTCTATGGATAATTCCTCATCATCCTCTTCCTCCAGCTTAAAGGCTTGTTCTAACTCCCTCATCATGACACAATGATTCATTCACACTTATGTTTAAACAATCCTCTACATCATCAAGATATTTCAAGGAATTGAAAACCTTAAATGTGACTTTTTGATCTTGAAGCCTCATGGTCAACTCTCCCTTTTGAACATCTATCAAAGTTCTTTCGGTGGCTAAGAATGGTCTTCCTAAAATTATAGGAATATCATTATCATCCTCAATGTCTAAATTGACGAAATCTGCCAGAAAGATGAACTTATCAACCTGAACTAAGACATCCTCAATTTTTTCTTTTGGGTAGGCAATGGTCTTGTCAGCCAATTGGAGTGTAACAATGGTGGGTCTAGCCTCTCCTATTCCTATTTTGTTGAAGACAGATAAAGGCATGAGATTGATGCTAGCTCTCAAATCACACAAGGCCTTCCTAATATCCTTCCCACCTACTGAACAAGGAATGGTAAAATTCCTTGGATATTTCAGCTTAGGGGGTATTCTATTGGTCAAGAGAGCACTGCATCCCTCAGTAAGAGCAACGATTTCATACTCAGTCAACTTCTTCTTCTTACTTAAGATGTCTTTAAGAAACTTGGCATAGCTGGGAATTTGCTCAATTGCTTCAACAAGGGGTATGTTGATATTCAATTCTTTAAACACATCCAAAAATTTCTTAAAGTGCAGTTCTTCCTTCTGATTTCTTGACCTTTGGGGAAAAGGTACATAGGGAGGAACTGGTTTTATGATATTTTTGCTTGGCTGTGTTGAGCAAGATGTGTCCTTTATGTCTTTAGGTGTACTCTCTTGTGGGATGGTTGGAACACTACTCTCTAATGTCTTTCTTCTAGGGTCTTCTTCTGGAAATAATAAAGGGTAATCATTCCTAAGAGGGATAGGATTGGCGACAACAGACCCTTGGTCTCCTAGTAGCTTGGGGGGTACTTCATCAACAGGGGGCAATGCTGTAGCATTTGGTGCTGACCTCATGTCTTTTTCAAATTCAGATTTAGTCATTGGTCCAAATTCTTTTAGCACAACCCCTGTCAGTTTCTTACCACTCCTAAGGGTCACTGCTTTTACATGCTCCTTTCCTATGGCTTTTGGGGCTTCCACGTTACTGGGAAAAGTGCCCATGGCCCTATTGGTTTGGTTGAGTGCGATTTGACTGATTTGGGTTTCCAAATTCGTAAGTATTGCGTTATGTTGATTAAACATGGATTGATTTTGTTGCTGTTGAACTTTATTTTGGGTTTGTTGTTGGGTTAAGAAAGCTTGTGTTTGGTTCATAAACCCTTTCATCATTGCTTCCAAAGAAAAAGATGAATCATCTTGTGAAGGTGGGTTGTTTTGAAAAGATGGTTGAGTAGTTTGAAAACCTTGGTGATGATTTGGAGAGCTACTTGCTTAATGTTGTGGTTGAAAATTTGAAATTCCTTGTTGTTTTTGTGTGGGTGGATTTAAACATGGACTGGTTCAAGAAAAGTTCGAGTGTTGTTTCCAACTGGCACTGTAAGTGTTGTTGTAGGTACCAGATTTATTATGATCATAGTTTATAGATTTAGAATTATGAGGAAAATGTTCATAAGAGTGTTCCCCACCACAACAAACACATTGCACTGGGAGTACTGCTGGAATAGGTGTAGTGGCAGCTGGTTGTGCTCCTTGGCCCGAAGTAATGTTTTTAAGCATAGTGGCCATAGAAGTGAGCTGAGTTGTCAAAGCAGTATATGCGTCTAAATCATGTATTCCAGTAGTCCTCTTTTGCGTTTGGGCACATGGATCAACCCAATGTCCATGGTTTTCTGAAATCTTTTCTAGAATTTCATACCCGTTATTGTAGGTATTGGCTGTCAAGGCCCCTCCTGATGTCGCGTCGAGCATTTGTTTAGCCATGGGGTTTAACCCATTGTAAAACATCTCGAGTTGAATACAGTAAGGAATGCCATGGTGAGGGCATTTCCTTAACAACTCCTTAAACCTTTCCCATGCATCGGTAATTGCTTCATCGTCCAGTTGTTTAAACATGCAAATTGCATTTCTGGACTTGGCATTACGGGTAGGTGGAAAATATTTTCGCAAAAACTTTTCATCCATGTTGCTCCATGAAGGTACAGAACCAGGTGACAATGAGTTAAACCATGACTTTGCCCGATCCTTTAGAGAAAATGTAAATAAAGTGAGGCTCAAGGCATCGTTAGATACCCAGGGATCAAAAATGCATCAGTGATCTCCATAAAAGATTTTAAATGAGAATCAGGATCCTCCAATGGCATTCCGGCAAATTGTCCATTTGTTTGCCACAAATGAAACATGATAAGTTTGAGTTCAAAATGGAGGGCGGTCATATGGGGTCTAACTATTCCTGAATTTAATTACTCAAAATCAGGGATAACGTAGTTCATAATTTTTCCTTCTTTAGAATTTGCAAGATTAATTATGTTTGGAATCTTATCCCTATGTTCATTGTTACCATTTGATATTGTATCATCATAATTATTATTAAATCCATTAATTGGTTTATCTTGTTGAAAAGGGTGTTCTAGTGGATTTCCAAAAATGGGTGGTGCATCATGAAATATTGGTGGTGGTCTTGGCGGATTTTCTAGAAGATGTTGTTGTCTAGGTCCCCTATTCTCAAAACCTGGTAGTGGTGGTTCTATGATGAGAGGGTCTAAACTTAATGAAATTCTTTGTGACCTCCTTCTAGTTTGGAATGTTCTTTCAATGTCCGAGTCAATTCAAACAATTCCCCACGTGGTATTCTTGGCATACACCACTTCAAAAATGAGATCCAAAAGGTGTTAGAAAAATCAAATCTTTTAAAATACTTTTAAAAACTTTTAGCGAACCAATCCCCGGCAACGGTGCCAAAAACTTGATACGGATGTTTGTACACCTCTAAGACATATGATAATTGAATCTCAAAGAAAGTATACAATGGGATCCAATATCGTCTTTTCAAGTAATAAAATGGTAAGAACCAAGTATCGTCCCACAGAGATTGGTGTAAAAGCGTAATAAAAGTGTAGTAAAAGAAGAGATTTCAGATGGCGATTTTGAAGACTTTGGTTGAGTGGTTAACACAGTAATATGATTAACAAGATATATAAAGATAGAATGGGTGCAAGACTTAAAGTGAGGAGTAAAAACAAGTTCTGGAGGACAATGCTATAGGGATGCTATAGCATTAGTTCGGCAACAACAAGTTCCACCATGTACTTTAAAGAGTATCCTTCCAGATATCTACCATTTGACTTTTGTTTAGCCTTCAATCAACATATGCCTATGCAAATGTTTGGACCAGTGTGAGTGTCAAATGGTTTCTCTAAAGTATATGGAAAAACAAATGCCTTTGTTTAAAAATCACTCTTCCGAGTCGATTCCCATATCATTTAAGTTGACGTGTTCTTAGTGGCTCATTCCTTAGTCCACTACACTTTAACACTTTGACTAGTGATCAACCCGTCACGAATCAATCGGTTTGAAAAACAAAGATAGCAAGTTCCTTTGCTAGTAACTCTTCCAAGTATACTTTCCGTATCATTCAAACTGACGTGCTTTTTCATGGCTTATTCCTAAGTCCATGGCACTTTCACACTTTAAGAAGTGATCAATTCGTCAAGAAGTGCTTTTGGATTTATAAAACTTAAAACGACATAGTGGAACAACGTTATTGAAGAACAAAGTCCACTACTTTTTGGTTTACAACCTCCCTTTTTGTCCTACACACAAACTATAACATTAGCTACTCATTACGTAATATAAATTGCAAGAAAAGTAAATGACATAAATTAAAGACATAATGTAAATGACGGTATGTAAATGACATAAATTAAATGACGGAAATGTAAATGACGGAAATGTATAGTGCATTAAGTAAAGACAATAAGTAATAATGAAATGTAAAGACAGGTAATGCTGAAGCAATGCTGCAGCACTTGATAATGAAGAACAAGAATGATAAAAGATTAAAGACTTGATATTTAAATTTCTAGAGGGAAGGTCAAGAAATCAGTTCTCCAATACGGATGGAATACCAAAGATATAACAAAACAAAAGATCATTACACCTATTTATACCAAAACATGGATAGCAATATTGTAAATAGAAAGCTTAAAATAATATAAAAGGTACAACAACTAAAGTTTTTAACCACAAATTTGTCCAAAATATTGCATCCTCTTTTTCTTACTCCAACCATATATTTCCCATTTATCAAAAGATTTGGAGGGTCCAAAAATAAGGATTGCCATCTTCTTCAAAAAATATCTTCATAGCCTTTTTCCAAAACATCCTCTAATGCTGCAACATCAATCTGGCATCACAATAAACAAAAGATTTAGGTTTATTCTAATCTTAATCTCATACGTGTTTGAAAATGGACGACTTTAAAATATGAAAACATGTTCTTAAATGTTCAAACAACTTCTCGATTCTTAAACAGATTTCATGAATATAGAAGTGTGATTTTAGTTTTTTCATATACTATGAACTTCAATGCTTAACTAACCGTGTGTTACCAAAGATTAATACTTGTGTATTATCTTTTCCATATACTGTCAAGTATTCACACACACCGGTTTAGTAATTTATTGACTAAGTTCTTACCATGCCTCATATTTGAACTAATATTGACTAAGTTCTTACCATGCCTCATATTTGAACTAATTTTTCGATGGTAAGACACCCCGTTTGAACTTTGTTAATATTCGAGTCTTGATTCATTCAAAAAGTTTCTTTCAAGAATGTCTATATTTGATTCGTATAGACAAATTCCAATTTTTCATGACCTAAGCTTTTATTGCTATATCATTCATATTTCATTTTTTCATACATTTTCAGATTCTCAAACAAGAAGTTTTCATTCATTTCATTCTGTCAATATTCTTGTTTTGAGAAAATCTTTCATGATTAAAATATCTCAAATCTTCATGATTATCTTCGTGAGCATATATACATCTGTTGGTCCCGAAGGTGCTTACCAAGTTTGTAGAAGGGGGGGGGGTTGAATACAAACACATAATTTAAAGTTTAATAAATTGTTTATTGATAAATCAAACACAATTTACAAGTCTGTTGCGGAATAAGATTAAGTAAAACTCAATCTAAACAAACTTAAGAAAACACTAAGATGGTTGAACAAGAATGTAGAGAATTGGAAGATTAGAGAGTATAGAAAACAAGGATTTCTATATTTTAGAAAGATGAAGGATCGAGGTACTCTCAGATGGAGAGGTAATCTTTCTACTTATACCCAATGCATTAAATGCATGGCAGGAAACTTTACACGTGTCATTCATTGATTGGTAGAGAGAGTCTGACTTTCTGAGACATGCTTTCGGCCGTATGATGAACAGTGTGGTTGAAAGATTTGTTGTACGATTTGTAGCAGAGGTATGTCCGTTCTAACACATCGTACTAGGTATGCAGGGAAAGACAAAAGAGACTTGAGGCATAAGCTAAGTGATCATCGATCGCTGAATATCTCTTCCTTCATAGATACAAAAAAGTTCAGCTATCGCTGAAGCTTTTCCTTAGGTTTCTTCGCGTATGAGTAGAGTCGTCTTTGCTTCACTGATATCCACATCAGGTCACTAGTAGACTTGTCTTTGTTCAGCAGTTTCGTCTTCGATTCAGCTATGAACATCTGTTGATGCGAAAATTGTCTTCATGGAATACGTTTAACTGTTTACATAAGAAATTATCAACGATAACTGAACAAACTCAGTCTGATCGCTGATAGTGAAACACTAATACATATGAATGTTTACAAGAAGGATCATCAGTGATAACTGAACATACTCAGTCTGATCGCTGATGGTGAAACACTAATACATATTAATAAACGTAATTTTCACAAAGTATAGAATAGGGTCGTTATCAAATCACTGAGAGAGTTTGGATCAACAATCTCCCCCTATTTTATAATGACAAAGTCACTGAAGAAAATTACTTTATAGTTCAAAATGAGGAATAATCAGGACTCATAACATACATGTCCCAATTACTATTTTGAGGGATCTTTTACAGTACTGATAGGGTTAAGTACTTCACTAAAATTTTCATTAATTCAAAAAAGGCATTACAAGATATGAAAATATAAAGTACAAGTGAAGAACTAACTACTGTAAGTCTAACTAATAGATTACAAGAATTAAGAAACTAATCTATCAGCTATCTAGAGAAGACTTTGGAGGATTGATCATATAGTCAGGTATTTCTTCTCCTCTTTGCCTTCAATCTGAAGATTATTCACTAATGATTGCCTTGATCGATTCAGCTAAAGAAGAGAAGTCACACCATAAGCATAAAAAATTCTTTAGATAACTAAGAGGACAAATAGGGACTTCAGAGACTCTTTGGAATCTGAGTTGTTCCTCATCATCTCTGAAAAAGATTCCAAAAGAATCTTTAAGTACTTGCCCGACAAGATATGGTCCACCAGAAGGCAGGGATAGATCTAGAACTGAGAGATCAGAAGGAGGACAAAACAAAGCTTCCTTTGATATTTTGATGGAGGTGTCGTTTCTGATAGCAGCGACATTCTCAGATGAGGAGGAGACAAACTTTCTTTTGAGTTGCCTTGGCTTAGAAGGAAGAGCAGATGGCACTTTTAATATAGCAGCGACTCTATTAATGAGAGCATCATTGATCCCTTCAACATAACCTATGTAAGTTGACTTTGATTTCTTCAGTGCATCCTTAAACTCTAGCCATTCTATGTAACTGAAGCTTTCAAGTTTTGAGACGAACATTGCTTTTGAGCTTCCATCCTCTCTGGTTATCTCCATTGTTACAGAAGTTCGGTCCTTCTTCTTTCTCCCAGAGATGACAACGAATGTAATCTTCACTGGGTCAGAGTTATAGTCGATTTTATGTTTGCACCATTCGACAGAGTTATCATTGACTGCTTGTTCTTTTGAGCGATCCTCTTCAATTTTTTTGAGTAGAGCAGCCTGAACTTCCACTGAATTTTTCTTTAGCTTCTTGTCTTTAACTTGAGAGGACTGAACCTTGAGTGCTAGAGAAGCATCTCTTTGACATTCGGCGATTAGTTTCTCAACTCTGACAGATTCATCAAATTCAACTTCAGTCAGTAAATCTAGCTCTGTAGATGGATTTTGAAGAGGAATCTTCATCCGTTGACTCTCTAGATGAGAGATCCTCTTCGTTCTTCTATTTAGTTCTTCCTCTGACCAATGAGCTGGTCTGGAGGGCCTTCTTCTTCTTCTTCTTCTTCTTCTTCTTCTTCTTCTTCTTCTTCTTCTTCTTCTTCTTCTTCTTTTTCTTCTTCTTCTTCTTCTTCTTCTTCTTCTTCTTCTTCTTCTTCTTCTTCTTCTTCTTCTTCTTCTTCTTGTTGTTGTTCATCCATCTCACCGAAGGAGATTGGGATTATTTGATCTTCAGCTGTTGAAGCTTGGATTATTTGACGTTCAGTTCCCTTAAGTAGGGTAGAGAACTGTCTGGTCAATAAGTGAAAAAGGAGTAGGTGTTTATTTTATGAAGGAGAAAGATAAAGGCTTAGAAAGAGACAGGGGTGGGAAAAGTATAGTAAGATATGGGTATAATAGAAAGACATACCTGAGAAGGATTCTCGCCCTCAGATTGTGATACTACTTGCTGGTTTCCCTCGGCAGCTATACCCTTCTGCTTGCCTTGGGAAGGAGCACCTGAAGTAGGTTCACTTCTCCCCCTTGTTGTGACAGCTCCTTTCGTCGCTGTCGCTGATGAGACGTTCGCTGTTGAGACCCAAAGAGATTGGTCCTCTTCATCGTCAACATTTTTCTCTTTTTCTTGATCTTGAAGATCAAGTTCTTTTCATCTTCATCCTCCTCTTCCTCTTCTTCTTCTTATACAAGAGCATCGATAGAAGTAGATGGAAGAGTTTTGTCAGCAACCTTCTCCCCCTCAACATGAGAGGGAGGTTCTTCCGTTTGAACATCAGCAACAGCTTCCTCCGTATTTTCTTCAAGAAGCTCTTTCTCCCCCTCTTTGTCATGATCAACGTGGGGGATATCAGCATTGGAAGGAGTAGCATGTGCAGTTGCCAAAAAGCGAACTTCAGCCTCCAAATGCTCAAGCCGACCTTCAATGACGGGAATGTCTAAAGTAGCCTGATGAATGAATTCAATGGCTACGTTCAGATAAGTGCGATCATTCTCTGTAAAGGAAGGTGTTGGCATCGGAGCTTGTGCGCTTAGTTTCACAAGCACCTGCTGAAGCATGGAGGTGCATGTGTCAACTTTCTTGGTCAGGTATCGCATATCAGTCGGGAGGGTGCCGTAGAGTCCCTGAAGAAGTTAAACATGCTGATGAGTTCCACCAAGGTCGTCTTTGATCTTGACGATGTCTATCTGAACAATTGTGAGCTGAGAAGAGTCAACTTTAGAAGAGGAGGCATCAGTCAGTTTCTTGAGCTCAGCACCGGCTAGATTGACAACGCCAGTGGATTCGTTGACTGAGGTGGTGAGATATTCCACCTTTTCAGCAAGCGTGTTGACGTTAGCATCAACAGTGGCCAAAGTAGGACCTGCAAGTAAAGTGAGCAGATGAGCACAACGATGCTCGGGCTTATATGGTGAGATGGGAGTAGTGTTTGGGTTAATAGGAGTATCTGAGTTCTCAAACATATTGTAAAAATGCATAGAATCTTCAAAAGTTTGATTGTCAGGTCCTATTGATACAAACGAAGGTTGCTGTGAAAGAGATGGAAGGTTAGAGACCAAGGAAATAGAAGGATGAGTAATGGGTGATGGGTGGCATCACTATTGGAGACTACCTCAGGTTCTTGTTCAAGAACTGAAGTGATGGGTGGCATCACTATTGTTGTGGCAGCGATGGTAATCGCTGGCACGATTGATGTGATGACTGCTGAAGTTGTGGAGGAGAGACCCACAAAAGCATCCAAAGTAGTTTGTTGAGAAACTACTTCAGGTATAGAACCACTAGGGTTTGTCTCCTTAGTCTTTCTGGCCTTCTTTGAAGGACCAGGAAGACTAGCTAATGGTCTTTTAAGAGCGGTGGTAGCGGGAGGGCCAACAGAAGAAAGAACCTCGTGCGTGGCCGCTAAAGTCCAAGAATGGAGAGAGAGACGAGTGCGAAGAATTGAGAGAGTTACCTCGTTGGCGACCGACTTGACCTCTAGAGATCGCTGACCAACTTTGGAGAAAGTACCATCATAAGAAGTTGGGTACTTATCACCATACAGGAATTTTAGGTACGCACAGATGATGCGTACGTATGGGATCTTGGGATCCCTTTCCATCTTCTCTATCTTTGACCTGATATCTTCAAAGATAGCTCCTGCGTAATCAAAATGTTTTCCAGCGATTACGGAATAGCCCAACTATAGCTGGACTTTGCTTGCCGGGTCCAGGGAGCCAATCTTCCCACTCATGCTCTGAATAATGTGGGAGAAGATGTAGTTCAACTGAGAAGACATGTTTGCCTTCTTAATTGTGGTCAGCCGCTTGTTGGGGATGGTTGAGCGAGGCTTATTGTCCCAGCAGTGCTCCATATCATCTAGGAACTGGATGAGTTCAACGTCAGTGGGGAGAGCATCGAAACCTTGTTTCGTCTTTTCAGGGAGGCGAAGTGCCTTCCTGAGGCCAAAGGCAGTGAGCATGCCTGAGCCTAGTTCAATTGTGAAAGAGATAACAGGAACCAGTTCACCCTTCTTGTTGGTGATGGTGGTGTCATCAGCGGTGAACCAGAATTGCTGTAGAAGAGTATTGGATGGTTCGGGATCCACGTTAAGAGCGTAGGCCAAACAGGACTGCTTCACGAATGCAGCAGCATCCACCAGATTTGGGTATTTCTCAGCTTCAAAGTCTAACCGAGGGAGATGGTTGTTCTTTGGGAATTCAGACTCAGTGATGGAAAATTTCACGTTCTTGGAAGCAATGAACGATGATTGAGCCATTTCTGAATATAGAAAGAATAAGAATAGAAGGAAATAATTAGAGTCCAAAAATAAAGAAGTTTTTACCAGTTTCTATTTGGAGAAAGAGACATAGAAAAAACCAAAATATTTTAAGATTAAAACAGTGTTCTTTGTTGAAGAAGAAGGAATAATGAGAAAACCAAAGGTTTGAATCAATAAAATAAAAAAAAATGATTTTAATGTTGAGAAAGTTTGTAAAAACCCATAATGATGGAACATATATAGGAGTTTGTAACAAATTTTAAGAAGAAAAAGATGAACAAAGAAACCTGTTGATCTTGAAGGAAGAAGATGAAAATGCTCGAAGGAGTTGTTGCTTGAAGGAAGAAGATGCAAACCTGTTGATCTTGAAGGAAGAAAGCGTAAAAAGATAAGAATGAAAAAGCATTTCTTTTATACGTAGAGAGAGTAAGAGAGAATGAGACGGGAAAACAAATGCTCATCATGACATGGACACGTTTTACGAAGTTGATTAGATAGAAGGGCAACGGGCGAACGTGTCAGAGAAAAAGGCATGTCGTGGATTGTCGATTCAAATGACATCATAGGATAGAGAAAAACGTTTCATTTGTCCTTTTTTGAAATTATCTCTGAAGAAAAGTCAGAGATTGACTTTTCTTTTCAAAAGGATCACTGATGAGAAATGTCAGTGATTGATTTTGTTTATCAAAAGGCTTTTAATCAGTTGAAGAACTATCGGTGATTAAAGTTTTTATTTTTGAAAAACGTCTTATAGAATGAATATTCAGTGATTGGGAGTGAGAGAACATACCTGAGAGTCAGAAATTTATTCAGATATTAAGTGATAAAGGGGAACTTAGAAATACTAACATAATGCGTGAAAGATGAAGAGTCATTCTTCAAGAGGTTTGGTGAATAAATCAGCTAGATGATAGTATTGGAGATAAAGTGAAGTTCAATATCACCATTCATCACATGATCTCTGATAAAATGATATCTAATCTCTATGTGTTTCATCTTTGAATGTAGCACTGAATTATTTGCTATAGCGATAGAACTGGTGCTGTCGCAATAGATTGGAATCTTTGATAGCTGAAGGTCATAGTCTAATAGTTGATTTCTCATCCATAAGACCTGAGCACAACAACTTCTAGCAGCTACATATTCAGATTTAGCTGTGGAAGTGGACACCGAATTTTGGTTTTTGCTTGTCCAGCTTACCAGGTTTCCTCCTAGGAGTTGACATCCACCAGTAGTACTTTTTCTATCTAGTTTACACCTTGCAAAATCACTATCAGAATATCCAATTAGATCGAACCCTGAGTCTTTGGGATACAAAGACCGAGGTTAGGAGTTCTTTTCAGATATCTGATAATTCGCTTAGCAGAGATCAGATGGGATTCCTTGGGTTCAGATTGATAGCGTGCACATAAACAGGTAGAGTACATGATGTCAGGTTGGCTCGCTGTAACATACAGCAGGGAGCCTATCATTCCTCTATAGGCAGTGACATTAACAGGTTTTCTAGATGGATCTTTGTTAGTGTCAGAGGAGGTGCCATACAAGTTTTCATCACTGAACTTTTTGTTAGATCAAACTTCTTCAGCATATCGTTAACATACTTACCTTGGCTAATAAAAGTACCTTTTTCAGATTGTTTAATCTGAAGACCAAGAAAATATGTTAGCTCACCCATCATACTCATTTTGTATTTTTTCTTCATTCTTTCACCGAAACGAGTACATAGAGATGGGTTAGTTGAACCAAATATGATGTCATCAACATATATTTGTACAAGAATAATATGACCTTTTATCTTTCTGAATAATAATGTATTATCAATTTTGCCACGTTCAAAATTTTCAGAGATAAGAAAAGATGAGAGAGTGGTATACCAAGCACGAGGGGCTTGTTTTAGACCATAGAGAGCCTTGACCAATTTATAAACATAATTTGGATGCTTAGGGTCATAAAACCCTGGAGGTTGTTATACAAAGACTTCTTTATTCAGCTTTCCATTTAGGAACGCTGATTTTACATCTATTTGATATACAATGAAGTATTTGTAAACTGCATAAGTTAAGAAGAGTAGAATTGCTTCGAGCCTAGCCACAGGGGAAAAGGTTTGATCATAGTCTATGCCTTCCTCTTGTCTATATCCCTGAACAACAAGTCGAGCCTTGTTGCGGGTTACAGTTCCATGTTCATCTAACTTGTTTCTAAACACCCATTTGGTGCCTATAACAGTTTTATCAGATGGTCAAGAAACGAGATTCCAAACTTTGTTGCGAGTGAAGTCAGTCAGCTCTTCTTGCATAGCGTTGACCCATTTTGGATCTCTGAGGGCATCATCAGTCTTCTTTGGCTCTATTAAAGAAATAAAGTTGACAAAGAGGCAGATATTACCTGAACTTCGTCGTATCTGAATACCTGCATCGGGATCACCAAGAATTTGATCTATGGGGTGATCTATTGTCCATCGCTGAGCAGGAGCATGATCGCTCATTTCAGAGGTTGGATTAACAATAGGAATGTTCACAAATGAAGAAGCCTAAGGTTCATCAGCTATTAAATGTTGTGGGTGAGACAGACCATTGTTTATAGAGAGGTTTTCAGACGAAGATGGATCTGATGGAGGAAGTGTGTTTAGAGGTTCAGCTGAAACCCATGAGTTGGAATCAGCGTTAGGAGGTATGATGTTTGAATCATCATCAGCAACTGGAGGATCTTTGTGCTGATGGTTTGTGAAGAAGGGTTCTGTTTCTCTGTAATGAGAAAACATCCAAGCATTTAACTCTTCATTGTCAGCGACTGGTTTAAAGTTCCCTGAGCGAGTTTCATCAAAGGTGACGTGAATTGTTTCTTCCACAGATTGTCTTCTTTTGTTGAAAACTCCGTAGGCTTTGGAGATAGAGGAATATCCAAGAAATATTCCGTCATCCGCTTTTGGATCGAACTTTCCAAGTTGATCTTTGTTGTTTAAGATAAAGCACTGACAACCAAAGATATGAAGTAAACTGATAGATGGTTTACGTCTATGAAATTGTTCATAAGGTGTCTTTCCAAATCGCTTTACTATCAGCGATCTGTTTTGAGTAAAATATGCAGTGTTTACAGCTTCAGCACAAAATTGAGTCGAGAGGTGAGAATCGCTGAGCATTGATCTAGCAGCTTCAATGATCGTTCTGTTTCTTCTTTTAGAGACTCTATTTTGCTGAGGCGTTCTTACTTAAGAGAAGTTGTGAGAAATTCCCTTGTTCTCAAAGAAATTGTTCAGAGAACTGTTTTTGAATTCAGTTCCATGATCACTTCTTATTGAACGAACAGTAAGATTATTTAGCACTTCCATCTTTTTAACAAAAGATATAAGTTCTTCTGGAGTGTCACTCTTGCAGCGAAGAAAGATAACCCAGATATAGAAAGAGTACTCATCTACAATGACAAGTGTATATTTCTTTCCAGATATTGATTGGATGTTGACAGGGCCAAACAAATCCATATGCAAGAGTTGAAGAGGACTTGTCACTGAGGAAACTTGTTTAGACTTGAAACTAGATTTTGTTTATTTTCCTTTTTCACATGCTGAGCAGAGAGATTCGTTAGCATATGAGTGTTGAGGAAGACAAGAAACTAGTTCCTTAGATGAGAGAGAATTCAGGGTTTTGAAGTTTAGATGAGAGAGCCTTTTGGGTCATAGTAGTTGACATCAAAAGAGGCTTTAGAGAGAAAACATACGTTTTCAGTGGTAGTAGAGTCCATATCTATTACATAGACATTTTCTTTAAGATAACCACTGCGAGAAAGTTTTCCTTTCTCATTCACCACTGAACATGATTTCTTGGTAAAGCGAACTTTATAGTCTATGTCACATAGTTGACTGATGCTCAAAAGATTGTGCTTCGGTCCATCTACATAAACGACTCTTCTGACGGTACTTGTCCCATTGCTGAGGACACGAAACCCTCGGGTATATCCTTTTCCATTTCCATCAAAGGTCACAGAGGGACCTTTCTCTTCTTTGTATTCACTTAGTAGGTCTTTTTGTCTTGTCATATGACGTGAGCATCCACTATTAAGATACAAGATGCCCTTTGATCCCTGCAAACATAAGGAAGATTAAGCTTTGTTTGGTACCCAATTTTCAATGGGTCTTTTAGTGTTAGTGGAGATAGTGTTGGATCAAATAATTGTATTCAAGATTAAAGTTAATGAGGGGGTCTAAATTGTAAGAGTATTTAATACTCTAGGGGGTATTTTGTAATAAGTTAATAGTTAGTTTGTTCGTGGGCCTCAAGCCCGTTAAGCATTAAGCTTAAGCCCATTAGGCATTAGGCCTATGTATAAATAGTTTTTATTTTCATAGTTTTAGGGTTAAGCCTAATAATAACAATTAATTAGAAGAGGCTGCCGTACGTATTCTTTGTAATCGCATTCAAGGTACCAAGAACACACAACTGGTTTTCATTGTTTAATCAAGGGATCGTGGTATGTTATTCTGATATGTTTATCTCTTGATCTATATTTTTTTGTGTGATTGTTATCAACTAGATTAGCTGGGTTTAATAAGTGGTATCAGAGCCTAACGAATCAAGTTTTTAGGATTAAATCTGTGTTCTTCATGCTTATCGATAAAACGTACTGTGTGAGAATTGAGTTCTTGAATTGATATGTTTTTCTGCATAAATTTGATATGATTAGATGCATTTTAGGCTATTGAACATTATCTAAGTGATTAATTGCTGTTAAATTCATTAATTGATTGACTTTCTGTGAATTTTTGGCTACTGGGTTCGTATATATATATCGACACTGTGTTCATCAAATTAAAGTTTGAAAGTTGATTTTAATCATTGGCTTTGGTTGAATACTGATCGATACATGTTTGTGGGCACAAAGGTATGAATTTTAGGTTCAATTTGAATGTTTGATGTGTTTTCTGGGCTGTTAATCGAGTTTCTGGGTCGAACAAGAACACTGTGGTTATTCATCACTTCGGTCCCGGTCGAAATATCGATCGACCAGGTTTGCGCCACACACTACTCCGGTCGAACACCTTATCGGTCGAACGCCTTATACCGGTCGTCATTTTACCGGTCAGGATACCGGTCGAATAGATCAGGTCACATCTTACCGGTCTCCTCACAACATCTTATACCGGTCAAATACACCTTATCGATCCACATCACTTTACCGATCGAAGACTTTTACCGGTCAAAGCATTATCGGTCGAATTCACACACCGGTCCACAAACTATACCGGTCGACACTCTTGTCCAGTCGACAAGATACCGGTCGAAGCACCTCTCCGGTCGTGCAACATACCGGTCGACGTGTTCCCGGTCAAGAAAGTTACCGGTCCAGCAAGATCCCGGTCGAATTAATCTCTTTTGCGCCATAAGCCTTTCGCGAGAACCACCCTTTGCGCAACCTGCGGTTCGCGCAAACCTCCTCTTTGCGCGACCCACATCACACGCAAACCTCACTTTGCGCCAGCAGTTACTCGCACAAAGCTCCACTTTGTGCGACCTGTCTCACGCGCGAATTGTTTTTTTGCACCACTGTCTTAGCTCACTTTTGAGCCAGATTTTCTGTGGTTTTTTTATTTGTATATTTTTACTGTACGTGTACTGCATTTAATTATTTTTGGAAATTTATTTTTCTGAAAGTTTTTGAGTGTAGTCTTTATCCTACTCTTGATTCTAACGATCTCATCTAGTTGATTGTTTTGGTTCAAACAAGTTTGATTTCTAACCTTACAGCTAAGATGTCGAACCAGCTTCTCTCAACGGGCTCTCAGTCCAAACCTCCTGTCCTCATGGCTGATGAATATCAACAATGGAAGAAGAGAATGACCAGTTTCTGAATCACAAGAATAGAGAATACATGGCATCAATCATCAATGTTCTAGTAAATTCAATGATCAGAGTACCTGGTCAAGCAGAAACTGAAACCTCTCCAGAGATTCCAGATAGATTTGTCCCGAAACCGTACCAGTACTTCGGTGAAAAGGAGAAAGAGTTGTACAAGATAGATGAATAGGCTCTCATTTATCTGACAATGGCTATTCCAAATGACATCTACAACTGTGTACACAATCGGAGCTTAACTAAAGAAGTTTGGGATGAATTATCAAGACTGTTTGAAGGAAGTGAAGCCTCAATACAAGCAAAGCAGAACCTATGCATAAATGCATATGAGGGATTTCACGCAAAAGAAGGAGAGATGTTGCTAGAGACCTACAACAGATATAATATCATTCTCAATGACTTGGGGAGGAACAATATCTCTAAATCCGCTTCAGAGATAAATTATAAGTTCATCAAGAATCTGAATCCTGAATGGAAGAACTTTGCCATCAACCTTCAGATGTCAAAGAACATGGCTCAGGAAAACGTCACTAATATCTTCTCTACTCTTTCTCATCATGAGGATGAGGTGAGAACCATCAATAATGAGTCCAATAAACTGAAGGATTCAGTGGCTCTCATAGCGGGCAAAAGAAAGAGTTCAATTCCGATATCCTCTGCAAGGTCAAAGAAAAAGGTGTCTAAAGCTCTTGTTACGGATTTTACTGAGTCTGATTCTGCTTCGAGTGATGAGGAACTGAAAATTGATTCGGATCCGGATATACAGAAGTTCTCTGAGGACTTGGCTCTTATTACTCAACGATTCAAGAAGAGCTTTGTCAAGAAAAAGTACTACTCAATGCCAAAGTACGAAGGACACAAAAAAGAGAAGTCTGAAATAAGATACAAGCCGAGGTATGGAAGGAGAGAGGAAAGACGAGAAGACAGGAAGGAAGACCGGAAGGAAGACAGAAGAGAAGATAAGAGAGAGGCAAAGAAAGAAGACAGAACGGATGAACCGGGCAGATGCTACAACTGGGGCAAATTTGGGCACTTCTCCAGAGATTGCAAGTTCAAGAAAGTGAAAAACTCAGAATACTACGCGAGGAACTCACTCATTGCCAAGAAAGCTCAAGAGGGAAAGATGCTTATGGCTGAAGAAGAAAACTGGTTGTTCCAAAGTTCTGATGATGAGGAGCAGGCACACTTCACCCAAGTTTCCTACATGGCAAAACTGGATGGTGACGATGACGCTTCTGAGGCACATTCCGAACATGCAAACTCTGAGGTAAGTGATAATTCTGACCTTATTGAATCTCTAATGGCCCAAATACATAGTATGAAAAATGAATTTGCTTTATTGAAAGGTAAACTTAGCTCTGTACATCAATCAGTTTTAAGTTTTCATGATGAAAACGCAATGTTAAAAGTTGTTGTGAAAGACAAAGAAAAAAAGGATGGTTTAAAAGATGAAAAAGAATCTTTAAAAAGAAAAATATCAGGCTTAGAAAAGGATCTTGTAAATCTTAATGCTGAAAAGGGTGAGTTTAAAATCAAATTCGAAGTCTGTTTTCAAGAAAGAAATGAAGCTTTCACTAAAATCAAGCAATTGGAGGATATTAATATGAAACGAGGTCAGATTGAGCAGACATTAAATATGTTGACCAATAAACTCCACGATGAAAGGTTTTATAAACTGAAACCAGGTTTAGGTGTGTCAA
Organism: Arctium lappa; assembly: GCA_023525745.1. Lineage (NCBI taxonomy): Eukaryota > Viridiplantae > Streptophyta > Magnoliopsida > Asterales > Asteraceae > Arctium > Arctium lappa. The sequence continues at coordinate 67,111,943 of CM042051.1, forward strand.
CTAACGATGTGTTGAAAAAGGCACCGGAGCACTTATATAATTTTGATAAATTTGGCTCCGCCATCAGACCCATTCCTAAGATTCGTGCAACCTTTGTTGAAGCAAGTACTTCTAAACCTTTTACAGAGACCAAAGGTCGAGAAGAAATAGGGAAGGACAAGTCTTGTGAAACTGATTCTCAAAATTCTTTTATATCAGTTGGTTTTAAATATAGTGATTTGAACAAATTTTATGAAACTCGAAAGATCGAATTAACTGAGTTTGATTCACTGTTTACCACATCGTCAAAAGAATCAGTCAGCAATGACACAGTTCCACCTGAAACTGCATGCAAATATGATGAGTATGAATCAGATGTTGATCCATCTACTATACCATCAGTCTCAAATCCTATTGCTTCTAAATCTTTACTTGTTGAAGAGGTTGAAGAAGAAACTGTCATCACGAATGAATCTTGTTCTAAAATTGAAAAAATGGAGTTTATTGAGTCCATGATTGAAGGAAGGTTTTCTAAAATGATGAATGCCTCAGATTCTGATCCTGTTTCTACTGCAAAGGAGTCAAATTCTGTGAGTAATCATACATTTAAATTGATGAAGCAAATTGATATGTTGCAACAGTCTATTGATGAGGTTGAAGATGAAAACTTTTATCTCAAATTTAAACTTGAAAAATCTTTGAAAGAAAATCAAGAGCTTTTCACAGAGATCAATGATTTGAAAATTACTTTGATTAAAAATACTTCAAATGATAAACAAATGTTCAATGATCCAAGCTGGAAGGTAAGAACTAATCCAGAATTTGGTGCTCCTGCAAAACCTTCAATTGTTTACTCTGATTGTCATTAATATCCACCTAGTATTTTTGAGAAGGGTGAGACTTCAAGTAACTCTAGAAAAGAACCACCATCTAAGATAGAGACTAACAAGGTTCTTGTCTCTGTTTCAGATATAAAAGGAAATGGAGTTGGGAGGAGTAAGAAGAATAAAGATACTAGTTTGAATAAAAATGATAGTTTGACTTCTAGTGAATCTTTTGTTACGAAAAGTTATATTTCAGACAGTTTTATTTTGAAATGTAATTCTTTTGATGGACATGAATGTAAGATTTGTTCTGATAAATCTAAGTTTATGAATTTTGCTCGAAAGAATCTTTATTGCAAACACTGATGGGATAATTCTTTCAAATACTACTCCACTGATATGTCCAAGAAGAGTAAAAGAAAAGCTAAACTTAACCTTAATTCATATTCTAATTCTAATTCTTCCACACAACCCAAAGTGTTTCGAGCTAAGGTTGTCAATCCTAAATCTAAAAAGCATTTTCAGGAATTAAATGTTAAAATGATTTGGAAATGGGTTCCAAAACCCCGTTATGAATGGAGAGTTAAAGTTAAACCTGCTAATATTTCTGAATTGCTTGAAGCTAACAGCCAAGGACCCATTTTAATATGGGTACCAAAGCAAAACTAATTGTTTCTTTTGCAGGCCTGTCGATTGTAGGTGATAGATTCCAGATGTTCACGCCACATGACAGGATTCAAGCATCTCTTGCATAACTATGTGGAGGAGCCTGCCGAAGCAGTTAGGTTTTCAAATTCAGAAGTAGAAGGAAAGGTCAGAGGATATGGAATGCTGGATAATGGAGTTGTGAAGATTCAAAGGGTGTTACACGTTGAAGGACTTGATCACAATCTGTTCAGCACCAGTCACTTCTGTGACATGAAATATCAAGTTCGTTTCACAACAACTCATTGCTACCTTGAGGATCCTGATGGTTACGAAGTCTTCAAAGTTGAGCGCCATGGAAATCTGTATTATGTAGATTTTCCTACACTGTCTGTCACACATCCAGTATGCCTATTAGACAAAGCAACTATAGCTCAATCTTGGACATGGTATCACCGCTTGTCTCATCAGAATTTCCGATCCATTGCTAAGATACAGAGACAAGGTCTGGTCAAAGGTCTACCAGAAATGAGGTTCGAAAAAGACTCATTATGCTCGACATGTGAGATGGCAAAATGAAGTGAAGCTCATTCAAGTCCAAAGCTGAATCATCAAACTCATCTGCACTAGAACTTCTTCATATGGACGTTTGTGGCCTAATGCGAAAGGCGTCTATCAATGACAAGAAGTATGTTTTAGTAATGATAGATGACTATTCAAGGTATACACGGCTCGAGTTTCTTCGCAACAAGTCAGATGCGCCATAATTGATCATCGCTTTTATCAAGCGCATTCAAGCACGTCTTCAATTGCCAGTCCGAACTATTCACAGCGATAACGACACGGAGTTCAAGAATGAAACCCTGCAGTGTTATCTTATCTCTGTGGGCATTTCACATAACTTCTCTGCAATCTACACTCCACAACAAAACGGCAATGTTGAGCGAAATAATCGCACTCTTGTTGAAGCTGCTCGTACTATGCTTGCATATTCAAATCTACCCATGTACCTTTGGGCCGAGGCAGTCGCTGCAGCATGTTTTACTCAGAATTGTACCATTGTGGTCAAGCGCTTTAATAATACAACATATTAGTTAATCAACAATCGTAAATCTAACATCAAATTCCTTCGTGTTTTTGGTTGCAGGTTTTACATTCTGCGAGAACGTCAAGGATTATCAAAATTAGATAAGAAACGGATGAAGGATATCTCGTTGGATACTCTCTAACATCCAAAGCTTATCGAATTTACATTATTCGAACCAAGATGGTTGTTGAGAGCATGAATGTCTCCTTTGATGAGAATTTAACTAGGACTTCTGGACACAACAGTTCAGAACTCGGACTTAAGAACAAAGCTTCTATTCACCTCGGAATAGAACCAGTGTCTAACGGATCTACTACTTCTAACTCTAACTCTACTTCATCTAAGTTAGATTTACTGTTTATTGATGCCTTCGATGATATTTGTGCAGATTTTGACAAGGCATATCTACATCAACAACAAGCTCGGAGGTCCCTGCTATTTCTGAAGATATGTCTGGACCTTCCGAAGATGTCACTGCTACTGCATCTCCATCAGGTACAAGTAAACCGTTAGTTTCTGAATCTACTAATGTTGAATCTGTCTCTGCAAATAGTCATTCTGGAAATGAAGTCACGAGTACTTCAGCTGCTACTCCAGAAGTCTCAGTATCAGAAACTCCAGTACAAGATGTCTCGAGTACATCTATGGAGCAACCTACCGTGCATGATGAAAACGATGCATCAAATACGCAACAAACAGTTGAATCCTTACCAAGCACACATCGTTGGACAAAGGATCATCCCTTGCATAACGTGATAGGTGACGTACAATCTGGTATCACGACACGGTCCGTATCAGCAAATTTCTGCATGTTTTCAAGGTTCCTTAGTTCCTTAGAACCAAAGAAAGCATCAGAAGCTCTACGTGATCCCTTCTGGATTTCTACTATGGCAGACGAGCTTCTACAATTCGAACGGAACAAGGATTGGCGCTTGATCCCACTACCTAAAGGTAAAACTATTATTGGAACTAAGTGGGTATTTATAAACAAGAAAGACGAGCCTGGAGTAGTTGTGAGAAACAAAGCTCGCTTGGTTGCAAAAGGGTACTGTCAACAGGAGGGCATTGACTACAACGAAACATTCGCCCCGGTTGCAAGGATTGAAGCCATCAGAATCTTCTTGGCCTATGCAGCGTACAAAAACTTTACAATCTATCAAATGGTCGTAAAGTCAGCTTTCCTTAATGGCGTTCTGCATGAGGAGGTCTACGTGGCACAACCTGAAGGTTTCGTTGATCCTCATCACCCTGATCATGTCTATGTGTTAGACAAAGCGCTTTATGGCCTTAAACAAGCACCACGAGCCTGGTATGAAACTCTCACTAAATTTCTCTTAGCTTCTGGTTTCAAGAAAGGTACGGTTGATACTACCCTATTCCTTAAAAGGCAAGGTGAAGATTTGATTCTCATTCAGATTTATGTTGACGACATAATATTTGGGTCGACAAATCAGAAATTTTGCAAGAACTTTTTGAAAATCATGGAAACAATGTTTGAAATGTCGATGATGGGTGAGTTAAATTTCTTTCTTGGTTTACAAGTAAAGCAATTACCCGAAGGCATATTTATTAATCAAGCTAAATACATAAAAGATATTTTGAAAAAGTTCAATATGTCAGATAGTTCTGTCATGAAAACACCAATGGCTACTGGTACACTCTTGGACGTGGATCCCTCCGGGAAACCTGTTGATCAAAAGGTGTATCGTAGCATGATTGGTTCTTTACTTTATCTGACTGCCAGTCGCCCAGATATAATGTTTGCCACATGTTTTTGTGCGACATATCAGTCTAATCCTAAAGAGTCACACTTTAATGCTGTTAAGCGAATCCTTAGATATCTCAAAGGCACTCCTATTTTAGGCCTTTGGTATCCAAAGGATTCTCGCTTTGAACTAACTGCCTTTACAGATGTTGATCATGCAGGATGTAAGCTAGACCGGAAGAGCATCTCTAGATCATGTCAATTTATAGGTGACAAACTTGTGAGTTGGACCTCAAAGAAACAAAACCGTGTTTCCACATCTACTGCCGAGGCTGAATATGTAGCTGCTGCGAGCTTCTGTTCCCAAGTCCTCTGGATGAAGACACAGTTAAGTGACTTTGGATACAACTACAAGTGTGTTCCTATTTATTGTGATTCCAAGATCGCCATCGCCATAGCTTCTAATCCGGTTCAGCATTCGAAGACCAAGCATATAGATGTACGTTATCACTTCATCAAAGATCATGTAGAAAAAAGTGATATCGAAATGCACTTTGTTCAAACTGACTTCCAGTTAACTGATCTTTTCACCAAGCCATTGGATGAAAAGAGGTTCATGTTTCTAATTAGCAAACTTGGTATGTTGAACATATCTTCTTGACCTTACTCATGATTCGAGGGGGAGCATTCTGAATTTTAATTTTGTGCTTTATTCAACAACTGTTGCTAACAAAAGAGGAATCATTTTCACAAATGATTACCATGATTTCTTCTATGTGCAGGTTTGTTCAAGTGACAATGGCTTCTAATCAGATCGGATTAGAACCCGCACTTCAGTTCTTTATTTTTCTGCTTTCTGTTTAATTTATATTCTAAAAAAAAACTCTTAAGTTGAGGGGGAGCTTAATTGTCAAAGAGCTTAATTGAAAAACTCTTTTAGAGCTTAAGTTAGAGCTTAATTGCTAAACTCATTTTAGTTTGAGGGAGAGAATTGCATCGTCAAACACACAATTGTTTTGACTTCTCTAAATTTTTATTCTTCATGTTTGTATTCCTTTGTGCTTTCATGTACAAAAGACTGTTGAACAACACGGTCTTTTAGGAAAATACAAGGGATTCAGTGTTTGATCTTAACAGAACTTCCATAGATTCACGTTAACCAGCGTTTCCTACCCAGGAAGTATTCCCTGAGTGATTGAGGGGAGAGGGGTCAAAAGATTTGAGTGCTGGTGTGTGAAGAGGTAAAATGGAAAAGAGAGATTGGTTAGAAGTAAGAATTAAAAGAAAAAGGGTGAGAAAGCAGAGTAAAAGAATATCAAACTTTGCACCAAACTTCTTTCTGAGCCGGGCAACCACTTAATCTGTTTGGTTCACATTCTTTGGTGACCATCATTGAAAAAGGCACCTAGCCCATGCCATCTCTTTCATACAACCCCACCAACTACTCATTCTTTTCTCAAAAAGAGAATGTTTCACATTTTATGGGGAAGCAACATATATGCTATTGGTTCTTCATTTGGAAGATACTAATATTGAAAAAGAAGGAAAGTTGCCCCACCTTCGAACCCTTTCTCATGCACATTGATTCTATGTATAATTTGTTGCTGTCTCAACAAGTTTACATATTTTGAGCTTATATGAAAAATCAATCATCTATTCTTTATTCTTTCATACACATGCACAAACACACAAAAATTCGTTTTCTGTCAGAACGTTCATAGATAACCATGTTTTATTCGACGATTGAATGGAAGACCTGGGGAGCCAACATCAAAACCAACTCCATATATAGTAACTTTGTGTTACTCAGTAACTTTGTGTTACTGACAGACATTTTAACTGAGTCATTTGTTGATTCAGGGTTACCACATTTATTTTATTTGAATCTGAAAAGATTGAAATAATCACTTTCTCCATTTGGAGAGACTGCTCTTATTTCCACACGGGGATCTATACATGAAAACAGTGCTAAATTGGAGTCTATAAAGACAAGGGGGAGATTGTTTTGATATATTTTGATGATGATGATCCTCACCACTCATCAAAAAGGGGGATAATAATGAAAAGGGAAAATATACAAAGGGGGAGAATATAATCTGAAGACTGCTGAAGAATTTCAAAGATATCAAAGTGTCTGAGCTTATTTAAAGTTTATTTGAAGTCTGACTGAAGATGATCGTCAGAGACACTGAGGCACTTCATTTAAAGGAAGGAATGATGAAGACACGAAGTTTCAAGAATAGTGAAGACCCGAAGACAATTGCCAAATTTTTTTAATCTTGAATCCAAAGGGGGAGATTGTTGGATCAAATAATTCTATTCAAGATTAAAGTTAATGAGGGGGTCTAAATTGTAAGAGTATTTAATACTCTAGGGGTTATTTTCTAATAAGTTAATAGTTAGTTTGTTCGTAGGCCTCAAGCCCGTTAAGCATTAATCTCAAGCCCATTAGGCATTAGGCCTATGTATAAATAGTTTTTATTTCCTTATTTTTAGGGTTAAGCCTAATAATCACAATTAATTTGAAGAGGTTGTCGTACGTATTCTTTGTAATCGCATTCAAGGTATCAAGAACACACAATTGGTTTTCATTGTTTAATCAAGGGATCGTGGTATGTTATTCTGATATGTTTATCTCTTGATCTATATTGTGTTGTGTGATTGTTATCAACTAGATTATCTGGGTTTAGCATAGAGAAGGTTCAACAATCTTCACAGCAGATGAAGATTCAGCTTCAGTGGTAACCTTCACTTTGGTTAATTTCTTAACCTTAGTGGTATTCTTCATATTGGTCGATTTTTCAGCTTTGGTGACCTTCTCAGCCTTGGAGGCATTCATCTTCACTTTAGCTGTTTTATCATCTTTAGTTGCAGTTGGACATTTGGTTATAATATAGTCAGTAAATCCACAGTGATAGCATTTTCTATATTTAAATGTGGTTTTAGGACCATATGTAGAAGGTTTTGAGAATTTAAGATGAGCAGGTCCAGCTCTAAGAATGCCTTTAGCATGAGATCTGGGAGGAATTTTCATTTCTTCAGATCTCATGGGCTTAAGATCAATCTTTAGCTTTGGAGGACAAAGATCAAAGATTTTTATCACAAAGCTAGAAGATTGATTCACTTAAGTTTTAGAAGAAACTTTCAACTTTTTTTCTTGGATCCCTTGTGAGGATGAAGAATGAATTTTCCTTTATCTGTAGGCTTAGAGCTTTTAGATATTTCCTCAGGGATGGGATTAGAAGAAAATGATGAAGATCACTGAGAAGTGTCAGGGATAGAAGAGACAAACATTCCGAACTGAAGCATTGAACTGTCTTCTTTAGGTTCATCTTGTGGTTTCCAAAAACCAAGGCCAGTTCTATCACTGGAAGGGATCTGAGCACTTATAATCTCAATGATCTTTGTTGAGGAAGTGAACCATCCTTCAACAGTAGCCTTTTCTACTTTTAGAGCAACGATGGCTTGTTCGCGTTCTATGTTGATGATTTCATTTACAATGACTTGATCTTTCAAACTTTCCTCTAGAAGAGTCAGTTCTCTGATCTTTTCATGGAATTTCTCTAGTTGATCAGTTAAATCAATATTTTTGCTTTCAGCTAGAGATTTGTCGTTTAGAGAATTGTACAGATCAATCTTCAGCACATCAACAACGCAACTTCTCTCCGCTTCAGATAGAGAGGGATTAGTAGAGATAGATACTTGAGATGATGTATAGCTCATAGAAGTTTCAGTTGGTTCTTTTACTTCCTCTTTAATCTCATCCATGAGGCAGAGATTAGCGACTTCTTCTTCATCAGAACTTGATTCTTCTGATTCAGCCCAGTCGTGTTCTTCAGCGATGAGATCTTTACATTTTCGCTTCTAGTTTTTCAGCTTTTGATATTTTTCTCTGAGCTTTAGGAATTTGTCATCGCTAGATTTTCTTGAGGTAGAAGGTTTGAAGACTTTCTTTGACCTGCACTCACTTGCAAAGTGTCTAATCTTTTCACAATTAAAGCAAGTAGCAGTAGCCTTAACAACAAGGGTTGATTTTGGCTTGTCAGAAAGAGAGAGAGAGAGAGAGAGAGAGAGAAAGAGGCTTATTTCTTCGGAAATTGCTCTTTCTTGCAAATATCTTAAAAGAGTTTGTCAAGAGTGCTAAGTACTCATCAAACTCTGAAAGATTGGTGTCTGATTGTTCATCAGGTTCAGAATCCAACTCAGTGATAGTTAGAGTAGATCATTGAGATGGAATTATCTCTGAAGAGGCTAAAGCAACCGGAGTGCTTTTCAAGTCTTTAGAATCTTTTACAAGATTTTTCTTTAGGAGATTTGATTGGTCATAGTTGAGCAATATTCCATACAAGGTGCTGAGAGAAAGAGAATTTAAGTCTTTAGTTAGCTTGAGACATATTGAATAACTGTCCCAGCTTTCAGGAAGACATTCTAGGAATTTGGTTAAGACCTCAGAATTAGAATAAGTCCTACCCACAATTCTTAGATCAATGATTAAGCAGTTAAACCGCTGATGAACTTCAGAAAGAGATTCATTCTTACCAACGATAAAACTTTCATACTGTTTTACCAAGTTAATCTTTCGAGTTTCTTGGATTTCAGTGGTGCCTTCATATTGAACACATATGGTTTCCCACATTTCTTTAAAATTTTTAAGATGCATCATGGAATGGAAAGCTTCATCAGGCAGAGCCATAGAGATTATGGTTTTTGCCTATGCATCTAGACCTACTTTCTTTTTGTCTTCATCACTCCACTGTCTTATTTTCTTGACAGCATAACGTTCAGGGACAGCAGGAGTGGTGGTAGTGGCGGGAACGACACTTATGATAGTGAAAGGTTCATATGGTCCATGTGCTTCATAATTAGGTATAGTAGAGTCTACACCTTCTAGAAATAGCATCATTCGATTATGCTAGAGAGCAAAGTTATCTCTGCTGAATCGAGGAGGTTTACAGAGTGAACCATTATCACAGCAAGGAAGAGAATAAAGCAATATCTTGTTTATTAGTTTAAACAGTCTGCTCTGATACCACTTGTTGGTCCCGAAGTTGCTTAACAAGTTTGTAGAAGGGGGGGGGGGGTTGCATACAACCACAAAATTTAAAGTTTAATAAATTGTTTATTGATAAATTAAGCACAATTTACAAGTCTGTTGCGAAATAAGATTAAGTAAAACTCAATCTAAACAAACTTAAGAAAACACAAAGATGGTTGCACAAGAATGTAGAGAATTAGGAGATTAGAGAGTATAGAAAACAAGGTTTTTTATATTTTAGAAAGATGAAGGCTCGAGGTACTCTCAGATGGAGGGGTAATCTTTCTATTTATACTATATGCATTAAATGTATGGCAGGGCACTTTACACGTGTAATTCATTGATTGGTAGAGAGAGTCTGACTTTGTGAGACATGCTTTCGGCTGTTTCATGAACAGTGTAGTTGACAGATTTGTTGTATGATTTGTGGCAGAGGTATGTCCATTCTGCAACATCGTACTGGGTGTGCAGGGAAAGACAAAAGTGACTTGAGGCATAAGCTAAGTGATCATCAATCGTAGAATATCTCTTCGTTCTGATATACAAAGAAGTTCAGCTATCGTTGAAGTTTTTTCTCAGGTTTCTTAGCGTATGAGTAGAGTCATCTTTGCTTCACTGATATCCGCATCAGGTCACTAGTAGACTTGTCTTTGTTCAGCAGCTTCGTCTTCGATTCAGCTATGAACATTTGTTGACGCGAAACTTGTCTTCAGGGAATACGTTTAACTGTTTACATCAGAAATTATCAGCGATAACTCAATAGACTCAGTCTGATCGCTGATAGTGAAACACTAATACATATGAATATTTACAAGAAGGATCATCAGTGATAACTGAACATACTCAGTCTGATCGCTGATGGTAAAACACTAATACATATTAATAAATGTAATTTTCACAAAGTATAGAATATGGTCGTTATCAAATCACTGAGAGAGTCTGGATCAACAATCTCCCCTTATTTGATAATGAGAAAGTAACTGAAGAAAATTACTTTATAGTTCAAAATGAGGAATAATCAAGACTTATAACATACATGTCCCAATTACTATTTTGAGTGATCTTTTACAGTACTGATAGGGTTAAGTAATTCGCTGAAATTTTCATTAATTCAATGAAGGAATTACAAGATATTAAAATATAAAGTACAAGTGAAGAACTAACTACTGTAAGTCTAACTAATAGATTACAAGAATTAAGAAACTAATCTATCAGCTATCTAGAGAAGACTTAAAAGTATTGATCATATAGTCAGGTATTTCTTTTCCTCTTTGCCTTCGATTTGAAGATTCTTGACTAATGATTGCCTTGATCGATTCAGCTAAAGGAGAGAAGTCACACCATAAGCATAAGAGATTCTTGAGATGACTAAGAGGAAAGATAGGGATTTCAGAGACTCTTTGGAATCTGAGTTGTTCTTCATCATCTCTGAAGAAGATTCCAAAAGAATCTTTAAGTACTTGCCCGACAAGATATGGTCCACCAGGTGGTAAGGATAGATCTAGAACTGAGAGATCAGGAGAAGGACCAAACAAAGCTTCCTTTGAGAATTTGATGGAGGTGTCGTTTCTGATAGCATCGACATTCTCAAATGAGGAGGAGACATGCTTTCTTTTGAGTTGCCTTGGCTTAGAAGGAAGTGCAGATGGCACCTATAATATAGCAGCGACTCTGTTGATGAGAGCATCATTGATCCCTTCAACATAACCTCTGTAAGTTGACTTTGATTTCTTCAGTGCATCCTTAAACTCTAGCCATTCCATGTAACCGAAGCTTTCAAGTTTTGAGACGAACATTGCCTTTGAGCATCCATCCTCTCTGGTTATCTTCATTGTTATAGAAGTTCGGTCCTTCTTCTATCTCCCAGAGATGACAACGGCTGTAATCTTCATCGGGTCAGAGCGATAGTCGATTTTATGTTTACACCATTCGACAGAGTTATCGCTGATCGCTTGTTCTTTTGAGCGCTCCTCTTCAATTTCTTTAAGTAGAGCAGCCTGAACTTCCACGGGATTTTTCTTTAGCTTCTTGTCTTTAACTTGAGAGGACTGAACCTTGAGAGCTAGAGAAGCATCTCTTTGACATTCGACGATCAGTTTCTCAGCTCGGACATATTCTTCAATTTCAGCTTCAGTCAGGAAGTCTAGCTCTGTAGATGGATTTTGAAGAGGAATCTTCAGCCATTGACTCTCCAGATGAGAGATCATCTCTGTTCTTCTATTTAATTCTTCGTCTGACCAATGAGCTGGTTTGGAGGGCCTTCTTGGGTGGAGCAAGGCTTCTTCTTCTTCTTCTTCATTAATCTTACTGAAGGAGATTGGGATTATTTGATCTTCAGCTGTTGAAGCTAGGATTATTTGAAGTTCAGTTCCCTTAAGCAGGGGAGAGAACTGTCTGGTCAAGAAGTGAAAAAGGAGTTAGTGTTTATTTTGGGAAGGAGAAAGATAAAGGCTTAGAAAGAGACAGGGTGGGAAATGTATAGTAAGATATGGGTACAATAGAAATCCATACCTAAGAAGGATTCTCCTCCTCAGATTGTGATACTACTTTAAGGTTTCCCTCGGCAGCTATACCCTTCTGCTTGCCTTGGGAAGGAGCACCTGAAGTAGGTTCACTTCTCCCTCCTGCTGTGACAGCTCCTGTCGTCTCTGTCGCTGATGAGACGTTCGCTGTTGAGACCCAAAGAGATTGGTCCTCTTCATCGTCATTGTCATCGTCAGCTTGTTGCTTTTTTTCTTGATCTTGAAGATCACGTTCTTCTTCATCTTCATCCTCCCCTTCCTATTCTTCTTCTACAAGAGCAGCGATAGAAGTAGAGGGAAGAGTTTTGTCAGCAACCTTCTCCCCCTCAACATGAGAGGGAGGTTCTCCCGTCTGGACATCAGCAACAGCTTCCTCCGTATTTTCTTCAAGAAGCTTTTTCTCCCCCTCTTTGTGATTATCAGCGTGGGGGATATCAACGTTGGAAGGAGTAGCATGTGCAGTTGCCAAAAAGCGGAGTTCATCCTCCAAATGCTCAAGCCGACCTTCAATGACGGGAATGCCTGAAGTAGCCTGATGAATGAATTCAATGGCTACGTTCAGAGAAGTGCGATAATTCTCTGTAAAGGAAGGTATTGGCATCGGAGCTGGTGCACTTAGTTTCACAAGAACCTGCTGAAGCATGGAGGTGCACGTGTCAACTTTCTTTGTCAGGTCTCGCATATCAGTTTGGAGGTTGCCGTAGAGTCCCTGAAGAAGTTGAACCTGCTGATGAGTTCCACCAAGGTCGTCTTTGATCTTGACGATGTCCCCCTAAACAATTGTGCGCTGAGAAGAGTCAACTTTAGAGGAGGAGGCATCAGTCAGTTTCTTGAGCTCAGCACCGGCTAGATTGACAACGCCAGTGGATTCGTTGACCGAGGTGGTGATAGATTCCACCTTTTGAGCAAGCGTGTTGACGTTAGTGTCAACAGTGGCCAAAGTAGGACCTGCAAGTAAAGTTAGAAGATGAGCACAACGATGATCGGGCTTATATGGTGAGATGGGAGTAGTGTTTGGGTTAATTGGAGTACCTGGGTTCTTAAACATATTGTAGAAATGCATAGAATTTTCAAAAGTTTGATTGTCAGGTCCTATTGAACATATGATATATAGCTCATAGAAGTTTCAGTTGGTTCTTCCACTTCATTCTTAATCTCAACCATGAGGTAGAGATTAGCGACTTCTTCTACATCAAAACTTGATTTTTCTGATTCAGCCCATTCGTGTTCTTCAGCGATGATACCTTTACCTTTTCGTTTGTAGGTTTTCAACTTTTGATATTTTTCTTTGAGCTTTAGGTATTTGTCATCGCTGGATTTTCTTGAGGTAGAAGGTTTGAAGACTTTCTTTGACCTACACTCATTTGCAAAGTGTCCAATCTTTTCACAGTTAAAGCAAGTAGCAGTAGCCTTTTCAACAGGGGTTGATTTTGGCTTGTCAGTAAGAGAGAGAGGCTTATTTCTTCGAAAATTGCTTTTTCTTGCAAATCTCTTAAAAGAGTTTGTCAAGAGTGCTAAGGACTCATCAAACTCTGAAAGATCAGTGTATGATAGTTCCTCAGATTTAGAATCCAACTCAGTGATAGTTAGAGTAGATCGCGGAGATGGAATTATCTTTGAAGAGACTAAAGCAACAGGAGTGCTTTTCAAGTCTTTAGAATCTTTTACAAGATTCTTCTTCAGGAGATTTGATTGCTCATAGTTGAGCAATATTCCATACAAGGTGCTGAGAGAAAGAGAATTTATGTCTTTAATCTGCTTGAGACATATTGAATAACTGTCCCAGCTTTCAGGAAGACATTCTAGGAATTTGGTTAAGACCTCACTTAGAATAAGTCCTACCCACAGTTCTTAGAACAATGATTAAGCAGTTAAACCATTGATGAACGTCAGAAGGAGATTCATTCTTACTAGCGATAAAACTTTCATACTGTCTTACCAGGTTAATCTTTCGAGTTTCATGGATTGCAGTGGTGCCTTCATATTGAACACATATGGTTTCCCACATTTCTTTAGAAGTTTTAAGATGCATGATGGAATGGAAAGCTTCATCAGGCAGAACCATAGAGATAATGGTTTTTGCCTTTGCATCTAGACCTACTTTCTTTTTGTCTTCATCACTCCACTGTCTTATTTCCTTGATATCATAACGTTCAGGGACAGAAGGAGTAGTGGTAGTGGAGGGAACGACGCTTATGATAGTGAAAGGTTCATAAGGTCTATGTGCTACATAATCAGGTATAGTAGGGTCTACACCTTATAGAAATAGCATCATTCGATTCTTCCAAAGAGCAAAGTTATCTTTGCTGAATCGAAGAGGTTTAGAGAGTGAACCATTATCATAGTAGTTTGTGTTCGAGTTAAGTGCCATTTTAGAATAGCAAGGAAGAGAATAAAGCAAGATCTTGTTTATTAGTTTAAACAGTCTGCTCTGATACCACTTGTTGGTCCCGAAGAATAGCAAGGAAGAGAATAAAATCGTTCCTCGTGGATCCACTCACCTCAAATCATCAAATCTTAAAGTTCCTAATGGTGTGATCTCACATTCAACGTTTAAAATTACGCTAGTTTGAGTCTAGGCATTCAAAATCAACACCTAATTCTCTCAAACTTAAGCTCTAATACCAACTTGTAACACCCTCAAATTTGGAATGAACGACTAATTAAAACCTTCAACAATACCGCAAAGGATAATGAAATCTCTTACTACTAGCCCATAATAGAAATACAAATCTAGGCTGAACCATCAACAAATAAATAAACTCTTACATAAAGACTAACTAAAGTCGATTGTTACTACATCCCAATGACAAACGCTATCTCCAAATATACGTACGGAAGACTTCGTCAAGCTAATCACCTTGTCGAGCACACAACTAGCACTCATTGCTTCTCAGTGCCGCTAGAACTAATCCCGGAATGACACCTGATGCACATGCCGACAAATAAAAAGGGTTAGGCTAACGCCTAGTGAGTTCAAGAGTTTATATCATGATTATAAAGGAAAACGTAAAATGGAGATATTATAACTTATAATCATGATCCTTTGAAATGATTTACTTAACCAATAAGAGAACAACTCATTTACTAATAATATGTGTTTTATAAACGGATGCCTTAACGCCAAAATATTCTTTCATGAAATAATGAAATCCAACACTTATTCAAAACGAGAATAATGGTAATGCTTGAATAATGAACTTCGAGTAAGTTTATAAAATAAACGACCAAAATATGAGTAAACTCAGGTTTCTAAGATTATAGCATAAGAGAGATAACTCAGATTCAAAACGTGGATATAAATTGACTCCCAACTTATGATAATGCAAATAATACTTCATATCTCAAAACACCCCAAAACACGCGTAGGGATTAATACTCAACCCATAAAACATGGAATGAACATATATATGTAAAATGTCACCGAAAACAAATATATAAAAGACTCAGCCCAGAGACAACACCTTTCGGTGACGGGGGAAACCCGATTCCGCATAATGTGACGTGCACAAAGTAAGCCACACATTACGTTAAACAGGTAATAAGTATCGGGTTCAACATCTTTTAGAATACACCCATAAATACATGCACGGAGGACTTACACCATACCGAAGAAGCCAAACCGGGCCGCAATAGGGTTAACTAGCGTTCCACCATTGGACAAATAATAAAAGTATCGAGCTCAACATATTTCAACATACACCCATAGATACTGCACGAAGGACTTATAATCCCAATACTATGCCTAACGTGTCGCACGAAGGACTTACAACCCAATCCGATGCCAAACATGCCACGATGTGAGAGGCTAGTCGTCCCAACATCGTCCAAAATAACAAAAGTGCTAATGAATCCATAGCAGACGGGTCTGAAACATTACATGACTCAAAACAAATGAACTAAAACATTCAAAACATGTAATTCCCAAATAAGATGCAATAAATGCAAATCATAACGAGGCGCTCTACATTGAGCTACCAAAACCGGACAAGTATCCCCAAGACCCAATAAAATCCAAGTCGAGCCATAAGCTCAACAAATCCAAAGACCCAACGTTGAAAATCATAAAATGAAATCTAACGTGAATGACCCGAAATAATGCAAACCATGCTTCAACTCACACAAATAACTCCAACATGATTTAGATTGGAACAAAACATTTTCCAAGTGAGTTTATACCTTTAATCCTTTCAAATCATCTCATGACACCCAATAAAATGCATTTATACTCAAAAATATACTTCATGAAATAAATCATTTAGATACCCAAAACATATGATTTATTTATCAAAATGCACAAAAATCCCAAATGTGGGTGTTTTATAAGTTTATAAAGTTGAATACTTCCAAATAACGAAAACTTACCAGATGATTAACAGTTAACAATTTCATATTAAACATGTAAACACTTTAAAATAGACATTTTCGCATGTACACCGTTTTCACAAATCCACAACCATTGAACTCCAAAAGCATAGATCCCACCCAAAGCTTTACGAAGACATCCATTCCAACTCTCAACTCAAGCTTTCAAAACCTAGATCCACACATTCATACTATAAATAATCATATTCAACCCTTAGAATTGATCTCCAAGCATTTTACACAAGATCTCATCATAAAACCAAAAACCCTAATTTCCACAAATGAAGAGGACAAGAGGTTACTTTAACCAAAACTCCAATCCACCAACCGAAATACTTTACGATCACCAAGATGAGCTATGCACTCCCAAACTTCAAGAACAAAGAAAAGGGTTCGGTGAAAACCTTAGAAATTGATGAAGGTGATGAAGAGGATGAAGATGGAGATGTTGGTGAAGCTTCCAAATTGAAATCTTGGAGAAAACACCCAACTTCTAGCAATAAAGGATGCGATTGAGGAGTAAATGAACCCTAGGTTCGGTTTCTATGAAAGGAAGAATTTGAGAGGAAATGACAAAAGGAAAGATTGAGTTAAAATGAGAAATGAGACTAAAAATCAGATTTTAGTCCGTCTGACCCTCGCTCGCGACCTTGCAAAGCGATAGTGACAGTGTCACTATCGCGAGGCACTCTCGCATGGATTGTACCGCGAGTTGGTACCTCCCCGGCGTTTGTGCCACGCGATAGTGACATATCTCACTATCGTGAGTCACTCTCGCGCCGTTTGTACTGAAGCCCAAAAAGTCCAAAAACTCGTGATTCTCGTATGGGTCGATTTAAGGCTCGAAAGAACAACATAATTCACCCGAAAAGATGAATGAAAGACGGATCACCTACCAACGAAAGACGGAAACTTACTTTGCGAAAACAGGGTGTTACAATCCTCCCAACCTTAGAACGATTTCGTCCCCGAAATTTAGATCTCTTTCAAAGCATTCACTTTCCACCCTTAACATAAGGTTTTCTCGGTCCCTGAAGACAACAATATGGCATAACTCTCAATGCTGGTATTTTCTCAAAATGACTGTCTCCTTTCCCAGGGGATTGTCTTTAACCCCTTTCGTCCTTAGGCTAACATCGGGTGACTTCCTAACGGAACTGCTACACTGAATTCTGTGAAGACATTCATACCCTGTATCTATCCTGGTATGACACACTCACACTAGAGTGAACATCAAACCTTATTGGAGTGATTCTTAACCATGCGATATCGGTCGCCTCCCAACCTTAGGCGACACATACTTCCTCAAGGGTAGGTTTATGATCCCAACTCCTCATCGAACAGAACACCTCAGGTCCACGTGATTCTAAATTCCCAAACCAGCTATCGTCATCAATCCTAAAAATTTCTCGAAATTTTTAATGATCCATTCCTGATATGATAAGGTCGTCCTTCCACGACGTACCAATACGTCTTCCGGTTAGTTGGTTAATGTAGATCTGTCTCTCACAAAATTTCAATCTATTCTAAAACCTCAAACATTCCCTCAAAAGATCTTTACCACACCAGGAAACATATACACATCAAAACCAAGTTACCAACGTTAAATCCCCCTTTAAGTTTTTACCACTGAAATGTTAACATTTCTCCAGATTCATTGACTTCACGAAACAAGTCGACGCCTAAAACTAAAATGGTAATATCGAAAACATGGGCATCCGCCCAATACTTCATTCCAGAAGTATTGTCGCATTAAGGTTGACACTTAACAAAGGACTAAGATTCCCAATCCTACATTGCTAACCAACGGACCTCAATATTTCCCTTGCTCATGCAAGCCCGTCAAGACGATACCATAGCAACGTATAACAAGATATCTAACGGTCCGTCGACCCGACCCATCCAATCCAACCATACCTAGAATTATACGAGACCTTATACCGCAGGTTTACGGAAGCATAAAGAACACCCCTAAGATAATGGGGAAGACATGAATCTATTACCCCAACCATTCAAACGTGAACCGAGTAAAAATTGAAACCCAAATTCCATATTGACTACAAGTCGGATCATCCGACGCTTCAAATTCCAATGAATCCTCTAGTCCCCCAATTGCAACTCCTTTCACGATAGGGGTTTTAAATGTCAGGATCGAATTCTCAACAAGAATTATGAATACTCAGAAACAATATCAAAGAAGTTGCGGAATAACACTTTGATATTCAATGTAACAGTAAACAAACAGTATATGATTAACAACTTGTAAACTTGTATTCAATTATCAAATCACAAGATTACACACTCAACCTCAATTTTGAAGAACAGACTCTTTCAAGACGAATTTTACTTCTCTAGAATTAGGATCTATGCCTTGAGGTTGATTCTCTCTTTTTCTCAAAAACTTAGAATGAATTCTGTGTATTTCTAAACTATTCTATACATTCTATACATAAACTGAATAAAAGATAATTACAATAAATAAAATATCTTCAGTATATCTTCCATGAATATCTTCAGCTTTCCATGTTTAACTTTAACCACGATCTCTTCATCATTATCTTCACATTATCTCAGAAGCAACATTAACTGAGTCTTGGCGGCATTAACTACTAAGCAGCACTAACCACTAGCAGTACTAACTAGCTAAGCAGTACTAACTTTGTTCAAGCAACACTAACTTTGACTAGCAGTATTAATTCTACTAGCAGTAGTAATACTCAGAAGTATTAACTTTGAAGTCCTCTGGCAGTAGTAATTCTGAACTAGCAGCATTAAAGACTTGTTCACATCTTCAGTTCCCAACAATCTCCCCCTAACTTGACTTTTTAGAAAGAGAAGTCAAGTTCTTCAGATGCTCCCAAAACCTCATAGTTCATACTCCTGTATCTGGATTTAGCCCCAAACTCTGATTAATGATTCTCTTTATCAGGTACATTGCCACCTCAGAATCTGGAACACATCCAAGCTTCTTTTTCAACATTTCATGCAGCTTTAGCCTGCTATGATTATAGACTCCATCCACTAGGAAGTATTCTACATGATTAAAATCCATAGTTATAGCATATACTCCACTAGTTTCATATAAAGTCCAATTGTTTATAGTCTGGAAGACATTTCTGATCACTTCTTCCACTTCTTCAGGTTTGAACATCATACACAAATACTCCATCACTAGTTTCTTGATTGACACTTCAGGAGCTTTCAGTTGATCTGCATACAATGTCACTCCTATCTCAAACATTTCTTCAAGATCAGACCTTGAGCATGTTCTGACAATTTTGTTCCAAGTAGCATATACCTCATACTTCTCATCACTTCTCTTCAGTCTGATATATTCCTTGCCATCTACCTCCAAAATATCCCAGTTAATTACTTCAGGAGGTTTGACTCTTACAGGTTCAGCTGAAATTGGTTCAGGCACTTTGTCCATCACTACCATGTACATCTTTACATCATCAGTGCTAGCAGGTTCTTTCATTGTAGATGACTCAGGTGCCTCTTCTTCTTCAGCAACCTTTTCAGCCCCTTCTTCTGAAGCTATTCTAGGCTTCTTGACAATATTCTTTCTCTTGGCCATCATCTTAGTTCTTTTCAGATTCCTTTGACCTTGCCCTGTAGTAGTTTCCTTCTTCTTTTCTTCCCTTTTCTCTTCCTTTCCTTTGGTTGGAGTTCCTTCTTCACTTTCAGGGAAGGGTTGATTGATATTCACATCATGTCTCTCCTTGGCCTTCTTTTCAAACTCCACTCTATCCTTTTCATTACTCTTCAGCTTCCCCATTTCTTTCTCATTGAGATCCCTAATTTTATCAAAAGACATCTTCACAAACATTTCTTTCTTTACACCAATTGCACTCCTCAAGAAAGTTATCATTTTGTTTCTTTCCTGAGTTGCAAGATAAGTTTGTGAAGGTCTTCTCTTCTTAGCACTTGTTCTGACCATCATAGCCTTTCTTAAACCCATTACTCTTTGTTTTGCTTTCTCTGTTTCCAACCCTTTCTGGAATGCTTCATTCAAATCATTTGCAAGTGCTCTGGATATTTCTCTGTCTTTTTCAACCTGCTCCTTTTCTGCTTGATCTAGCTCTTCTTGCATTTTCTTGGCTAATGCTTCATCTGACTCAATCATCTTTTGCTGTTGGGATGGTTGATCAGATTCTATCACTTTTCTTTTCCCTTTTTCTTTGAATTTGTAGCCACTCCTTTCTTCTCTATCTTCTTTGCTCCCCCTTCATTTATGACCACTCTCTTTGTTTTAGGAGTGTCATTCTTTGCTTTGACAAGCATTTCAGCTACTTCAATCTCTGCTTGTGTTAGCTCTGTTACTGCTGCTTGTGAAGTTGTGGCAGCACTAATAGTTTATGTTGTTTGTTTTGGCTCAGCAACACTAACTGTAGTTTCTGCTGCTTGTTCTTTTATATCTCTTTCTGCTTCTTTCTCCCTATCATGCTCCCCCTCAAACTCAACTTTCTCTTTTTCCGCTTCCAAGTTTGCTTCAGCCTCTGACTCCCCCTTTTTGGGAGCATCAGACACTTGTTACCTTCTCTTTAGCACAAACTGTTTCCTTCTCTTCTTTTGTATCAGCCTTGTCACCATCTTCTTTAATTTGGCAATCTGCGCTTGTTGTGACAGGATCAATAGCTTCATCTCTTCTATGTCTTTCCTTTGTTGAAGAACATCTTGGTTGATGTTGCCCATTGTTTCCATCAATTCATAGTAGGTATATCTGTCCTCACCTTCTCCAGAAGTGTTACCCTTTATTGAAGAATCATGGGATCTTTTAGTAGTGGAAGTCTTCTGCCTAGCAGAAGCACTATCCACCCCCGTGGTTTCTTAGCACCTGGGACCTTTGAATGATTGCTCATTCAAAGTTTCCATGGGAGAGGTCTTATTTATGTTACCACTGTCCTTCTCCGTGCTAGCAGAAGTAGTGGCAGACTGCTCACCCATATGCTCTTCCTCCTCCTCAGAGAGCACCTCCTTGGGGTTGGGAGACACCCCTTTGGTTTCCCTATTGATATTCTCTATAGTAGAATTCTCCCTTAGAGGGCTTAAAGGTTGAGTGGGTGAAGGTACAAGTAGGGAAGGAGCCTTCTTTACCTGTTTCCTTTTGTATGTTTGGGTGATTGGTGAATTTGGTTTATCAAGAAGAGACAGGGGGATTGATTTAGAGTGGGAAGGTTGGGATTGGCTAGCAGTGGGTTGGTCTAATAGGGGCCTTGACCCTGCTGCCATACCTTCATCAGTGTGGGACACTGTTGGGAACTGAAGAAAAGCTCAAGTATGGTTAATGCTGCTAGTTCAAAATTACTACTACTAGAAGAATTCAAAGTTAATACTGCTGAGTATTACTATTGGTAGTAGAATTAATACTACTAGTCAAAGTTATTGCTGCTTGAACAAAGTTAGTACTGCTTAGCTAGTTAGTACTGCTAGTGGTTAGTGTTGCTTAGTAGTTAATGCTGCTAAGACCAAGTTAATGATGCTTGAAGAAATTAATGCTGCTGAGCATAGTTAGTACTGCTTATGACTAAAAGATCCGGATGGAAAGGATGACAGCTGGAAAGAATCAAGATATTCATGGAAGGCTTGAAGATAATGATGGAAGATATACTGAAGATATTTTATTTATTGTAATTATCTTTTTGTTCAATATATGTATAGATTTGATAGAATAGTTAAGTAGAGTTCATTCATTCTAAGTTTAAAAAAAAAATCAACCTCAAGGCATAGTTTCTAATTCTAGAGAAGTAGAATTCGTATTGGTGAGCCTGTTCATCAATATTGAGGTTGTGTGTTTAATCTTGTAACTTCAAACATTCAATACAAGTTTGCAAGTTATTGATCATATACTGTTTATATTACTGTTTTATTGAATATCAAAGTGTTATTCCGCAACTTCTTTGATATTAGTTTCTGAGAATTTATTTTTGTTAAGAATTCGATCCTGACAAGTGGTATCAGAGCCTAACTCCCTCAGAAACATCTATTCATTCATCATGGAAAACCTTGCAGAATCAAACAGTACTCTGGTCTCTAAGGTTCCAATGCTCAAACCCAGTGAGTTTGACATGTGGAAGATCAGAATTAGACAATACATTCTTCTCACTGACTACTCAATGTGGGATATCATTGAGAATGGTCCTTCTGAAGCAGGAAATATTGGACCAGATGGGAAAAGGCCTCCACCAAAGACAGATGGTGAGAGGAAGATCAGACAGACAGAGATGAAGGCCTTGAGCACTCTGCTCTTGGCCATCCCCAATGAATATCAGCATCAATTTTGCAACTACACTGATGCTCAGATTCTCTGGAATGCTCTAGAGAAAAGATTTGCTGGAACTAAAAGCATCAAAAGAAATCAAAGAAATGTTCTAAAGCAGCAGTATGAGAACTTCACTTCTTCAAAGAATGAGTCTATGACTCAAACTTTTGATAGGTTCAACAAGCTCATTGGTGAACTGGATACTGTAGGAGTGAAGATGGAACAAGATGATATCAACAGAAAGTTCCTCAGATCTCTTGGGGATGAATAGACTATGTACACTGTCTCATATAGACAGAGTGACAATCTGGAAGAGAAGGAACTTGATGATCTATATAATGATCTAAGAGTTTTTGAAACTGAGGTAGAAACCAAGAAGAAGCCCACTGGTTATATCCATAATGCTGCACTTCTTTCAGCATATACTGATACTACTGCCAACCCTGAAGCAGTTAGTACTGCCAGTGGAGTAAATTCAGAAAAAAGGCACTAAAACTATCTTTGAAGCCTTTTTGTCCAGTCATAGCAACAATTCATTGATTAATGATGATCTGGATCAACTTCACCCTGATGACCTGGAGGAGATGGACATTAAATGGCAGATGGTCATGTTATCTATGAGGGTGAAGAAGTTTATTAAAAGAACAGGAAGGAACAACTACTCTCAAAGAAGAGAAGATGGAGCTGGTTTTGACAAGACTAAGGTGGAATGCTATAAGTGTCACATGAAAGGACACATTGCTAGAGAGTGCAGGAGTGTTGTTCCAAACAACAACCACCAACAAGCTCAGAATGGAGGCTACAATCAAAACAAGAATCCTGCTCAAGCCCTTGTTTCTTAACAAGGAATGGGATTTGACTGGAGTGATCAAGATGAGGAAGCCATTCAGAATCAAGCTCTTATGGCAGAAGTGTCTGATCTCCACTCTGAGGTAATTTCTAATCTTTTCACTCAATCTTGCATAGACACTGTCAAAAGGTACAGGGATCACAATCAAAGTATGTGTGATGACCTCAAAAGATTAGAAAAGGACAGAAGAGATTATGTGTTGATAGTAGAGAGATTTGAAGAGCAAATCAAAGGCTTTCAAGCTAATGAACTTCAACACTCTTATGACACAAACTATTGGAAGTGGGAAAAGAATGAGTTAGAGACCAAACTGTCTAAGTCCTTAGAAGAGAATGATAGGCTGAAAGAGGAACTGTCTAAAGTTAAGCTTGACATAGAAAAGTTTTCATATGCTTCAAAAGCAATGGATTCTCTTCTAAAGGCTCAGATTCATGATAAGATGAAGCCTGGTATTGGATACAACAATACACCTCCTCCTTACAACAACAACTATATCTCTCCTACTTCAGACTTGTTAGAAACCAAGGAGAAAAAGGACTTGTCTGAGGAAGATTTTAAGATAGATCCTTTGGATGAAGTAGTAGTTAAGGATTTGACTGAGAAAGAAGCCAGTGAGAATAGGGATAATGCTGTGAGTAAAGAGATAACATTAGAAAACAACATTATCACCAATGAGGGATGTGGGAAAATCTGGGTCAAGGTCCATTACAAGCAAACCACGGTTGTGAATCCTGGATCTTGTAAACAGTGTGCTTGCAATAAAGCTAAGAGCCTAAATTCTGGTATAAAAAGAGGTAATCAAAGAAACTGGAATAATCAATGGGCTCAGAAACAAGGATTTGATCTGAATAAAATCAATAGACCAAAACCTTGTTTCATATGTGGCAAGTTAAATCAGTTGGCTAAGTATTGCTTCTTTAACCCTATTAATCAACAGATGAACTTTCAAAGATTTGTGCATAAACCTGTTGGTATAGGAAGGCTGGAAAGAAACATGTGATGAAGAAATCTGTTGAAAGTAAAGGCCCTATGAAAAATACGACTTTAAAAGAAAGTGTTTTAATATGGGTGCCTAGAAGTACTAACAGTGTTAATACTGCTGAAAATATTAGTGCTGCTAACACAGTTAATACTGCAAACAGTGTTAGTACTGCTGAAAATATTAATGCTGCTAACACAGTTACTACTGCTAACAAGGTTAGTACTGCTAAGCATGCAAGTGCTGCTAAGGCAGTTAGTACTTCTAAAACGAGTACTGCTTCTAGCAAAAATGTTTGCAAGCCTATTATTGTGACAAAGTACTCCAAGAATGAGGAGTCAAAGTTTAAAAATCTTGTCAAGAAAGAATGCAAGTATTTTGATGAGAAAGGGGTACCCAAGACCACTTTGGCTTGGGTTCCTAATTCATACTAACTGATCTATCTTATGTGCAGGGCAACCAACAGCTCAAGGGTAAGCGCATATGGCATGTTGATAGTGGTTGCTCTAGGCACATGACAGGCAACATGGCATGCCTTCAGGATTTCAAGCATATCAATGGAGGACATGTTGCATTTGGAGATAATCTTACTGGTGGTAAAATAAGTGGAAAAGGTAATGTCACCAAAGGTAAGATGACATTTGAGGATGTCTACTATGTTGATCATTTGAAGTACAACCTGTTAAGTGTATCACAGGTTTGTGACAAACAACATAGCATATTATTTACAAATACTGAGTGTATGATCCTTGCTCCAGGGTTCAAGGTAGTTGATGAAAGCATGATACCACTTAGAACTCCAAGAAAGGACAATGTGTATTGTCTACATATGGACAATGTTTATAGTGATTCATCCCTGAACTGTCTTGTTTTAAAAGCTTCTGTGGATGAATCCTCTCTTTGGCACAGACGGATGTGTCACATGAATTTCAAGACCATGAACAAACTTGTTAAAAACAATCTTGTAAGAGGTTTACCTTCAAAAGTATTTTCATGTGATGATCATTGTGTTGCATGTCTTAAAGGCAAACAGCACAAAACTTCTCATAAGACCAAAGAGATAAACTCAATTTCTTCTTGTCTCCAGTTACTGCATATGGATTTGTTTGGTCCTACAAATGTTATGAGTATAGGCAAGAAATCTTACTGTTTGGTTATTGTTGATGATTACTCTAGATTTACCTGGGTATATTTTCTAAGGACTAAGGATGAGACAAGTGGACTGATCAAATCCTTTATCCTAAGAATTGAAAACCAAACTAATCAAAAAGTAAAAGTCATTAGATCAGATAATGGGACTGAGTTTAAAAATCTTGATCTAAAAAACTTTTGTGAAGAGAAAGGCATTGAGAGACAATATAGTGCTCCTAGGACTCCTCAACATAATGGAGTTGCTGAGAGGAGAAACAGGACACTAATAGAAGCTGCTAGATCTCTGTTGGCTGATTCAAAACTGCCAATTACCTTCTAGGATGAAGCAGTTAATATTGCTTGTTATGTCCAAAACAGAGTTTTAGTGGTCAAGCAAAAGAACAAGACTCCATATGAGCTTTTAAATAAAAGAAAACCTTTCATTGGATTTTTCAAACCATTTGGGTGTCCTTGTACAATTTTCAATACCAAGTCTCACTTAGGTAAGTTTGATAGCAAAGCAGATGATGGATTTCTTGTTGGTTACTCATCTCAGAGTAAGGCTTACAGAGTTTTTAACTCTTCTTCCAGAATAATTGAAGAAAGTGACAATGTCAAATGCAATGAGAACATACCAAATCCTATTGGGTCTGGTCCTGAGTGGCTATTTGACATTGACTCACTAACTAACTCTTTTGGTTTCAGTAGTGATGATTATGCAGGTACAGGGAGTGGAGGATCAGGGACTACACAAGTCTCAGAAAATATATCTCAATCTATGATCTTTCCCATACCCACAGTGGATCCTGTTGAAGACTGTGAAAAGGAACCATCTACTGGACCAAGTCAAAGTGAAGAAGAAAGTAGAGATGAGGAGACTCAAGAAAATAAAGAACCAGAAGTGGCTACTGAAAACACTTCAGTTGAGTTGAATGACTCTAATCTAGAGGTGGGACTTAATGATGAACCTAGTCATCACACCAGAATACAAAAGAATCATCTTCCACAACTGGTAATAGGAGATATATCTTCTCCTATGATGACTAGTAATCAAAGTAGTCTTCAAGAAATGCAAGATCAACAAAACACAGTGCTTTCTTGCTTTTTATCCCAGCTTGAGCCTAAAAAGGCACATGATGCTATGAAAGAATCCAGTTGGATAGAAGCCATGCAAAAAGAGCTAGTGCAGTTCAAGCTGCAAGATGTTTGCGATCTGGTAGACCTTCCTAAAGGCCAAAGGGCAATAGGAACAAAATGGGTCTTCAGGAATAAGAGAGATGAAAGAGGTATAGTGATAAGGAATAAAGCAATGCTGGTGGCTCAAGGGTATACACAAGAAGAAGGAATAGACTATGAAGAAGTATTTGCACCTGTGGCCAGGATAGAAGCAATTAGATTATTCCTGGCTTATGCTTCCTATATGAAATTCAAAGTCTATCAAATGGATGTGAAAAGTGCATTTCTTTATGGTTCAATTGAAGAAGAAGTATATGTCTGTCAACCACCAGGGTTTGAAAACCCAAGCTATCCAGACAGAGTATACAATTTGAAGAAAGCACTTTATGGACTACATCAAGCTCCAAGAGCATGGTATGATACTCTGTCATCCTATCTCTTGGAAAATGGCTTTGAAAGAGGAGTCATTGATAAGACTCTATTCATCAAGAGAAAGAAGAAGGATATCTTGCTGGTCCAAATCTATGTTGATGATATTATCTTTGGATCCACAAGAGACAACAAGTGCAAGGAGTTTGAGGAACTAATGCATCAAAGATTCAAAATGAGTTCCATGGGGGAACTTACTTTCTTCCTTGGACTCCAAGTTCAATAGAAGTCAGATGGAATCTTCATCTGTCAGTCCAAGTATGTGCAGGACATTCTTACCAAGTTTGGTTTCTCAGATTCAAAACCTGCTAGCACACCTATGGAGACACACAAGCAGATAACAGCAGATCTTGAGGGGGAGGATATGGATGTTCATCATTATAGATCCATGATTGGCTCTCTTATGTATCTTACAGCCTCTAGGCCAGATATAATGTTTCCGGTCTGTGTATGTGCAAGATTCCAAGTTAGGCCAAAGCAATCACACTATCAAGCTGTTAAGAGGATATTCAGATAGCTCAAAAGGCAACCCAGATTGGGACTTTGGTATCCTCATGACTCATCCGTTGACCTACTTGCATACTCAAATAGTGATCTAGGTGGAGCAAACTTGGACAGAAAATCTACTTCTGGAGGATGTCAGTTTTTGGGTGCAAGACTAGTTTCATGGCAGTGCAAGAAACAAACCACAGTATCCACATCTACAACAGAGGCAGAGTACATAGCAGCTGCAAGTTGCTGTTCTCAAGTCTTATGGATTCAGAATCAAATGCTGGGTTATGGGGTAACCTTTCTATACACTCCAATTTTTATTGATAATAGCAGTGCTATTAGCATTGTGAATAATCCTGTCAAGCACTCAAAGACAAAGCACATTGAGATCAGGTATCACTTTATAAGAGACTGTAATGAAAAGAAACTTATTCAAGTTGTAAAAGTTCACACTGATAACCAGTTTGCTGATCTATTCACTAAAGCTTTTGATGTGGGTAGATTCACTTTCTTGGTAACAAGTGTGGGAATGATCAACTCTGAATAAGCCCCTTCTCAAAAAGTGGTTCTATACCTGTATATTGTTTATTCTTGGTGTTACTAATCTTCTTTTTCAGGATATGTATAGCAGTACTCAGTGTTTTGCAAGATTAAAGGAGTAAGTATGGTTAATACTGCCTGTGCACAGTTAATACTGCTAGTAGTTAATACTGGTCTCAGTTAATACTGCTAGTTAGTTAATACTGCTAGTAGTTAATACTGCTCTAAGTTAATACTGCTAGTTAGTTAATACTGCTAGTAGTTAATACTGCTCTCAGTTAATACTTCTAGTTAGTTAATACTGCTAGTAGTTAATACTGCTCTCAGTTAATACTGCTCTAGGTTAATACTGCTTATGTTCCGAATACTATAAATACTCTTTGCCCGCCTAAAAGTTCATAACGACTCTTTGGATACTATTCTCTTGCGCTCTAAACCCTCTTTCTCTCAAGTTCAAAGTTCTCAGGCAAGAATTTTCAAAGATTCATGGCATAAATGGCGTTCATTGACGAGCACAATGAAATCGCGATGCTCCAAAAGCCAAAACAAGCTGAAGGTTTTCATCAGATAGTCGACTTTCTGAAGTCTAGTCACATTGCCCATGCTCTCACTATGTCTCCTACTATCTTCATAGAGCATCAGAGGCAATTCTGGGCACATGCCACCATTGTTACTGAGGATGGTGTGCAAATGATCAAGACGACAGTGTGAGGCAAGCCATTGACAGTTACTGAAGAGGTAATTCGCATCAGTCTACGTGTAGACGATGCCTCTGGTATAACTTCTATCTCTAATGATGAACTGTTTTCTACTCTTACAAGAATGGGGTATGAAGGCCCATTGGGTATTTTTAAGTTCTCAAAAGCTAAATTCTCACCCCAATGGCGTTTTCTTGTTCATACCTTGATGCACTGCATTTCTAAAAAGACTACTGGATGGAGTGAGTTCAGCAGTCCCATTGCTTATACTTTGGTCTGTTTGGCCACTGCCAGAAGGTACAATTTTTCACAAATGATTTTCAATGATCTTGTCTCAAACTTGGGAAACAAAAAGAGCTTTTATATGTATCCCATGTTTGTTCAAGCAGTAATCAACCACGAATTGACGGATATTCCTCACTCTGAAGGGATATATGTACCAAAACCCCCTAAAGGCAAGGTTTTCTCAAATATGAGAAGATCTACTGGGGACTCGGAAGGAGTAGACACCTTATTGTTCTCTACAATGATGGTGGTGTCCCAAACCAATGAAGGTATGGTAACAGGGTCAATGCCCCCATTAGACCAACCCACTGCTAGCCAATCCCAACCTTCCCTCTCTCAAATTTTCCCTCAGTCCTTTGCTGCTAAAACCACTCCCAAAATATCCAAGACTTATGTCAAGAGAAAGGTACACAAGGCTCCTTCCCTTGGTGTACCTACTATTAACCAAGAGCCTCAAAGCCCTCTATTGGAGCACTCTCCAGTAGAGAATATCCAAAGGGAAACCAACAGGGTGTCTCCCAACCCTCAGGAGGTTCTCTCTAAGGAGATGGAAGAGCATATGGGTAAGAAGGCTGCCACTACTCCTGCTAGCACAGAGGAGGACAGTGGTAACATACATAAGAACTCTCCCATGGCAACTTTGAATGAGCAATCATTCAAAGGTCCCCGGTGCCAAGAAACCAAGGGGGTGGATAGTGCTTCTGCTTGGCAGAAGGCTTCCACTACTAAAAGATCCCATGATCCTTCAAAAAGGGGTAACACTCCTGGAGAAGGTGAGGACAAATATAACTACAATGAATTGATGGAAACAATGGGCAACATCAATATGGATGTCATCAAACAAGGCAAAGAAATAGAAGAGATGAAAATGGTGATTCTGTCTCAACTAGTACAGATTACCAAATTGAAGAAAATGATCACAAGATTGGTGCAAAAGCAGAGGAGAAGGAAATTTGTTTTGAAGAAGAGGAAAACTGCTAATGATGCTTTCAACAAGGTGGAGAATTCAGAGGCTGAAGCAGAAAATGAGAGTATTTCTGAGATGGGATTTGATGTTAAGGGGGAGAAAGCTGCAGAAACAGAAGCACAAGCAGTGGAAACAGATAATCTTCAAGCAGCAGCAGTAACAGAACAGGTAGCATTAGTAACAGGGCTATCTGTTGAAGAATTGGAAATAGCTGAAACCTTGGTAAAAGCCAAGAATGATACTCCTAAGGCTACTCAAAAGGCCAAGGGAGTAGTCATCAATGAAGGAGAAATTCAACAGAAGGAAAAAGAAAAGGCAAAGGAGTCAAAGGGAAAAGGAAAGGAGAAGATGGTTGAAGCTGAAATGCCTGCAAAGAAGAAGTCTCAGATTGAAATGGATGAGGCAATAGCAAAGCAGCTTCAAGACCAAATGGAGAAGGAGGAACAGTTGCAAACAGAAAAAGATAGAGAACTTGCAAAGATTATGGCCAAGAAGTTAAATGCAGAATACCAAAAGAGCTTAAAAGAAGCAGCTCAGACAGCAGCTCAGGCCAAGAAACTTCCAGTTAAAAAGATGCCAACTTAAAAACAGAAACAGAAAAGACAACCCTTCAAAACATTTTTGGACAATCAGGAAAGAAAAAAAATGATAAATTTCCTGAAGGGTGCAATTGGTGTTAAGGGGGAGATGTTTACCAACATGGCATACACTCAGGTTGAAGAGTTTTATCAAAAGGAAATGGCCAAGCTTCAAGGGGATTCAGCACAAAGGGAAGAGGCTGAGAGAAGAATGAAGAAAAGGCATGACCTGAATATTCAAAAACCATTCCCTGAGGAGACCACACCCTCAAAAGATAAAGTAGAAGAGAAGAAGGAAGAACCTGAGAGTGTTGGTGTAGAAGCCAAAGCTGGAAAAAGGGTGAAGACAATTGCTTCCAAAAGGCTGTCTAAAAGGCCTAGAGTGGAAGAAACAGTAGAATCTGCAGCAGAGCATTCAGAGGTACCTATAGTAGAATCAGTACAAATTCCAGAACAATCAAGTAAGCCAACTACTGAGAGTATGGATCTCTACATGACAATAGTAGAACCTTTGAAGGTTGTTCCAATTTCTATGAAAGCTCCTGAGATTACCTTCTGGGACATTCTAAGAGATAATGGAAAGGACTTCTTCAAAATAAAAAGAGCTGATGGTTCATTTGAATCATATTCAACATGGGGGAGAGTTGTCAGAAGTTGTTCAAGAGCTGACATAGAAGAGTTATACAAAGTGGGGATAAAACTCTATGAGCCTGTGTTGAAAGGGACTGAAGAGAATCTTCTCAATATAGCAATGGAATACTTGTGCATGATGTTTGATCCAGAAAGAGTAGCTTATAGGATTAAAGATCATCAGCATGAGTTTATATTCAAGAAGATTGATAAATGGATACTTTTTGAAAACTGTGCGGTATACATGATTACTATTGACAATTGTTATCATGAATACTACCTGGTAGACAGAATTTATGAGCATAGCAAAGAGAAGTTAGAAGGGATGCTGAAAGCTACACTAGTATGCACAAAGGATTCAGAGATGGCCAAGATTATGGTGAGAAGAACTGTCAATCAAAGTTTGGGCTTAGATCCAAATTTGGGAAACTGAATCTGAAGTGTTGAAAGCATCTTGAAGATCAATTTTGAAGAACTTGACTTCTTTTCCTAAAAGTCAAGCTAGGGGGAGATTGTTGGGAACTGAAGAAAAGCTCAAGTATGGTTAATGCTGCTAGTTCAGAATTACTACTGCTAGAAGACTTCAAAGTTAATACTGCTGAGTATTACTACTGCTAGTAGAATTAATACTGCTAGTCAAAGTTAATGTTTCTTGAACAAAGTTAGTACTGCTTAGCTAGTTAGTACTGTAGTGGTTAGTGCTGCTTAGTAGTTAATGATGCTAAGACCAAGTTAATGTTGCTTGAAGAAATTAATGCTGCTGAGCATAGTTAGTACTGCTTATGACTTAAAGATCCGGATGGAAAGGATGACAGCTGGAAAGAATCAAGATATTCATGGAAGGCTTGAAGATAATGATGGAAGATTTACTGAAGATATTTTATTTATTGTAATTATCTTTTTGTTCAATATATGTATAGATTTGATAGAATAGTTAAGTAGAATTCATTCATTCTAAGTTTAAAAAAAAAAAATCAACCTCAAGGCATAGTTCCTAATTCTAGAGAAGTAGAATTCGTATTAGTGAGCCTGTTCATCAATATTGAGGTTGTGTGTTTAATCTTGTAACTTCAAGAATTCAATACAAGTTTGCAAGTTATTGATCATATACTGTTTAGTTTACTGTTTTATTGAATATCAAAGTGTTATACCGCAACACTTTGATATTAGTTTCTGAGAATTTATTCTTGTTAAGAATTCGATCTTGACAGACACCACCATCATTGTAGAGAACAATGGGGTGTCAACTCCTTCCGAGTCCCCAGCAGATCTTCTCATGTTTGAGAAAACCTTGCCTTTAGGGGGTTTAGGTACATATACCCCATCAAAGTGAGGCATATCCGTCAATTCATGGGTGATAACTTCTTGAACAAACCTGGGGTACATATAAAAGCTCTTTCTGCTTCCCAAGTTTGAGACAAGATCACTTACAATCATTTTAGAAAAATTGTACTTTCTAGCAGTGGCCAGGCACACCAAAGCATAAACAATGGTCCTACTGAACTCACTCCATCCAGTAGTCTTTTTAGAGATACAGTGCATAAGGGTATGGACAAAGAAACGCCATTGGGGTGAAAATTTGGCTTTTGAGAACTTGAACACACCCAATGGGCCTCCATACCCCATTCTAGTAAGAGTAGAAAACAATTCATCATTAGAGATAGAAGTTATACCAGAGGCATCGTCTAGACGTAGACTGATGCAAATTACCTCTTCAGTAACTGTCAAGGGTTTGTCACACACCCTTGTCTTGATCATTTGCACACCATTCTCAGTAACAATGGTGGCATTTGCCCAAAATTGCCTCTGATGCTCGATATAGATTAATGGCGACACAGTGAGAGCATGGGCAATATGGCTTGTCTTGAGAAAATCCACAATCTGGTGGAAACCATCAGCTTGTTTGGGCTTCTGTAGCATCGCGATTTCATTGTGCTCGTCTATGAACGTCATTGATGCCATTGATCTTCAAAGTTCTTGCCTGAAAACTTTGAACTTGAGAGAGAAAGGGTTTAGAGAGCAAGTGAATAGTATGCAAAGAGTCGTTATGAACTTTTAGGCGTGCAAAGGGTATTTATAGTATTCAGGACATAAGCAGTATTAACCTAGAGCAGTATTAACGGACAACAGTATTAACTACGAGCAGTATTAACGAACAAGCAGTATTAACTGCGAGCAGTATTAACAGACAAGCAGTTTTAACAGCGAGCAGTATTAACGGACAAGCAGTATTAACTGCGAGCAGTATTAACCACTAGCAGTATTAACTAACTAGCAGTATTAACTGAGAGCATTATTAACGGACAAGCAGTATTAACCACTAGCAGTATTAACTAACTAGCAGTATTAACTGAGAGTAGTATTAACGGACAAGCAGTATTAACTGCGAGCAGTATTAACCACTAGTCGTATTAACTAACTAGCAGTATTAACTGAGAGCAGTATTAACCACTAGCAGTATTAACTAACTAGCATTATTAACCATACTTAGTCTTTTAAGCTTCTGATGAACTGAGTTCTGCTATGTATTCCCTGAAAAGAAAGATTAGTAACACCAAGAATAAATAATATACAGGTAATTAACCACTTTTCGAGAAGGTGCTTATTCAGAGTTGATCATTCCCACACTTGTTACCAAGAAAGTGAATCTACCCACATCAAAGGCTTTGGTGAATAGATCAGCAAACTTGTTGTCAGTATGAACCTTTAAAACTTGAATAAGTTTCTTTTAATTACAGTCTCTTTTGAAGTGATACCTGATCTCAATGTGCTTTGTCTTTGAGTGCTTGACAGGATTATTCACAATGCTAATAGCACTGCTATTATCAATAAAAATTGGAGTGTGTAGAAAGATTGCCCCATAGTCCAGCATTTGATTCAGAATCCATAAGACTTGAGAACAGCAACTTGCAGCTGCTATGTACTCTACCTCTGTTGTAGAGGTGGACACTGTGGTTTGTTTCTTGCACTACCATGAAACTAGTCTTGCACCCAAGAACTGACATCCTCCAGAAGTAGATTTTCTGTCCAAGTTTGCTCCACCTAAATCACTGTCTGAGTATGCAAGTAGGTCAAATGATGAGTCATGAGGATACCAAAGCCCCAATCTTGGTTGCCCTTTGAGATATCTGAATATCCTCTTAACAGCTTGATAGTGAGATTGCTTTGGCCTAACTTGGAATCTTGCACATACACAGACTGGAAACATTATATCTGGCCTAGAGGTGTAAGATACATGAGAGAGCCAATCATGGATCTATAATGATGAACATCCATATCCTCCCCCTCAAGATCTGCTGTTATTTGCTTGTGTGTCTCCATAGGTGTCCTGGCAGGTTTTGAATCTGAAAACCAAACTTGGTTAGAATGTCCTGCACATACATGGACTGACAGATAATTATTCCATCTGACTTCTGTTGAACTTGGAGGCCAAGGAAGAAAGTAAGTTCCCCCATGGAACTCATTTTGAACCTTTTATGCATTAGTTCCTCAAACTCCTTGCACATGTTGTTTCTTGTAGATCCAAAGATGATATCATCAACATAGATTTGGACCAGCAAGATATCCTTCTTCTTTCTCTTGATAAATAGAGTCTTATCAATGACTCCTCTTTCAAAGCCATTTTCCAAGAGATAGGATGACAGAGTGTCATACCATGCTCTTGGAGCTTGATGCAGTCCATAAAGTGATTTCTTCAATTTGTATACCCTGTCTGGATAGCTTGGGTTTTCAAACCCTGGTGGTTGACAGACATATAGCTCTTCTTCAATTGAGCCATAGAGTAATGCACTTTTTACATCCATTTTATAGACTTTGAATTTCATATAAGAAGCATAATCCAGGAATAATCTAATTGCTTCTATCCTGGCTACAGGTGCAAATACTTCTTCGTAATCTATTCCCTCTTCTTGTGTATACCCTTGAGCCACCAGCCTTGCTTTATTCCTTATCACTATGCCTCTTTCATCTCTCTTATTCTTGAAGACCCATTTTATTCCTATTGCTCTTTGGCCTTTAGGAAGGTCTACCAGATCCCAAACATCTTGCAGCTTGAATTGCAGTAGTTTTTCTTCCATTGCTTCTATCCAACTGGACTCTTTCATAGCATCATGTGCCTTCTTAGGCTTAAGCTGTGATAAAAACCAAGAAAGCACTGTATGCTGTTGGTCTTGCATTTCTTATAGCCTGCTTTGATTTCTAGTCATCATAGGAGAGGATATATCTCTTATTACCAGCTGTGGAGGATGATTCTTTTGAATTCTGGTGTGATGATTAGGTTCTTCATTGAGTCTCACCTCTAGATTGGAGTCATTCAACTCATCTAGGGTGTTTTCAGCAGCTACTTCTGATTCTTTATTGTCTTGAGTCTCCTCATCTCTACTTTCTTCTTCACTCTGACTTGGTCCAGTAGATGGTTCCTTTTCACAGTCTTCAACAAGATCAACTGTGGGTATAGGAAAGATCACAGATTCAGATATACTGTCTTGGACTTGGGTAGTTCCTGATCCTCCACTTCCTGAACCTGCATAATCATCACTACTGAAACCAAAAGAGTTAGTTAGTGAATCAATGTCAAATAGCCACTGAGGACCAGACCCAATAGGATTTGGTGTGTTCTCATTGCATTTGACATTGTCACTTTCTTCAATTATTCTAGAAGAGGAGTTAAAAACTCTGTAGGCCTTACTCTGAGATGAATACCCAACAATAAATCCATCATCTGCCTTGCTATCAAACTTACCTAAGTGAGTTTTGGTATTGAGAATTGTACACGGACACCCAAAAGGTTTGAAAAATCCAATAAAGGATTTTCTTTTATTTAAAAGCTCATATGGGGTCTTGTTCTTTGGCTTGACCACTAGAACTCTTTTTTGGACATAACAGGCAGTATTAACTGTTTCAGCCCAGAAGGTAATTGGCAGTTTTGAATCAGCTAACAGAGATCTAGCAGCCTCTATTAGTGTCCTATTTCTCCTCTCAGCAACTCCATTCTGTTGATGAGTCATAGGGCACTATATTGTCTCTCAATTCCTTTTTCTTCACAAAAGGTGTTTAGATCAAGATTTTTAAATTCAGTTCCATTGTCTGATATAATGATTTTACTTTTTGATTATTTTGGTTTTCAATTCTTAGGATAAAGGATTTGATCAGTCCACTTGTCTCATCCTTAGTCCTTAGAAAATATACCCAAGTAAATCTGGAGTAATCATCAACAATAACCAAGCAGTAAGATTTCTTGCCTATACTCATAACATTTGTAGGACCAAACAGATCCATATGTAATAACTGGAGAGAAGAAGAAATTGTATTTATCTCTTTGGTCTTATGAGAAGTTTTGTGTTGTTTTCCTTTAAGACAAGCAACACAATGATCATCACATGAAAAGACTTTTGATGATAAACCTCTTACAAGGTTGTTTTTAACAAGTTTGTTCATAGTCTTGAAATTCATGTGACACATCCTTCTGTGCCAAAGAGAGGATTCATTCACATAAGCTTTTGAAACAAGACAGTTCAGGGATGAATCACTATCAACATTGTTCATATCTAGACAATAAACATTGTCCTTTCTTGGAGTTCTAAGTAGTATCTTGCTTTCATCAACTACCTTGAACTCTAGAGCAAGGATCATACACTCTGTATTAGTAAATAATATGCTATGTTGTTTGTCACAAACCTGTGATACACTTAATAGGTTGTACTTTAATTGATCAACATAGTAGACATCCTCAAATGTCATCTTACCTTTGGTGACATTACCTTTTCCACTGATTTTACCACCTGTATGATTATCTCCAAATGCAACATGTCCTCCATTGATATGCTTGAAATCCTGAAGGCATGACATGTTGCCTGTCATGTGCCTAGAGCAACCACTATCAACGTGCCATATGCTCTTTCCCTTGAGCTGTTGGTTGCCCTGCACATAAGATAAATCAGTTAGTATGTAATAGGAACCCAAGCCAAAGTGGTCTTGGGTACCCCTTTCTCATTAAAATACTTGCATTCTTTCTTGACAAGATTTTTAAACTTTGACTCCTCATTTCTGGAGTACTTTGTCACAATGATAGGCTTAGAAACACATTTTCAAGAAGCAGTACTGGTTTTAGACGTACTAACTGCATTAGCAGCACTTGCATGCTTAGCAGTACTAACCTTGTTAGAAGAAGTAACTGTGTTAGCAGCAGTAACTGTGTGAGCAGTATTAATCTTTGAAGAGTTACTAACCGTATTAGCAGCATTAAAATTTTCAGCAGTACTAACACTAGTAGCAGCATTAATGCTTCTAGGAGCACTATCTCTGTCAGTAGTACTAACAGTTTTAGTGCTTCTAGGCACCCACATTTTAATACTTTCTTTTAAAACCTTTTTCTTTATGGGACCTTTAGTTTCAACAGATT
This sequence comes from Arctium lappa, assembly GCA_023525745.1. NCBI lineage: Eukaryota > Viridiplantae > Streptophyta > Magnoliopsida > Asterales > Asteraceae > Arctium > Arctium lappa. The sequence continues at coordinate 67,149,522 of CM042051.1, forward strand.
TCTTCATCACCTGTTTCTTTCCAGCCTTTCTATAACCAACAGGTTTTTGCACAAATCTTTGAAAGTTCATATGTTGGTTGATAGGGTTAAAGAAACAGTACTTAGCCAAATGGTTTAACTTTCCACATATGAAACAAGGCTTTGGTCTATTGATTTTACTCAGATCAATTCCTTGTTTTTGTGCCCATTGGTTATTCCAGTTTCTCTGATTTCCCCTTGGTTTATCATGTTTTTGGGGCTCAGATTTATTGCATGCACACTGCTTGCAATGGATAGGGTTCACAACAGTGGTCTGCTTATAGTGAACCTTCTTGTTCTTTCCCTCAGTCTTCTCTATCTCATTGGACTTGATCCAATGCTTTCCACATCCCTAATTGGTGATTATGTGGTTTTCTATAGAAATCTCACCACTCACAGTGTTGTCCTTATCCTTGAAAACTTCTTTCTCAGTTTTATCCTTAACAACTACTTCATCTAAGGGATCTATCTTAGTGGCTCTCTTAGGTAGGTCCTTCCTATCCTTTGTTTCTAACAAATCTGAACTAGGAGGGATGTAGTTGTTGTTATAGGGTGGTGGTGTGGTATTGTACCCTATTCCTCTTCTCAGTTTATCATGAATATGAGTTTGTAGCAAAGAATCCATTGCTTTGGAAGCATTGGAAAACTTTTCTACATCTAGTTTGACTTTAGCTAGCTCTCCTCTTAGCTTTTCACTCTCTTCTTTGGATCTAGTCAGTTGAAGTTATAAGTCATTCTTCTCCCACTTCCTGTAGTTTGTGTCAGAAGAGTGTTGAAGCTCATTGGCTTGAAAACCCTTAATCTGCTCTTCAAATTTCTCAACTATCCTGACATAATCTTTTATGTCCTTTTCCAATCTTTTAAGGTCATCACTCATGTTCTGATTGTGATCCCTATACCTTTTAACAATGTTAATGCAATTTTGAGAACATAGATTGGAAGTTACCTCTGTTGGGAGATCAGACACTTATGCCATTAGAGCTTGGTTTTGAATGGCCTCTTCAGCTTGATCACTCCAATCAAACCCCATACCTTGTTGAGAGACAAGGGCTTGTGCAGAGTTTCTATTATTATTGAAGCTTCCAGATTGTGTCTGCTGGTGGTTGTTGTTGTGAGACACTCCACTTCTGCATTCCCTAGCAAAGTGTCCCTTTTAATGGCATTTATAGCATTCCACCTTAGACTTGTCAAAACCTGCTCCATCTTCTCTTCTTTGGGAGAAGTTGTTCCTCCCAGTTCTTTTGATGAACTTCTTAACTCTCATAGAGAGCATGGCCATCTGCCATTTAATGTCCATCTCTTCAAGATCATCTGGATGGAGCTGTTCCAAGTCATCATTTGAAACTCGTGAGTTAGAGTTTTGAGCAACAAACAAATGCTTCTTCTTGGAATTACCAGTAGTGGTCGGTTTCTGTGAATGCTGAGATAAATTCTTACCTTTATCACTCTTAGCGTTCACAGAGACTGATTTATCAACGAAAGCTTTCGTTGATTTTGCACTGTTCACAGGCATACTGGTTTTTCTTGAAGTTTTCTTAACAAAAGATGCATGGTTAGGAAGTTTCACATTAAAATCAACTTGTTCAAAACAACCATCTAAACCACCGTTAGAGTTAAGAAAATCAAACCCTTGATTTGATGAACTAACCATATTCTCAGAGTTTGAAGCCTTAGAAAGAACAAAATTTGTAAACACAGTTGTAAAAACATTCTGTTCAATGTTTATCAAAAGTCTTTCATCTGACAAGGAATTCTCGGGTTCAGAAATTTTACTTTCTAAAACGAGAGGAGGGACATATAGTTTACCTTGAGTAGGTTTCGCCTCCATTTCCTTTTCAGAATAACTTAGAAAGAAGTCATCTGAAAGAGTTTTCTTCTTTTCAGGTTTCTTATCATAGCTATTATTCAGCTTCGCATAATAAAATGGAAGATGAACTTTAGATGATATTAAATGTTTTTCTATTTCTTTGGCTTCATCCTCTTCAGATAGTTTAGTCCAATAAACTTTAAGTTCAGGGATTCTTCTAGCTAACTTCATAGAAAGAATATCATAAAGTGCAGGCACTTCAGACATTCCCTTTTGAAGATAGTGAGGATTCTTATAACCGATTCCCCATCTTTCTTGGTTCTCTATTGGTTTGTTAAGATGAATGGTTTGCTCAGTTTGACCTAATGAGTACAACTTCTTTTCCAAAGCATCCATTTTTGCAATTAAAGATTTGTTTTCTTCGATAGACGAAGAATGCATTTGTGTAACCTCGTATAAGTCAATCTCACGTTTTAGCAGTTTAGACTTGAGTTCAGAATTCTCACTAAGAATTATTGTCTTCTCCGTTGCGTTAGTGTCATTGTTTTTATGTAAAACCTCAACCAATACTTTCTTCTCAGCAATTTCATCGCTAAGTTTCTGTATTGATTGGTTTTTGTTTGTAATGACACCCTCTTCCCGCTTAAAATTCGACTCTAACTCTTGGAGTTTTATCTTCATGGCATGCATTTGATCACATACCTCTTCATTAGAATCAGCTTTGGTTTTTATCTCCATCTGACTCATCAAGCACAATTGTGCTGTCTCTTTCTTCTCTCCTTGTTTCTGGATTTTAGCTTCGCTGATATTCATTCTGTTTCTGATTCCATAAAACTTGACAGATATGTTCGTTAATGCAAATTAAAATCAGATAAAAATTCAGAAATAAAAATTTCCAAATTTAACCAAGTCTGGAAATGGAGGAAAAAGTCAAACTTTGCGTCTGACGAAGCTGGCGCAAAATGGGGTTTTGCGCGAGAAGCGGGTCGCGCGAACTGGAAGGTTTGCGTGAGACGTTGATTGCGCAAAGTTGAGGGTTCGACCGGGAGCTGTTTGACCGATATAGAAACAATGGAAAAATTCTTCGACCGGATGAATTTTTTGAACACTCGACCGGTAATTCGATGAATTTCAACAATTGACAGGTATTTGAATAGTAAGACCGAGAAAAATGCGAACAATGGAAATTTGGTGAGAGTTTTGATTGCCACTTGATTGCCACTTATCAAAAGTTGTGATGCCAAGTATCAAAGATGGTTGACACGTGAGGTTAGGAAAAAAAAGGATTAGGTAACCAAATTAGTTTTGAAACCGAAAATGGTTGACACGTGTGAGAGTAGTTATTTCAAATATTTCAATAATTTTTGCATGTAATATTTCAATAATTTTTGAAAATTGAAAAAGAAGATCGAGAGTGTAAGGTCAGTGGTTTGAAAAAGTAGTGTGATAGAGATGGAGTGGTGTGTGAGAGTGTTTTTCTTTAAAATTTGATGGGGACACGTGAGTTCGTGAGTGTAAAGACCGAGAGTGTGAAGACCGAGAGTTAAAGAAGACCGGGATTGAGGTTTGACCGGATGTGGGTTTAGAAAAGTTGTGGTATGACCGGATGTGGGTTTAGATAAGACCGGATGTTAATGAGGAGTTCGACCGGGGAAGTGTTGTGGAAAAGTTTTATTCGATCGGGGAAGTGAGTTTTACTTTGACCGGGTAAAAAAAAATACTCGACCGGATAAAAAAAATATTCGACCGGTACAAAGTGGGATTTGACCGGAGAGTGTTTGACCGATACCAAAAAATTGTGAGATTCAACCGATAAAAAATGATCTTCGACCGGTATTTGCAAGAGTCCGGTCGAATGTTTAAGACCGATAGAATGTAAAAGCTAAGGTTCGACCGGTACGCTTAAGACCGATACGTCGTCTTCTCCGATTAAATCAACCTGTAACTCTAAAATTAACTCAGCTAGAGATCGATTTACCACACCAACTTTTGACACAACGATCTCCTTATCAATTAGACAAGATACAACCACTTGATTTCAAAAACAACCGAAAAATCAAGATTTTGACGTTTGATCAGTGTTAGGTCCCAAGGCTTGAGCTTCCCAGGAGGTCACCCATCCTAGGATTGCTCTCGCCCGAGCACGCTTAACTTGTTAGGATCAAGCGCTTACCACTACACCAAAAGCAATTGCTTATGGTGAAGGCGCTACTTTATTTCCTTATACCATGGTAGCGTAAAGCTCCGTACTAAGCGACAGGCGGACATGAGGGGCTGCACCACTTTCGTGGAGCCAGCAGGTCGGGCTGTTAGTCCCGGCCAGTTACGTACTCCCGAGTCGAAGGTGAGGGCGCTGGATGCTTGCGGCATTCCCAACAAATGTTGGGATTTCTCCTCAACAATCCCCCCCCCCCCAGCATTTGCACACTGGAAGACTCGAACCCGCGACCTTGCTCTGATACCAATTGTGAGTCCGTGATCGTTACCAGATAAATCAAATAACAAACATATAACGATTACCAACCTGTTTAGATTATAAACGCGGATTACAAAGGGTTGATAATGGTTTATAGTGTTGAGCTCTCTCTGATGTTCTACACCTTGAATATGTGTTTGTGTGTTTGTTGTGATCTGATCGATTGTGATGTTCTAAGAGAGAGAGAGATATAACTAATCTAATATTAAACATAATATCTAGATATCTATAATATCTAGATATTATAATTAAACTAATATAATAACAAATAATATCTAAAACATAATATCTAAATAATAAAACAACTTTGAGTTTATTACAGAATAGACCCTAGACTATTGTTGAGAGTAACTTTCAGCATTAACTTTAGATTGCGATCTTCGTTTTGTATGATCTTGAATCCAACGACACTGTGTCCTAACACACTCACAAAGAACAATTCGCATGCAAAAATTCGTATGAACACACAATTCGCATAAGAGAGAAAGAAGACTTCACTTTTTGCATGAGCTTATATGCGAGTTCTGAACTTTTCACATAAAGCTATGTGCGAGTTCTGAGCTTTTCGCATAAGACTATGTGCGAATTCTAAGCTCTTCGTATGAATATATGCGAATTCCTCCCTTGGAATTTTTTTCAGACTCAGATGCGAATTCCACACTTTTCGTATGATGCTCTGTGTGAAATCTTCACTTCTCGTATGAACCCTTGTGCGAATTCTGTCCTTTGAACAAAAAAAAACAACTATTCTGCGAATTCTTCAGCCAACGAGTTCTTCATGCGAGTTCTTTACCACTTGTGCGAATTCCGTGAATCTTGAAGATTTTTTCACAAATTTCAACACAGATCCACTCGAACCATCAATTTTAAATTTGAAACTTTGTACGATTGTTCACTATACCAACGAGAACAACCCTGTGGAATGAATTTCTCAAAGAACACCCATAATTGAAACCCTTAAATCTTGACAGTCCGCGAATGGAAAGTTTCCAAAAATGGAAAGATTGATCCAATTCATCAAATCTGTTGTTCAATTTAGTTTCCAATCCAAACAAGATTTGTTCAGAATCAATAAGCGGTCACAATGCAAACAAATTCCCACTAAAATCGTCATGATTTCAAAATTTCGAATTCAATTCACCAGTGAACTTTCTATTTCTGGAAATCTCGTTTTTTTGTGAAATCTTGAATTTGATTTTCCTAATTGAATCTGATGTAGCTCTGATACCAATTGTGATCCCAGAATTCAATCAATCATGACAATTAAAGAACAATCACAATAAGAATCTAGAGAGAGAAATAGTCACAAGTCTGCGTATTCATACATCTCTTAAACAAACATTACAGACAAGATTGACTTAATGACATGAGTTACACAAAACATCTAAAATCACATCTACTCAAAACAAGACAAGGAAAGGCTTATATAGGGAATCCTTGCCCTCTACACAAGTTTACATTGAAAAGTCAAACATTCAAAGACAAACTAACTAAGCAAATTGACTGAAAACATGATCTAACATCAACTTCAGCCGATTTTTGAGAATCGGTAGAAGGAGTGTGTGTTTTGGCCGATACAAATTTCCGAAGTCTCTTAGGATAAGACTTCGGTGGGGATTTTGAACCCCGCCATTTTTGTGAAGAGGGGGAGATGACTTGGGTAGCCGCCGAAGGCTTTTTTGGAGGCATAGTCACAGAGGCGAGTGCGGCGGTACCGGTGGCATGTTTCTTTTTAATAGCCACTGGTTTGGTTCGGGTAGACTTTAGGGGAATAGGGTCCACCGATTTGGATGGACCTTCACAAAGTGGAGTACTTTCGGTACCACTTTCGGAAAGAGCACCCCAAATTGGATTGGGAGAAGTGATTAGAGAAATCATACCTGTAGGTAGCGTAGTGTCGGTAGGCTTAAGGGTTTCTGAAGTGTTTTCTTGTTAATCTGAGAAGAGGCTCGGGCAAATCGGCATCAATACATAGCAGTCCAGTGAGTTTCTCATTGATGATGAGAGAGAGAAACCGCGGAAGAGCCACATTGTGAGTACGAGGAGGTGTGATGGCAGTGACAATAAAATCAAAAATCACTTGGCCAAAATCAATGCAGCGCATGAAAATGAGCGCATGTGCCAACCGAGTGATAGAAGCAGAAGATTGATCCCACCAAGAGGTTTTGTGGGAGATGCAGTAGATGAGGTGTGAGAAGAAGAAGTTCCAGAGAGAAGCGAAACCCTTCCTTTTTCCTTCGTGGCTGTAGTTTAGTGTAGCTACAACTTCGTCATGTTCCCGACCAGTGGGAAATGGAGCATAAGCCTCATATTCAGAAATCTGAAGGATCGAGCGGACATCCTCAACCCTAAAAGTAAGGTCGGGATGTTCATCGCAAAAGAGAATGGAGGTAGATACCTAATGAGAGTCCTCATTGTAGGAACAAGTAAGCCAGAAGATACCAAGAAGCATTTTATTCATCTTGGTAGATGCAGTAAGAGCATGTTGAAGAGGGGATCGTTGAAGGAAGATCAAAATCTGGTTAAACTCTGGATGGTCAAAATCAGCAGAGAGACGAGCTATTTGGTTGCAAGCGGGAAATGCCAGAGTTTCCCGAGTAAGGGGAATGTTCTTGTTGGTCTTGGATGATTTGGAAGAAGCCATTGATGAGAGCTTGAGAGATAGAAAATACAGGTGCGATAATGGAGGAGGAGAAGTTGAGAGTATTTTAGGAGGAAGGTAAAAGAAAATCGTAAGGAACAAGTTATATATATAGGAGAAAAAGAGTGAGAGATTTAAAAAAATAATAAAAAATAGAGTAATTACGGCATTGGAACGTGGGGAAGTGGAACGGCCGAAAACGGCGTTTGCAGATCCGTAGGGTGATGGAAGTTGTCATATCCCTGACACACTAGTCACATCGTGCCACGTGGCACAATTCCATTGGAAGAAGCAGAGGTGCCGAAAAGGGGTTTCGGTTGGGGTTCTGGATTAGGAAAATGACTCAGCATATTTGTCGAAATATGATTCGGTAACTAATTGGTATAACGGAAGCGATATGGTAAATACCTTGTTCGACATAAAGAGGTACCGAAGAGTAAAAAATATTCGGTATGGAGAGTTTAGAAAGAGACTTCAGTGTCAAGATGATCGGTATGCTAAGAGGAGAGTTCGGCATGGATGACCTTCGGTAGGAAGAGAATTCGGTAGGCGTGAGGCGTGAGGCTTACCGAAAGTATGCCAAAAGAAAGACAACAGGTTCAGATTTCAGACTTTTTACCGAAGAATGCGAGATTTCGGTAGAGAATGCAAATCAGACATGCATTTTTTTTACTCAAAGTTTAACATACCTAAAGATCCAACAAGGAAGTTGAATTTGGCCTAATCCATAGGTTTAGTGAAGAGATCGGCAAGCTGAAGATCGGTAGGAATGAAGTGAAGTTCAATATCACCTTTAGAGATATGATCTCTGATAAAATGATATCGAATGTCATTATGCTTTGATCTGGAATGCAGCACAAGATTGTTAGCAATGGCTATGGCACTGGAGTTGTCACATAGTATGGGGATTTGAGAATAGAACTTGTCATAATCCTGAAGCTGGTTCTTCATCCATAATATCTGAGAACAACAACTGCCAGCTGCAACATATTCTGCTTCAGCAGTAGAGGTGGAGATTGAGTGTTGCTTCTTGCTGGACCAGGTAACCAAATTTCCACCTAGTAATTGGCAGCTCCCGGTTGTGCTCTTCCTATCTACCTTGGATCCTGCAAAGTTAGAATCTGAATAGCGAGTCATATCTAAACCTGAATCTTTGGGATACCAAAGACCCATATTCATAGTACCTTTGAGGTACCGAAAGATGCGTTTTACAACATCCAAATGAGATTCCTTAGGATTGGCTTGATAACGTGCATAAAGACACGTAGCATACATAATATCAAGTATACTAGCTGTTAGATAAAAGAGAGACCCAATCATTCCTCTATAAATGGTGATATGAACTGGCTTACCAGTTAGATCATCACGAATTTTGAGAGGTGGTGCCATAGGAGTTTTCATGGAAGGGCAATTTTCAAAATTAAACTTCTTTAGGAGGTCACGAATGTATTTGCTTTAAGTTTATGAAAATTCCTTCAGAAGTTTGTTTGATTTAAAGACCGAGGAAGAATGTTAGCTCACCTATCATACTCTTCTCATATTTACTTGCCATGAGAGAGGCAAACTTTTGACAAAGAGATTCATCAGTAGCACCAGAAATTATGTCATCCACATAGATTTGCACAAGAATTATATTACCTTTGGTTTTCTTGAGAAAGAGAGTGTTGTCAATTTTACCTTGGGTATATTTGATGGAGAGAAAAAAAGTCTGATAAGGTATCATACCAGGCATGAGGAGCTTGTTTCAGACCATAGTGTTGGGAACTGAAGATGTGAACAAGTCTTTAATGCTGCTAGTTCAGAATTACTACTGCCAGAGGACTTCAAAAGTTAATACTGCTAGGTATTACTACTTCTAGTAGAATTAATACTGCTAGTCAAAGTTAGTGTTGCTTGATCAAAGTTAGTACTGCTTAGCTAGTTAGTACTGCTAGAGGTTAGTGTTGCTTAGTAGTTAATGCTGCCAAGTTTGAGTTAATACTTCCAAGGTGATTAGTGCTGCTTATGAGATGGAGATCCGAATTACAAGAGTGACAGCTGGATATACTAAATATATTCATCGAAGATATTCTGAAGATATTTTATTTATTGTAATTATCTTTTGTCCAGTATACGTATAGAATTGCTTTAGAATAGTTGGATAGATAATTAATTCTAAGTTTTTGTTCTAGAGAGAATCAACCTCAAGGCATAGTTCCTAATTCTAGAGAAGTAGAATTCGTCTTGAAAGAGCTTGTTCTTCAAGATTGAGGTTGAGTGTGTAATCTTGTGATTTAAAGCATTCAATACAAGTTTACAAATTATTCATCATATTTACTGTTTGTTTTACTGTTTCATTGAATATCAAAGTGTTCTTCCGCAAACTTCTTTGATATTGTATCTGAGTATTCATAATTCTTGTTGAGAATTCGATCCTGACAAGTGGTATCAGAGCTTGTTCTCTCAGAAACATCTATTCATCATGGAAAACTTTGCATAATCAAACAGTACTCTGGTCTCTAAGGTTCCAATGCTCAAACCCAGTGAGTTTGACATGTGGAAGATCATAATTAGGCAATACATTCTTCTCACTGAGTACTCAATGTGGGATATCATTGAGAATGGTCCTTCTGAAGCAGGAAAGATTGGACCAGATGGGAAAAGATCTCCACCAAAGACAGATGGTGAGAGGAAGATCAGACAGACAGAGATGAAGGCCTTGAGCACTATGCTCTTGGCCATCCCCAATGAATATCAGCATCAATTTTGCAACTGCACTGATGCTCAGATTCTCTGGAATGCTCTAGAGAAAAGATTTGCTAGAACTATAAGCATAAAAAGAAATCAAAGAGATGTTCTAAAGCAGCAGTATGAGAACTTCACTTCTTCAAAGAATGAGTCTATGACTCAAACTTTTGATAGGTTCAACAAGCTCATTGGTGAACTGGCTACTGTAGGAGTGAAGATGGAGCAAGATGATATCAACAGAAAGTTCCTCAGATCTTTTGGGGATGAATGGACTATGTACACTGTCTCATATAGACAGTGTGACAATCTGGAAGAGAAGGAACTTGATGATTTATATAATGATCTAAGAGTTTTTGAAACTGAGGTAGAAATCAAGAAGAAGGCCACTGGATATATTCACAATGCTGCACTTCTATCAGCATCTATTGATACTACTGCCAACCCTGAAGCAGTTAATGCTGCCAGTGGAGTGAATTCAAAAAAAGGCACTGAAACTATCTTTGAAACCTTTTTGTCCAGTCACAGCAACAACTCTTTGATTAATGATGATCCGGAACAACTTCACCCTGATGATCTGGAGGAGATGGACATTTAATGGCAGATGGCCATGTTATCTAAGAGGGTAAAGAAGTTTATTAAAAGAACTGGGAGGAACAACTTCTCTCAGAAAAGAGAAGATAGTGCTGGTTTTAACAAGACAAATGTGGAATGCTATAAGTGCCACTTGAAGGGACATTTTGCTAGAGAGTGCAGAAGTAGTGTTTGACTGGAGTGACCAAGCTGAGGAAGTCATTCAGAATCAAGCTCTTATGGCAGAAGTGTCTGATCTCCCCTCTGAGGTAATTTCTAATCTTTGCACTTAATCTTGCATAGACACTATCAAAAGGTACAGGGATCACAACCAAAGCATGTGTGATGACCTCAAAAGATTAGAAAAGGACAGAAGAGACTATGTGTTGATAGTAGAGAGATTTGAAGAACAAATCAAAGGCTTTCAAGCTAATGAACTTCAACACTCTTATGACACAAACTATTGGAAGTGGGAAAAGAATGAGTTAGAGACAAAACTGTCTAAGTCCATAGAAGAGAATGACAGGCTGAAAGAAGAACTGCCTAAGGTTAAGCTTGACATAGAAAAGTTTTCATATGCTTCAAAAGCAATGGATTCTCTTCTAAAGACTCAGATTCATGATAAGATGAAGCCTGGTATTGGATACAACAATACACCTCCTCCTTACAACAACAACTATATCTCTCCTACTTCAGACTTGTTAGAGACCAAGGAGAAAAAGGACTTGACTGAGAAAGCTTTTAAGATAGATCCTTTGGATGAGGTTGTAGTTAAGGATTTGACTGAGAAAGAAGCCAGTGAGAATAGGAATAATGTTGTGAGTAAAGAGATACCCTTAGAAAACAACATTATCACCAATGAGGGATGTGGAAAAATTTAGGTCAAGTCTAAGGAGATAGAGAAGACCAAAGGAAAGGATAACAAGGTCCATTACAAACAAACCACTATTGTGAATCCTGGACCTTGTAAACAGTGTGCTTGCAATAAATCTAAGAGCCTAAATTCTGGTATAAAAAGAGGTAACCAAAGAAACTGGAATAATCAATGGGCTCAGAAACAAGGAGTTGATCTAAATAAAATAATCATACCAAAACCCTGTTTCATATGTGGCAAGTTGAATCATTTGGCTAAGTACTGTTTCTTCAATCCTATTAACCAAAGGATGAACTTTCAAAGATTTTTGCAAAAACCTGTTGGTTATAGGAAGACTGGAAAGAAACATATGGCTAAGAAATCTGTTGAAACCAAAGGCCAAATGAAGAAAAAGGTTTTAAAAGAAAGTGTTTTAATGTGGGTGCCTAGAAGCACTAAAACTGTTAGTACTACTAATAGGGATAGTGCTGCTAATAGCAATACTGCTGCTACCAGTGTTAGTACTGCTAAAAAGATTAATGCTTCTAACACTGTTAGTACTTCTTCAATGGTTACTACTGCTAATACAGTTACTGTTGCTGACATAGTTACTACTTCTAACAAGGTTAGTACTGCTAAACATGCAAGTGCTGCCAATGCAGTTAGTGCTTCTAATACCAGTACTGCTTCTAGAAAGCGTGCATCCAAACCTATTATTATGACTAAGTACTCCAGTAATGAGGAGTCAAAGTTTAAAAATCTTGTCAAGAAGGAATGCAATTACTTTGATGTGAAAGGGGTACCCAAGACCCCTGTGGCTTGGGTTCCTAAATCATACTAACTGGTTTATCTTATGTGCAGGGCAACCAACAGCTCAAGGGGAAGAGCATATGGCATGTTAATAGTGGTTGCTCTAGGCACATGACAGGCAACATGTCATGCCTTCAGAATTTCAAGCATATCAATGGAGGACATGTTGCATTTGGAGATAATCTTACTGGTGGTAAAATAAGTTGAAAAGGTAATGTTACAAAAGGTAAGATGACATTTGAGAATGTCTACTATGTTGATCAATTGAAGTACAACCTGTTAAGGGTATCACAGGTTTGTGACAAACAACATAGCATATTATTTACTAATACATAGTGTATGATCCTTGCTCCAGGGTTCAAAGTAGTTGATGAAAGCATGATACTACTTAGAACTCCAAGAAAGGACAATGTTTATTGTCTAGATATGGACAATGTTTCTAGTGATTCATCCCTGAACTGTCTTGTTTCAAAAGCTTCTGTGGATGAATTCTCTCTATGGCACAGAAGGATGTGTCACAGGAACTTCAAGACTATGAACAAACTTGTTAAAAACAACCTTGTAAGAGGTTTACCTTCAAAAGTCTTCTCATGTGATGATCATTGTGTTGCTTGTCTTAAAGGAAAACAGCACAAAACTTCTCATAAGACCAAAGAGCTAAATACAACTTCTTCTTGTCTCCAGCTATTGCATATGGATCTGTTTGGTCCTACAAATGTTATGAGTATAGGCAAGAAATCTTACTGCTTGGTTATTGTTGATGATTACTCTAGATTTACCTGGGTATATTTTCTAAGGACTAAGGATGAGACAAGTGGACTGATCAAATCCTTTATCCTAAGAATTGAAAACCAAACTAATCAAAGAGTAAAAGTCATTAGATCAGACAATGGGACTTAATTTAAAAATCTTGATCTAAACACCTTTTGTGAAGAAAAAGGAATTGAGAGACAATATTGTGCCCCTAGGACTCCTCAACAGAATGGAGTTGCTGAGAGGAGAAATAGGACACTAATAGAGGCTGCTAGATCTCTGTTGGCTGATTCAAAACTGCCAATTACCTTCTGGGCTGAAGCAGTTAATACTGCGTGTTATGTCCAAAACAGAGTTCTAGTGGTCAAGCGAAAGAACAAGACCCCATATGAGCTTTTAAATAAAAGAAAACCCTTTATTGGATTTTTCAAACCTTTTGGGTGTCCTTGTACAATTCTCAATACCAAATCTCACTTAGGTAAGTTTGATAGCAAGGCAGATGATGGATTTCTTGTTGGGTATTCATCTCAGAGTAATTGAAGAAAGTGACAATGTCAAATGCAATGAGAACACACCAAATCCTATTGGGTCTGGTCCTCAGTGGCTGTTTGACATTGATTCACTAACTAACTCTTTTGGTTTCAGTAGTGATGATTATGCATGTTCAGGGTGTGGAGGATCAGGGACTACACAAGTTCAAGATAGTTTATCTCAATCTGTAATCTTTCCCATACCTACAGTGGTTTCTACTGAAGACTGTGAAAAGGAATCATCTACTGGACCAAATCAGAGTGAAGAAGAAAGTAGAGATGAGGAGTGTCAAGAAGATAAAGACCCAGAAGTAGCTGCTGAAAACACCTCAATTGAATTGAATGACTCTAATCTAGAGGTGGGACTTAATGAAGAACCTAGTCATCACACCAGAACTCAAAAGAATCATCCTCCACAGCTGGTAATAGGAGATATATCTTCTCCTATGATGACTAGAAATCAAAGCAGGCTGCAAGAAATGCAAGACCAACAGCATACAGTGCTCTCTTGCTTTTTATCCTAGCCTGAGCCTAAGAAGGCACATGATGCTATGAAAGAGTCCAGTTGGATAGAAGCCATGCAAGAAGAGCTACTGCAATTCAAGCTGCAAGATTTTATTGGGATCTGGTAGACCTTCCTAAAGGCCAAAGAGCAATAGGAACAAAATAGGTCTTCAGGAATAAGAGAGATGAAAGAGGCATAGTAATAAGGAATAAAGCAAGGTTGGTGGCTCAAGGGTATACACAAGAAGAGGGAATAGATTATGAAGAAGTCTTTGCACCTGTAGCCAGGATAAAAGCAATTAGATTATTCCTAGCTTATGCTTCTTATATGAAATTGTTAGCTCCAAATAATCTGTTAAAGTGTTGAAAATACCAGTCCTATTTCAGAGGACTTTCAAGAAGATACACTTCAGAGGACGAAGACTTCAGAGGATGAAGACTTCAGAGGATGAAGACTTCAGAGGACAAACCTGCCTCTGAAGCACTTGTCCACTCAGAAAAGACATCAGAGATGGCTTCATTAGAGGCTCTGAAGACAACGTCAGAACTCTGAAGACATTCTCTCTGGATGTTCAAGTAAAGACGAGATGGCTTCATCAGAGGCTCTGAAGACAATGTCAGAGGCTCTGATGACATTCTGAAGATATTCTCTGAAGTTCAGAGAATGAACAGAAGAACAGATGACACGTCACTTAGTGATAAGATTTACTTTCTAGAGTAGGTCACTGTTCAGCATGCTCTTTCTCGTCATACAAGTACACTGCTTACTTTATGGTCCTATAAATAGGACCATCACCTTATTGTTCAAAGTGTGCTTAAGAAGTTATATATGTGATATTATAAGTTGAATACTTTATTCTAAGAATATCTTGTTTATCTTTATCTGCTTTATGAACTGTGATATTTGAATCTCCTTTGATATTAAACTGCATTACTTCCGCTGTCATTACTCTTATTGTTTATATCATTGTTACGAGATTAGATCTGGGATCCAACAATTGGTATCAGAGCCTCTTTTGTTTCTAAAACAAAGAAAGATCATATCTGCATACTCGGATAGATTTACATCTCATTGATTCTAAAACTTTCAATATCTTTGCATGTTCATATAAACCCAGTTTATTCAAGAACATCATATGCTCTAGATTTGACAGTAAATCACAGTTCATTACTCAAAGCATCAGCACTTAAATTTTTTTATGGCAAACTCAAGCATAAGTGCCATGTATACAGCTGGGTCATTAACAAAACCTCCTACACTTTTAAGGGATGAATATCCCCAATGGAAAATAAGGATGGTAAATTTTCTAGAAGGTATGGACAGGGATCTTTTTAGATCTGTGAACATTGGACCTCACATTCCAATGGTGTTGGTACCAAGAGTTCCTGCAACAGCAGATACTGCCGAAATACCTGCATATTATGAAAAGAAAACCACAAACTTCACTGATGAAGAAAATAATATGATGGATAATGACTCAAAAGCTGTTAGATTACTCATAATGGCCATTCCCAATGATATCTTTCAAGAACTTGATTCTTGTAAAACTGCAAAAGAGATATGGGATCAGTTGTTAAATCAACTTGAAGGTGGCCTACAAACTCAGAAAAACAGAAGAAATCTATGCATCAATGAATATCATGATTTTCATGCTCTACCAGAAGAAAAGTTACACCAAACTTACTCAAGATTCAACATTCTAATAAACAAGTGTAGAAAGTTTGGAGTGATAAGAACAAAAGAGGAAAACAACGTTCTTTTTTTGAAAAGCTTGAATGAAGAATGGTCACAACTGTCCATGTCTATACAGGCTAATCAAGATCTTGAGTCATGGTCATTAACTGACATTTATGGTACTCTTGTTGCACATGAAAAAGAAGTTATGAAGCAAACATCAAAAACCTCCTTGGGTGGACCCCTTGCACTTGTTTCAAAACAAACATCAAAAGAAAACAACTGTGAAGAGTCACAAAAATGTTTGGAAACAAAAAGAAGATCCAAAAAAGTTTTGATAGCAGAAGAAACTCATACTGATTCAGACTCAGATGAAGATATAAAAGCCTTTGCCAAATCTCTTGCATTAATCACTCATCAGTTTAACAAGAAATTTGGTAAGAAGGTATTTGAAGGAAGGAGAGAGAATGAAGAAAGAAGAAATCCGGAGAGAAGATTTCAACAAGAACCCAGATTCACTCCATATAGTGATCAAAAGGGTGCAAACTTCAACCATGAAAATGCAACATCACAAACAAGACCACAACAACCATTTCAACCAAGGTATCCACAACCACAAAGATACTTCAAACCTCAAGAACAGAAGCCAGAGACAAGCACTACCACTCTTCCACCAAATCAAAATGATGGAAGATGCTTCAGATGTGGAAAATCAGGCCACTTCTCTGCAAACTGCAGAGGAAAACTTGTCAAAGATCAAGATTACTACAAGAACAAATACAAATACAATGTAAAAGAAAGAGTTCTTGTAGCAGAAATGGAAGACTGGCTATCTGACTCAACAAGTGATGGTGAGGAAGAGCCTACCAATCTCTGTGGTATGGCTTTTTCAGATGGAAATCAAACTGATGAAACATCCGAAGATAACTCTGAAAAGGTAAACTCTCTTTACACCTCTGACAGTGATCCTGAAAAAGATGCTTTTAAACTAATTAATGAACTTCAGGATCTAAAGCAAAAGTTTGTTGAAGAAAAAGAAAAGAGAGAGCAAGTAACAAAAGAGCTCATTTTTTACAAAAGAGAAAAGAATCTTCTGGAATCAGAAAAGAAAGAAATTTTTCTTGAAAAAACCAAACTTGAAGAAACCAACAAGCAAAAAGAAAAATCATTTTCGGAAGAAAGAAAAGAGATTGAAAAAGTTTTAAAAGGAAAAGAAGAAGAAGTAAAGAAATCTGAGTATGAAAGGCTCAATTCTATTGCCTTAACCAAATTTTTTCAAAAAGAAAGAGAAATCTTACATCAATCTCTAGATAGACAAAATCTACAAATCAAAAGCTATGTCAATGCACAAAGTGTTTTCGATAAAATAAAAACTCAAATGGACTCTCAAGGGCTAGGATTCAATGAGTTGAATTCATTTAATGGATTGGAGAAAACTTCACTTTCTTCCACTTTCTGTATAGGAAAGGACCAAAGCTCTGAAGATCCATCTCTGAATAATTTCAAAAGAATGAAAACATCAGAGGGATCAAAAGCAAGAGCTTTAAATTTCAAAAATACAAAGTACTCTGAAGTAAAAGACATGAAAGAATCTGTGTTACAGATAAAAGAAGAAACTTTAGAGGTACACTTTACAAAACCTCAGAGCTATGATTCCAAAGAAATTTTCAGGTTTGATGCTTTCATCTCAAGAGAATCAGAGACATTTGAACCAAGTACCTCTGATACAAGTACTTCTGAAAAAGAATCTCAGAGTTTACTTAATCCAAATGTCCCTCTATATTCACCAAAGTCAGATGAAAACATCAGAACTACGTTTAAAAATGATGTTCAAAAGATTTGTGAAGAAAATGTCATGGAGGAATTAAAAAGAAAAGAAAGCATGAAACGGATCATCAAAGTCTCTAGATCAAAAGTAATAAAAAAACCAATAGAGATAGATATCTCTATTAAATCTAAGAGAGACTTTCTTGACTCTGATTCAGAATCTGATTTAGAGATTGATGAACAGATTTTTTGTAAACCAGGGAATGTAATTCACAAAACAATAGAAACTGTTGGCTCTGGTATTTTGAATGTTCCAATTTCAGTATTGAAAACCAAAACCAGAATACCAATAAATCCTGATTTTGAAAATATGTGTTTACAAGCAAAAACATCTTTGGAACTTGAAAAAGAGTTGCAAGAAAAGGCAAAGAATAAAACAAACACTTCTGGTTCTTACACCTATAAAACAATAAAATTCTCTCCTGAACAAAAAGGCAAATGGATAAAAGTTAACCATGTTGATCCTATCTGTGCAGTAAGCAGCAAAGAAAAGAAGATGTTTTTGAACAAGAAAAAGCAACTTGAAAAGAAGACTGCCTTTCAAACAAAAAGAAAAGAAGTAGTTAGGGATAAATGTAATATTCCTAGTGCTAGTTTCAGAAGAAGTCAAAATGTAACAAATGCTTTTAATAAAAAGAAAAACTTTGCTTCTAGTTCTTCTTGTTCTATTAATTGTAACTGCATTTATCTCTTGATGAAACTGAAGAATCATTTTAAAGGATCACACTGCCTTTTGAATAAATCTCTGGAAAATATCTCAGAGACAAAATCTCAAAAGAAGACAAGGAAAGGCAAGACATCAAATGATGAGATGCCAAAGAGTAAAACAATTCCACCAAAGTCTAACATAAAAGGACCCATAATGAGGTGGGTACCTAAGAAACAATAATCTGTCTTGCAGAAACAGTCAATGCCAATCTGGTACCTAGATTCTGGATGTTCAAGGCATATGACTGGAAATAAAGAACTGCTATCCTCATTCAAAGCAAAATCCGGAGGAGCAGTTACTTTTGGAGACAACAAGCAAGGACAGATTAAAGGATATGGTGAAATATCAAGAGGAAATGTTTCAGTATCAAAAGTTGCTTATGTGGATGGATTAAAACACAATCTGATAAGCATAAGTCAACTTTGTGATCATGGTTTCAATGTGAAATTTCAAAGAAAATATTGTTCACTTCTTCACTCAGAATCAGGTCAAGAAATGCTAAGAGCAGACAGAAGAGGTAACCTCTACAGAATGAACTTTACCAAAATCACAGACACTGATTCAGAGAAACTTTGTCTTGTATCTCTGAATAGTGAGGAAATCTGGCTCTGGCATAAAAAGTTTTCACATCTAAACTTTTCCTCACTTGATAAGTTAGTTAAACTTAATTTGGTTAAGGGATTACCATCTCTAAAGTTTAACAAAGATCATCTTTGTTCTGCTTGTGAGATGGGTAAAATGAAAAGATCTTCCCATAAAACCAAAAGTGAAAACAACTGTCCTAGACCTCTGCACATGCTTCATGTGGACCTCTGTGGTCCTATCTCTGTACAGAGTCTAGCAGGTAAGAAATACATTCTGGTTCTAATTGATGAATTTTCCAGATATACATGGATAGAATTCATTAGAGCTAAATCTGATGTACCTGAAATATTAATAAGATTGTTGAAAAGATTACAGGTTCTATTCAGCAGCAAAGTTCAGAAACTAAGAAGTGATAATGGAACAGAATTCAGAAATGCCAAAATCAATTCTTATCTATCAGAAGAAGGCATTACCCCTAACTTCTCAGCAGCAAGAACTCCTCAACAAAATGGAGTAGTTGAAAGGAAAAACAGAACACTGGTTGAAGCTGCCAGAACAATGCTTGCTGAATCTAATCTTTCAACAAATCTTTGGGCAGAAGCAATAGCAACAGCCTGCTTCACTCAGAATAGAGCTACAATTGTGAAGAGATTTCAGAAAACATCTTATGAACTCATTCACAATAGAAAACCTAATATTAAATATTTTCATGTTTTTGGATGCAGGTGCTATATTCTGAAAGATAGAGAATATCTTGGAAAGTTTGACAAGAAAGCTGATGAGGGCAAATTCATTGGATATTCATTAGCCTCAAAAGCTTTCAGAGTGTTCAATCTTAGAACCAGGACTATTCAAGAGAGCATCAATATCACTTTTGATGACAATAAAAGCTCTGAACAACAAGAAAGTTCATCACAAATATTTGAATCATCAAGGGAATCTGAATTAAACAAAATATTTGAAGATTTCTTTGATGATGAAAATATCTCTGAAGTTATCTTCAGAGAAAGACAGGGAGAGAATTCAGAAGAACCTCAAGAAACAGGTACAACCCTATCAGGTCCCTCTGAACTAACACCTTCTGTCTCACCAAATGCAGATCAGCAAAGTGAATCAGAAGATGATCACGAAGTATCTGAAGCAACTCCAGAACCAAATGATGAAAAAGAATATACATCTCTGGAACAAAACTCAGAGCCTCTGAACAGTACAACAGAGGCATCACCATCAGAGCCTCTGAACAGTACAACAGAGGCATCACCAGATTTCAGAACCTCTGAATCTCAAACTGCACAAATTATTGCTCCAATCACCAGATGGACAAAAGATCATCCAATTGATCAGATCATTGGATCCTCATCCGAAGGAGTTAAAACAAGATCTGCCACCATCAATGAATGCTTCTATGTAAACTTTTTGAGCATTATTGAACCAAAGAAGGTAAAAGAAGCTCTTGAAGATCCTCATTGGATTTTTGCAATGCAGGATGAGCTTCAGGAGTTTGTAAGAAACAAAGTCTGGACCCTAGTTCCCCTTCCTAAAGGAAAATTTGCAATTGGAACAAAATGGGTTTTCAGAAACAAAAAGGATGAGGATGGCATAATAATCAGAAACAAAGCCCGGTTGGTTGCAAAAGGATATTGCCAGGAAGAAGGCATTGATTATGATGAAACCTTTGCACCTGTAGCTAGGCTAGAAGCAATCAGAATCTTCTTAGCCTATGTTGCACACAAAGGATTCAAAGTTTATCAAATGGATGTTAAATCTGCATTTCTTCATGGTAAATTAAATGAAGAAGTCTATGTCCAACAACCACCTGGATTTGAAAGTACAGAGTATCCTAATCATGTGTATTATTTGGATGAAGCTCTGTATGGACTCAAACAAGCCCCAAGAGCTTGGTATGAGACTCTGTCCACTTTTCTGATTAACAATGGATTTGAAAAGGGCACAATTGATACTACCTTATTCATCAAAAGGTACAAGAATGAGATGCTTTTAGTACAAATTTATGTTGATGACATTATATTTGGCTCTACCAATCAAAAGTATTGTGACAAGTTCTCAGAGTTGATGAAGAGTGAATTTGAGATGAGCCTCATGGGAGAATTAACTTTCTTTCTAGGCTTACAAGTAAAACAAATTTCAGAAGGTACATTCATAAGTCAATCTAAGTATGTCTCTGAAATTTTGCAAAAATACAAACTCAATGATTCAACTTCAATGAGAACACCTTTATCCACCGGAGTCAAACTTGACTCTGATCCATCAGGAGAGAATGTGGATATAAAAACCTACAGAGGAATGATAGGTTCACTATTATACTTAACTGCAAGTAGGCCTGACATAATGTTTGCAACATGCCTTTGTGCTAGATATCAAGCAAATCCAAAGGTATCTCATTTAACTGCTGTGAAAAGAATTTTCAGATACCTCAGAGGGACACAAACATTAGGCCTCTGGTATCCAAAACTCTCAAATTCTGATCTAACAGCTTACACTGATGCAGATCATGCCGGATGTAAGCTTGACAGAAAGAGTACCTCTGGATGTTGTCAGTTATTGGGCAATAAGCTGGTAAGTTGGTCATCCAAGAAACAAAACTGTGTTTCCACTTCAACTGCAGAGGCAGAATATGTTGCTGCTGCTAGTTGTTGCTCACAAGTATTATGGATGAGAACTCAGCTCAGAGATTATGGCCAACAATTTGACAGAATTCCAATTCTCTGTGATTCAAAAAGTGCCATAGCCATCTCTGCCAATCCAGTACAACACTCCAAAACCAAGCACATCGATGTAAGGTACCACTTTCTGAAAGATCATGTTGAAAAAGGAACAATAGAGATGTATTTTGTACCAACTGAACTTCAACTTGCTGATATTTTCACAAAAACTTTAGATGAACGAAGGTTCAATTTTTTAATTAGCAAGTTGGGAATGTTGAATATGTCTACCTAACAAAAGAGCAGAGTCTCTGATCCTTTTATCAGAGCCTCTAAACTTTCAAAAATGGTTAAACTTACTCTCATGAATCACCAAGCATGTGTCAAGGGGGAGACAACAACCCTTTCATCATTCAAGGGGGAGAAATGATCTTGTCTCTGATATTTATATCAGAGCCTCTGATCTTGTCTCTGATGTTTATATCAGAGCCTCTGATCTTGTCTCTGATGTTTATATCAGAGCCTCTGATCTTATCTCTGATGTTTATATCAGAGCCTCTGATCTTGTCTCTGATATTTATCAGCCTTTGATCTTCTCTGATGTTTATATCAGAGCCTTTGATCTTGTCTCTGATGTTTATATCAGAGCCTCTGATCTTATCTCTGATGTTTATATCAGAGCCTCTGATCTTGTCTCTGATATTTATATGAGCCTTTTGATCTTGTCTCTGATGTTTATATCAGAGCCTCTGATCCTATCTCTGATGTTTATATCAGAGCCTCTGATCTTGTCTCTGATATTTATATCAGAGCCTTTGATCTTGTCTCTGATATTTATATCAGAGCCTTTGATCTTGTCTCTGATGATTTTATCAGAACCCAGATCTGGTCTCATTAAACAAATCCTCAAGGATTTTTTTTTTAAATCTTTTTGGATAACCACTCGTTTCTTTTCTGACGGTTTACTGACACAAAGCGGTTCTCCCCTACACGCCTAAACGTGTCACCTATCAATTCG
Organism: Arctium lappa; assembly: GCA_023525745.1. Classification (NCBI taxonomy): domain Eukaryota; kingdom Viridiplantae; phylum Streptophyta; class Magnoliopsida; order Asterales; family Asteraceae; genus Arctium; species Arctium lappa. The sequence goes on from CM042051.1 coordinate 67,171,688, forward strand.
GGGATGATGGAACGTCCTTTCTGCAATTAAGACTCTCATTCGCCGCTTCAATAACCTGTCCTTCTACCTTCCTTTTGTAGCTATAAAATATCCTTGTTCACTTCCCATTATTTTTTACGCTCTCAAAATCCAAAAGCCGATTCTCTCTTTCTAAGCCTTCATCTTTCTCAACCTGCAACAATGGCGGCTCATTCCCAAACTTCAGATAACTCAAGCAAACTTGTTCCAAGCTTGAATTTGGTACAGTTCGACGTTCCAGTCAAAGGAAACAACTACTTTCTGGACGTAACCCCATCAAAATATGATGAACAGTTTCGCCCAATCCTCGACTTTTTCACCAACTGCGAACTCAATGATGTTCTAACCAAACATGCGTCAGACATTCCCCTTCGCTTTGTCCAACAATGGTGGTATTCAAGTGAATACGACGATGAAAAGGAAGGACTGGTTGGGCACATTAACCTAGGTGAACAAAGCTTAAGCATAAGGATAACCCCACAAACCCTAACTCGCCGATTCAACCTCCTCACCACAACTGATCTTCAAATAGAAACCTTTGAGAAACCTCCAACTCAAGAAGTTCTTATTCAGTTCCTCCAACACTTAGGCTACAACAAAGAAATACACGCCTCAGTCAATTCAGACGTCAGTACCTACCTCCCAAATGGAACTTTATGTTCAGTGTTCTCAACCGAACAATAACCTGCAAAATTGGAAGCCAGGATCAGACTCATCCAGCGATAATAGCCATAATGTATGCTCTCTTTTTCAACAGAAGCATCAATATGGCCCACATTCTTTTCTGTGAGATGCTGACAGCTGTGGACAAGAAGAACAAGGACTTGGCCAAAGGCAAACAACCAATATCGGTACTGTTTCCACGATTCATCTCAGTGGTCATTCAACGAGCAATGGAGAAATTCTCCATCACTGAGGAGGGCCCAATGACACCTCTGTTTATGATGAACTCATTCAAAGCCACAGAGGTTCCTCCGTATCCACATGACCGACGTTTCCCACACACAATGATTGAAATCATTCCTGCTGACTCTCCTACCCATCTCCTACTTAGTCGTGTTGCCCAATCATCAGAACCGATGATGGGATCCCCAACACATTTAGGTTCTGAGCCTGAGCATGAATCAGAGAGTGATATCTCTGATACTGCTCAAAACATTAACAGAGCAGAACCAGAGGGTGGCTCTGAGAGAGTGAGGAAGAGAAAACATGAGAACCCTCCCTCTGACGAAGAGAATAACTCTGTCAGAGCAGAGGAAGGTGAGCACGAGAGATTTCCAGAGGGTGAGTTTCTAAACCTAGAATCTGAGGGCGGTGAGGTAGAAAAAGATGTCTCTGATGACACAAATGAGAGAATCCAAAGCCCAAATCCCAGTGCAAACAAATTTACTGTCCAAGATGGTCCAGCATCAATGGACATTGAAACAGAGGTGCACACCTCGAACCCTTCCCATCCTACCCGCTCAGAGGCATCTGCTTCTGCCTCTGACGCATGCACCAAAGGGGAAACCTCTGATACGGCTAAGTCCTCCCAAAAGGACTTGGACCAAGATAAAAATACTCACTTACCCCAGAGTATGTCACCTCCACCCACACATGATGCCTTTGTGGCTCAAAATAAGTTGGACCGTCCCATAGAACGTAAGGATTGCCTGTCAGAAAAAGAATGGCACGACCTTATTGCACAAGGAATCCTTAGCCTGGACAGCAAGGTTTCTAAACACATTCGTTTCTCATCATCAGATTCTGACTCTGATGATCAGAGACCAATCGGAACCATTATAGGGAGATCCTTGAAAAAGGGTCCCCAAGGATTAATGGGAAGTCCTTCCGGAGACAACATCAAACCACCTCCGACAGAAGGCCCCTCTGAACTCGAGGGAAACTTAGAATCATGTGTTGATTCTAAGGTTACCCCCTCTGATTACGTTACCAAAGAGGAGTTCAAAATCTTTGGTGATGAAATCAGAGAATCTCTGAAGGAGATAAATCTTCAAATGGAGAAGACCTCAGAGGCCTCTGCCTCTAACTCTGAAGTTGAAAAGCTCACTTCAGAGGTCTCTGAGCTGCGAAAGACGGTTCTCACTCAGAACGACAAACTGGATACTCTGGAAAGCCTGGTCATAAAAAATGACTCAGTTTTGTCTAGAGAAATTCAAAACTCCAAAACAGAGCTCCTCAAGGCGATTCCTCCTACCTCTCCCCCACTCCAACAAATGCAGACTTTTCTCAATTCAAAGAGGAAGTCTTGCGTTCTTTGGCAGAGGTAATTGCAAAGATCTCTACCTCCTCTGCTGCTGCTCCTGCTACAACAGAATTCATTACAAAGGCTGACCTGACCAACTTTTCAAAGAAGATCACCAGCAATGTTCTGAATATCTCCAGCAAGTTCGTCTCCAAGACCACTCAGCAGAACAAAAAGATTGAAGACCTTCTGAAAAATGTCAAATCTTCAGAGGGAGTATTAAAGAGAAAGGTACCAGAGGTCGCATGCTCTGAGGAAGCACGGAAGAAGGCAAGGTATGAAGATTCTGATGACGCAGATGACCAACCTCAGGGATCATCCGATCTTCATAAGGGGGAGAAAACTCATACACCAAAACCTGTTGAAACACAAAAGGAGTCCACTCCCTCTGAAACAAACCAAAGCAAGGAGAAAGGAATAGAAATACGCTCAACCTCCACCTCTGCTGAAGATCTTCAGGCAACTTTAAAATCGCCAGTACCTGTCATCTTTCTAGCACCATCCACATCGAATGCTCCAATAATAGCTGCAACTCCAGAAACTATTGGAGCTCTGGAAGAAGATGAAGACGAGCAGCTGGTAGACTTCTCTACATCAGAAGATGCATTCTCATCACCAGAAAGACCAACTTATGTGATGAGAGATGCTTACGAATCAGAATCTGAACAAGAAGAAAAATCAGAATATAAAAAAGAAGAAAAATCAGATTCTGAAAAAGAGGTTGAAGAAGAATTTGAAGTAGTGGATGTCGAAGAGTATGTCTTCAAGAATGCTCAACCACATCATACTTCAACAACGTCAGAGCTGAGGGAATCACCAGAGATAGATGGCTACATCTCTGAACCCTCAAAAGAAGATCCTCCACAGATGAAGGAACCAGAAACCATGGTTGTTGATGAACAGGCTCCTTCAAAGAATCCTGTTCAGAAAGCAAGCATCGGTCTTCCAGCAAAAGTGTTCAATAAACCTCCCACATTCCTCGAATCAAATCCAGAAGCTTCCATAGAAGATCACTTCAGATACATTTACTGTGAGTTCAACATGGCAGATACACTGGTCATTCCTCTGAATCCAAGAATCAGAGAGGACATGCCAGACTATGAGCGAAGATTTATCAGAGATAAAACAAAACCAAGAGCACAGGTCCTCTCTGATGATCCAATCATCAAAATCAACAAAATCTCAGAAAAGACCTTTGCTTACAACAAGATAATCTATAGGAATTATGTGGTAACTCGATCTGATCAGAAGATTTACGAGTTCAATGACAATGATCTCGTAAATCTAAATCCATATGATTTACCACATTTATATGCCTATTGCTCTGCCAGGTATGATCATGGAAGAAGGGAAATCAGGATGGGCATGTTTGAAGTCCGACGGGCAATGGAGGCCTATGTCAAACACCGAGCAAAACGTGACTTTCAAATTGCTCTGAACCTAGGGGAAGAAAAGCTGGAAGTAACTGAACCTGTGGAGTCATTCGACAAACTTAAAGAACAGAAGACTGGATCAATCGTTGCAGAACCTCTGGGTTTCGTCTTCAGAATAAATCAAGAAAAGAAGATCTTTCTAGCTTCAGAAGTGTCGAAGTACTCTGATGAAACCTTGAGAGGTATAAAGAAATTGATCCATGCAAAGGAAGAAAGGCACAGAGCAGATTTACTGGCAAAGCTTGACTTAGAGATCGACTCGATGATCAGCTTCAGAGCTCTGATCATGAAATTCCATGGAATCTGTTCAAGTGACAAATAGTAGTCTGTTTCTTTATTTCTTTTATTATTACTTTCTTTGTATTAAACTTCCAAATGTTTAAGAAGTAATACTTAAGAGGATAATTTTTCTCGTCTATGCTTTCTAGTGTAAAATTCAATTCTCTGTTATGTTTTTGTATCTTCTATTTTCGACACTTAGGGGGAGATTGTTAGCTCCAAATAATCTGTTAAAGTGTTGAAAATACCAGTCCTATTTCAGAGGACTTTCAAGAAGATACACTTCAGAGGACGAAGACTTCAGAGGATGAAGACTTCAGAGGATGAAGACTTCAGAGGACAAACCTGCCTCTGAAGCACTTGTCCACTCAGAAAAGACATCAGAGATGGCTTCATCAGAGGCTCTGAAGACAACGTCAGAGCTCTGAAGACATTCTCTCTGGATGTTCAAGTAAAGACGAGATGGCTTCATCAGAGGCTCTGAAGACAATGTCAGAGGCTCTGATGACATTCTGAAGATATTCTCTGAAGTTCAGAGAATGAACAGAAGAACAGATGACACGTCACTTAGTGATAAGGTTTACTTTCTAGAGTAGGTCACTGTTCAGCATGCTCTTTCTCGTCATACAAGTACACTGCTTACTTTATGGTCCTATAAATAGGACCATCACCTTATTGTTCAAAGTGTGCTTAAGAAGTTATATATCTGATATTATAAGTTGAATACTTTATTCTAAGAATATCTTGTTTATCTTTATCTGCTTTATGAACTGTGATATTTGAATCTCCTTTGATATTAAACTGCATTACTTCCACTGTCATTACTCTTATTGTTTATATCATTGTTACGAGATTAGATCTGGGATCCAACAGAAATTCAAAGTCTATCAAATGGATGTCAAAAGTGCATTTCTATATGGCTAAATTAAAGAAGAAGTATATGTCTGTCAACCACCAGGGTTTGAAAACCCAAGCTATCCAGACAGGGTATACAAATTGAAGAAAGCACTTTATGGACTGCATCAAGCTCCAAGAGCATGATATGACACTTTGTCATCCTATCTTTTGGAAAATGGCTTTGAAAGAGGAGTCATTGATAAGACTCTATTCATCAAGAGAAAGAAGAAGGATATCTTGCTGGTCCAAATCTATGTTGATGATATTATCTTTGGATCCACAAGAGACAATATGTGCAAGGAGTTTGAGGAACTAATGTATCAAAGATTCAAAATGAGTTCCATGGGGGAACTTACCTTCTTCCTTGGACTCCAAGTTCAACAGAAGTCAGATGGTATTTTTATCAGTCAGTCCAAGTATGTGCAGGATATTCTAACCAAGATTGGTTTCTCAGATTCAAAACCTGCCAGTGTTAGCTCGACTCACTTTGTATAGAAGTATTGAAAAATAGGCTGAGTATGGAAATCGTAGAAGCCTGCCGCTGAACACTCAAATACACCACAGAAGGTGCAAAGCTTGGAGGTTACCCCACAGAAGATCTACCAGAAATAGAACCTGAATGATACTTGGATTACAGAGCCTCTGTGATAACTCACAGAGCCTCTGTGAAAACCAACCTCTGAAGATCAGCTGTTGAAGCTTTTCTTAGAGTTCAAAACAAGACCACGTGCAGAACACGTGAGACCTGCTGTACGAAGATCCTCAAGATCAAAGTAATGGGCGTCCCACAGTGTTTACTTTACAGGTGGCATTCCGTTTATGGAATGTCAGTTCTTGTCTTGTACTAAGAGGTGTATCCTTCTGCTATATTAAGGAGCTCCACCTTAGAGCTCAAAAAAGAGCACACACAAAAACAGAAGTCTGTATATTCCTTGAGCACCTTTTTGCACATACTAGTGCGTGTTCTTGGTGTTCTTGGGTAATTAATGAAACAATTCCTTGAGTAACTTTCGTGTAATACTTTACTTCCTGTTCATTAATTACCTGTGTGTTTACCACCTTGCATGTTCAATCTCTTCTACACATCTTAAACGCTTCCGCACTCTAGTTATATAATCTGTGTGTAGTAAAAGGTTAAATCAAGTTAAAGAACATCTAAACTGGGATCAACAATTGGTATTAGAGCAAACTTTGATTTTCAATATCAAAGGATCCTGTTCTATAATTGTTTCCAGTACTCAAGGTGGTAATTTGAGTCTGTTCTTCGTTCCAAACTCCACTCAAAGTCACACTCTACTTTTCTGAAGCTATATCAACCTGTTTCATATAGTGTGTTCTTCACTTAAAGACAGATTCAAAGCTAGTTGGTTAATCATTTGTTCTTACCAATTCATATTCTCATCTTCACAAATCATCACTGCAATACTCTTTCTGATTCGTGCCATACTCTGTTTTACTCTCTGAATCCAAAATGGCAAACACTGTCAACTACTTCAGTGCAGGATCTCAATCCAAACCTCCCACTCTTCTAAGGGATGAATATCCTCAGTGGAAGATCAGGATGGTGCACTTCCTTGGAGGTGTGGATCCTGGTCTGGTTGAGTTTCTTCACAATCCTCCTTTCATTCCAATGACAACAGTTCTTCGTGTTCCTGCCACTGCCAATACTCCTGAAACTCCTGAATATCAACACCCCAAACCTGTCCTTGAATGGAGTGAAGAAGAAAAGGCACAACATGAGCTTGCGAAGAAAGCCAAAAGACTAATCATAATGGATATTCCAAATGATATCTTTCAATCTCTTGACTCATGTGAAACTTCAAAGGACCTATGGTTAGAGCTGGAGAAACAACTTGAGGGTGGTGCCAAAACCCTCAAGAACAACAGAGCCTTATGCATAAATGAGTATTTTGCATTCAAAGCTCTGCCGGGTGAATCCATTCAAAGCACTTACAATAGATACAACTCTTTGATAAACAAGTGCAAGAGATATGGGATCCACAGAACCTCCGAAGAAAACAATGTCAGATTTCTACAGAGCCTGAATGATGAATGGCTTCATTTAACCATGTCCATGCAAGCCACATTGGATCTTGATGTTTGGTCCATATCTGATCTCTTTGGAACACTAATTACCCAAGAGAACAGAATTTCCAAACTATCAACCTCTGTCGGAGGTCCTCTGGCTCTTGTAGGATGTGCCTCAAAAGGCAAAGACAAAGGAAAGAAGGATAAGGCAGCTGAGGAGGCTCAGAAGAAGAAAAAGAAGAAGGTACTTGTAGCAGAGAGTAAAAGTGAAGAAGACTCTGAGGAGGAGATTGACATGTCTGCTCTGGCCAAAACTCTTGCACTAATGACCCGACAGTTCAATCGTGGTCTCAAGAAGAAGCCGGAGTACAGAGGAAGAGAAGAAAGAGATGACAGAAGCAGAGGATATGGTGAGGCCAAGAGAAAGGAGTGGTCTGAAGAACCTAGGCAAGAAGAGAGAAATGGAAAAAAGTCAGACGGCAGAGCTGGTGACAAATTCCTGAAGCAAACTGAAGGATGCTTCAAATGCGGGAAACCAGGCCACTATGCAGCAGAGTGCAGGTCCTCTGCCAACACAGGGAAACCCACAAGGGACGCTGCATTCTACAAAAAGAAAGCAGAGTACTACACTCAGAAATCCCTAATGGCAGAACAAGAGAACCTTGTGACCGATAAATCATCTGATGAAGAAAATAACGCACTCTTCTGTGGAATGGCAGAAGTCCACTCTTCTGACAACGAAAGTGAGGTATCTACTTCTAACTCTTGCAACTCAGACTTTGAAAGCAAGGTTCTTGAAATACAAAATGATCTTATAGCTTACAAACATACATGCTCAGATCTTGAGAAAAAGCTTGCTTTCTTTGAAAGAGAAACTAGACTTCTCACAGAGGAGAAGGATAAGCTCTACTTTCAAAACAAAACTCTCATCTCTGAGCATATTTCAACAAAAAGGGATTTCAAGGACAAAATCACAAATCTCGACAGAGCTTTGAAAGAAAAGGTCAAAGAGCTTAAGAAATGTGAGAGTGATCGTCTAAATGCCATTTCTTTGAAAAACTTCTTTCAAAAGGAAAGAGAAGCTCTTCATCGAGATCTGTTCGACAGAGATCTAAAAATCAAAAGGTATCAGGATGCTCAAAAAGTCACTGAAAAGGTCAACACCCAAATTGGCAGAAGAGGTATAAGGTTCGATGATATCGATCCCTATACTGGAAATAAAAGAAATAAATCTTTAGCAAATACCTTCTGCGTTGGAAAACCATTAAATCCAAGTCTTCCAAACCTTCTATCCACATTTAAAAGGCGAAAAATATCCGAAGAACCACATCTGAGGAATCCTCTGTTGATGGTAGATACATGGTATGAAAACAATAATCTACCTTCTTCTCTCTCATCAAAGAGAAATTCTATTCCAAAGAGATATCTGTTTCAAAAACAGATAGGAATCTTCAGATTCGGTCATCCAGAAACACAAACTCAAATGGCGTTTGTATGCATGATGACTCCTGAAAAGGAATTGTCCTCTGAAGCTCCAGAGTTTGTTCTGGCCTCTGTGGAAGAAAAACTTTTTAAAAGATTTCTGGATAATGACTTGAGAAAGACCTATGAAAACCATTTTCTTAATCATCCTGATATTATCTCTGATGTAAGAGAAATCTTTGAGCAAGATCTACAAAACTGTCTTAACGTTCCTATGGTCATTCCGTGTATTTCAAAAATCCTAAATACTTCAGAGGACACCAATGGACAAAGCAAGGCACTTGCAGAAGGTCAAGATTTCATTCACAGAGACTTCCTCGATTCAGACTCTGAGTCAGAATCAGAGTTCTCTGTTGGAAATGAGACAAGTTCTGTGGAACTTGAGATACTCCCCTGTGGTCCAGAGAAGAGTAAACTTACCTCTGGCATTCTCAATAGAACAGTTCTTCCCAAAAGGAAAACCACAGGTGTATCTATCTATCCTGATTTCCTTGACATGTGCTTGCAAGCAAAGACTTCTCTTGAGATTGAAAGATCTAAAAGGAACAAGATCCCTCATGATTTAAAAGCTCCAAGACCATTAAAACCTTTTCAAGAAAAACTAACTTGGCAACAGAAGAATAAATGGCCTAAAATTGATAAACTGGATGCTTCTGTTGCAGTGAAAGCAAGGAAAGAAGATCAAGGGAGAGTACAACTAAAGAGTCACTCAAGAAGAGTTTTTGAAAAAACTCAACCTAGATTAGACAAATCTTTTTGTAAAAAGAAACCCAAATCTAAAATGGGTTGTAGTAAAATTTGCTCTGTACCCTCCTTTGACAAATTTAATGAAATTTTCAAGAAATTTGCTTCAAATGTTCCTTATTGTAAATGCTTTAATCTCATGCATTCTTTGAATCAACATTTCTCAAGGCCCTCCTGTCTTATATCTCACCCCAAGCCCAAGAATGCAAAATTCAAGGGTGAGAAGAGACAAACTGGTACCTCTGCAAATGAGGATAAATCCAAGACCAAAGATGTTAAGGCATCTTCAAAGTCTACTAACAAAAATGGACCCATTTGGAAATGGGTACCTAAAACTCTCTAATTTGTCCATAGAAGAAACAACATGTGCTTATCTGGTACCTAGACTCCGGGTGCTCAAGACACATGACTGGCGATAGAGGGTTGCTTTCCTCCTACAAAGAAAAACATGGAGGAGGATCTGTAACTTTTGGAGATAATAAAAAGGGTCAAATAAAAGGCTATGGAATCATTGCCAAATGAGACATCGATGTCAACAAAGTTGCCTATGTGGATGGCCTCAAGCACAACCTTCTGAGTGTAAGTCAACTCTGTGACAATAGACTCGATGTGATGTTCAAAAGACAGTACTGCTCTCTCCTAAAGGAAGATACAACCACAGAGCTTCTGCGAGCCAAAAAACGAGGTGATCTATACCTCATGGACTTTAAATCAACTAACAGATAAGAAAAGCTCTGCTTAGTCTCAAGTAAGAATGAAGAAGCTTGACTCTGGCACAACAGGTTTTGTCATCTAAACTTTCACACACTTAACAAACTTGTGAAACTAGAACTAGTAAGTGGTCTACCAAGTATTAGATTCGACAAGGATCATCTATGCTCAGCTTGTGAGATGGGAAAACTCAAAAAAGCTGCTCACAAAACCAAGTCTGACACATCTTGCACCAGACCTCTGCAGATGCTTCATGTTGACCTCTGTGGTCCTATATCTGTGCAAAGTCTTGGTGGCAAGAAGTACATCCTTGTACTCATAGATGAATTCTCTAGATATACTTGGGTTTAATTTGTTCGAAAGAAATCAGATGTTCCTGAAGTACTAATCAATCTTATCAAGAGAATACAAGTCCTTTATGACTGCAGGGTACAGAGAATCTGAAGTGACAATGGGACAGAGTTTTAGAATTCAACCACTGAAGCCTATCTGTTGACACAAGGAATTTCACAGAACTTCTTTGCTGCAAGGACTCCACAACAAAACAGTGTTGTTGAACGAAAGAACAGAACACTAGTGGAAGTCGCAAGGACTATGCTCACTGCTTCAGGGCTCTCTATTTCTTTCTAGGCAGAAGCAATTTCAACTGCATGCTTCACCCAGAATCGATCCTTGATCGTAAAGATACATGCAAAGACACCATATCACTTACTACACCAGAGGAAGCCAAACATTAAGTACTTCCATGTTTTTGGCTGCAGATGTTTCGTACTAAACGACAAAGACCAGATAGGGAAATTCAGCCCCAAAGCCGATGAAGCCAAATTTGTTGGCTATTCATCAAACTCCAAGGCATACAGAATCTATGTACTCAAATCCAAGCATATACTGGAAAGTATTAATGTTTCATTTGATGATTCTTTTCAAATGACATCTGAGCAAATCAGCTCAGGACTCAAACTTCAGGATGAAGATTCTGGTGGATCATCACGAACAAATTATCTTCATCATCTGTTTGAAGAGATGTTCAATGATGATGAACCTTCTGAAGGTGACCGCAGAGCCTCTGAAGCCAAACCCTCTGAGGACCAAACAGGTACTTCTCTAATTGGTCCTAGTAATGCTTCTCCCTCCTCCAATAATGCTGCAGGTGCAACCATCGAGGGGGAGCACTCTGAGGACAATACAACTCAAGGCCCCAAGCTCAATCAAGATAATGGTCATCTTCAAAACCTCTCGGAAGGGTCAACACCAGATAAAGGCTCTCCAGAACTCTCTACCTCCACTCATGGTGAACAACCAAGTCCTGTGGAAAGTACAAATGATCAATTCCTTTCAACAGAAGATGATTTACATCAAAACAAATGTGCTCCAGAACTTACCACAGAAGTTTCCAATGATCACCTACCCCGCATGATAAAATGGACCAAAAGTCACCCACAGAGCCAAATCATCGGTGACGCTTCTGACAAAGTCCAAACTCGATCGAGTATTGCAAACTTTTGTTACTATACAAATTTTTTGAGTATCATCGAACCCAAAAAGATATCTAAAGCACTTGAAGATCCAAACTGGGTAGAAGCTATGCAAGAAGAGCTTCTGCAGTTTGAAAGAAACGAAGTATGGACCCTAGTGCCTCTGCCGAAAGGCAAAACCGCAATAGGAACCAAATGTGTCTTCAGGAACAAAAAGGACGAGGATGGTGTGGTGATCAGGAACAAAGCAAAACTGGTGGCCAATGGATATTGCCAAGAAGAAGGCATCGACTACGATGAAACCTTTGCCCCTGTGGCAAGACTCGAAGCAATAAGAATCTTTCTTGCCTTCGCAGCCCACAGATGTTTCAAAGTATATCAAATGGATGTCAAGTCAGCCTTTCTGAATGGACAGATTCAAGAAGAAGTATATGTCCAACAACCAACAGGGTTTGAAAACTCCAAGTACCCAAATCATGTCTACTTCTTGGACAAGGCTCTGTATGGATTGAAACAAGCTCCTAGAGCCTGGTATGACAGACTTTCAAACTTCCTACTTGCAAATGGTTTCGAAAGAGGTACAACTGATACTACTTTATTCTTTAAGAAGAGAAAAGGTGAGATTCTACTTATACAGATCTATGTTGATTTATACTGCAAATGTACGACATTATTTTTGGGTCTACAAATGATTTATACTGCAAAAAATTTGAATCATTGATGAAGAGTGAGTTTGAGATTAGCATGATGGGAGAACTCACATTCTTCTTAGGATTGCAAGTCAAACAAACCACAGAGGGCATTTTCATAAAACAATCAAAATATGTCTCTGACATACTTGAAAAATACAAGCTCTCTGACTCCTCACCAATGAAGACTCCTATGTCCACTAGATCCAAACTTCATGCAGATCCAGAAGGCAAGCTTGTGGAGTGTAAACTCTACAGAGGCATGATAGGGTCTCTGCTCTATTTAACCGCAAGTATACCCGATATAATATTCGCCACATGTCTCTGTGCAAGATTTCAAGCTAACCCCAAAGAATCTCATCTTTATGCTGTCAAGAGGATCTTCAGATACCTAAAAGGGACCAAAAATCTTGGTCTCTGGTATCCGGAGAACTCTGGCTCTGATCTCATGGCTTATACAAATTCCGATTACGGAGGATGCAAGCTCGACAGGAAAAGTACCTCTGGGAGTTGCCAATTCCTAGGAGGGAAACTAGTAAGTTGGACTTCCAAGAAACAGAACCGTGTCTCGACCTCTACGGCAGAAACAGAATATGTTGCTGCTGCAAGTTGCTGTTCCCAAGTTCTGTGGATGATGAGGCAACTTAGATACTATGGATTCGATATCAAAAAAATCCCCATCCTATGTGACTCCAAAAGTGCCATTGCGATCTCTGCCAATCCAGTACAACACTCTAAGACCAAGCATATCGACATCAGGTATCACTTTCTGAAACATCATGTGGAACAGGGCACAATAGAGATGTATTTTGTGCCCACAGACTACCAACTTGCCGACCTTTTCACAAAGGCATTGGATGAGAAAAGATTCACTTTTCTAGTTTGCAAGATTGGTATGCTCAACATGGGTTGACCACAGAGCCTCTGTTGCACATATTTGTATATAACATATTCCTTGTTTGTAAATAATCTCTTTAACTTTCTTTATATTACATTATTTTTGCAAATCTATGTCTTGTGCAAATTTTATCTTTATATGATCCAAGCATAGTTGAAGGGGGAGCAGATCTAACCTTTACCAATCGCGACTTATCAAGGGGGAGCAAGACTGTTCTTCGCAACAGCCTACAGAGTGAGGTTAGTCCATCCGAACCAAGGGTCAAAACTCTTTCTCGAGCACTATGCCTTCAGAAAGATCCCTCTTTGTACTAATTTCACAATCAAAACTTTGAAATGATCAAATCTTTAAAAATCTTTCCTAAAAAGGAAATTTCTGATCTCAGAACCTCTGAGGTCGACCACAGAGCCTCTGTGATCTATCACAGTCTCTGCACCTCTAAACTGGGTGCTTGAGCAAATGCACTTAAAAAGGAACTCGATCATTTCATCGCACTTTTCTCCCTCATAAACTTGCCTATGACCTCAGAAGCCACTTATTCACAGAGCTTCTGTCATTCTCATCACTTGAGAAACTAAGGTCATGTGATGTGGGTTATTTTTGAAACTCACTGTCACGTGAGAATAGAAAATGCCAGGCGCGTGAGAATAGGGTGGCAATATTTGATTGGATCATAATCTGTACCGTCGTTTTTATGAAACGGCTTCTTACTCGTTTTCACTCATCACGGATTTGAAAACTTGGTTTTTTACCGCTCATTCTTTTTACCTTCCATGTATAAAATCCCTTTTGCCCCTTCTTTTCTTTCTTTACCTGCACCTTTTTCTCTCAAGAACGTCAAGCAAAAAGCCTTTCCTCTTCTCCTCTGTTCTTTCAATGGCTTCTCCCTCATCTTCCTCCAAGAACTATAATGGGTCCACGAAATCCAACAACTCTCATCACTCAATGGTTCAAAAGGCTGATTCAGACTCCGTCAACCAAGAACATGTGCTCACGAGCAGGATGTTGTCCTTCACCAGACATGACTATCACTTGGGCCAACTGAATAACAAGCCAAATAACCACTTTGTCACCCTAAATCCCTCAGGTTTTCCCATTGAAGCAGCACCATTGATTCAACTCCTCAAGAATCATTTCCTAGTTAGAGCCCTAACGATGAAACGAGATGACATCCCGGAATCCTACATCCAACAATTCTGGCTAAGTGCCCGCCATGTCAAAATGGACAAATATGGCCATTGCATCATTGGATATGCAACCCATCCCTCAACTGCAAAAATTTTGGACTTAGGGATCAATCGTAGGAAACTCTCCGAGGTCTTTGGACTTCCCACCAAAACAGGTCTCAACCTGCGAAAATTCTCAGAAGAGCCCACAGAAGAAGAGATACTAAAATTTCTGAGGTTCATTGGCTACGCAGTTCCAATCACCAAAAGTACGAACTTCAGACGACAGAATATACCCCCTCTGTGGAACGTCCTTTTCTCGATTCTGAACCGATGCCAAACATCGAAGGTTGGAAGCCCTGATCAATCAAGCCATACAATTTTGGCGATAATGTATGGGATTTACTACGATCTCCCACTAGACTATGTTGGGCTTATCTTTAGGGAGATCCAAAATGCCGTGATTACCAAACAACAGGACCAAGACAGAGGGACATAACCAAAGAACATCGTGTTTGGACGTTTCCTAGGACTTCTACTAGGCGATGACTTGATCAGAGAAGGAAAACTACCAGCAGAGGATAAGACAATCAAATTATATGAGATGAAGTCTCATAAACCCACCACCATCAAAACTGGATATCCAGAAGCCAGACCTCTGTCAACAAAAATGTTGACTTATTTGGGTAGCGAAGAAGAGGCTAGGGAATACATATGAGGGAACAGGACACCAGAACCGCGTCTTGTAACCCCCTCCCTCGCGTAGGATTCAAAGTAGGAGACATTGTAGTGTACCTTAGAGACGAGGAAGTGCGGACAGAAGTTCAAGCCGCAGAGGCTAAAGAGAGTGAAAAAGAGAACTCTTTAGTTAGAGGAGAGGGGAGTGAGAGAAAGAAGAAAAAGAAAAACAAGAAAAAGAGAGTTGCAGAGGCAGAGGGTCAGACAAAGCCCCTGCAGAAGGCAAGAAGAGCCCTAGTCCTTGTAGAGTCCCCTGAGGATGGACCTCAGAGCCCAACTCATATAGCCTCTGCAATAATACGCGAGGTCTCTCTTCAATACTCTGGAGGATTAGGGGAAACCGTGGCAATGGAATTAGATGATGTGACAGGAAGGTCACAGAGCGATAATGAAGAAGTGGAACCAAGAAAAAAATTATTGGAGGAGAGGGACATAAAAGATGCCTTTGGCACACCACCAAAACCAACTCCCAGTGCAACCCACACTTCTACCCATGCAGTTCTAGTGCAGAGGGGTATTGAAATAGGACCGCACAGTCCGAACCCCGCCCAAACCATCCGGACAGAGGATATTCCTTCATCTTCTGTGCCACCATCCGGGGAACCTAAAACCACCTCACCCTCTCAAAAGGGTGAGAGTGTTGTTCTGTGTGTCCATTTGCCCCAGGACACATCTCTTTCTCACACAGAGGTATTCGTTACCTCTGTCACACACAAAAGTGACATCCAAACCATCTCAGAGTTGATGGTGCGAGAACACGATGATTCTGTGGTTCTAGAACAACCACAGAATCCATTCAACATCGATCTTAAGGGAGTCTCTGAACCCTCCCTCATAAAAACATCGAGGATTGGAAGGAAATCCTCCAGAGCTCATCATAAAAACAGGCTCTGAAGGTGCCAAAGACTCGTTGGCTAAATCTGGAACATGTGTTGTTCCAGAGGTCATCTCTGACACCTTCGTCACAAAGGACGAGTTTAAAGCCTTTGCTGACATGGTGCTCAAAAAACTTGACGAGTTGCAAAGCTCGATCTCCAGAGAGTCCAAAGCCAACTCTCAAATCCTTGCAGAGGCCCTAAAAGCTAATACTGAAGCTCTGCAAGCACTCAGTACTAACTGCGCAAAAAGGGATGATCTTCAAGCTTGTGGACAAGCCATCATCGCACACTCCCATAAAATTCAAGTTCTGGGCGATCTTTGCACAGTGGTGTTCCCCAAATATGCTTCGACCGGAGTTCAGACCGGAGTGGTCGAAATGGGCAGGCTCAGAGAGGAAATAAAGGACATAACTCGCAGTGTTATGGTCCCGGCTCACACACAAGCATCAACCTCTGCCCCAGACTCCTCTACGTTTGCAACAAAAGCTAACTTGGAAGCAATGGGCAATCTGTTTCTGCAAGACCAAAAACTCCTTCGATCCAACTTCAAAGACCAAGGAGAGAAGCTATCAGCTGACTTGAAGCGCTCTATAGCCACTTTTCGTTTCAAGTCAGATATAGAAATCAACGCTCTGTCATTGGCTGCAGAGGACGCGATCAAGAAGATCACAGATCATGTCAACAACAACCTCTGTACGCCAAGGAAGAGGAAGGAACCTGTCTCTTGCCAAACCCAGGCAGGACAGAAGAGGGCAAGACATGAAGACCAAGATCCTGATGCCTTCGGCCATGGTCCTCATGAGGGGGAGAATCTGCAATCCACAAAGGAAGCACCAATATCAGTGTCTCCCCTAAACCAAGTCCCTATGAGCTCAGAACCTGAACCACGGAGATCATCTAAACAAAAGGTCTCTGCAGCCCTCTCTCCCACCATAATCCAAATCACTGAATCCCCACCAACTGCAAAAGACAAAGGCAAGGCAATAGCTACAGAACCTCTGAAGAAGGTCAAATCTCCTCCTCCCACCTCTGAGAAACTACTAAAAAGCTCTTTTGATGCTTTCAAAAGAGTGAAACCTGAAGAGGAAGATTGGGCCTTTGATCTACAACCTATGTCAGAACTCCCCATCCTACATCCACTTGACACATCATCAGAGGATAGAGTTGCAGAGGTTATCCAAGGCTTTGAGAGCCTAAGAAGACCCTTCCCTGTTCCTCCAAAAAAGGACATCGAAGAAGAAGTATACAAATACCTCTATAGCCACGGAGCTTAAGATCTTCCAACAGTCAGACTCTCAGAGGAAGTTATATCAGAGGAGCGAAGGAGATTCTACAAAGATAAAGCCAAGCCAAAATCCAAAGTCTTCAGCATGGCCAAGATCACAGAGGTCGTGGTAATCAAGCTTGGACACACAAAGTGTAAGAACTTCTGGTTCAGTGAATACGCTGTAAAAAGGGAAGATACAAATATATGGACTTTCACAGACGTAGATCTACCCAATCTTCATCCTCATGATCTTCCAGAACTATTCAAATGGACAGAGGATAAGTTCGGATGGAAGAAGGAACACCAAGAAGCACATCTCACAATTAAGAGAGTCATGAGAGAAAAACTGCTGTTCTACAGTATAGCTGACTTTCAAGTGGCACTTGACCTGGGAGTCAAAAAGGTCAACTTTCCTCCACCAGAAGACAGCTTACCACCCTCTGCCAATATTTTGCTAAACACCATCACCACTTCACCTTCTTTTGGCTTTGTGTACTTAAATCTCAAAGGAGAAAAGAAATTGTTCATAGGGATGGAAAGCCAAAAGTACTCAACCGAATCTCTGCTACTCATTCAAGATCTACTTATCAAACACAGAGGCACCCCACTCGTACCTGCAGAAGCCGCAGACATCCTTCTGACAAACATAGGTGCAACCTTAAACTTCAGAGACCTATGCATATGCTACTACAGACAACTGAAGAAAGAAGGTGGGTTTGGAAAGAAGATCAATGATTTTCCAGACGCCAAAGTATAGGCTCTGATGACCTGTAATTTTTTTTTGTTTTTTTTTGTCAAATGTAATTGCCTTCTGGCATTATCCTATTTTTAATGAAAATCAAGTTTCAGAGGTTGAGTTCCTTTCACCTCGTTTGCTTCTAGCTTAGCCATCGCTCTAAATTCCAATTTTTTATTTTTCAATACTTAGGGGGAGATTGTTAGCTCCACTCACTTTGTATAGAAGTATTGAAAAATAGACTGAGTATGGAAATCGCAGAATCCTACCGCTGAACACTCAAATACACCACAGAAGGTGCAAAGCTTGGAGGTTACCCCGCAGACGATCTACCAGAAATAGAACCTGAATGATACTTGGATTACAGAGCCTCTGTGAAAACCAACCTCTGGAGATCAGTTGTTGAAGCTTTTCTTAGAGTTCAAAACAAGACCACGTGCAGAACACGTGAGACCTGCTGTACGAAGATCCTCAAGATCAAAGTAATGGGCGTCCCACGATGTTTACTTTTAAGGTGGCATTCCGTTTATGGAATGTCAGTTCTTGTCTTGTACTAAGGGGTGCATCCTTCTGCTATATTAAGGAGCACCACCTTAGAGCTCAAAAAAGAGCACACACAAAAACAGAAGTCTGTATATTCCTTGAGCACCTTTTTGCACATACTAGTGCGTGTTCTTGGTGTTCTTGGGTAATTAATGAAACAATTCCTTGAGTAACTTTCGTGTAATACTTTACTTCATGTTCATTAATTACCTGTGTGTTTACCACCTTGCATGTTCAATCTCTTCTACACATCTTAAACGCTTCCGCACTCTAGTTATATAATTTGTGTGTAGTAAAAGGTTAAATCAAGTTAAAGAACATCTAAACTGGGATCAACAGCCAGCACACCTATGGAGACACACAAGCAGATAACAACAGATCTTGAGGAGGAGGATATGGATGTTCATCATTATAGATCCATGATTGGCTCTCTCATGTATCTTACAGCCTCTAGGCCAGATATAATGTTTCCAGTCTGTGTATGTGCAAGATTCCAAGTTAGGCCAAAGCAATCTCACTATCAAGCTGTTAAGAGGATATTCAGATATCTCAAAGGGCAACCCAGATTGGGACTTTGGTATCCTCATGACTCATCATTTGACCTACTTGCATACTCAGATAGTGATCTAGGTGGAGCAAACTTGGACAGGAAATCTACTTCTGGAGGATGTCAGTTTTTGGGTGCAAGACTAGTGTCATGGCAGTGCAAGAAACAAACCACAGTGTCCACATCTACAACAGAAGCAGAGTACATAGCAGCTGCAAGTTGTTGTTCTCAAGTCTTATGGATTCAGAATCAAATGCTGGACTATGGGGTAACCTTTCTACACACTCCAATCTTTATTGATAATAGCAGTGCTATTAGCATTGTTAATAATCCTGTCAAGCACTCAAAGACAAAGCACATTCAGATCAGGTATCACTTTATAAGAGACTGCAATGAAAAGAAACTTATTCAAGTTGTAAAAGTTCATACTGATAACCAGTTTGCTGATATATTCACCAAAGCCTTTGATGTAGGTAGAATCACCTTCTTGGTAACAAGTGTGGGAATGATCAACTCTGAATAAGTCCCTTCTCAAAAAGTGGTTAAATACCTGTACATTGTTTTTGTTTGGTGTTACTAATCTTCTTATTCAGGAACTGTATAGCAGTACTCAGTTCATCACAATCTTAAAAGTGTAAGTATGGTTAATACTGCTAGTACAGTTTTAGTGCTGCCAGTACATTTTTAGTGCTGCCAATACAGTTTTAATACTGCTAGTGCACAGTTAATACTGCTAGTGGTTAATACTGCTAGTTAGTTAATATTGCTCTCAGTTAATACTGCTAGTTAGTTAATACTGCTCTCAGTTAATACTACTAGTTAGTTAATACTGCTCTCAGTTAATACTGCTAGTTAGTTAATACTGCCAGTGGTTAATACTGCTCTCAGTTAATACTGCTAGTTAGTTAATACTGCTCTAGGTTAATACTGCTTATGTTCTGAATACTATAAATACCCCTTGCCCGCCTAAAAGTTCATAATGACCCTTTGCATACTGTTTACTTGCGCTCTAACCCGTTTTTCTCTCAAGTACTAAATTTTCAGGCAAGAACTTTCAAGCTCAATGGCATCCATCGCATTCAGCGACGAGCACAATGAGATAGCTATGCTCTAAAAGCCAACACAAGCTGAAGGGTTTCACCAAATAGTCGACTTTCTGAAGACAAATCACATAGCTCATGCGCTCACTGTGTCTCCCACCATCTTCATAGAGCATCAGAGGCGGTTCTGGGCTAATGCCACCATTGTTACTGAGAATGGTGTGTGAATGATCAAGACAAGGGTGTGTGAAAAACCCCTAACAGTTACTGAAGAGGTGATACGCATCTGTCTACGTCTAGATGATGCTGCAGGTATAACCTCTATTCCTAATGAGGAATTATTCTCAACTCTTACAAGAATGGGGTATGAAGGCCCATTGGGGATTTTCAAGTTTTTCAAAGCAAAGTTTTCACCCCAATGGAGGTTCTTTGTTCATACCTTGATTCATTGTATTTCTAAGAAAACAACTGGCTGGAGCCAATTTAGCAGTCTAATTGCCTATGCATTGGTATGTTTATCCACTGCTAGAAAATACAACTTTTCTCAAATGATCTTCAATGATCTTGTCTCAAACCTGGACAACACGAAGAGTTTCTTCATGTATCCCAGGTTTGTATAGACAGTTATTACCAATGAATTGACGGATATACCACACTTTGATGGGGTATATGTACCTAAACCCCCTAAAGGCAAGGTCTTCTCAAATATGAGAAGATCTGCTAGGGACTCAGAAAGAGTTGACACCCCATTGTTCTCCACAATGATGGTGGTGTCCCAACCACAAGAAGGTATGGCAGTAGGGTCAAGGCCCTCATTAGACAATCCCACTGCTAGCCAATCCCAACCTTCCCATTCTATATCAATCCCCCAGTCTCTTCTTGATAAACCAACTTCACCAATCATCCAAACATACAAAAGGAACCAGGTAAAGAAGGCTCCTTCCCTTCTTGTACCTTCACCCACTAAGCCTTTAAGCCCTCTAACGGAGGATTCTCCCTTAGAGAATATCTACAGGGAAACCAATAGGGTGTCTCCCAACCCTGAGGAGGTGCTCTCTAAGGAGATGGATGAGCATATGGGAAAGAAGGCTGCCACTACTTCTGTTAGCACAGAGAAGGACAGTGGTAACATCTCTAAGACCTTCCCCATGGCAAATTTCGATGAGAAATCAACCGAAGGACCCCGGTGCCAAGAAACCAAGGGGGTAGTTGGTGCTTTTGCTAGGCAGAAGGCTACTACTACAAGATCCAAGGATCCCTCAAGGATGGGAAAACATCCAAAAAGGGTGAGGACAGATCTGAAACTAATGAATTGATTGGAAAAAGATTCCAATGAACCTTAAAGGGTGGGAAAAACACCTAAAGAAAGTGAGGATAGCTATACTTATTTAGAATTGATGGAAACAATAGCCAACATCAATGTTGATGTGGTCAATCAAGGAAAAGAAATCAAAGCCTTGCAGCAAGTAGTCATCTCCCAACAACAGCAGATTTCCAAACTCAAGCAATTGGTGGGAAAGCTCATGGCTAAGAGAAGAAGAGGTCAGTTTGTTCTACGAAAGAGAAAGGGGGCAACCAACAAGGAAAATGAGAATGCTTCCAAAAAGGGGGAGAATTCAAGTTCAGAACAGATAGATCAACAGATTTTGGGGGAGTTTGTTGAAGAAAAGAAATCTGCAGAAACAACACCAGCAGCAGCTACAACCCCAGAAGTAGAATTGGTTACTACTGCTGAGCCAAAACAAGCAGCAGAAACTGTTAGTGCTGCTGAAACTTCACAAGCAGCAGTAACAGAGTTAACACCAACAGAGATTGAAGTAGCAGAAATGCTTGTCAAAGAAAAGAATGACACTCCCAAAGCAAAGGGAGTGGTCATAAATGAAGGGGGAGCAAAGAAAATAGAGAAGAAAGAAATGGCTGCAGATGCAAGGAAAAAGGGAAAAGCAAAGATGATAGAATCTGATAAACCATCCAAAAAGCAAAGGATGATTGAGTCAGATGAAGCATTAGCAAAGAAAGTGCAAGAAGAGTTAGATCAAGCAGAAAAGGAGCATGTTGAAAAAGACAGAGAAATGGCCAGAGCACTTGCAAATGAGTTAAATGAAGCATTCAAGAAAGGGTTGGAGACAGAGAAGGCAAAGCAAAGAGAAAAGAGCTTGAGAAAGGCTATTGTCAGGATCGAATTCTTAACAAGAATAAATTCTCAGAAACTAATATCAAAGAAGTTTGCGGAATAACACTTTGATATTCAATAAAACAGTAAACCAAAACAGTATATAATCAACAACTTGTAAACTTGTATTGAATGCTTGAAGTTACAAGATTAAACACACAACCTCAATATTGATGAACAGGCTCACCAATACGAATTCTACTTCTCTAGAATTAGGAACTATGCCTTGAGGTTGATTTTCTCTAAAACTTAGAATGGATGAAAAAATCTCTTATCTAAATTATTCTATCAAATCTGTACATATACTGAACAAAAAGATAATTACAATAAATAAAATATCTTCAGTATATCTTCCATCATTATCTTCAAGCCTTCCATGAAAATCTTGATTCTTTCCAGCTGTCATGCTTTTCATCCGGATCTTCAAGTCATAAGCAGCACTAACTATGCTCAGCAACATTAATTTCTTTAAACAGCATTAACTTGGTCTTAGCAGCATTAACTACTAAGCAGCACTAACCACTAGCAGTACTAACTAGCTAAGCAGTACTAACTTTATTCAAGCAGCACTAACTTTGACTAGCAGTATTAATTCTACTAGCAGTAGTAATACTCAGCAGTATTAACTTTGAAGTCTTCTGGCAGTATTAATTATGAACTAGCAGCATTAAAGACTTGTTCACATCTTCAGTTCCCAACAATCTCCCCCTAACTTGACTTTTAGGAAAAGAAGTCAAGTTCTTCAAATGCTTCCAAAATCTTCATTGATCTACTCCAATGTTAGGATCCAGTCCCATACTCTGATTGATAGTTCTCTGAATTAGGTACTTTGCCATTTCTGAATTTGGTGCACAACCCAACTTCTTATTCAACATGGTATGAAGCTTTAGATTTGTGTGATTGTAGACCCTATCCACCAAGTAATACTCCATGTGAAAAGTATCCAATGCCAGTTCATAGACTCCACTCCTTTCATATAGAGTCCATCCTCTAACAACTTTAAATACATCTTTTATCAAATGCTTTACTGCTTCTGGTTTGAACAACATGCACAAATATTCCATAACTAACTTCATAACTGGTAACCCTGGAGCTGTCAACTGATCTGCATGAACTTTCATTCCCACTTCAAACATTTCTTCCAAATCAGATCTTGAACACTCTCTGACAATTTTGTTCCAGGTGCTATAGACTTCATACTTTTCATCCTTTCTTTTTAATCTGATATACTCCTTGCCATCCACCTCTATAGTATCCCAATGAATAACTTCAGGAGGTTTGAATCCAACAGGTTCAGCTGAGATAGGCTTTGGAATTTTATCCAATATCACCATTGACATGTTTGCATTTGAACTATGTGGTACTTCTTCCTGAGTTTCAGCTTTCTTTTCTTTTTCTACTCTGGACTTCTTGTCAACTCTCTTTCTGTTTGCCATCATCTTGGTTCTCTTCAGTATCCTTTGCCCTTGCTCTATAGTAACTTCCTTCTTCTTTTCTTCCTTTGCCCTTTCTTCTGATCTAGGACCTTTAGAAGCAATAGTCTTAACTCTTTTTATCTTTTTGATCTTCTGAGCTAGAGTCTCTTCTTCCTTAATCTCTGCCTTTTCCTTTGTTGGAGTTCCCTCTTCACTTTCAGGGAAGGGTTTATTGATATTCACATCATGCCTCTCCTTATCTTTCTTTTCAAACTCCACTCTGTCCTTTTCATTATTCTTCAGCTTTCCCATTTCTTTCTCATATAGTCCCTTGACTTGTTCAAAAGTCATCTTTATGAACATTTCTTTCTTCACACCAATTGCACTCCTCAAGAAAGTTATCATCTTCTTCCTTTCCTGAGTTGCAAGGTAATTTTGTGAAGGTCTTCTCTTCTTTGCACTTGATCTGGCCATCATAGCCTTTCTCAAGCTTATTGCTCTTTGTTTAGCTTTCTCTGTTTCCAACCCTTTCTGAAATGCTTCATTTAGTTCATTTCCTAGTGCTCTGGCTATCTCTCTGTCTTTCTCAACCTACTCTTTCTCTCCTTGATCTAACTCTTGTTGCAGTTTCTTGGCTAATGCTTCATCTGATTCAATCATCTTTTGCTTTCTAGTTGGTTGATCAGTTTCTATCATCTTTTCTTTCCCTTTTCTTTTTACATCTGCAGCCATGTCTTTCTGTTCTGATTTCTTGTCTCCCCCTTCATTTATGACCACTCCCTTTGCTTTGGGAGTGTCATTCTTTGCTTTTACCAGCATCTCTGCTACTTCAACCTCTTCAGATGTTAATCCTGTTACTGCTGCTTGTGTAGTTTCAGCAGCACTAACAGTTTCTGCTGCTGCCTTTTCTTCAACAAATTCAGCCCTTTCTTCAACAAACTCCCCCTCAATCTGTTGATCTATCTGTTCTGAGTTTGAATTCTCCCCCTTTTTGGAAGCATTTTCCTCCTTCTTTTTGTTTGCCCCATTTCTCCTCCTTAGAACAAACTGCTTTCTCCTTTTCTTGGCAATGAGTTTTCCTACCAATCGCTTGAGTTTGGAAATCTGCTCTTGTTGGGAGATGACCAATTGCTGCAATTCTTTAATTTCCTTTCCTTGTTTAACCACATCAACATTGATGTTGGCTAATGCTTCAATCAATTCCCAGTAAGTATATCTATCCTCACCTTCTTTAGGTGTTTTACCCACCCATGAAGGATCTTTGGAAAGTTTTGCCATCAATTCATCAGTTGCAGTTCTGTCCTCACCCTTTGTGGATGTTTTGCCCATCCTTGAGGGATCCTTAGATCTTTAAGTAGTGGCCTTCTGCCTAGCAGAAGCACCTACTACCCCCTTGGTTTCTTGGCACCGGAGTCCTTTGGTTGATTTCTCACCCAAAGTTGCCATGGGGAAGGTCTTAGAGATGTTACCACTATCCTTCTCTGTGCTAGCAGAAGTAGTGGCAGCCTTCTCACCCATATGCTCTGCCATCTCCTTAGAGAGCACATCCTGAGGGTTGGGAGACACCCTGTTGGTTTCCCTTTGGATATTCTCTAAGGGAGAATTCTCCCTTAGAGGGCTTAAAGGCTGAGTGGGTGAAGGTACAAGAAGGGAAGGAGCCTTCTTTACCTGTTTTCTTTGATACGTTTGGGTGATTGGTGAAGTTGGTTTGTCAAGAAGAGACTGAGGAATTGATTTAGAGTGGTAAGGTTGGGATTGGCTAGCAGTGGGTTGGTCTAATGGGGGCATTGACCCTGCTACCATACCTTCATTGGTTTAGGACACCACCATCATTGTAGAAAACAATGGGGTGTCTACTCCTTCCGAGTCCCCAGCAGATCTTCTCATATTTGAGAAAACCTTGCCTTTAGGGGTTTTTGGTACATATATTCCATCAGAATGAGGAATATCCGTCAATTCATGGTTGATTACTGCTTGAACAAACCTGGGATACATATAAAAGCTCTTTTTGTTTCCCATGTTTGAAACAAGATCATTGAAAATCATTTGTGAAAAATTGTACCTTCTGGCAGTGGCCAAACAGACCAAAGCATAAGCAATGGGACTGCTGAACTCACTCCATCCAGTAGTCTTTTTAGAGATGCAATGCATCAAGGTATGAACAAGAAAACGCCATTGGGGTGAGAATTTAGCTTTTGAGAACTTAAAAACACCCAATGGGCCTCCATACCCCATTCTTGAAAGAGTAGAAAACAGTTCATCATTAGAGATAGAATTTACACCAGAGGCATCGTCTAGACGTAGACTGATGCGAATTACCTCTTCAGTAACTGTTAATGGTTTTTCACAGACCCTTGTCTTGATCATTTGCACACCATTCTCAGCAACAATGGTGGCATTATCCCAGAACTGCCTTTGATGCTCGATATAGATTGATGGAGACACTGTCAGAGCATAGGCAATATGGCTAGTTTTCAGAAAATCCACTATCTGATGAAATCCTGCAGCTTTCTTTGGCTTTTGTAGCATCGCGATCTCATTGTGCTCGTCGATGAATGCCATGGATGCCATTGAACTGGGATGTTCTTGCCTGAAAAACTTGGTATTTGAGAGAAAAAGGGTTAGAGCACAAGTGAACAGTATGCAAAGAGTCGTTATGAACTTTTAGGCGGGCAAAGGGTATTTATAGTATTCGGGACATAAACAGTATTAACCTAGAGCAGTATTAACCGAGAGCAATATTAACCGAGAGCAGTATTAACTAACTAGCAGTATTAACTAAGAGCAGTATTAACTACGAGCAGTATTAACTAACTAGCAGTATTAACTGAGAGCAGTATTAACTACTAGCAGTATTAACTAACTAGCAGTATTAACTGAGAGCAGTATTAACTACTAGCAGTATTAACTAACTAGCATTATTAACTGAGAGCAGTATTAACTACTAGCAGTATTAACTAACTAACAGTTTTAACTGAGAGCAGTATTAACTACTAGCAGTATTAACTAACTAGCAGTATTAATTGAGAGCAGTATTAACTGTGCACTGGCAGTATTAACCATGCTTACTCCTTTAATTTTGCGAAACACTGAGTACTGCTATACATATTTTGAAAAAGAAGATTAGTAACACCAAGAATAAACAATATACAGGTATAGAACCACTTTTTGAGAAGGGGCTTATTCAGAGTTGATCATTCCCACACTTGCTACCAAGAAAGTGAATCTACCCACATCAAAAGCTTTAGTGAATAGATCAGCAAACTAGTTATCATTTTGAACTTTTACAACTTGAATAAGCTTCTTTTCATTACAGTCTCTTATGAAGTGATACCTGATCTCAATGTGCTTTGTCTTTGAGTGCTTGACAGGATTATTCACAATGCTAATAGCACTGCTACTATCAATAAAAATTGGAGTGTGTAGAAAGGTTACCCCATAATCCAACATTTGATTCTGAATCCATAAAACTTGAGAACAGCAACTTGCAGCTGCTATGTACTCTGCCTCTGTTGTAGATGTGGATACTGTGGTTTGTTTCTTGCACTTCCATGACACTAGTCTTGCACCCAAAAACTGACATCCTCCAGAAGTAGATTTTATGTCCAAGTTTGCTCCACCTAGATCACTATCTGAGTATGCAAGTAGGTCAAAGGATGAGTCATGAGGATACCAAAGTCCCAATCTGGGTTGCCCTTTGAGATATCTGAATATCCTCTTAATAGCTTGATAGTGAGATTGCTTTGGCCTAACTTGGAATCTTGTACACACACAGACTGGAAACATTATATCTGGCCTAGAGGCTGTAAGATACATGAGAGAGCCAATCATGGATCTATAATGATGAACATCCATATCCTCCCCCTCAAGATCTACTGTTATCTGCTTGTGTGTCTCCATAGGTGTGCTAGCAGGTTTTGAATCTGAAAACCCAAACTTGGTTAGAATATCCTGCACATACTTGGACTGACAAATGAAAATTCCATCTGACTTCTGTTGAACTTGGAGTCCAAGGAAGAAAGTAAGTTCCCCCATGGAACTCATTTTGAACCTTTGATGCATTAGTTCCTCAAACTCCTTGCACATGTTGTCTCTTGTTGATCCAAAGATAATATCATCAACATAGATTTGGACCAGCAAGATATCCTTCTTCTTTCTCTTGATGAATAGAGTCTTATCAATGACTCCTCTTTCAAAGCCATTTTCCAAGAGATAGGATGACAGATTGTCATACCATGCTCTTGGAGCTTGATGTAGTCCATAAAGTGCTTTCTTCAACTTGTATACTCTGTCTGGATAGCTTGGGTTTTCAAACCCTGGTGGTTGACAGACATATACTTCTTCTTCAATTGACCCATAAAGAAATGCACTTTTCACATCCATTTGATAGACTTTGAATTACATATAAGAAGCATAAGCCAGGAATAATCTAATTGCTTCTATCCTGGCCACAGGTGCAAATTCTTCTTCATAGTCTATTCCTTCTTCTTGTGTGTACCCTTGAGCCACCAGCCTTGCTTTATTCTTTATCACTATACCTCTTTCATCTCTCTTATTCCTGAAGACCCATTTTGTTCCTATTGCTCTTTGGCCTTTAGGAAGGTCTACCAGATCCCAAACATCTTGCAGCTTGAACTGCAGAAGCTCTTCTTGCATGGCTTCTATCCAACTGGATTCTTTCATAGCATCATGTGCCTTTTTAGGCTCAAGCTGGGATAAAAAGCAAGAAAGCACTGTATGTTGTTGATCTTGCATTTCTTGAAGCCAACTTTGATTTCTAGTCATCATAGGAGTAGATATATCTCCTATTACCAACTGTGGAGGATGATTCTTTTGTATTCTGGTGTGATGACTAGGTTCTTCATTAAGTCCCACCTCTAGATTAGAGTCATTCAACTCAACTGAGGTGCTTTCAGCAGCTACTTCTGGTTCTTTATTTTCTTGAGTCTCCTCATCTCTACTTTCTTCTTCACTTTGACTTGGTCCAGTAGATGGTTCCTTTCCACAGTCTTCAACAGGATTCACTGTAGGTATGGGAAATATCACAGATTGAGATATGCTATCTGAGACTTGTGTAGTTCCTGATCCTCCACTCCCTGTACCTGCATAATCATCACTACTGAAACCAAAACAGTTAGTTAGTGAATCAATATCAAATAGCCACTGAGGACCAGACCCAATTGGATTTGGTGTGTTCTCATTGCATTTGACATTGTCACTTTCTTCAATTATTCTGGAAGAAGAGTTAAAAACTCTGTAATCCTTACTCTGAAATGAGTAACCAACAAGAAATCCATCATCTGCTTTGCTATCAAACTTACCTAAGTGAGATTTGGTATTGAGAATTGTACAAGGACACCCAAAAGGTTTGAAAAATCCAATGAAAGGTTTTCTTTTATTTAAAAGCTCATATGGGGTCTTGTTCTTTTCCTTGACTACTAGAACTCTGTTTTGGACATAACAAGCAGTATTAACTGCTTCAGCCCAGAAGGTAATTGGCAGTTTTGAATCAGCAAACAGAGATCTAGCAGCCTCTATTAGTGTCCTATTTCTCTTTTCAGCAACTCCATTCTGTTGAGGAGTCCTAGGAGCACTATATTGTCTCTCAATGCCTTTCTCTTCACAAAAGGTGTTTAGATCAAGATTTTTAAACTCAGTCCCATTATCTGATCTAATGACTTTTACTTTTTGATTAGTTTGTTTTCAATTCTTAGGATAAAGGATTTGATCAGTCCACTTGTCTCATCCTTAGTCCTTAGAAAATATACCCAGGTAAATCTAGAGTAATCATCAACAATAACCAAGCAGTAAGATTTCTTGCCTATGCTCATAACATTTGTAGGACCAAACAGATCCATATGCAGTAACTGGATACAAGATGAAATTGAGTTTATCTCTTTGGTCTTATGAGAAGTTTTGTGTTGTTTGCCTTTAAGACATGCAACACAATGATCATCACATGAAAAGACTTTTGATGGTAAACCTCTTACAAGGTTGTTTTTAACAAGTTTGTTCATAGTCTTGAAATTCATGTGACACATCCTTCTGTGCCAAAGAGAGGATTCATTCACATAAGCTTTTGAAACAAGACAGTTCAGGGATGAATCACTATCAACATTGTCCATATCTAGACAATAAACATTGTCCTTTATTGGAGTTCTAAGTAGTATCATGCTTTCATCAACTACCTTGAACCCTGGAGCAAGGATCATACACTCAGTATTTGTAAATAATATACTATGTTGTTTGTCACAAACCTGTGATACACTTAACAGGTTGTACTTCAACTGATCAACATAGTAGACATCCTCAAATGTCATCTTACCTTTGGTGACATTACCTTTTCCACTTATTTTACCACCAGTAAGATTATCTCCAAATGCAACATGTCCTCCATAGATATGCTTGAAATCCTGAAGGCATGACATGTTGCCTGTCATGTGCCTAGAGCAACCACTGTCAACATGCCATATGCTCTTCCCCTTGAGCTGTTGGTTGCCCTTCACATAAGATAGATCAGTTAGTATGAATTAGGAACCCAAGCCAAAGTGGTCTTGGGTACCCCTTTCTCATCAAAATACTTGCATTCTTTCTTGACAAGATTTTTGAACTTTAACTCCTCATTCTTGGAGTACTTTGTCACAATAATAGGCTTGGAAACATTTTTGCTAGAAGCAGTACTGGTTTTAGAAGTACTAACTGCCTTAGCAGCACTTGCATGCTTAGCAGTACTAACCTTGTTAGAAGTAGTAACTGTGTTAGCAGCAGTAACTGTGTTGGCAGTATTAACCTTTGAAGAGGTACTAACAGTATTAGCAGCATTAATATTTTCAGCAGTACTAACACTGGTAGCAGCAGTAATACTTCCAGCAGCACTATCCCTGTCAGCAGTACTAACAGTTTTAGTGCTTCTAGGCACCCACATTCTAATACTTTCTTTTAAAATCTTTTTCTTCATGGGGCCTTTACTTTCAACATGTTTCTTTATCACATGTTTCTTTCCAGCCTTCCTATAGCCAACAGGTTTTTGCACAAATCTCTGAAAGTTCATCTGTTGATTAATAGGGTTAAAGAAGCAATGCTTAGCCAAATGATTCAACTTGCCACATATGAAACAATGTTTTGGCCTATTGATTTTATTCAGATCAACTCCTTGTTTCTGAGCCCATTTATTATTCCAGTTTCTTTGATTACCTCTTTTTAAACCAGAATTTAGGCTCTTAGCTTTATTGCAAGCACACTGTTTACAAGATCCAGGATTCACAACCGTGGTTTGTTTGTAATGAACCTTGTTATCCTTTCCTTTGGTCTTCTATATCTCCTTGGACTTGACCCAGATTTTCCCACATCCCTCATTGGTGATAATGTTGTTTTCTAATGGGATCTCTTTACTCACAGCATTATCCCTATTCTCACTGGCTTCTTTCTCAGTCAAATCCTTAACTACTACCTCATCCAAAGGATCTATCTTAAAAGCTTCCTCAGATAAGTCCTTTTTCTCCTTGGTTTCTAACAAGTCTGAAGTAGGAGAGATATAGATGTTGTTGTAAGGAGGAGGTGTATTGTTGTATCCAATACCAGGCTTCATCTTATCATGAATCTGAGCCTTTAGAAGAGAATCCATTGCTTTTGAAGCATATGAAAACTTTTCTATGTCAAGCTTAACTTTAGACAGTTCCTCTTTCAGCCTATCATTCTCTTCTAAGGACTTAGACAGTTTGGTCTCTAACTCGTTCTTTTCCCACTTCCAATAGTTTGTGTCATAAGAGTGTTGAAGTTCATTAGCTTGAAAGCCTTTGATTTGCTCTTCAAATCTCTCTATTATCAACACATAATCTCTTCTGTCCTTTTCTAATCTTTTGAGGTCATCACACATACTTTGATTGTGATCCCTGTACCTTTTGACAGTGTCTATGCAAGATTGAGTGCAAAGATTAGAAATTACCTCAGAGGGGAGATCAGACACTTCTGCCATAAGAGCTTGATTCTGAATGGCTTCCTCAGCTTGATCACTCCAGTCAAATCCCATTCCTTGTTGAGAAACAAGGGCTTGAGCAGGATTCTTGTTTTCATTGTAGCCTCCATTCTGAGCTTGTTGGTGCTTGTTGTTTGGAACAACACTCCTGCATTCTCTAGCAAAGTGTCCTTTCATGTTACACTTATAGCATTCCACCTTAGTCTTGTCAAAACCAGCTCCATCTTCTCTTCTTTGAGAGAAGTTGTTCCTTCCTGTTCTTTTAATAAACTTCTTCACCCTCATAGATAACATGGCCATCTGCCATTTAATATCCATCTCCTCCAGGTCATCAGGGTGAAGTTGATCCAGATCATCATTAATCAATGAATTGTTGCTATGACTGGACAAAAAGGCTTCAAAGATAGTTTCAGTGCCTTTTTCTGAATTCACTCCACTGGCAGTACTAACTGCTTCAGGGTTGGCAGTAGTATCAGTGGATGCTGAAAGAAGTGCAGCATTGTGGATATAACCAGTGGGCTTCTTCTTGGTTTCTACCTCAGTTTCAAAAACTCTTAGATCATTATATAGATCATCAATTTCCTTCTCTTCCAGATTGTCACTCTGTCTATATGAGACAGTGTACATAGTCCATTCATCCCCAAGAGATCTGAGGAACTTTCTGTTGATATCATCTTGTTCCATCTTCACTCCTACAGTAGCCAGTTCACCAATGAGCTTGTTGAACCTATCAAAAGTTTGAGTCATAGACTCATTCTTTGAGGAAGTGAAGTTCTCATACTGCTGCTTTAGAACATATCTTTGATTTCTTTTGATGCTATTAGTTCCAGCAAATCTTTTCTCTAGAGCATTCCATAGAATCTGAGCATCAGTGCAGTTGCAAAATTGATGTTGATATTCATTGGGGATGGCCAAGAGCAGAGTGCTCAAGACCTTCATCTCTGTCTGTCTGATCTTCCTCTCACCATCTGTCTTTGGTGGAGGTCTTTTCCCATCTGGTCCTATCTTTCCTGCTTCAGAAGGACCATTCTCAATGATATCCCACATTGAGTAGTCAGTGAGAAGAATGTATTGTCTAATTCTGATCTTCCACATGTCAAACTCACTGGGTTTGAGCATTGGAACCTTAGAGACCAGAGTACTGTTTGATTCTGCAAGGTTTTCCATGATGAATGAATAGATGTTTCTGAGGGAGTTTGGCTCTGATACCACTTGTCAGGATCGAATTCTTAACAAGAATAAATTCTCAGAAACTAATATCAAAGAAGTTTGTGGAATAACACTTTGATATTCAATAAAACAGTAAACCAAAACAGTATATAATCAACAACTTTTAACTTGTATTGAATGCTTGAAGTTACAAGATTAAACACACAACCTCAATATTGATGAACAGGCTCACCAATACGAATTCTACTTCTCTAGAACTAGGAACTATGCCTTGAGGTTGATTCTCTCTAAAACTTAGAATGAATGAAAAAATCTCTTATCTAAATTATTCTATCAAATCTTTACATATACTGAACAAAAAGATAATTACAATAAATAAAATATCTTCAGTATATCTTCCATCATTATCTTCAAGCCTTCCATGAATATCTTGATTCTTTCCAGTTGTCATGCTTTTCATCCGGATCTTCAAGTCATAAGCAGCACTAACTATGCTCAGCAGCATTAATTTCTTCAAGCAACATTAACTTGGTCTTAGCAGCATTAACTACTAAGCAGTACTAACCACTAGCATTACTAACTAGCTAAGCAGTACTAACTTTATTCAAGCAGCACTAACTTTGACTAGCAGTATTAATTCTACTAGCAGTAGTAATAGTCAGCAGTATTAACTTTGAAGTCTTCTGGCAGTATTAATTCTGAACTAGCAGCATTAAAGACTTGTTCACGTCTTCAGTTCCCAACAGCTATGATGTCCAGAACAAGTGCTAAGAAGAGAAGACCTTCACAAACTTAACTTGCAACTCAAGAAAGAAACAAAATGATAACTTTCTTGAGGAGTGCAATTGGTGTAAAGAAAGAAATGTTTGTGAAGATGACTTTTGATCAAATCAAGGATCTCTATGAGAAAGAAATGGGGAAGCTGAAGAGTAATGAAAAGGATAGAGTGGAGTTTGAAAAGAAGGCCAAGGAGAGACATGATGTGAATATCAATCAACCTTTCCCTGAAAGTGAAGAGGAAAATCCTACAAAAGAAAAGGCAGAGATAAAGGAAGTAAAGAAGAAGGAATCTACTACAGGGAAAAGCCAAAGGATTCTGAAGAGAACTAAGATGATGGCTAAAAGAAAGAAAAATGAAAAGAAGCCTAGAGTAGAAGAAAAGAAAAAGGTTGCTGAAGAAGAAGAGGCACCTAAGAATGAAGCTGAATCTCAGGAAGTACCACAGAGTTCAGATGTAAACATGTACATGGTGGTAATGGATAAAATTCCAAAGCCTATCTTAGCTGAACCTGTTGGATTAAAACCTCCTGAAGTTATCCAATGGGATACCATGGAGGTGGATGGCAAAGAGTATATCAGATTGAAAAGAAAGGATGACAAGTATGAAGTCTACAGCACTTAGAACAAAATTGTCAGAGAGTGTTCAAGATCTGATTTGGAAGAAATGTTTGAAGTGGGTATGAAGCTACATGCAGATCAGTTGAAAGCCCCAGTGTTACCAATAGTGAAGTTGGTCATGGAATACTTGTGCATGTTGTTCAATCAAGAACCAGTGAAGCATTTAATCAGAGATTTGTTCAAAACTGTTAGAGGATGGACTCTGTATGAAAGGAGTGGAGTTTATGAATTAGCCTTGGATACTTTTCACATGGAGTATTACTTGGTGGATAGGATATACAACCACACAAATCTGAAGCTTCATGCCATGCTAAATAAGAAGTTGGGTTGTGCATGAAATTCAGAAATGGCTAAGTACCTAATTCAGAGAACTATCAATCAGAGCATGGGACTGGATCCTAACATTGGAGTAGATCAATGAAGATTTTGGAAGCATTTGAAGAACTTGACTTCTCTTTCTAAAAGTCAAGTTAGGGGGAGATTGTTGGGAACTGAAGATGTGAACAAGTCTTTAATGCTGCTAGTTCAGAATTACTACTGCCAGAGGACTTCAAAAGTTAATACTGCTAGGTATTACTACTTCTAGTAGAATTAATACTGCTAGTCAAAGTTAGTGCTGCTTGATCAAAGTTAGTACTGCTTAGCTAGTTAGTACTGATAGAGGTTAGTGCTTCTTAGTAGTTAATGCTGCCAAGTTTGAGTTAATACTTCCAAGGTTATTAGTGCTGCTTATGAGATGGAGATCCAAATTACAAGAGTGACAACTGGATATATTGAAGATATTCATGGAAGATATTCTGAAGATATTTTATTTATTGTAATTATCTTTTGTCCAGTATATGTATAGAATTATTTTAGAATAGTGGGATAGATAATTAATTCTAAGTTTTTGTTCTAGAGAGAATCAACCTCAAGGCATAGTTCCTAATTCTAGAGAAGTAGAATTCGTCTTGAAAGAGCTTGTTCTTCAAGATTGAGGTTGAGTGTGTAATCTTGTGATTTAAAGCATTCAATACAAGTTTACAAATTATTCATCATATTTACTGTTTGTTTTACTGTTTCATTGAATATCAAAGTGTTCTTCCGCAAACTTCTTTGATATTGTTTCTGAGTATTCATAATTCTTGTTGAGAATTCGATCCTGACACATAGAGAGCTTTATCTAGTCTGAACACGTAGTTAGTATGAGTTGGATCTTCAAAACCACGAGGTTGTTTCACATAGACTTCTTCACCCATTTCACCATTTAGAAAGGCACTTTTAACATCCATTTGAAAGACCCGTAGGTTCTTATGAGCAGCAGGGGCTAGAAAAATTCTTATTGCTTCTAGTCTAGAAACAAGAGTGAAGGTTTCATTATAATCAATCCCTTCCTCTTGTCGTTATCCTTGAGCAACAAGTCTGGCTTTGTTTCGAATAACAGTACCTTCTTCATCCATCTTTTTTCTGAAGACCCAGTGCCAATAATAGTCTTTCCAGAAGGGTGAGGTACGAGTCTCCACACATTGTTTCTCTCAAATTGAGAAAGCTCCTCTTGCATAGCAGTGATCCAACATGGATAGGCTAGAGCTTCTTCAATTTTCTTGGGCTCTATTACAGATAGAAAGTTTATGTATTGATAGATATTTCCAACACCTCTTCTGGTTTGGACACCTGCTTGCTGATCACCGATAATTTGCTCAATAGCATGATCTTTGGTCCATTTAAGAGTTGGTGGGAGAGGTACAGGAAATGGGATTGGAGAATATGAGGTTGATGGATCAGTGGGAATGGTGTGAGTATGATGGAGAGGGGTCGAGTGAGATAAAGGTTCGGCATTAGTGTTAGGTTGAGAAATAGGTTCGACAGGTGCAGCAGGTTCGGCAGAAGGTAATAGTCTTGCCAAAATATGGTTAGAAGAAGATGCAGCTGCCGAAAATGGAATATAGGGAGATCCTGCTGTCATAAGGTTTGAACAATCTTCCTCTACACAAGAGGTGATCCATTCATGAAGTTCATTATCATCACAGGATAGAGAGGATGATTTGAGATCATCAAACTTCGCATGTATTGATTCACCAATACATTTTCTTTTAAGATTGTAGACTCTATAGGCTTTAGAAGAAGATGAATAGCCCATCAAGATTCCTTCATCTTCTTTGGGATCAAATTTCCCAAGATGTTCTCGATCATTCAGGATGAAACACAAACAGCCGAAAACGTGAAGGAAGCTGATATTAGGTTTTCGGCCATGGAAAACTTCATAAGAAGTCTTGTTGTGTCTTTTCACAATGATGGATCTGTTTTGAGTAAAGCAAGTTGTGTTCACAGCTTCGGCCCAGAAGTAGGTAGGAAGATTTGATTCACTTAGCATAGACCTTGCAGCTTCACATAGAGTTCGGTTCTTTCTTTCCACCACACCATTTTGTTGTGGAGTTCTAACAGTTGCAAAGTTTTGTGACATGCCTTTATCATTTAAAAAGGCATCTAAGGTACCATTTTTGAACTCGGTGTCGTTGTCACTTCGGATAGATCGAACAAGTAGTTTATTCAGCACTTTAGACTTTTTGATGAAATTGTTGATTTCTTCAGATGTATCACTATTGTACCTGAGAAAAGATACCCAAGTGTAATGAGTAATCTCATCAATAATCACAAGAATGTACCTTTTTCCACCTAGACATGGTGTGCTGACAGTCCCACATAGATCCATATGCAGATCTGAAGAGGAGTAGTGATAGAGAAACACTACTTTGATTTAAATGAGGACTTTACCAGCTTTCCCTTTTCACAGGCAGCACATAGTTTTTCTTTGGCAAAAAAATTTTTTGGTAGACCTATAACCAGTTCTTTGTTGGAAAGAGCATTTAACGTCTTAAAGTTTAGATGAGAGAAACGTTTATGCAAAAGCCAGTTCTTCTTTTCCAAATATTCAGAGATGAAACATATGCTCTTTTCATCTGCTGATTTATGACTCATGTTAATGACATATACATTGTCCTTTTTGAAGCCAGATAGGATAATGTGAAAGTTTCTGTCAGTAATGTGTCAATCATCAATTTTGAAGATTACATAATATCCCAAATCACATAGATGACTATTACTGAGAAAATTGTGCATTAGTCCTTCCACATAGTCGACTTTATTGAAGGTGATAGAACCATTAGAAAGAGTTCCATAACCTTTAGTGGAACCACGAGAGTTGTCACCAAAAGTTACGGTTGGTCCTTTTTCATTCACATAGTTTATAAGAAGAGATTTGTTCCCGGTCATGTGTCGTGATCATCCACTATCAAGATACCATGTATGATGATGTCCAATGACCTGCAAGCACAAACAAATCAGTTCTTTGGAACCCACTTTGAGGTGGGTCCTTTAGGGTTATAAGTAGAAGAAGAAGAAGGATTATTTTAAACATATCTGTCAATGCGTTCTTTTGGGCAATCCTTAGCTAAATGAAAAGTGTCGGCACAATTATAACATTTTTGGTAGATGAACTTAGTCTTAGGTTCATGAGAAGGAGCTTTGACTTTTCTTTAAAACTTGGGTTTGAGAGATTTGGAAGTATTAGGAAGAATGGGTGACTTGGAAGGAATATTAGGCATAGGTCCTAAAATTCCTTTTTCAGAGGATGGAAGAGAAGAAATAGAGATTCCTTTTGATTTCTTTAGGTTTACAGATCTGGGAATGAACTCTATTGGATGAACATGATATGTACCTTTTGAAGAAGGTGTAATCTTTCTTTTTGTGGGAAGGTCAACAGCAACAGCCTTTCCTTTTTCAAGTAAGGAAGGTTTCTTTGAGGAAGAGGACGAAGAAGCTTCTTAAAGATTCAAGGTTTTAAAGAGATCATGAACAGGTTTAGCAAAATCATTTGAGTCTTGATCTCCTTCAACGAGAGGTTTGGATTTCTTGGCAGAAACAAAGATTCCAAACTTTCTGGAGTTACGAAGATCCATAGAGTAAACAGAACCAGAATTTCCTGAGTCAGTGTTTGTGTACTCAAGAGAGTAGGAGGGAAGTTTAGAAAAGGAAGGAGGATTTTGAGAAGAAGAAGGAATGTCTTGGGAAGAAGTATAATCAGCATCTTCTTTCCAATAGCCAAGCCCAAACTTGCCATCACCCCTTATTTGGTCTTTGAAAATCTTTTCCAAGTTTTTGGAGAAAGTGTTTAACTTATTAACAGTCTCATGTTCCTTTTGAAGATGTTTGAACAGTTTATTCTTTTTTTTAGCCAAAACAAAATTAATGGTTTTTAAATCTTCTAGCTCATATTTCATTTTATCAAAAAGATCTAGCTTCGAAAGATAAACTTGAAGTTGAGAAGAAAGAGACTTGATTTGAGCATTAACTCTTTTCTTAGCATCTTTTTCGTTATGATAAAGTACAGTCAAGGAGTCATAAGCTTCAATCTTTTCATCGTCAGAGAGAGAGTAGAAGGGATGTACCTGAGGGGATGAAGAGGAGCACTCAGTTGAGAAGTTCATTCTAGAGATGGAATCTTTGATCTCATCATCAAGTTTTTCCATAAGACATTTACTTGAGATTTCTTTCTCACTGTTCGAAGTAGGGTCATCAGCCCAGTCAAGAGCTTCAGCCATCAAAACTTTCCCTTTTCGGTGAGAATTTACATTCCTTTCCTTTTCCCTTTTGTATTTAGCTTTGTACTTCTCAGCTTTATCAGAAAGATCTTTAAAAGATGAGGAAGAGGAGGATTTTCGAGGATGAGACCTACCAGTAGAGATAGATCTGAACTTTCTTCCCTTAGAAGAGTTGGAAGAGTTGGACTTAGATTTCCTATTTCTTCTACACTCAGAAGCAAAGTGGCCTTTCTTACCACAGGCATAGCATTCCTCTTTGGATTTGTCTACAGAATTTCTAGAGGAAGAAAGAAATTTTCTGTTGGCCTTGAAACGGTTCGAAGAAGAGTTGTTTCTAAATTTGGAGAAGTTAGTAAGCATGCTCATTTCCTCCGTCATTTGATCGATAGAGGTATCTTCATCTTCATCATCGGCTTCACTCAGATAAGCCTCCGAAAGATGATATGAGTCATCATGACTCTCTATATCCGAATCATCAGAAGGATAGGTTATACGGGGAATACACACAGATTTCTTGGAAACATCACTGATAAGAGCCATAGAAGGGGCTTTTATCTCTTTGATGATGGTTTTCCTTTGAATGCGAGTTTGCTCGTAGTTAAAGAAGGTTCCATAGAGAGCAGTATGAGGAAGAGTTTCCAAATCCCTGGTTGTCTTAATACAAGTACTGAGGTTTTCCCAGAAGTCTGCAAGACCGTCCATGAACTTGCACAAGATTTCCTCATTGTCATAAAGTTTTCCCAGAAGTTTGAGGTCATTAAGAAGACTATTAAAACGATTATAATAGTCAGATAGAGATTCTCTCTTTTCATGAGAAAATAGTTCATATTTTCGAACAAGAGAAATTTTCTTACTTTTCTTTACTTCATCTGTACCTTTGTACAGAACACATAGGGTGGACCACATTTCCTTGGCGGTGTTAAGATTTACCAGGGAGTGATACACTTCATCTAGAAGTGATTGAGCTATAATTTTTTGAACCTTGGAGTCAAGTCCAATAATGCGCTTGTCTTCATCAATGTAGTCCTTAGGCCTTTTCTGAACATATCGGCCAGTAGTAGAAGTTATTTCCTCGTCAGAAGAGTCATCGGAAAATTCAAAGAGAGATTCTTTTTCTTTTTCATTGTCTTTAGAAGTTTTGACAAATTTGTCCCAGACTTTAGGGACAAGAGGCCCTTCACGAAGAACAGTCAGATAATGACTGTCATCCCCTTCTAGGAATAGCATCATCCGACTTTTCCATAAAGAAAAATTGTTCGGATTGAACCTAGGGGGTTTGACAGTCGAACCATTGTCAAGGTGAAGAGAGTTTTGAGAAGACAGAGAATCAACTTTAGTGTTGGAAGGTGATGCCATGATGGATCTGGTTTATTATATTAAACCAACCGCTCTGATACCACTTGTTAGTCCCAAATTACGTAAACAAGGTTTTGTAGAAGGGGCGTTGAATACAAAACACAAAAATTTACTTAATTTTAATGATTTATTGATATAAATATCAAGAATTACACTTAGAAAAACAAAGATTGTTGCGGAAAAGAACAGTTAAACTATTCTAACAATCTAGCACTTAAAAACCTTTTTAACACAAAGAGAAAAAGCTTAGAGAGAATACAAACTAACAACTTGCTAAAAATTGCACTTGGAAATTCTTGAGCTGAAAGCATGAGTTGCAATGAGTCACCTTCATCCTTTATATACTATCCAATGCATTGATTGCAAAAGACACTTGTCATCTGAAGAGTGGATCCTTGGATATCTTCAATAAATTATTAGATATTTGAAGTGACTTATCAAGATACAAAAAGTAACTTTTGTACTATGATAAGACAATATCCTAATATAATATACCTGGTACAAATCTTTTTGAGATCTTCAAAAGAGAAAGTCTCAATGAAATCAGAACATAAGTGAATATCCTTTGTGCAATAGAAGCTTCTATTCCCTATGTCAAAAGAACATTGGGAATGAGGAAGTATGTCCAATCATGAGGATTTAACATAATGGGGTTTTGTGCCGATCAAGAAGTGATCGGCAGAGAGAAACTCCACCGAAGGATCGGTAGAAAGTATCTCTGTTGAATGCTTGGCAAAGAGATGCCGAAGAAAGGAGTTCGGCAAGGGATCTTTATGCCGAATAAAAGAAATATCGGCACAATGAGTGTCTGCCGAAAAGATTGCTTCTTCGGCAGATATAGCTCAGTCTTCTTTGAAGTTCATCTTGATCCGCATCAGAGACTTGCTTCATGTTGAATTCGGTTGGTCTTTGATTCACCGATCTTTTAAAGCATAACTAAGCTATTACAAAGAACCATGAAATTTTCTAAGTATGAAAATGTACAAACATTTTATAGATGAACAATTATCAGATGAAGGAGAGGTCATCTTCAAATCTTAGATTACCTAACATTTTGGAACGATCATTTCAAGCTTATATTTTACAGAATTCAAGATGCCTTACATTGACAAGAAGGGAAATCTTGTTTTGACAAAAAGTGATTGTGCTATCGCTTATATGCTAGAGATTGCAGCCCTTGAAGCTGAAAATGAGAATCTGAAAATTCAGAATTCATCTCTTCAGGATCAGATTATTAAACTCAAAGGAAATTCAAAAACTCAAGAAGAGATGAAGAAAGTTGAAAGAAAAAGAAATGATTTTACAATGGAAAATGCTAAGCTTCAGAAGAAAATTTTTGATTTAGAAGCACAAATTGTCAAAGACATGAAAGAATTTGAAAAGGAAAAGACTGACTTTGAGAATGATAGAAAAGTGTTTGCATAAAAAATTTCTGAGTTGTTCAGAAAATCATTTGAAGAAAAGAAGGCTATTGAACTCAAATGTGCCAAGCTTTCTCAACAAGTGACTGATTTTGAGAAAGTGAT
Source organism: Arctium lappa (assembly GCA_023525745.1). Taxonomy (NCBI): domain Eukaryota; kingdom Viridiplantae; phylum Streptophyta; class Magnoliopsida; order Asterales; family Asteraceae; genus Arctium; species Arctium lappa. Next base: position 67,213,095 of record CM042051.1, read on the forward strand.
AATCATGGAAAGAGACAAATTTGAAAAAGAAAAGAAGAAAACTGAGCAAAAGAATATTGGAATATTCAAAGAAATATCTGATTAGAGAGAATCTGTGGAGAAAGATTTTGAAGAGGAAAGAACAGTGTTTGAGGCTGAAATAAATAAGCTTACAATGAAACTATCTGAGTTGTCAACTACTGTTCTGAAGGAGAATAATGCAAAGTCTGAATTACATAAGAAATTTGATCTATTATCTGAAGAAAGAAACAACTTGTCTTCTAAGATCACAGAACTTGAAGGGATCATATTCAAGGTGGATTTGAGAGCACAAAGAAGTCCATATACAATTATTCAATCACCCATGAATGATTCAGCTGCATCAGAATCTTCATTCAAAACAGCTTCAAGTTCACATTTTGCAAATGTTTCTAATAATCCATTGTTTGATAATTCAGATGATAATAGTTCTAAACATAAAGATCATATTCTTCCTACTAATCTTTTCTATGTTAAATCTACTGATGGTTCAGGAAATTTTAGAAAGCACAATTCTCAGCAAAAGATGGTCTAGAAAGTTAAAGGTACTTCAGATGAAAAGAATGTTCATAAATCATCTGTACCCACACAAAATGCCAACAAGAACAGTGCACATAAGGGTAAATCTTTTGGAAAACCTGATACGATTTATTCTGCTAATCATCTTATCAGGCTAGCTCAAAAGAAGATTTGTTGTTCTTACTGTGGAGCAAATTATTTTGTAAGTAAAAAAAATTTTAATTACTGGTACAGCTCATACTATATTACTCCCAAAAGAACTACAATTAACAAATATGGACCCAAATACCAATGGGTACCAAAAGCGACTCAATCTATTTTGCAGGCACCACATGTGAGGGGGGAGTAAGAGCAAAGACTTCTAAACACCTCAGTTTAGGACTCGTTCTTCAATGTTAAAGAATATTGGCTTTTGAACAAAGCAGTTCAAAACCCGGTCTTCAATGTCAAAGAATTATGGCTTCTAAATATAACAATTTAGACCATCTCCAACTTTAACACCTATTTTAACACCAAAAACACCAAATTTGGTGGGCCCATCACCACAAAAAAAAAACAACTCCAACCACACTCTAAAAAAAACCAAATTTGTGGATCCCACATTAAAATAACATATTTTATTTATTATTAATTATTTTTAATAACAATAATTAAAATTTATTAATACATATTATAATAATAAAGACCAAGTAAATAATTATTTAATAAAGACTTATTAAAATAAAAACGATAATTTTTTAATTAATATTACATTCAAATAAAATTACATTAATTTAAATAACACAAATAAAAGACATAATTAAATAATACTAAATTTCCGAGTTAGTATACTCGTCCCACAAATGATCGATTAATGCATCTCGAAGTTCAAAATGAGAGTCTTTGTCTTTGATCTTTTTATGTTGAGCAAAAAATTGTTCAAGTCCACCATTGTTATCATTCACCCTCTCAACTCCCACATCTGGCACCTCATATCGTTCTTCAATTGGTGCTTTAATATCACGTTCATCTTCTATGATCATATTATGCATAATGATGCATGAAGTCGTTATATCATGCAATATTTCCTTCCTCCATAACCGTGCAGGTCCTGCAACTATTGCATATCTTGATTGCAATACGCCAAATGCACGTTCCACGTCTTTTCTAAATTCTTCTTGATAAACAAAAATCCCAGTTACATCAAGCAATTACTCAATATATGTCAAATAAGCTCAAGAACTAGAGAGAGAAAGTAGATCTTGTATTCCTAATCACATGTCTCTGAATTACAATGATGCATAGCTCTCGTTGTTACAAGATTACACAACACAAACCCTTATATACTCACTATCTAATACAAAGCCTTAATGGCTAAGGAAACTAAACTAGCTTTAACAATACTAATACATTGACAATGTTGACTTCTAACATTGACTTTCCTAATTAAATCTTGGATACATTATTTGGACTTAACAATCTCCCCCTTTGTATTCAAGATTTAATAAAAATTTGATACAAATCTTCAACCCTTGATTATTCAGCTTTTGTCTCTTTGAAGCTTTCACAATCTTTAAACTTTCAGCTCTTGAAGAATCTTGAAAAGTCTTTTTCACTTTGAAGCTTTGAAAGTCAACATGTCATGAACAAGAAACAGAATTCTTGAAAATTCTGAAACAATGAACTTTGAAACATCTTTGAAAAACTTTGGAACGTTCTTTGAAAACTGTCTTTGAACAATGAAACAACTTTGAGGAATCTCTGATATTGAATCTTCATCTCTTTGATCTCTTGACTGTCTTCAGAGAAACAAACTTTCACAAATCATCTTGATTTATCTTTGAATAAAATTTCTTCAGAATCTTTTGACTTTGTATCAGCGGAAGCATTTTGAAATGCATTTGAAACTCTGACTTAAATCTGAAATTGAATCTTTATAAAATGTCTCCCCCTTTTTGATGATGTGAGCATCATGATCATCAAAACATCTTCAATTTCAGCACAGTCTTTGATTCCCCCTTTGTGAACAAATAACAATCTCCCCTTTTACAGTCTCCGCCTGTTGATCTGAATAGCCGTCAATTCATGAAAGGTATATATCTAAGTCTTTTCAAATTCAGACATAATGAACGAGGTAACCCTGAATCAACAAATGAAACAGTTAGAAGTGCCTGTCAGTAACACGGAGTCACTGTGTAGAACGAATGTACAATATAAGGAGTTGGTTTGATGTTGACTCCCCAGGACTTCCATTCAATCATTGAAAAACAAAAGGTAATTCTATGAATGTTCTGACAGAAAAACAGATTTTCTTTGTGCTCGTGCTTGTGAATGAAAGAATTTTAGCACAATGATTGTGTTTCATTAAGGCTCAAATTGTGTAAACTGTTGAGACAGCAACAGATAATACACGGACTCAATGTGCATGAAAGAGGTGCGAAGGTGAGGCAACTTTCCTTCTTTTTCAATATCTAAATCTTCCGAGTGAAGATTAGATAGCATATGTGTTGCGTCCCCAAGAAAATGAAACATTTCTTTTTCGAGAAAGAAACGAGTGGTTGGTGGGGTAATAGCAAGAGTTGGCATGGGCTCACTGCCTGTTTCAATGATGGTCACCAAAGAATGTGAACCAATCACTAGATGTGGCTGCCCGGCTCAGAAAGTGGTAGCTGCAGAGTTCTAATATTCTTTTAACTCTGTTCTCACACCCTCTTTCTTTTTATCATTTTGCTTACTTCTAACCAAACTCTCATTTCCATTTTTCCGCTCCACACAATGAGATTAACTCAACCGGATGAGTTATCTCCCCCACTCTTTGATTTTGACCCCTCACCCCTCAATCACTCAAGCATAACTTCCTGGGTAGGAAACACAGGTTGCGTGAATCCATGGAAGTTCTATTTAAGCTCACACACGAATCCCTTGATATTTCCTATGAAGAACGGTTGCTCAACAGTTTAACTAAAACAGTTTAGCACAAGATATATGATACCATTGTCAATATGTATGCTCGTGAGATTTGAGCAATTGAACAATGAAGATTTCTCAAAACAATGATATTGAATGAATAAAATAAAATCAAGAGAATTGTTTTGAGAATCTGACAATGAATCAATCAGATCAAATCAAACGGTTAGGGTATCAAAGAATTGGAAATTTGTTTATATGAACAAATATAAACAATTTATCAATGAAAGCACACATATGAAAAAGATGAATGATGCTCATCAACTTTGAACTTCAAACGGGGGTATTACCATCGAAAAATTGTTTGAATTTGAGACATGGTAATAACAATTTCAAATAAAATACTGAATCAGTGTGTATGAATACTTGACAGTATATGGACAAGATAATACACAAGTATTGATCTTTGGAAACACACGGTCAGTTAAACAATAAGCTCAAAAATTTTAGAAAAACATTTAAAAGCACACTTCTAAATTCATAAAACTTTTGAGAATAAGAAGTGGTTTGAACATTTCAGAAATTGTTTTTCATGTTCGAAAGTTGTCCTTCTTTCAAACAATCTGAGATCTAGATCAGAAGATTTTTACCTTTTCAGCTCCCCCTCAAATCAATATATAAAGATTTTAATCTTTTAAGCTCCCCCTAGATATTAGCACAATATCCGTCTTTGATCATTGATGAACGGGTCCTGATCTGTCATGTGATCAGAAGTCATCACCTTTACTCCCCCTTAAATTAAGCATCTGAAATATTACAAGTAAAACAGGATACAGATCAAACACTCCCTTTTGAATTGTTAGACCATCAATATCAGAAAAATCTTTCAAATAAAAAGTTTAGGATAGAGATCAGATCAATTCTCTTGGGATGAAGAACATCAATATCCATCGGATGCAAACATACAGGAGTAAGGTCTTTTTGATCGCTGAGGTCCGAGTCCTAAACTGTTGTGTTTAGAAGTCAAACTCCTTTGAACACCGGGTCCTAAGCTGATATGCTTAGAAGCCATAATCTTGACATTGAGATGCGGGTCTTGAACTGTGTTATTCAAGAGTCATTGTCTTTCTTACTCCCCCTTTGCTTGAGGTGCCTGCAACACAGAATCGATCTTCTTCTTTGGTACCCACTGGTATTTGGGTCCAGAAATGTGAGTTGCAGTTTGTGTGGGGGTTACAGAGTAAGAACCATACCAGTAATGATCATTTGTTTTGTGAAAATGATCATGTGTACAACAAATAGAACAATAAAATTTCTTACTGTTAGATGCTTTGTTCTTCTTTGCTTTGTGTACAGGTACACATGATTTCTAATCTTTCAGCTCATCAGTCTTGTCATCTTTGACTGATTTCTTCATCCAGACCAGTTTTTCTTTCTTGAAACTTTTTCTCCTTGGATAAGAATTTGAACCATCTAAATATTCATCAACGAAAAGGTTAGTGCGACGAATCTGATTAAATGATTTGACTGACCTTTGTGAAGAAACGAATTTTTGATTTGAACTTGAAACAGATTTTTCAAGCTCTTTGATCTTTGATGCAAAGTCATCTCTTTCTTTCACAAGTTGGTCAATCTTCGTCTTGAATTCAGACTTCGTTCTTTGTTCTTTCAGCGCAGATGCAGACAGTTCAGATAATTTTGAAGTTAGCTTCTTGATTTCAGATTCAAAAATGGATCTTTCTTCCTCAAATCCTTTTTCTGACTCAGTTCTCTGACCGGATAATTCTTTAAAGAACCCTACATTCTTCTTTTCTATGGCCTTCTTCTCTTTATCAAATTTCTCTATTTCCATAATCAGAACTTTCTCGAAATCGGAGATTTGTTGAGAAAATTTTAAGCATTTAAGCTCAACTGACTTCTTTTCTTCAAAGCACTTCCTTGAGAAATCTGAGAACTTAGTTAAAAATCCTTTCTTTTCTTTCTCAAAAACAACTTTTTCTTCAATAAACTTTTGTTCAAAATCAGATAAATTCTTTCTTAGCTCAGAATTCTCATATTCCAATCTCTTTATCTTCTCTTCATTCTGCCCAGCACTAATATTCTTTAAGGTATTGATTTCTTCTTTCAGTGATATGACTTCAGTAAAATACTCTCTTGACTTTTGTGAATGAAAGTCAACTGAAACGCAAAGTTTTTTTTTAAGCAGAGGTTTGCGTGTGTTGCCTGGAACGCAAAGTTGTGGTTTGCGTGTGTCGACCAAAATGCAAAGCTATGGTTTGCGTGTGTTGCCTGAAACGCAAAGCTGAGATTTTCGGGTCCTTTGTGAAGCACAAAGTGAAACTTTGTGGGTGAAGAATGACGCGCAAAGAAAGACTTTGCGTTTTGAACTAGAAGCGCAAAGATGAACTTTGCGGGTGATGTGAGAAACGCAAACTTAGACTTTGTGTTTTAAGAATGATACGCAACCTGAATGATTAAAGCGTAAACCATATGATCGAAGCGCAAAGTGTATGATAGAAGCGCAAACCGTGTTCTTGACATAATCTTTCTCAAATCGATTGATTCCTGCACAATTGAACTCAAGAATTTGTCAGCATCATCGAAAAACAGTTCTAAACACACACAAGCAATCAATTTTCGATTAAAAACATGAAATCGAATATTTTCAATCAAGAACAGTATACGAACTCGTATTCAAGAAAAACTTCAAAAATTTGAAAAACTGACATCGAATAAGAATGAAATACGAAATTGAATCAAAACAAGAATCAATTACTACAACAAATCGAACACATTGATTCCAATTTCTTGCATTAAAACCAATTTTTCACAAAAAAAATCGATGAAACAGTAACAAAGTCGTTTCTTGAAAATATTTTCGAAAATTCAAAATTTCTATCCAAAACACACAGATATCAATTCAAATTATGATAAAATCTTTTCTGAATAGTTTGGTTCAGCTCTGATACCAATTGAGAGTCCAAAATCATTGATTCTTTAGAGAGAGAAAGTAGAGAGAGAAAGTAACAAGCGCAAAGTTCACAGATATATTGAAATGTAATTGCCAAAGTTACAAAACAAAGGCTCTAAGGGGACTTAAATACCCCGAGCCTTTACAATACTGAAAAGAACACTAAGCACAGTAAAAGCTAGAAAATAAATACAATGATTACTATAAAAACAGATCTAACACTTCTTGTTTCATAGCAAAATATTTTTTTTAGGGCCACGTGGATCATGAATAGATTGAACAAGAGTGGCCCATTTTGGATATATATCATTAGCTAAATAATAACCCATATTATATGATTTTCCTTTGATGACATAATTAGCAGGAGGAGCAGTACCTGCTGTAAGATTTGCAAAAAGATGGGAAGATTCCAACACATTAATATCATTGTTGGACCCTGGTAAACCAAAAAATACATGCCATATCCAAAGATCATAGTCAGCTACAGCTTCCAGAATAATACTTGGAGATCTACTATCAACCTATTATTCAAGTATGTCTTCATCAATTCGAAGTTCGGCATACAAAGATAACGAAGATATACAGTTATGTCATTGTTATTTTGATGTATCTCAAAATCCAATAATAGGTAGGAACCAATCAAAAGATAAGTTTTGGGCAAGAATAGAAACTCAATATCATTCGTGTGAGCCATTCAAAATAATTTGCCGGCCAAGAAGATCATTGGAATCACGAATGGCGGTCATTCAGAAAGCTACCAAAAAATTACGAGGGTGTATAAATCAAGTTCAAAACATGAATCAAAGCGATGCTTCTGAACAAGACATTGTAAGTATATAATATATATAATATGTATTTTATATATAACATGTATTTTATATATAACATGTATTTTATATAGATGAATGAAGCGAAGGAGATGTTAAAACTAGACGCATCCTACAAAAAGGGGTTTAAATTTGATCACGTCTGGCACGTCATGAAAGATTGTGAGAATATCTTAAATGTCAATGCAACACCTCAATATCAACGACAAAGTCCTTATCAATCACCTTCTCCCGGTCCTGGTTCATCGTCAAGGATAGATGCTGGTTTACCCTCGTTGAATCTTAATGACGAGCAAGGTATTACTTTAACTCAAAGACCAATTGGTGTAAAGAAGGCAAAAATCAAAGCTCCAATCTGATGATAAAATTTAGTCTCTAGTCAAGGCTAGTAGAAAGATGAGCGAAGCTATAAACAAAAACAATGAAGTTATCATGAAAAAGAATGAGGTTCAAGCTGAGAAAAATGCAATAAATACAAGGTTAGCGGATGATAAAATTATGTTCACTGGTTTAGATTCTATCACTAATCTCGTGTTTTATGAGTTCATAAAAAATGAGCAAAATCGAATATCAAGAAAGAGCGCACAAGAATGTGAGGTTGATACGTATGGGCAAGGATCAGAATATCAAGGATCTCAATATCGAGCATCTCAACATCAAGGATCCGGAAAAGAAGGAGTTCAAGACCAAGCCGAGGGATCTCAAAACGTGGCAGGAAACTTTAGTCACTATATAGCTAGCGGAAACCAATGGACGCTTTAACTTATGTCTTAATTTATAGATTTTTCAGTATGAAATTATGTTTATCCAGTATTATGTATGTTTAATTTTGTTATGAATTTGTTTTTTATTAGTTTTTTTTTTGTTAATGTGTTCTTTGTCTTATTTAAAATATATATATATATATAATTATAAAAAATACCTTTTAAAAAACTTAAATATTTTTTAAATGAATAAAATTTTAAATATAAATAATTATTAAAATAAAATTTTATAAAAACGACATGCTTTTAACTAAAAGATAATATTTAACAAATTAAATAAAAGATAATGGTGGACCCTTGTGGAATTGCAGTGTAAACAGTACCACTTCAAATATGAAGGGGCTCCCCTTTCTCTCTCATACACCTGCAAAAAATTTGCAGGTTTGCAGGTTCGTTGGAGAAACAAACTCTCTAGTTTTGTGTTTTTGCAGGTCCGTTGGAGATGCTCTTAGAACCCATACTTCAAAGAAGAGTTTGTTCAGATAAGGATATTATGCAAATATCAAGGGGGAGGTTATCTGAATTTAACTCAATCTATCATGATTTGAGGGGGGGCTTGAATGTTTGTAAGTATCTTCTGATCTAGATCTTTGATTGTTTGAAAGAAGAACAACTTTTTAAAATGAAAAATGTTTTCTAAAATGTTCAAACCACTTCTGGTTCTCAAAAGATTTTATAAATTTAGAAGTGTGATTTTTAAATGTTTTTTCATAATAGAGCTTTAATGTTTAACTGACCGTGTGTTTCCAAAGATCAATACTTGTGTATTATCTTGTCTATATATTGTCAAGTATTCATACACACCGATTTAGTAATTCATTTGAATTAGTTATTACCATGTCTCTAAACAAAACAATTTTTGATGGTAATACCCTCGTTTGTTTTCACTATTGTTGAGCATCAGTCATCATTTCAATCTTTGTGTGTTCATTGATAAATTCTTTATATTCGTTTATATAAACAAACTATCAAGTTCTTTTATACCCAACCATTTCATGTCCCTATTCATGATATTTGATCTGATTGAATCATTGTCAGATTCTCAAAACAATTTTTTTGATTTCATTTCATTCACTCTTAACTCTTGTTTTGAGAGATCTTCATTGTTTAAAATCTCACACATTGAATGCTATTTTTTTAGCTTACATATATCTGACATATGTACATCATATTTTGTGCTTAATTGTCTATGTTAAATTGTTGAGCAACACTATTTTTTAGGACAAAATTACAAGGGATTTGTGTGAGTGCTTAAAAGAACTTCCATGGATTCACATTAACCAGTGTTTCCTACCCAATAAGTTATCATTTGAGTGATTGAGGGGTGAGGGGTCTAAATCAAAGAGTGGGGGAGGAAGTTCATCCGGTTGAACAACCTCAGTGTGTAATGAGGTAAAATGAAAAAGAGAGATTGGTTATAAGTGAGCTTAAATGTTCAAAAGTAAGAGGGTGTGAGATCAGAGTCAAAAGAATATGAATACTCTGCACCGACGTCTTTCTGAGTCGGGCAGCCACATAATCTATTGGTTCACATTCTGTAGTGACCATCATTGAAACAGGCAGTGAGCCCATGCCAACTCTTACATTAACCCCACCAACCACTCATTTCCTTCTTGACAAAGAAATGTTTCAATTTCTTTGGGGACACCGCATATATGTTATCCGTTCTTCACTTGGAAGTTCTGTATATTGAAAAAGAAGGAAAGTTGCCCCACCTTTGCACCTCTTTCATGCACATTGAGTCCGTATAATACTTGTTGTTGTCTCAACAGTTTACACAATTTGAGTCTGTTCAAGCTTAAGTAGCTTCAATCATTCCTACACTTTCACGTACACATAAGGAATATGTTTTCTTGTCATAACATTCATAGAAAATTCCTTTGTGGTTTTTTAATGATTGAATGGAAGCCTTAGGGGAGTGAACATCACAAAAACTCCTTTCTAATGTATATTTGTTGTACAAAGTGGCTCCGTGCTACTTATAGGCATACTAATTGTATCATTTATTGATTCAGGGTTACAACTCTTATTATATCTGAATTTGAAAAGATTTGGGTATATACATTTTATGAATTGACGGATACACAGATCACAAGGGCGAAGATTATTATTTTATCATAAAGGGGAAGATTAATATTCAAAGACAGTGATGACTTGAACATGTTTTGATGATTTTGCTGCTCACAACTCATCAAAAAGGGGGAGATAATCTGGAATTTTCAAGTCAGATGAATATTTTCAAGTCAGGTGAATGTTTTGAAAGTTATTTCAAGAGATGTAATCATGAAAAAAGGGGAAGTTTAAAAATTTCCAAAGAAAGAAGAAGACTTACTAAAGTCAAGAAGATTGAGAATATATGTCAAAAATTTACAGAGATTATTCGAGAAAGTTCTTTCTTCAAAGGTTGTTCAGAGATCAAAGACTGAAGTTACAAGCCATCCAAAGATCCCTCAAATATGCAAAGTTCAAAGATCAAAGTTTCAAAGATTTTAAATTCCAGTTTAAGACTTTTCAAAGCAAAAGTGATCGGCTTTTTAAGATTCTTCAAAGCATCAGAGTTTAAAGATTGTCAGAGCTTCAACGTGTAAAGTTGTCAAAGTTAAAGTTTTGAAGAATCAAAAGTTTAAAACTGCTGTCAAATTTTATTTTAAATCTTGAATCCAAAGGGGCAGAATGTTAGGGTATAATTGTATCCAAGATTTAAGTGTAAAAGTGAACTCTTGTAAAGTCATACTTAGTCAAAGTAGTTTACCTTATGATTGTACATGGTCTTTGACCATATAAATAGTCTTTTGAAAGTCTTGTTATTGGTATCGTGTTAGTTGTAATCTTGTAACTCATAGTTAGATCAATGACATCAACACTTTCTCTCTCTAGATCAAAGCTAAATTGTCATATTTGAATACATCTTGATTGATTGTGCTTGAAAATTGGTTCCTACAAGGGGTCGGTTCCAAGGGTAACAATGACTTTCTGAAATGCTTTTCCATGACACTACCTCATACGATGCCACCGAACAACCCCCTTCTCCCAAGGAAATCGGTTCGGCAGCCATTGAAACTGTTGACAAATCACCCTCACTCAAACAATCACCGACGAAATATTCACCCAAGAAACCTTCCCCCACTAAACCATCTCCTAAAAATCCTACCCCTTCTCCCCAATCCACTCCCAAACACTCACCCCTACACTCTACCTCTTTCTCCACCAATTCCCCACCTGATTTCCCACGTAAGATACAACCTCTTGCACCTCACCAAACCTTACCTCATCAACCTCCCTCCCCCACTACCGAACGAGCAGGTCCTTCGGCAATACCTCCTTCACCACCATATGTTCCCGGTTCCTCTCAACCTCACCTTCCCATTTCTCAAGATGTGCTTGCCGATATTCTCGACACTAATCGGCAGCACTGAATGGTTGGCACTCAATTTGCCAATTTGCGAGCGGAATATGAGCGGTTTCTTGCCTCCACCGGTCATCGTATCAATATTCTGGAAGAGGGTGTTGTTCGGCACACGAGAATCACTGGTAATTTGGAGGCCAACTCTAAGTCTCTCATTACCATGATTGATCTCCTCAAAGAACAAAGTGTTGAGCTCCTCAAGGTTCAGACTGAGTTTTTCAAGTGCATGGATGCTATGGAACAGGATATTCATAATTTCGCCAACCCTCTCGGGGATGCTTTTGATGATGTCATTAAGCATTTGGAGCAGCTCATCAAGGGTCATACCGATCTCACAATTTCAGTGGATGCTCTCAAAATTGCTTCTGATGCTCAGGAGCAGAAGCTTGCTTCTCTTCGGCAATGGGCCAATAGTCAGGATCAGTTTAATGCTCAACTTATGGCGGCTCTTTCTCAGATCAATGCCAAGCTTTACAGTATGTCTGGTTATGTAGCTCAGTATTGTGTTGACTCCCTAAATATTGACAACATCGATTCTACTTTCGGTCATAATGATTGTGTTTGTCTTCATTACATCGATCGTAATAAGGGGGAGAAACCATCTGAGGGGGAGCAAAATACCCCTCACATTACTATTACCAGTGCGCGTCAGGAAGAACCTCATAGTCTCCCTCCTTAGCAAATTATTCGGCCAGAAGGACCTTTAGTTGAGGTGGAGCAGCCGAAAGAAAAAGAAAAGGAACCTTCGGTAGAAATGCTCTTAGACTCGAAGTGGAAAAGTTCATTAAAGATCTTTAGAAGAAATTTGGCTTCTATCGAAGGCGATATCAAATTGAGCACAATCCTGCCGAAAAGAAGATCATCGATAAACTCTTGCCCGAAAACCCTCCTCCTTCTTCAAAGTCAAATTCGAAGTTTTCCAAAAAGGAAGAAGTCTTCTTTCTAATGGCCAAGCAATGAAAAGTTCCAAACGTTTTCAATATTGACTTATCACTACCGACTTGGGTGCCTCAACCTTCTACCACGGTCCTTCATGAGCCGACATTTAGGATCTTCTTCAACAATGGCTTCGGCCAGATCCGCTTCTTCAGAGCAAGTCATATCCTCTCTTGCCGATACTATCTTTCTGAGTGGGATTCTTCAAATCATCCCAATGGGTGCGATAGATCTCTACAAGGCTGTCACCGATGAACTCAAAAAGAGGAGATGCCTTTCCTCGTCTTCCCTTTGAATAATTCTAGTCTTTCTATCTTTACTTTTATTATACTTTTCTTTTCTTTTGACTTGTATTGTAATCTTCTCACAAGATTAATACAAAGTACAATTTTAGTTTTGAAGTAAATATCCTGTATAGTTAATCATTTCATTCTTTTATACTTGTAAATGTCGGATACTTTTAAAAATCCAAAAGGAAACAAAAAGAATGGTCTATGTGAAAAAGAACCCAAAAGAGTAAGAACAGGGTCAAAATGTATTATTCATGTATCTCTCTTTTATCTAAGTATGTGATGTCATCATCAAATAGGGGAGATTTTTGGGTCGTCTAAGATTTGAAGATGACCTCCCCTTTTCAGCTTGTAATTGTATATCTATAAAATGTTATACACTTTCATACTTAGGATATCTTATGGTTCTTTGTAATAGGTTAGTTGTGCTTTAAAAGATCGGTGAATCGAAGACCAACCAAATTCAATATGAAGTAAATCTACTGATGCGGATCAAGATAAACTTCAAGAGAACCACACTATATCTGTCGAATATATGCAACATCTTCGGCAGACCTTCTCTCTGCCGATTACTCACATGTTCGGCAGAGGACATCTCTGTCGATTACTCATCTATCGACATCCTCTGCCGATCCTTCGGTAGAACTCCATATTTCCGAATATCTCTTATTCGGTAATACCCTTATAGAAAATCCACACTATTTGACTATACTTCCTTATTCCCAATGTTCTTCTAACAAAAGGAATGAAAACTTCTAATGCATAGAGGATATTCACTTGAGTTATGATCTGATTGAGACTTTCTTCTTAAAAGATCTCAACAAGATTTGTACCAGGAATATTTTATTAATATATTGTCTTATCATAGTACAAAAGTCACCTTTTGTATTTTGATAAGTCACTTCAAATATCTTATAATTTATTGAAGATATCTTAAGGATCCACTCCACAAATGACAAGTTTCCTTTGCATTTAATGCATGTGGTAGTATATAAAGCGTGAAGACCTCTCCATGCAAACTATACTTTCAGCTCAAAAATTCTCAGTGCATTCAAGCAAGTTGATAGTTACCTTTCTCCTCATAGCTTTTTGTCTTTGTGTTCTTAAAAGTTTCTAAGTGCTAGATTGTTAGGATAGTTTTTAAACTATTCTTTTCCGCAACAATTGTTTTGTAAACTAAGTGTAATTCTTGATATTTCATATCTATAAAGAATTAAAATTAAGTGAAAATTTTGTGTATTGTATTCAAACCCCCCCCCCCCTTCTACAATACTTGTTTTGCTTACTTGGGATTAACAATATGAATATAGTGACAAAATCTAAAATTTGGATTCTCATGGCTAAAATAAGATTATTCATATCGACCTAATTTAATGACTAACTTTGTGACGACTATGTTTTTCGTCACAAATATTACAAATCCATGTGTTTTGTGACGTAAAAAATGGTCACTGAGTTGAAAATGTTAGTGACTAGAAAATAATGGTCACTAATTTGAACTAGTTTGTGACTAAAAAATAGTCGTCAGTAAGTGGTAGTGGTAGTGGTGGTGGTGGTGGTGGTGGTGGTGGTGGTGGTGGTAGTGGTAGTGGTAGTGGTAGTAGTAGTAGTAGTAGTATTATATTGAAAGATTAGTAACCAAAAAATGTTGGTCATTAAAATAAAAGTATTAATGGCAAAAATAGTGGTCACTAAAATAAAAGTGGTAATGACCAAAAAATAGTGGTCACAAATTTCAAAGAGTTACTGACTAAAGTAAGTTGTCATTAGATAGTATTTAATAATTAACGAATAAAAGTGTTAGTAACTAAAAATAGTGGTCACGAACATGAAAGTGGTAGTGACCAAAAAATAGTGGTCACTAATTTCAAAGAGTTAGTGATCAATAAATAGTGGTTATTAAAATAAAAGTGTTAGTGGCTAAAATTAGTCGTCACTAAAATGAAGTGATGATGAGCAAACTATCAATGAGTATTATTTAGTGACAAAAAGTAATGATTACTAATTATATGTGCTAGTAACCAAAAAATAAATGTTACTAATTATGTGTTAGTGACAAAAAATAATGGTCACTAAATGGTATCTCAAAAAATGGTAAGTATCTAGCAAAATCATTGTACAAATATAAAAATTTGAAGTTTAGAGACTAAAACTACCAACCTTCTATTCTTATTAAAAATACACGGATCTGAGCCTCATCCAGACTACCAACCTCAAACCCGAAGCAAACCCTAGTTGCGCTCTCTCCCTCTCTCTCTCTCTCTCTCTCTCTCTATCAATCGCCTGTGAACATCCACCGACCTCAACGCGGATATCGTCTACCACCTCAAAGTGTTGTGTGAAGGTTGATCTCTCTCTGTCGTTTTCTCTCTGTTGATTTATCTCTTTCGATCTCTCTATCTCGATCTTTCTATATCGATCTCTCTCTATCCGATCTCTGAAGGTAGAATGCTTTTTTATGTTGTGAATTTGATTGTTTAGTAAGTGAATTTCTTAATACTTTAATTTCGATTGTTTAGGCGATAAACTGTGTTTTTATGTTGTGAATTTGATTGTTTAGGCGATAAACTTTAGTGACTATTTTCCCACAAAATCATACAATAAACAGATATATTGCACTTCTGTTTGTGCAATATTGCACTTCATCTTGATGGCTATTCCATTCAAGGATGGGAGTTTGCTCATTGAGCTCATTTTTGTGCTTTTCTGTATCCATCGTTTAGTCCTCTGATAATCCTTATGGAAACACAATTTATCTTGTAAGGTACTTAAAGAGTATGATAAGTAGATTGAGTTTGAGAAAATCATTAACAAATTCAACAATTATTTCTCTCTTATATCATCTTATTTTTGCTTCCAAACTACATTAACAAAGTTAAGATGAAAAAGGTCACTATCTGTATTTCTTCTAGTTTTCCAGGATTTCTCATCTCTGCTAACTTCCTAATTAACTTATGTCTTCTTTTGCTCATATCAGTAGATCAAGCAAAAAACATATGCCATTAATGTCAACTGTAATCAAGTCTCTTGACATCCTAACCTTAGATTCCTATCTATCTATATACATGGTGAATGGTGATACACAAATGCAATATATAAGAAAGAAAATATATATGGTAATCTTGTCATCTCTACTATCCATGTATATTGATGCTACCTGTTGGCTATTGGTTGGCATCCTGCTCTTTTAACACAATTACAAAGTACCTACCTATCATCTCAATACTCATCAAAACTCTATAAATATTACAATAATACATCCTTCTTCTTGTTGTAGTTTGCCTACAGATTCTCTGCCAACTAACTCTTTCCCTGTGTTGTGTATCTTTGTGGATTGACAAACATAAATCACGAGACTCACAATCATTGATCCCTCTAAAACAAGTTTCCAGTCTGTCTTTTGAGTTATTTGTAAGTTGTAAGCATATCAGTTTCTCACCTAGAAATTTTACAAATTATTTAAGTTGACACAATCTTTTGTGTAACATCCGGAATTTCAGGTAAGTATAAGGCCTTGTTAATCTTATGATTATGTGTTCATTAAAAATAGAAATAATATGCTTAATTTCTATTTCCGTTTATATTGGTTACTTATTGTTGATTTGGAAGTTCTAGACTAGTCTTTGTTTGCTAGTGAGTTACGCGACTTACGCCACGGGTTGAAGTCGCGGCACAAGTCGCGTAAACCACTGAGTTGCATGCCTTTGAGGAACCACGCGACTTACGCCGCGGGTGGGAGTCGCGGCACTAGCCGCGTAACCCACTGGAGTGTTTATTTCTGGAGCAAGCGGGCAACTTATGCCGCGGGTGCAAGTCGCGGGGCGTCCTGCACTCCCCAAAACCCCTCTTTGCCCGATTTTTCTCTCATAATTTCACACATCTCTCTCCCTTGGCGATTTTTGGAGCTCTCAAATCAGTTCCCTTTCTCACCAAACCCTAACCCTCATAAATTCAACCTAGATTGGTGGTTGGATCGTTGGATTCTTGCATCAACTCTTCTTAAATCTTCAAGCTTCATCTTCAAGTCTCATCTTCTTCTAGGGTTTCATCTTTTCTAGGTTTTGGTCAAAAACCTAGATAGTGAGTTTACTAAACCTTTGTTAAAACTAGATGCACATCATATCCTTCTATTTGTCGTTATTTATCTCTATATGTTCAAGTATTTGGGTTTTCTCATGAAGATATGTAGAAATGTGGTTTTATATGATATGCCATGTCTTACTCTAAATGTAAAAGTATTTGGGGCTTTTCTCTTGAATATATGATAGGTGTACTTTGATATGATAAATGTACATATGTCTCGGTATTGAGATGGTTTCTAGTTGGAATCCCTTTTTGGTGATATATTTTATATGCATGATGAACATGATTATCATTTGGGTCTCATAATGGACTTATGTGATAGGATGGTAACATAGTACCCATAGTTGGTATCGAAATGTTTTGGTTGAAATACACCTCAAGACCTCCTATACAATATGTTGGACGAACAAAAGTCAATAGACACTAGGAGGATGTAGTCTTGGGTGCCACCGTGATGGTATGTGCCTAGACCTCCGCCATTCGGGGTAATGCCATGGTTGTAGTCGTCGGATGTGTCGGGCCTTTTGGGTGTCTCTTGTTAGAGGGCATCAAGGTATATCGACTCTTTGGGTGGAAATCGATTGGTGTTATAGGTCTCCCCTATTGACTCCACATATGTTGAATTCTGGTTAATTGCTGATAAGAATTGTAACTGTTCATGCATGCTTATTATTGTTCAACTCACTAGGCTTTTTGGCCTAACACTTGTTTGGTGTCGATGTGTATCTCAGGTTCTAGCGGCGCCAGTCCTAAGCTGGCATAGTGCTTGAGTGAGAGCTTGGGGAATACCTGCATATGGACATTTATTGGATAGAAGAATTTTGGGAATTATAGTTAACAACCCTTTTGTAATCTCTTTTCTAGTCGTAGAAATTAGATTAGTTGGTAGTTAATTTATTGTCCGTTAAATTACAGTCGTGATTAAACAGGTTTGTATTATTTCCCCATTTTTGGGAGGCTCGTGCTTTGGCAATTTCTATACCACGTATCCGTCTTTCGGATTTTTTGTTATCCCTATTTTTAGGGTGTTACAAGTTGGTATCAGAGCTTTAGTTTAAGTGAACTAGGTATTGTTTTAGCATATCTAGACTTAAGCTTTAGACTTTATAGTTTCACTGTCCACTTGGGGTAGAAATCCTATGTGGGGAGAGCGTTAGGATTACAGAATTACTCTAATTGAAAGTTGTGGTGATGGTGACAAGAATTCTTATGTATGGTTCGTTCATAATTTCACTTAGCTACTGCTATTATGAATGCATTGTTACGTGAGCATGCTTGGTTTACTATTATTATGATAATTGATGAAGGTATTAGTACGTACAATGAGTCAACTCGTTTAGTCTTTTCTCAATCTATTTCTCGTACATGTATGGCAGATCGAAATGGTAAACACTCGGAGTAGGTTACCGAGCTCATCGAAGAGGCGCGTGGAGATAGAATCTACTGCAGACCAACCGCGTGTGGTCGATACTTCTGTGGTTCCTCCCATGCCCAATCTCTTGGGAGGAGGACCTGAACATATTCCGCGTCGAGACCTCAACGCGGATAATGCCATTATGGAGGAAGAGACCATGGAGACCCGGGTACGGGATAGCATGATATTGGCCATGAACTCCGCCATGGCCCAACAACAAGAGTTCTTCATGAAACTCTTAGAAGATCGAGACGCCAATAATCGACAATTGGAGACAATGGCGGAAAACATTATTATGGGGTCAGGTGGACCAGTTGTGGTATCTGTGGAGGATCCCGCGGATAATGGAAACAAATCGAAGGCTAAAGGGTGCACCTACAAGGCGTTTCTGGGGTGCCACCCTAAGGAGTTTGCGGGTTCCGATAACCCGGTGGCTTGTATGTACTGGCTCAAGGAGGTGGAGATGGCCTTCAAGTCCAGTGAGTGTGATCCCTCTCAAAGGGTCAAGTTTGCTTCCCAACTACTTCGGGGAGAGGCTCTGATTTGGTGGAATCTCACTCGATCTGCCCTCACTCCGGAAGTTCTGGCTAAGTTAACTTGACCGGTGTTTCAAAGAGAAGATCATGGATAAATATTGTAGTGAGCGTTCGTTGGACAAGCTGGAGTGGGAGTTCCGAGATCTGAAGAAGGGGACTCTATCCATTGTCGAGTACTCCAAACTCTTTTTGGAGAAACTGAATTTGGTGGGACATCTGGTCCCCGATGAAATGTCGAAGATTAAGGCCTATCAACAAGGTTTACCGGCCGAGATGCGAACGGCAGTAAGAAATGCTAGGGCTCGACCTTGCAAGAGGTCATTGAAGAGTCTTTGCTCATTGAGGATGAAATCAATGTGGGGGAGGAAGAAAAAAGTCAGGCTGGTGAGAAACAAAAATGGGAAGGGCCATCTGGGCCCGTTCGTCAATCAAGACCTTTTGTAAGTGGGAGATCGAGTGATCACCGTCGTGAGGATCGGTGGTGACACAAATGCAAGTCAAAGCACTCAGGGACATGTGCTCCAAGAACTTACTCCGGTCCAGCAAGGTGTACCAAGTGTGGTAAGAAGAACCACATGATGAGAGAGTGTCACATCCGGTGGCCGGTGTGCTTTTAGTGCAGAGAATCGGGCCACATGAAGAGGGATTGCCCAAAGCTAGTAGGAGGAATTGGTGGAAATTTTGTGGGTTCGACGGCTAGAGTCGAGAAACCATCAAGGGCGCCAAGTCGAACTTTCCGGATGACTACCGAGGAGGCAAGGGAGACCGCTGATGTTGTTTCGGGTACGTTCCTAGTAAACTCCTTGCCAGCTCGTGTTTTGTTTGATTCGGGTGATACGTGTTCTTTTGTGTCGGATGCTTTCTGTAAACATTTTGTCACTCCTATTAGTGTCCTTCCCGATGCGTTAGTAGTAGAAATAGCTAATGGGGATCAAGTGATCATCCGAGACCATTTTTGCGATTGCACTCTAGAGATTGATGGGAATTCTTTCGGAGTAGATTTATTACCTATGGCTATAGGAGGGTTTGATGTAGTCATAGGTATGGATTGGTTAGTGAGGCATAAGGCGGACATCTTTTGCTCCAAAAAGATGATCCAAGTGCCATTGCCGGAAAATGGTGTGACTACCATTTATGGAGAGAAAGGAAAGAGGAATAATCCCATTATTTCATCTCTTAAGGCTCACAAGTTTCTAGCAAAGGGTTACCCTTCGTACTTGGCCTATGTGGTGGACGCAAAGAAAGATAAGAAGTCGGTAGAAAATGTAGAAGTGGTACAAGAATTTTCGGACGTCTTTCTGGAAGACTTACCTGGGTTGCCGCTGGAACGGCAAGTGGAGTTTCAAATCGACCTCACTCCGGGAGTGGCTCTGATAGCCCGTGCTCCATATCGTTTGGCACCGATGGAAATGAAAGAGATGATGACGCAACTACAAGAGCTGTTGGAGAAGGGCTTCATCCGACCGAGTTCATCACCATAGGGAGCACCGGTTTTGTTCGTGAAGAAGAAGGATGGATCCATGCCATGTGTATCGACTACCGAGAGCTAAACAAAGTCACGGTGAAGAATAAGTATCCTTTACCTCGCATCGATGATCTTTTTGATCAACTGCAAGGCACGGGGTGTTTCTCGAAAATTGATCTTCGGTCCGGGTACCATCAAGTGAGAGTGAAGAAAGAGGATATTCCGAAGACGACTTTCTGAACAAGATACGGTCATTATGAGTTTTTGGTGATGCCTTTTGGCTTAACCAACGCTCCGGCCGTGTTCATGGATTTGATGAACCGTGTGTGTCGCCCATTCTTAGATAAATCTGTGATCGTCTTCATCGACAATATTTTAATATATTCAAGGGATGAGTCTGAGCATGGGAAACACTTACGGGAAGTATTAGAAGTTCTATGAAGAGAGAAATTGTTTGCGAAATTCTCGAAGTGCGAATTTTCGCTCCAAGAGGTGCAATTATTGGGGCATGTGGTATCAAAAGACGGAGTAAAGGTGGACTCGGCAAAGATCGAGACGATGATGAGTTGGGAGCCTCCAACAAGTCCGACGGAGATTCAAAGTTTTTTGGGTTTGGCGGGCTACTACCGACGTTTCATTCAAGATTTTTCCAAGATAGCTACACCGCTCACTTCTCTTACACGGAAGAACGTCAAGTTTCTTTGGACTGATGCACAAGAACAAGCATTTCAGACGCTCAAGAGGAGGTTGTGCGAAGCTCCGATCTTGTCCTTACCCGAGGGATCGAAAGACTTTGTTGTGTATAGTGACACTTCCAAGATGGGTCTTGGGTGTGTCCTAATGCAAAGGGGAAAAGTAATAGCCTACGCGTCACGGCAATTAAAGGATCATGAGAAGAATTATCGGACTCATGACTTGGAGTTGGCGGCGGTAGTTTTCGCTTTAAAGTTGTGGCGACACTACTTGTATGGGACGAAGTGTACCCTTTTCACAGATCACAAGAGTCTCAAGTACATCTTCGATCAAAAAGAACTCAACATGCAGCAAAGGAGATGGCTCGAGCTTTTGAAGGATTACCACTGTGACTTACTTTATCATCCCGGTAAGGCCAATGTGGTGGCGGATGCATTGAGCCGAAGGAGTTATGATGGTGGGGTCAAAATGTCCCTTACAAGGATCGATGAGGTATCAAGTTTATTGCAGAGCATCAAGTCGAGTCAAGGGGAAGCACTTACAGAAGAGAACCTCAAAGCCGAGGTCATGTCAAGGCAAAAGGATCTTTTAACGGAAGACGGTCGTAGACTCAAGCTCTTTCAAGGACGGATTTGGGTGCCGAAATTTGGAGGAAATCGGGAGTTACTACTTGAAGAAGCGCATAAGTCGAAATATTCTATACATCCCGGTAGCACCAAGATGTATAGAGACCTAAAGTTTAATTATTGGTGGTTGGTGATGAAGCTAGATGTGGCTAGCTATGTGGAGAAGTGTGTCACGTGCCTTCAAGTCAAGGCAGAACATCAAAAGCCGTATGGAAGTTTGCAACCATTGTCCATTCCCGAGTGGAAGTGGGACAACATCACTATGGATTTTGTAACTAAGCTACCGAAGACCTTGCGCGGTCACGATACCATTTGGGTGATCGTGGATCGGCTAACCAAGAGTGCGCATTTTCTTGCCATGCGGGAGACTTTGCCAATGAAGAAATTGGCTAAACTGTACATCGACGAGGTGGTGTCGAGGCACGAAGTTCCACAATCTATAGTATCGGATCGGGATAGTCGCTTTACCTCGAACTTTTGGGGTAGATTGCAAAAGGAGTTGGGTACTAGGCTGAATTTATGTACGACATACCATCCTCAAACGGATGGTCAAAGCGAGAGGACAATCCAGACGCTAGAGGATATGTTGAGGTCGTGTTTAATAGATTTCGGTGGAAGTTGGGATTCACATCTGCCTTTGGTAGAGTTCGCATACAACAACAGTTACCATTCTAGCATTGGGATGGCACCGTTCGAGGCTTTGTATGGACGGAAGTGTAGAACCCCAGTTTGTTGGCTAGTAGCGGGCGAGAAGCAATTTGTCGGACCGAAAATCGTTCAAGAGATGACGGATAAAGTGAAGGAGATCCGAGAAAGATTGAAGGCGGCTCAAGACCAACAGAAGAGTTATGCGGACAAGAAGAGAAGACCGGTTGAGTTTCAAGTGGGCGACCGCGTCATGTTGAAGGTATCTCCATGGAAGGGGATTATCCGTTTTGGGAAGCGTGGGAAGCTTAGTCCTCGTTTCCTTGGACCTTTCGTCATTTTGGAGAAAGTGGGGCTTCAAGCCTACCGGTTGGATTTACCGCCGGAAATGGATGGAATACATCCTACGTTCCACGTATGTTACCTTCGGAAGTGTCTAACCAAGGAGGAAAGCGTGATCCATTTGTCGGAACTTCAGGTGGATAATGGGAACCGTTGTGTGGAAGAACCGGAAGCGATTTTGGAATCGAAAGTGAAGAATTTGCAGCATAAGGAAGTAGTCTTGGTCAAGGTCCAATGGAAGCACCATCGTGGTGCTAATGTCACGTGGGAGTCCGAAAAAGATTTGAAGAAGTGTTATCCCCATTTGTTCATATAAATGGGATTTCGGGGACGAAATCCAAATTAGGTGGGGAGGATTGTAACATCCGGAATTTCAGGTAAGTATAAGGCCTTGTTAATCTTATGATTATGTGTTCATCAAAAATTGAAATTATATGCTTAATTGCTATTTCCGTTTATATTGGTTACTTGTTGTTGATTTGGAAGTTCTAGATTATGTAACACCCCGAATTTCGTTTGGTTTTGCGAAGTTGTTTTGAGTAAAAAGAGGTTTCTGTTTCTGTCTACAGGGTGCACAACCTTCAGAGAAAACCAAGATTTCCTTCAGAGAAAACATTGTTGTTTCTGTTTCTGTTTTCCTTCAGAGAAAACGCACGGGTCGTGCGTATGAATCTGGGGCGAGGCAGTGGCTTGCGCACGGGTCGTGCGCATTTCCTTCCTTGATTTTGACAGACCACTTTTTGAGGTAGCTTAAATATCTAGATTTTGAGAGATATTTCATATATCTCAAAATCAATCTCAGTTTTCTCTCTCTTCCTTTTTCTCTCTTTTTCTCTTTCGATCTTCAAAAGCTCGTTTGGTTGCTAGTTTTCGGTGTTTCTAGCAAGGGGTCGGTGTTTTAAGCTTCACCTCTACGTCGTGATCGTTATCTGGTTTTCCGGGTTTTATTCTGAAAACCTACCGGTGAGTTCCTACTACCATTTTACAAACTTTATACATGTCAAAACTCTTATTTGCGAAATCCTAAGTATTTCTACGGTATGATTTTATGTTCTCTACATTTTGATATAAATGAAGTTTTTGGAGATTTTTGGGGTTCCCGATCAGTATTGACTAAAATGACGGGTTCCGCCTTATCAGAAGTAAAATGATGTTTTACTTGCCCATGTTCGTGGCTTATTGAAAGAATTTATATAAACTGGTTTTATGATTATCTTTCTTACCAGCAGTTGGTCTAGAAAATGGCATTTTGAAATATAAATGTGTTGAAAGTTGTTTATCTAGCTTTGTTGGTCACATGAAATATTGTGACAAGTCATGACTATACTAATGGATCCCTAGGTATCGAGTCGACTTAAGGCTGGGAAGGATATGCCCCTTCCGTTGTAGTTAGTTACATTTGATCCTCGGGGGCAACTTAGGTATGGTTATGTGAGACCGGATCCTAGCCATGGGTCAAATGTAGTCTAATGAACGAGTATGACATGGTTCCTTGGGGGCCCTCCCTCACATCGTAGTACGGACCGAAGAGTTCGTGGCCATGGTTTCATGTATTTAGCTCATAACTCGGATTTGTGGCTTACTCTGTGTTCCACTATATTCCTTGGTAAATCGGGTAATCCCCGTCATCGAAAGATGTGTTTTGGACCGGTTGTCCATTTATTATCAAAGAACTGTATTTTGCATAACTAAACCTTTGAAAATATTTACTTTGATGCATTTGATTATATCTCTTAAGATTTATGAACTGTATGTTCTCACTAGGCTTTAAGCCTAACACTTTTTCTCAAATGATGTGTATAACAGGTTTCCCTTAGCGGTGGGTTGTCGGGGTTTTGGAGAGACGAGTTTTGAGTCTCGAGGCATTTTGAGATAACTAGTATTGTATCTGGACATTTGTTAAGTCCCATTGTTTTGGTGAATTATGGATTGTCAACTGATGTAATCTTGATATAGGTGTCTAGATTAGTTTGTTGATGAACCCTATATCTGTACAGGTTTTGTAAAGTCTTAAAGACTGATCCCCTTTTTGGGAGGTTAATTTCAATACGAATGTCATGTTGCCAGGTTTTCCAGGTTTTAATTTACTCTTATTTTTTTATGGTGTTACAGACTAGTCTTTGTTTGGCAGTGAGTTACGCAACTTACGTCGTGGGTTGAAGTCGCGGCACAAGCCGTGTAAACAACTGAGTTGTATCCCTTTGAGGAACCACGCGACTTACGCCGCGGGTGGGAGTCGCGGCACTAGCCGCGTAACCCACTGGAGTGTTTATTCCTGGAGCAAGCGGATGACTTATGCCGCGGGTGCAAGTCGCAGCACAAGTCGCGGGGCGTCTTGCACTCCCCGAAACCCCTCTTTGCCCGATTTTTCTCTCATAATTTCACACATCTCTCTCCCTTGGCGATTTTTGGAGCTCTAATCAGTTCCCTTTCTCACCAAACCCTAACCCTCATAAATACAACCTAGATTGGTGGTTGGATCGTTGCATTCTTGCATTAACTCTTCTCAAGTCTTCAAGCTTCATCTTCAAGTCTTCAAGCTTCATCTTCAAGTCTCATCTTCTTCTAAGGTTTCATCTTTTCTAGGTTTTGGTCAAAAACCTAGATAGTGAATTTACTAAACCTTTGTTAAAACTAGATGCACATCATATCCTTCTATTTGTCGTTATTTATCTCTATATGTTCAAGTATTTGGGTTTTCTCATGAAGATATGTGGAAATGTGGTTTTATATGATATGTCATGTCTTACTCTAAATGTACAAGTATTTAGGGATTTTCTCTTGAATATATGATAGGTGTACTTTGATATGATAAATGTACATATGTCTCGGTATTGAGATGGTTTCTAGTTGGAATCCCTTTTTAGTGATATATTTTATATGCATGATGAACATGATTATCATTTGGGTCTCATAATGGACTTATGTGATAGGTTGGTAATATAGTACCCATGGTTGGTATCGAAATGTTTTGGTTGAAATACACCTCAAGACCTCCTATACAATATGTTGGACGAACCAAGTCAATAGACACTAGGAGGATGTAGTCTTGGGTGCCACCGTGATGGTATGTGCCTAGACCTCCGCCATTCGGGGTAATACCATGGTTGTAGTCCTCGGATGTGTCGGGCCTTTCAGGTGTCTCTTGTTAGAGGGCATCAAGGTATATCGACTCTTTGGGTGGAAATTGATTGGTGTTATAGGTCTCCCCTATTGACTCCACATATGTTGAATTATGGTTAACTGCTGATAAGAATTGTAACTGTTCATGCATGCTTATTATTGTTCAACTCACTAGGATTTTTGGCCTAATAATTGTTTGGTGTCGATGTGTATCTCAGGTTCTAGCGGCGCCGATCCTAAGCTGGCATAGTGCTTGAGTGAGAGCTTGGGAAATACCTGCATATGGACATTTATTGGATAGAAGAATTTTGGGAATTATAGTTAACAACCCTTTTGTAATCTCTTTTCTAGTCGTAGAAATTAGATTAGTTGGTTGTTAATTTATTGTCCGTTAAATTACATTCGTGATTAAACAGGTTTGTATTATTTCCCCATTTTTGGGAGGCTCGTGCTTTGGAATTTCTATACCACGTATCCGTTTTTCGGATTTTTTGTTATCCCTATTTAGTGTGTTACATTTTGACATTATTGTTTTACCCGAATTAAACCCACTTGGTTTTAATATCACTGATCAGCATAAAACATAAAGAATAAAATGACAGCCCTATTAAATGTAGAGTTTACATGTCATTTTACATTCGTTTTAAATGCAATAGTTTCTAGGTATACTTGAGAATTCTTGATGGAATGCAAACAAGATAATATAATCAGAGAAAAAGGTCATCAACAATTACATGAAGATGGCCAAAATAGTCCAAAAAGTTTATAGTTCCCCTTGTGTAGGACTAGACTTGAATATGATCATTCCATGAGAGACCTAGATAAAAACAAGGTTACTTATTTTCTGTTCTTTAGAATTATTCGTTCCAACAGATTTCCTTAAGTTTTAAATTCAAAAGTAAATCTAACGTGTATCCTCAGTTGCTTACTGTTTTCATATATGCAAAAGTTACTGATTTTATTTCGAAAGTAGTTCCCGATTACATATATATACTTCAACAGTTAATACAATCAACATAAACTGGCAAATTTTTAATGTTATCTTGTTTCTCTTTCTTTCTAGCATTATGCAATTTTCTTGCTTATACAAGTGATCTGTTATGGTCTCCAAGATAATGCTCGCTTTGGCTAATCTAGCATCATACAGGTGTAAATTATGTTGCTCGAAGGGATGTTCTAGATATCACCAACATCTTTCGAGCTAAGCTTGTTAATGTTTCTGGTCGTACTATTACATTAGAGGTCAGTTTTCCTTCCCACAAATTCCAAAAACATATCCCACTTGACAGTGGAGTTTGGGGATGGTGGGTCTTTCCCAATAAGCATACGTTGATACCAAGACAAAGTAATCATATCATTTTTAATATATGGACTTGCCATTGATGTGTGTTACTGGTTTTAAAAACAACAAACATATAAGTGGCGCCTTGTTAAGCATCAGTTGACATATATTGCTTCTGTTCGATTCATTCTCTTATAAAAACATATAAGTCATTTATTGTTATGGAATCTTATTTGTAATTTAATAAATATGTAGGAGCTCATGGATAGGTTGATCCTGCAAACAATTTTCCATTAGAGTGAATCATCTCTGTTTGCTTCAGTTTCGGCTTGATTTTTGGATGAAGTGGAAGCGGAAAGACTACCCTTTTGCAGGTTAGGTTATGAGACTTTTTTCTAGATATGCTTACACTTTTTGTATTTTCTTGCTCATATTCTATACTTGATCAGATGTTCCATTTGAATTTTCTTTTGATCTCTCCGTGCAGCTTATTACAGGGCTAACTAAGCCAACGTCAGGTTCCATTTACATTCAAAGATACAGTAATGATGGCAGCCCTAATCAGCCTCCTGTGCTCTTATCTCCGGAAAGAGTTGGTATTGTTTTTCAGTTTCCTGAAAGGTATCAACTATTTTTCCTAAGTTGTATCAGGGATTATTTTTTAATTTGTTTTCCTGATGTTTAGAGATTAGATGAATATTGACTGTAAACATCTTATAGCACTTAAAGTATAACCACTTGGCGTATAGAAATTGACGTGAATAGTATGTGCTATGTGGTGTCAAGTTGCATTTGATGAATAAGAACGTTCTCGGAGAAAATAAAGGAAGTAAACCTCAATCTAAGAACACTTGGTTTTGGGAACAGGGAAGTGAAATGATACTAAAACATAAAAAGATGTTATAAATGCTTACGTATTTGTAAGAGTGCAAAGAATATAGGTAACCGTGAACTAGTTAAATGATAAATCAAAAGAGCACTTAGAGAAGCAAAAAGTAAAACAATTAAAGATTCGTACCAACACCAAGGTATGAAGGCGGGGGAGAAGGATATCTGCATGTTGGCCAAGATAAGGGAAAGAGAAACTAGAGATCTTAAACAAATTTCATGGGAATAAAATCAATGACGGTTAGTGAAACAAGCAGAAGTTAACAGAGGTGAATGAATTGCTTTGACAAGTTGCTCTATAGAAAAATATGTGATTAGCACAAAAGGTGGAATATAATAATAAAGGCCTAGATCACAACATAAGCCAGAACTCAGAAGTCAGAAGTATGTTTAGGTTAATAAAGAAGCAAATGACGTATTTAGAGCAGATAAAGAAAACATGAGCCCGATGGGCCGATAAACAGAAATCTGGTACAATTTTCTAAAAATTTAGCAGCATTTACTCTATAAAACGAGTTACAACAGAGAAGATCTCAGAGAAGATGATGCTACTCTAATTCAAGTTTGATGATTGTCAGTGGGCACTGTGCTATTATTTCTCAACTCATTATAATGGAGACAAATATGATGTTTTCTAAGGTGAACTGTTGTCGTATAGGTACTTTGTGGCAGATTATGTTTTTGATGGAGTTACATTTGGGTTGCCTAGACAGAACAGTGTCCCTAAAATTAAAGAACTAATTGCTAGAAGACTTGAAAGAGCTATCACTTCGGTATTTTACCCCTCGGTTTTAACTGAAGTTTTTTTATGTTCATATTTAGTAATTTATCTTGTTGATACATCAGTTGACTTCAACATGCACCAACTCCAATTTCACTTTGCATTTTAAATTGTTAGGTTGGTGTGAGTCCAAGATCAATGAATCTCTAGAGAGAGAAAGTAGAGAGAGAGAGCATGAAGCGCAAAGTAATGTATATTCAATATGTGCGTGAAAAAGTCTTACAAGGAACAAGACCAAAGGGACTTAAATACCCTTGGTCAATACAACACAGAATATGACAATAGACACAGTATTTGACCAAGCCCTATAAATACAATGATTACTATAAAATCAGACTTAACAATCTCCCTCTTAGTAATCATTGGCGCTTTGGTCTTCAAAATTCATCTTCTAAATCAGCACGGACCATTAAAGCGACTTTATGAAGCAATCTGACTTTTAAAAGAAAAATTCTTCTCAGCATCTTTCAGATTAAATTGTCTTTGCTTCCTTGACAAGTCTGGATCAGAATCTTGTGCTCTAGACGACACGCCTCTTTTGAATAACATTGAATGAACTGTGGTGGTCGGAGCAGGAACAACAAAAGAATTAGTTGAAGCTGATAGAATAGAATCTTTGAGCGAATCTTGATCAGCAGATAAACATTTGAGCTTTTTGTCTCTTAATCATCTCCTTGACTTCTCCCCCTCATGACCTTGATGATCTTGATCAACTTGGTCATGCAAATGTTGAAGACGAGACAGCGTAAGATCTGCAAAATCAAAGAAATAGAGAAAACAGGGGAGGTTTGCGCTTCACGTTGGTTGCGCAAACTGAGGTTTGCGTTACACGCAGGTTGCGCAAAGCAAGGTTTGCGTTACATGCAGGTTGCACAAAGCGAGGTTTGCGTTTCATGCAGGTTGCACAAAGCGAGGTTTGCGCGACCAACTGATTGCGCAAATCTGACTTAGAAAAAATTTTACCTTTTGAAGCTCTTTGACTCCCCCTACACAAATTCACTAGATATGACAATTCAAGTTAGCATTCATATAAAGAAAATCAGATACTCCCCCTCAAAAACAGATATAATCATTTAGAAAAATTCTCCTCTTTCACTCCCCCTTGAATAATGCTCAAACCCATTTGAAAAAGATATGAGAACACAAGGATTAAAAACAACAAAGTAAAAAGAAAAAAAAATATACTGAATATGAAATTTGAAACAACGAAACAAGAAAAAATTTAAACACTAAACAAATAAAATTTTAATTAGTAAAATATCACAGATTTATCAATCAGTTGAAATCAAATACATGTTGTTGGATACAAAGACAAGTTTCATTGCATATCAATTTAAGACATGTTCAGTTTCAAAAACTTTCATCAATCTATTCAGTGTGCTCGCATGTGAACTTCGATTAGCTTCAAAAAATGCAATTCTAAAAATATAATAGAGAACTTTGCATGTAATCACACTAAGCCATCAAGAATTTAAGACTTTCACAAATTTACAGATTTATTGCAACTCAGAAATATCACCAAGTATTATGAGATGTGTGCTCATTGGCATCTTTTAGCAGTGTGCTCATTGGCATCTTGACATGAGTGTGCTCTTTGGCATCTTTTAAGCATGTGCACTTTGGCATCTTTTGAATCAAAAAGTTTATTAAGTAAGAACATGTCGTAAACGTAACTTTCTATCTGACCCTATTGCAGGATTTGGGTCAGCCGCTCCCAGACCAGTTGGCCTTAGGGGACTAGGTGTCAAGCACCCCTTAGAACTTACTTTCCCAGATCAGAAAGGCTACATCGACATATCCTAAACCCATTCATACCAGTAGAACATGACTTTCGATCTGGTTCTATTGAAGGTTTTGGGTTCGATCATTCCCAGATCAAATGACCTTAGGGGACCAGATGACAAGCATCCCACAAAACTTACTTTCCCAAACCAGATAGGTCACATGTACAAACTTTTAAACTTAGAGATTTCTGATTTATAAGAATTTAATAATCATCTCAAACACAAGGTTTTACGTCTAAGTGCTTAGCCCATATTTTCATTACAATCCAAAATTCCGACTTTTTAGGTTTTCTAAGCATTGTAAACTATAAATATTCCGAATCACACAACTTTAAAACAGTATCAAAAGCTACAAACATGTTGCTGACTTTTCGAAATTTGTTAGAGTTGAAATTTGAACATATAAAAACTTCAATATAAACAAACAACTTGAAAATTTATCCTAAACACACATTTTATTCAAAAGAAAGAAAAACTGTAAATCTTTTACTTTATAAAATAAAATTTGTAAAGATTTAAACTTTTAAAACTGAAAAGAAATTTTTTTTTAAACGCATGTGTCTCAAAGAAAATATTTTGGGATGAACAAAAATCAGGAAAGATTGAAAATGCTCAGATTCATGAAAATCATATGAGAAAACTGGAAAACATCAATAACAGAGATATATGCAGCGGAAATAAAGTAGATGAACTCACAGTATCTCATTTAGTCAGAAGCTGAAAAACCTTGAAAAACGAGTCCTAGACTGACATGTCTAGAAGTCCTAATCTTTGAAGTATGGGTTCTAAGCTGAAGTTCTTAGAAGACAAAGTCTCTTTTACTCCTCCTTAACGTAAGATGTCTGCAACTTTAAATCAGATTGAGACTTGGGTACCCATTTGAATTTGGGCCCCTTGAAAGTTAGTTGCAGTTCTTATGGGGAAATATTTGTTATATTTAACACGATAAGCACAAGAAATATTATCAGATAAATAATCACAACCATCAGAAGAAAAAAGCATAATCATCAGAACTAGAATCTGAGGAAGAACATGAGACATGTTTTGAAATTCGAATCATTTGTTTTATAGAGTACTTTGAAATTTTATTACAAGAAACAAATGAATCGCTTTTATAGAAATTGTCTACACATTTATCCCCGTCAAAAGTAGATTCATCAGATGTCCGTTTTGTTCTCCAGATCTGCTTCTTTGACTTGCTCAAAGGCCTATCTGAAAAATTATAATCGGAAGAATTAGAATTGTCAGATATAACTTTATCTTGTTTATTTGACTTCTTTGACCGTCTTCTTTTACGCTTAGATTTATAATATTGATCATTGAGCGTAAAAAAATCATCAAGAATTTTAAACTTAATATTTAAATCAGAAGAAATAAATTTACCTAAGCAACCAATCTGATCAACTAATAAATCTGAATTTGCCTCGGAGTCTGAATTATTTTGAGAAAAGGTTTTAAAAATAGAAACTTCACTTTTGTTTACTTGAAAATCAGAAGAAATGCTAAAAATAGAATCTGGGTTTGGAGAAAATAATTTTTCTTCAAGACTAGATGTCATGAAAGAAATAAAAATATCAGATTCAATTTTCTTTAAAATATTTTGATCTTCTATCTTATCTTCAAGATCGATGATTGTACTCTCTAATACTAATGGAGGAGTATATTTCTTAGAATCATAAATGATTGGAGAAATATTTTCTTTATCAGAATTAGAAGCAAAAGGATCAAAAATATCATCAGATATTGAAGATTTGACAGGAGATATATCATTTAAAACTCTTCTTCCTCTCCTTGATTTTTCAGGAAAATATTTTGTTTTTTCACTTGTGTAAACAAAAGAAATTTCATTTTTCTTGTTATTCATTCTTTTCTCATTTTCGAGTTCTAACACTTGTTTCTCATTCATCCAATCAATTTTAAATTGAGGAGCATAATGAGCAAGAGTCAGATAATCGTATTTATATAAAGTTTGGGATTTTTCAATCGCATTGTTTAAAAAATGAGGATTTACAAAACCAAGTCCACACCTTTGTTTTAAAGCTTCTTCACTCCTCGGTTTGTTCATAAAAATTGTTTGTTCAGATTGATTTCTCCGATATAATTTTTCTTCTAATTTATTTATTTTATCTGAAAATTCATCTTTTAAAATAGTCATAGCCGACAAAGACTCAAGATAAGTCTTATTTGAATTTTCCAAATCATCTAATTTCCTTTGAAAGATGTCATTTGTATTTTCTAAAATAGATTTTTCATCTTTCAAAGAAATCTTCAATTTGTCAATCAAATCTGACTATTCAGCATTTAAATTTTTTTCAGATATTAACTTAGAAGGCAAATCAGATAAAACAGTAATTATAATATTCATCTGAGAGGTTATGAATATGTGATCAAACTCTGAATATACCTCATCTTCATCTGTATCTGAATCGTCTGACTGATCATCTCCGATCAAGCACATCTGAGCGATCTCGACGTTTGCAGCTTCGTCGTCAGAGTGATCCAGCCAGAATTCTTCTTCGGCTAGCAAAGCTAATCCACTCTCTCTTTTCTCGGCCAGTTCCATTTTCTGTCTATAATATGCCGAATTTCTGACCTTCTTCACTCGACACTCTTTTGAAATGTGACCCGGCTTTCCACAGTTGTAGCAAGCAGAAGTTTTTGGCTCGGGTACTTTGGCTCTAGACACAGAAGTGAAGCGAGAAGAGTTGGAACCCGACTTTGGTTGGAACTTTTTCTGGTAATGCTGAGAGAGAAGGATCATCGCTTTCTGTAGAGCCTCTCCATCATCTTCAGTTGACCTGTTGTAAGCATTATCAGACAACGCTTGTTCAGCCAGTTGGCTCGTGAGGAGTGTAACTGGGTCTACTGACTTCTTGTTCTTTTTCTCCAGTTTGGCCTTCTTCTCTAGCACCAAACTCTCATCAGTCATCAGAATCTCATATAATTCCTGGATTTGCATAGTGGAGATTCTGACATCGTTCCTCAGTCTATGGCATGATTTATTCCATTCTGGTTGCAATGTGTTGAGGAACTCCAGATTTTTCTCAAGCTCGGTCTTTTCAACTTTAATCTTCCTCAGATCATTGATAATGGCACAGAAACGATCATACACAGTCTTTAGTGGCTCCTCGTCCTTGGCTTTGAATTCTTCAAAATTATTCATGTAACGAGTGTGTCGAAGTTGAGTTGCAACAGAAGATCCAAGCATAATATTTTCCAGCTGTTGCCACATTAGATTAGGATGAGTTTTAAAACAATCAATTCTGTTGTATACAGAGTTGGGCAAGGCCAGCATAAGATTTGCCTTAATGTCACGATCAGCTTGATATGTAGACAACTCATCATGTGAATACTCTTTAGTGGGCTTATATAATCCAGAAGCCAATTTGGGTTTTTAAAACGGTCCTTCAGATAGAATGATCAACATGTCATTACCATACTTTTGACGTTCAATAAAGTTCAGGAACCGATCTTGCCACTGTGTAAATTCATTTTCATCAATTAGCACTGATGGACGATTTTCTGTACCCAGTGACATCGAAATATCAATTTTGTAAAACTGAGCTTAATAGACAAACTTCTCAGAATCCATGTTTCAGAATAATCTAGAAAAAGTTGATGTTTGCGTGAGAGGCAGAAAGCGCAAACTGAGCTTTTCGCAAGCAGCGGGAAACGCAAACTGGAGATTTGCGTAAGAAGGCAATTGCGCAAACTAGGCTTTGCGTGAGAAGGCTGAAACGCAAATAAGCTTTGCGTGAGTCAGGTGTAACGCAAACTGAGCTTTGCGTTAGTTGATGATGACACAAACTGGACTTTGCGTGTTATGTTAAATGCGCAAATTGAGCTTTTGCGTGAGTCGAGAGATACGCAAAGTGAGCTTTGCGTTAGAGGCTTGAAGTAGCTTTTCGGGATGTACTGGATACGCAAACTATGCTTTGCATGAGAAGACCAATGTAAAAAGTTGAATTCCTTGATACGAAAACCTGAAATACATGAACAAAATTAGTAGAACTTGCGCAAATAAGGAAGAACTTGCGCAAAGTTGAGATCTAGCGCAAACCACCTGAGAATCAATAAAAAACCACAAAATCGATTATAGCCATGAACTTTCAGATTAATTCTTTCAAATATATGATCGAAAACAACATTATGACACTTTTCAAATAACAAACTCGATCAAAAACCATGAAATCAAAAATTCAAGAATGAAACAGTACGTTAACACGTTTTTTCAGAAAAGCTTTAAAACTCAAAATTGATGATCAAAACTTGAATTTCTTGAAATTTGATGTGAATTAAAAGTGTTCTACTTGTAAAATCGAATTCAACAAACCAAAATTCAACGAAAATCAATCACAAACAGGGCCGAATTTGATGAAAAATCTAAAAACGATATTTTCTTGAAAAAAATCAATAAAATCGATCAAATTTTCAAATTTAAACTACAAATTCTTTAACGAAAGCAGATCTCTCAATTCTCACAAGATTCAAATTGACTCTGATACCAATTGTGAGTCCAAGATCAATGAATCTCTAGAGAGTGAAAGTAGAGAGAGAGAGCATGAAGCGCAAAGTAATGTATATTCAATATGTGCGTGAAAGAGTCTTACAAGGAACAAGATCAAAGGGACTTAAATACCCTTGGTCAATACACACAGAATATGACAATAGACACAGTATTTGACCAAGCCCTATAAATACAATGATTACTATAAAATCAGGCTTAACAGTTGGTCTAACTAGTATTTCTTTGGATAAAAGTCTGAATTCCCTAAGTGGTGGCTACAAACGTCGTCTTGCTCATGTTATGTCTTTTATGCTTTTAGTACATTTGTTAATCTTAGCAAAGCAAGATATTGTCTGCAGATTTTGTAGTTATACAACCTGGAAGATCTTTATTTATTTTTCAGGTTCTCTTTTACGATGTGCCTTTATTAACAGATTTTGTTTAATTTATGACCTTAACATATATTTGTATTATGAAACATTCTGCTTGGTTGCCTCTCCAGTTCCTTCTATTCATGTCCTTTTTCTTATCACATAATCTGATAGTATTCTTTCTCACTTTCCCACAGTAGAGAAAATGGTATACAAATTGGTATATTTTAAGTTCAAATCTTGATCTTGTAAATTCGTTTTTGTAGGTATTTGTTTCTGATGTGATACGGGTCGATCCGATGGTCAGTGGGTGCAACACTTAGATATGCACAGGCTGCACAACAAACAAGTAATTGATTACATGTTTCATAACTACATCTAAGGTAGAATCAAATACTAATACATGTCACTGCTGAAGATGTGTATGTGTTACACAAGTTGTAGTGTGAGGAGAACACCGTCATCTTCCTCTTAAACAACGGTGAAATAGAGATCCTTGAAAGGCATTTAGAACAAACTAAACTATTTTTTTTTTGAAAAAAGACTTAACTATTTTGTTTTTGTTTTTTATCAAGGAATTTTATTTTATGCCAATGTAATTAATATTTTAGATTTTCATTGCTATAAATCAGTAGGTTTAATTTTTAATGCAATAACAATTATAGTAGAAATTAGTTACTAATTTATTTTTCTTCACATTTTATAACTACTGACCACTTTTTTTGTCACTAACAACTATTAACGCTTGTGACCACATATTTGGTCACTAATGGATGCTAACGGACTTTAACGGAGCTGTTATCTTGAACTCAATTAGTGACCTATTTTGTGATAGTCACTAACTTGGTCACTAATTTAATCAAGTTAGTGATGATTTTCACCATTTAGTGATGATATTTAGTGACCAAATTAGTTTTTACAAACACATTGACCACTCTATTTTTGTCACTAATTAGTCACCATTTTTGTATTTGGTCACCAACGTAAATTAGTGACGAAAAGTGACCACCCAAGTTTTGGTCACTAAAATGCATCAGTGACCAATTCTATGTTGTTAGTGACCAAATTTTTTTCGTCACTGAATAACAATTTTCTTGTAGTGTCATCGGTTTAGTGACGATATTTCGTGACCAAAGTAATCGTCACAAACACAGTGACTACTCTAGTTTTGTCACTAATTAGTTACCATTTTCGTATTTAGTCACTAATTCAAATTAACCTTTGGTGACAAAAAGTGACAACTAATTTTATGTTGTTAGTGACTAAATTTTTTTGGTCACTAATTAGGAATTTTTTTGTAGTGAAATATTAATTCTCACAAAAATTTTTAGGTTCTTATTTAAGAACCAAATAAGTTTGGACATGTTCTTAGAAACACCAAAATACTTTCATTGATTAGGATGCTCTTACTATTTACATTTATTAGATGCATACTTAGGCTTTTTTTGACAAACTAGCTTATAAGCTAGCTTTTTAAAACGCTACTTTGAGTAGCGTTTCAATAAGCTAGCTTATGGTCATCCAAACACATACCAGAAAGAAAAGCTAGCTGATAAACTAGTTTTTTTTTTTTTTTTTTTTTTACAAACTTAACATAGCCTTATTTTAATATTAAAGATGATAACCCTGATTACAGCTCTTACAAACACAAATTCAAGTAAGCTAAAATTTTAATCCTGATCCGTCAAACTTTTCTTCACAGATCTTGTCAAGACGCTCAACCATTTCTGCGGTGAGATGGTTTTTCCAGTCTCCAACTTCACCTTTTCGGAAAAATGCACTATAATCCTCCCCAGATGGAAGCTTCCCTTCCTCGTTCACTTTCAGTTTACTCAAATTCTCAAAGCTACAAATTTCCAAAATACCATCCACCATTCGTTCTTCCTCTTCCTTGGACGAAAATGAGTACCCTAAAAAATCAGCAAGTTTCCTCAAATGAACCTCTGGCTGCTCTTTCATCTCCTCATATTTCAGAAACAATACTTTTTTGGGATTCTTTAAACTTTCCTCCCAGTACCCTAACACATGATCCCAAAAGGGACCATAAATGCTCACTCCTCTACAGAACTTC
The DNA here is from genome assembly GCA_023525745.1 of Arctium lappa. Taxonomy (NCBI): domain Eukaryota; kingdom Viridiplantae; phylum Streptophyta; class Magnoliopsida; order Asterales; family Asteraceae; genus Arctium; species Arctium lappa. Next base: position 67,250,323 of record CM042051.1, read on the forward strand.
TCAAAGACCTCCTCAAGTGGACTTGCACCCATTTCCTGAATCCTCAACTTGTTTGTGAAAAACCACAGAGAAACCAAAGCATCTTTGGGATTTCTACACAGATAAACAAGCTTACTTTGTGAATCATGGACAGATGTTGGTAGAGATACATATGGCATGTGAGTGGAAAAGAGTCTTGGAGATGACAAGGATGAGAGATCCGGGTTCTCTTCTTTTTCGAGGTAGAGTTTAAGTTCCAAGAAAGGCACGAGCACATGAGGATTGTTGGACAGTAATGGGTGGTTGTCATGGGGTTTCAGGAAATGGGTACGGTTGATTAGGGCAAATAAGATGGCCTTCAACCAAGTAGTGCCTGATTTGGGAGTGCTAACAAGAAGGATATCAGTGTCTTGAGCCTCAAAGTGTTTTTGACATGAAAGAACACCTTGCAAATGCCTGCAAGGATGCCAAAACCCTTGATATTTGTATAATGTAGAAGTAACCCACCCCTTTTCTGTTGGAAGGGAAGAAAGTAAGTTCCTGCATTCCTGAGTCAGCTCATCTTGTTTCAGATACTTTGGCACAGCAAGTTGGGATGTCGGCATGGATCAGAGTTTATGTATAGTATGCTTTCAACAAATGTAAAGGGCGTAATATATAGAATGCCAATGAGTTGGTCAAAACCCAAAAGTATATATTTGTAAATATTTATTAAATATTTGTTTTAGTATATAGTTAATAGTATTGTTATGAATAAATGTGTCACATAACACATCAGCAACTAATTAGGTAGTTAGTGGTTGTTATGAAGTCCATCACATTGGTTTGATGGTGTCCGTTCATCAACTATATATTTGTAAAACTTGTAGTTTGTAAACATCATCTTCTGCAGAAATATATATACATATTTACGTCAGAATAGTACACTCACACACACCTTAATTTATATATATATATATATATATATATATTGCATTAAATTTTGATGGGAATAGGAATGGGAATGTCTCGACAAAAGGCTGTCAAGAATAGTGACTGTGATCGTGAATCAGATCCTATTAAACAACAAAGGTTTGAAGCACGTGGACGTACACATATCACATGAAATTCGCTATTACTTCAACATTTCTAGAATTGAGTTTTCTACGTTCATGTCTGCTACTACATTTCACCATATACATGTATTCAAAAGAACTCTTTAATTAGTATACAGGTCCAAGCAAGTTGTACTTAAATATCTAACGTATATACACGATGTAGCAACATGATTAATTAATATCCCATCTAAGAAAACCATAAAGCTAGGTCAAGAGTTAAAAGTGTCATATATATAAGATGCGTACAAAAGATATATATATATATATATATATATATATTGTATCTCAGCATGTTCCGCAGAAGCAAGTTCAAAATGTTTAATCTTACATGTACATGTTCATTTGATAAAGATATCAATGATTTATGGTAGATTGATGAGATTATATTCTTTCCATGTGATTCATGCATGCACCAAGAATCTGTCATTGTTAACAGTACAAACTTTTTATAAAACACAGAACATATCTCCAGGGGCCACTAAAAGTCCTCCACAAGGATAATAACTTCACGCAGAAGGAGTTGGATAAACGACAATAGCTTTCTCGTTTCAGAGGCCACAAATGAGCACCATATTCGAGAAAGTTTGACCAACTAATGCACGTGCATTATCTTAATTTTACAGATCGATCTTCACTCACTTCCTTCACGTTAATTTAATAATTACACGAGCTCGCACCTGCTGTCACAGCTCATATGTATCAACGTGGTCAAGGCCAAGAAACCAGTCTTGACCATAATTATTGGTTCAGTTGTGTGATATTTCTGGGGAAAATCGGAGACCAATTTCTTAATTTTCAATAATACCAAATGATCTCATCCTTCAAATCAAACCGATGCGGTCACATTGTATAATCAATTGCTTTCTAGCGATGTTAATTAGAATAACTTGTTGTTTCGAAGATGATTGCTTAAACATTAGCAAAAAATTGTTATAGAAATAAGGGATGTGCTAGCTTAAACAAGAAAACAAATTAGTTATGTTTTACACATTGTTTTCATAAAAATTAATCATCGTTTAATGACATATGGTCATTTTATTAAGTGTACTTAATTGCTAATGTATTAAAAAAATTTATTTCGGTCCTAATCTCTACTATACAATGAAAAGTCTATTACGGTTTTTTGTACAAGAACGGTTTCTTGTACAAGACCGTTTCTGCTACGACCAAGTCTCCCACAGTCCCACGTCTCCCTCTCCCCCCCTCATCTCGCCTCTTCTCCTTCCATCTTCTACCTCCATGACTTCAAATATTCTGCGACATGCCAAATTCACATATGCGATCTTCAACCTGCTAATCATCTACTTCATTTTCGCTCAGGTCAGTATTCTTAAACCACTAAAATGATTCATTTTTTGGGCAATTTCAAGTGGGTTTTCCAAGATATCACAGATTTATACAAAATTTGCTTGAAATTTAACTAGGGTTTCGCAAATTTTGGGGTTTGATTGACGAACTCTCCCTTAAAATTGAACTTTGGTTTTGAAAATCTAGGGATTTTGATCAATTCTTTGCTTATATTTCAAATGGGTTTTGCAAAGTATAAGAGATTTTGATATTTTGTTCATCAAGCTTCAAAGCTCTAAACCAGTACAGTTGAACTTCTCGCTTGGAATTGAACTGTGGTTTTGAAAATTTAGGTACCTTGGTCAATTATTTGCTTATATTTCACGTGGGTTTTGGGGTTTTCAGGGTTGATTTGTGTTGATGTCTGTTTGTATGTTTGTGTAGAGATTATCATTGGGAAGAATTTTGATTCCGTTTATCATTGGGAAGAATTTGTGTTGATTTCTGTTTGATTTGTTTGTTAATTTTGTTCCTTTACGTTACTTATATGAGTATATCCGAGAAGCTACAATCGAATTTAATTATTGAATCTTTGAAATTGGTTTAACTTATCAGGATAGTAATGATTTTGTTCATTCTACTAAATTAACTCAATTTCGATGTAGTTACGCCCTAACTTCAAGGATCTTAGAAGATTAGGGTTTATATCAATGATCATGAATCTGTCTGGAGTTCACAGTTCCAAAACTCCTTTTCAAATAATTTTATCGAAACAAGATGCTTTTACTACTTCTATATCAGTGACCATGAATATGTTATTATTTTTATTAGCCTCCCATCCTGCAATTGGGAGTACTTATGATTTTGTTAATCCAGACTACAAGTTTCAAACTTTAAAAACTGGAGAAGTTTTTCTCTAGCTGCAATTTTTAATGGTTATTAGGTATGTTTTAGATTTCAATGCAGTTACCAATTTTATCCTAACAACAAAGAATATCTTATCAATTGTGGTGTTGAAAAGCAATCCGCAGAATATGCTCTTATGTTTTGGGTTGGTGAGCTAATATTAATAGTATTGTAGTTGAAACTTTGATTACACAAATTTGTTTAAACATTTTCAGGCTACAATAACATTTTTGATGACAATGGGATTTAAAGCTAACAAATACCCTTCATCTAAAGTCGTTTTTATTACCTTGAAAGAATATTATTTCTTCATATAAATGATAATAATGCATTAAGTTTGGGACAAAGGAGTATTAATTTTATCGTATTCCTTTTTGCTAGACTGGATGTTTACATCCATAACTATTTATTAAAACGGAAGATGCACACATCTGCCAAAGCTTTCATGACTGAAGGGAAGGTTGCTACAGATCCTGTAGGTACGTTATTCTCATGTCTCAACTCTCAAATCTGGGCATCCAATATAAATCTGCATGTCAAGGCTTTGGGTAGTTCACTAATTGGCTTATGTGTTTCTTATATTAATAATTCGAGCTTGAGATCAGTTTCTCTGCTTGTTAATTTCTAAGGTGAGTGAGGTGGAGGAAGGTGGTCGATGCCTCATACAGTCATACCTGACTATTAGGCTGAACCTGGATTTTAGGGAAAGGATTGTGAATGCATGTCAAATCATCAACAACAGCTTTACAAAGAGTTCGAATCTTCAATTTAGTTTAAGTTTCAAGCCATTCATGCTCTTACTAAACTATAATGCAGTTAGATACTAAACCTATGAGATCGGCTTGCATGTTCAATTTGGCTAGGCTCTTGGTGAGCTCTGCTAGCCTCATTGTGATATAAAGATCTCATTTTGTTAGAGGGTCTTAACAAAGGGCTGGTTTAATTCCTTTTTAGCATTAATCATGACTTGGTAGTCAGTTAAGTTATTGAGTCACTTGGTTTATGGAGGGCATGGAACATCGTATTTCTTTTCATCTATTATCTGGTTTCCACTGACTTGGGTTCCTATCGTAATTTTCTATCAATGTATTTGAGTGGCTAGATGGATAGACTTTGTTACTATTCTCCAATTCCTATGTGGGCATGGTATAATTGATTTCCATCAAAGGGTGATTAAAATTTGAAACATAGAATGAAATTTAATGAAGATTGCATATACATGAAGGGGCAGCGGCGCACGTATCTTTTATATACATGATGTATGCAATGTGAAATATATTACATTCATTGAGTAAATAATGGATTCTCCAATTTCATTGAGTTGGCAGCTATTGATGCTCCTGGTGGATTTCTCTTGGAATGTTGGTCCGTCTTATGGGGATATATTTATTGCAAGGACAACTGAAAAACATTCTGAGGCTGTCGCAATTTACATAGAGGTTTTTACTATCTCTGTGATTTTTGTGAAGGATGGTGTGCCCGGGTAACGGTTTGCCATCGGAGTTGGTTGCAGACATGTTTCATAGCAGTGAATGGAGGAGCGAAGAAGGTTTAGGATTAAGCATGTGTCGAAAAATCCTAAAGCTCATGAATGGGGATGTTCAATATATTAGAGAATCCGAACACTGCTATTTCCATATCATGTTTCAACTTCCTCTACCCTCTACAACGTAAAACACCTACCCGACTTCATTTTCATGCTAACATCTTTTTAGTCGGCTCGAGATTTGATTTGTGTGATGATCGTACATACTTGTTACTAGAGACAGAATAGAGAGTATATGTATTTGTGATTACACACGTTCAATAATTCCTTGTATCTTTACTTATTTGCTCTTTAATTAAAATGTAACATCCCAGGACTCAAAAGGAGTTCTATATTGTTTTTCGATATTGATAAACCTAAGACGGCCATATCACGTTGGCCCCGAGCAAGAACAAGAGCTCCCAAGGTACATTTAATGGCATTAAAAATTTAGAATACAATTGAATACCAACAACTTAAAATATCGAATCAAATAGCTTAAGAAAGTTTTATTGATTTATGCAGGTTGGGAAAGGATTATCAAAGAATTGCAAAAGCCCAAAAGCTTGTTTTGCAGCATTGGCTTGAGGCGGTAAGTGAACCAAGAACGACGAATTGGTATTGTTATTACTTCCTACTTAGTTACGAACCTTTAAATTTTTCTTATTTGTTTCGTCTTGCATTTATACAGATAGATCCGAGCCATTGTTATGGGCATAATCTTCACTTCTATTTCTTTAAATGGATTCATTCTCAAAGCAAAGAACTTTTCTTTTACTGGTAAGCACATGATCACAAGCTTACATTCTTGGCAAGAGTTGTATTTATAGAGTTTATAAACCGAAACTATCTTTATTTGAAAACTCAGGTTGGATATAGGAGAAGGTAAATAAGTGAATCTTGTTGAAAAATGTCCTAGATCAAAACTTCGGCAGCAATGCATCAAATATCTTGAAAAGGTAAAAAATGAGACTCAAATCAATTCTCACTATTTTCTTTTGGTCTTTGCTGCTTAGTTCTCACATTTATGTATTATCTCAGATGGATGATGATGATGATGATAAATAATATATTGGCCTACAGAGTAGTAATTTCCACCTAAGAACTAACTCATCTGAGATCGAAAAGGAGCGTCTGGAAACCGAAGATGCAGATCTTTATCATATCCCAGAAAGAACTGTTAGACTCTGAAATTGGTATCAACAAAGAAGCCAAGATTATTTGGTAGTTTTGCTCGGAACTGAATCCTCCTGTAATACCATCAAATGATGATTTCTTCGTGAAATCAAAGACCGGGAATCAAGATTTCACATCAGAAACCTTGTTAGATGTTTTTTTTTCTGACGATGAACACGATTAAGAAGTGGAGGAGGTTGTTCTTAAAGAATCTATTGTTCAAAGGATCAATTCACATACAGAAACAAAATCGTTTTCATGCAAATGGAGCACAGGAGATGGACCTCGAATTGGTTGTTTGCGAGATTACCCAACAGAGCTACAATTGCATGCTTTAGAACAAGCAAACTTGTATCCAAGAAGCTTGAGGTCTTCCGATCGAAGAAACAGTCAGCGCTACAGAACAGTCAACAAACAAATGGTAAAGTGATTCATCATTTCGTATTAGGTTCCTACCTTTTCTTCCATGTCCATGTTTTTTTATCTTGCTGACGTTGAGGATCTTTATAGCAACTTTGTGCCCTGTCAAAGCATGCTCTGCAATTTTCACCTTCCCAAATGAACCAATGCCAAACATTTTCCCAAGCTTGTAGTTCCTTAAGAACATGTCCACACTGCTCCCACCATGTCTTGTTCCCTCCATATCTTATCCTGAATAGTTGAAAGATCAAGTGCTTATAAAATGCATACTTAATCAATAAATAATTGCACAAGACCATCCGCAACAAGCTTCCATAAGTTAGTTCAATGGAACATACCAACTTTTTTCATAAGTGTGAAAGATGTAAAAGTTGCCCAACCATTGTTGATTTAGCATTTTAGCCTTAACAGTGACAAGTACACTATATAATGAGCTTTCATTTATATGGACAAGCTCACATGCATGCACATCGAAACTCATGATTCTACAATATCAATGATATATATTTCAAGTAAAGAACAAAATAGAGGGATTCTATCTCAATCTAAACTAACACTAATTGGGATTTGTTGTATAAGAGAAATAAATCATGCAATTCTTTATGATTAATCATCAAACATTTGGGAATCAACTACTTCCTTTCTTTCATATAAAATTGTAATCTTTACTCACCAATTCATGTTCCTCGTAATCTCAATGCATAGTTTCTTTCTATCGGGTCTAAATCCTCTACTCATTTTTGTTCTGCTTGGAATAAAGTAAACTCTTGTAGTTTATATGACTTCATGTTTATGATCAACAAAAGTTAGGTTGGTTATTTCTAATATCGGTTTCAAGTTTGTGTTAAAAATGAAACATGATGGTCGTTTTAAGTTATCGGTTTCGATTTCAAGATGTTTCGCGTTGCATCGTGCTCGGGTAAATAACTATAAGTTATAACATAATTTTATGTTTGATCCTTCTATATAGTCAACTTGTACTTTTGTGATCCTATTCTCATTATCTGTCGCTAATCCTCCTTGTTAAATTTTGTAGCTTTCCTGTCTAATGTTCATACATTTATTATATTTAATATTATTGGTTTATATCAGTTGTTTTTTAAACTATGTTTTACTTATAAAATTTTCATTTCTTTTTCAGTCTCAGTTTACATCAACTTTACATTCCACTTCAATGCAGTGGATACATAACTAGATCCATCAAATTAACATGATAACATCGAGAAGGAAGAAAATATAACAAAAAAATGAAACATGATTGTCATTTCATGTTCTCGGTTTAGAACATTCTATAAATAGTCGTATTAATTTTTCAATCACAATTTAGAAGAAAATTTAACATCGCGCCGCATCGTGCGCGGGTATATGACTATTATTATATAAAAAATCTAAAACGGTTATTGTACAATAACATTTACCACTCTTACAATGTTACATTTACAACTCTTACAATTACTTATTTAATTTAATTTATATCCCTTACTTTTTCATTTTTCATTTTACATCATTATTATATTAACACAAATAATCATATATGAACAAAAATGCAATGAAAAAATACGTTCATTTTTCTACAAATTATATCATTATAATCGTCTCGTCAATATCTTCAAAACGAGTCCAATATTGATTATTTTTTAATTTAACCGTACTATTAAATATAATGAATATCTACGAATTAAATTGTTTTATATCCATACGTTTTATTTATTTTTTACCGTTAGCACATTAAAAATACATAATCGTAAAATATATTAAAAATACGTTTCATTCTTATTATAAATTACATCACTGTAATCTCTACTATATTATAAAAGTTTTAATACAGTTTTTTACAAACCTTTGAAAGCCAAAATTTTCTCCCCAATGTTCCACTTCCTAATTCAATTAAATTTTTAGTTTATCACCCTTGCAATTAGTTATTTAATTTATTTTATATATCTTGTTTTCTTATTTTCCATTTTACACATTTATAATGTTAACATAAATAATCGTATACGAACAAGAATGCAATATACAATACGTTTCTTTTTTTACAAATTATATCAGTATAATCGTCTCATCAATATCTTCAAAACGAGTTCAATATTGAATATATTTTTTTAATTTAACCTTACTATTAAATATCATTAATATCTACGAACTAATTTGTCTTCTATCCATACGTTTTATTTTTTTCCACCGTTACCACATTAAAAATACATAATCGTAAAATACATTTCATTCTTATTTTAAATTATATCATTATAATTTTTTTTCGTCAATAATTGTAATATAAACTAATTATTGACTATCTTTATGGGTTTAGGGTTTCATAAGTTGTGATTCTTAGGTCATGGTTGATTGTTGATGACATGCCTATAAGGAAGAAACATTAATTGTTCGTTATTTACTTAAATCCCGCTGCATCGCGCGGGTATATGCCTAGTTTGATTATTATGCTACGTGCAAGCATGATCAACATTACGAGGTTGTTTGTTTTTTTAAAAAAATCTCTTAATGACTCTTAAGTCTAAATCATTCAGATCTTTTTACACACTACCTCTTATTAATCATAATTAAAATAATATTTCAGACTTTAGATCTCTTAAAAAACAAACGGCACCTACATCTACTTTTGTAATCACTTATCAAACTTATCGAATTCTAGTAGAAATTTATTAGGTTTTCTAGTAAAATCATTTTAAAACTTTAAGTTGAGCGGTTATTATAATAGATTTGAAGTATAAATAATACAATAGGTCGTGTTGGGGAATTATGGTGCAATTCTCTAATTTTTATTTTTTTATAAATTCATCTTTATATAAGATACTTGTTTTTATGAAACACTTTAAAATCTATTTCCTAACAAAATCCGAAACTTTTTTTCTTCTTCATCTTCATCTTCCTCTTCCTCTTCTCCTAAATACCACACTCTTCATTTACTTGGAATTATTTATAGGTTGTGCATTATTTAATGATTATACGATGCAAGAAAAATTATTAAATTCAATCGAAGTTGATCCGGTTCGTCTGAAAGAGGTTCTCGAAGATGAAACTCATGCTAAAAGATTTTCGGGTCGTCATCCTTGTTCACTTCTCTCAGATCTGCTTCCTTTTACCTTCTCGTTTTTAACCTTTCTCGTCACCACTTCCACCTTCTCAAATATTGATTTATGTGCTTTTCATCGCTTTTTGTCCCTTCCCTCGGATTTGGGTTTGGGTTTCTATTTTTGACACGAACAAGATGAGAATTAAATACCAAGCATATGAGACCCACTACTAGAAAAAGGGGTATCAGTAACGGAAAATCAGTGACGGAAATTTCTGTCACTAATTAGCGATGAATTACTGATGGATTTGTTAGGTTACGGGATCTCAAGCACAGCGGAAAATAAAACGGTAACCCTCCAAGGACCCATACGAACCGGAATAAATCGGGTATTTCGAAATTATACATCACAGTTAACGAGACTTTGAATCACAGCAACAAAAAGCAAGCTTGATGCCTCTACGGTATCCACACAAACAATTCGAATCCTTTGCCTTTTGGTGATGCTAGTCACGGTTTCAAAACTTAGAAAGGAAAGAGAGCATATAGTTGTAGGTGATTTTAGAGAGAATTGCAAGAACAAAACAATCTTGCATACAATGTCATACATTATATATGGACATGAGAGGCATGACATGAAAGCACCACCATCCCTACCCCTTACTTGAGTAGGGATTCATATAGAGATATTGAATCTGAATATGGGTACAAAATGGAGATTTTGTGTATCAGACGTGACTTGCTATGAGAACACTTCATTGGATGTCATGTGAGTGTCATAAGTGTTTCTAATGTGGTCAATATACATGCAGTTCTTTGACTTGAGAAATATGGATTTTGTTATATGTGAGTAATATATTTTGACATTTGTTCTAATCATTCCGTAACTAGGTGACAGAATTATTGTTGGGTATGTTATAAATCACATGGTAGAACTAGCATGTATCGAGATAGGATTTGTCCCTCCATTATGACGGGAGTGATGTCTCTGGACCCCTTGATAAATATATACTAAGGAAATGCATGCATGCACAGATAAATGATATGAGATATCAATTTCTATTTTTTTCTGTATATTCGAGAATCAAGAAACTAGAGATTGGACATAACAAAAATGACACATTCAATGTCTCGTGTTCAATCTAGACATCAAGGACAAAGGAAATAAATGTGTAAACTAAAATTGACTACAAACCGATAATTTGTTGTATCACCAATTCCCGTCATTTGGGTGACGATGATGTATTGATAGATATCGCTCATTGTTTATAAATATAAATACGAGATTTATAATTAGACCAACATGTCGAGAACCCATTGGGTCACACACTTTGAACATATTCGAATAAAGAGTATAAATAATTAAAAACCTTTAATTATTATATCTGATTTGTATTGATTTAATCTGATTAAATAAAATCAGATATTATTTATGTTGTACATAAATAAAGTTGACTAGGGATGGTCTTGAAAAGATGAGTTATGGTGCATGGATATTTCTACACTCAAGTAAGGTGTAGGGATGGTGGTGCTTTCATGTCATGCCTCTCAAGTAAGGTGTAGAGATACATATAGAGATCACTTTAATCCGTTTGCACTTGAATGGTTTAAGGTTGATCGTTTGATGTATCAGATCAATTGTTATTCACATTTGCACTTGAATTTCTCATTGATTTGTTGTTAATTCTTGAATCTTTGTGATTTTAGAAAACACAAACACCGTTAGCGAAAAATCACAAAACTTGTTCAATCTGAGTTTTGATTCATATCTTTTGCGAGTTTGTGATCAAATATCTGCAGGTTTCATTTTCATAAACTAATCTATGATTATCAATTGATTTGCAGGTTTAAATTGTAGCAATCTGTCAATTTCAGTTCGATAAATCTGCAAATTTCAGTTCGCACTATTCAAATCAGTTTGTTTCTGTGATTTGCACTATACATAGATTGAATTTGAGTATAGATTTGGAAATTTTGTGACGATGTTCTCTCAAGAACTCACGCAAATCAAAATTGAATTTTCTTAACCCTCTCCATTAAGGTCCTCTCTTGTTCATCACTATCCACTCATTCGCCGCCATGCCGCTGGGAATTCCTTTCTAGAAACACTCTGAATCTATGATAAGAGGGAAGATACGCAAACCATACGTTTGCGCAAATAATTTCTTACACAAACCATACTTCACACAAATCTTTTCTTACGCAAACCACAGATTGAAAATTTGTGATTAAAGGAAAAGTTTGTGAGGCTGTAATTTGCAGGTTCACTTTGCGTTTTGGTCATCTTACGCAAAACCTATCTTGTGCAACGGTCGTCCCACGAAAACTCCACTTTGCGTTTTGGTCATCTTACGCAAAATCTATCTTGCGCAACGGTCTTCTCACGCAAACCATAGGTTCTTGCAATGAAGCTCTCACGCAAACTACAGGTTCTCGCAATGCATATCTAACCACTACTAGAAAAAAGACCATTTCCGACGGCAAAATCCGTCGGAAAATCAAATTACCGGCGGATTTCTGGCGGATTACACTGTCAAAAAATGCCCCGCCAGAAAATGGATTTTCCGACGGATTTTTCCGTCGGAAATCCGTCGGAAATTAATTTCCCATTTTTTTAAAAAAAGTCAGATTAATTAACAAATTCTTAATCTGATTAATTAGTTTTCGACGGATAAAATTTTATTAATTATTTTATTTTTAACCGTTTATTTATTAAAAAATATATAAAGAAACATTTTTAAAAAAGAAAAACAAATTTCCGACAAAAAATCCGCCGGAAATCCGTCGGAAATTTGTTTTTTTTTAAATTGTTTTTTAAAAGTATTATTTAAAATATTTATTTAAATTATCTGCCAGAAATCCGTCAGAAATTTCCGTCGGAAATCCGTCGGAATTTTTTTTTATTTTTTAAAATTATTATTTAAAATATTTATTTAAATTATCCGTCGGAAAATTTTTTAAAATTATAAATTTGAATCTATTTGTTTAATTTCACCCGCAGATATTTTGTCATTAAATCGTTGATAAAATTTGATTTATATAAAAAAACAAAACAAATACACATACACATACATCTATAAATAATAGATATTAAATAACCTCATAAACATTTTACAAATATATTAATATCAAAATATAATTTACATCTCCAAACAAAAAATACCCTATTAAAAATAATGTACATCTAGAACAATTTAAAATTAACATTCCACACAAAAGTATGAGAATCTTCATACATATCCTTCTTCTCCTAGTATTTGCATTTGCAAATCTGACGTCCTTCATAAGTAACTAACATTGATACCAAATTTCCAGTGAATTTGAACTGCAAAAATTATAACAAGGTAAAAATAAAATATTCAATATTTTTAAAACATATCAAGGTTTTTTATAAAAAAACAGATCGGTAAATTGATAATAAAAAAACATTTCCAAAATAATTTTTTAAACATAAAGTAGTAGTTGTGGATCTTAAAAGAAGCATTGATACAAAAATAGTATTTAATAAATCGGATCTGAAAACTTTTATAAAATTAGATGTGGTATTTTTTTTGGAATATTTTTACAAAAAACGGATTTTAATTTTTTTTTATAAAAAGTAGATCCCAAATAGAAAACATGTACATGCAGTGGTTATAGATCTTCAAAAACCATTGATAAAAAATAAAACATAACAAATTTGAAGTTTTTTTAACAAGATTTGAATATTATAAAACAAAGATATCTAAGGTTTTTTAAAAAACAATTATGTTAGAGAAGAAAACATCTTAAAAAAAAATAAATCGAAAAAACGATACCTTGTGTGAATAAGAGAAGTAACATTGTAAAAACGAGATGTAGCCCCGAAGTTGTTGGCAAGAAGCATCTCTTATCTAAGTCCTCCGGCGAGTTTTTGGTGTTGATGGTGAGGTTGAGATGAAAAATGAGAGGTGAGTTTGTGAGGGGTATTGTAAAGGTAAAGGTTATTTGAGAGGGAGAGGAAGAGGGTGAAATTAAGGGAGGGAAATTATTGGGGGGAAACCAAATTTTTTAAAAATCCGAATTAATTTCCGACGGATTTCCGACAGAAATAATTTAATTTAAAATTAAATTAATTTCCGTCGGAAATCCGTCGGAAATTAATTCGATTTTTAATTTTTTTAAAAATGTTTTAAAATTCAAATTAAAATCGTAGGTACGTGCGGAAGACCGCGTACTCGTGTTGATGGTCTGGAAGCGACAACCTCTACCGCGGGTCAGCCGGAAGGAGTAGAGGTTATCATTCGACCACCCGTTCAGCAAAGGCTAGGTGGGGGGCCAGAGGTCTTTCCGCGAGTAGACCTGGCTTCGTCCCACCCAGTCATCGGGGATTCTAATCCCCAGTCCGAGTTGTTGGCCAGCGTGATGTTGGCGATGAGGGGAGAGATGGTGAAGCAGCAAGAGTTTCTACTGAAAACAATGGAGGACCGCGACGTAAACAATCGGAGAAGTGAGATAGTTGTGGAGAACGTCGTAGCAGGTTCTGGAGGTGATGGTATAAGGGTCACGACTGTAGAGCGCGGGATTTCTGGTGCTCCGGGGAATAGGAAGAGTTGTTCCTATAAGTCCTTTCTGGGTTGCGGACCGCCAGAATTCTTCAGTTCTAATGACTCGGCAGAATATGTAAAGTGGATCCGGGCGGTTGAGCAAGCTTTTGGTTCTTCCGAGTGTGGTGATGATCAGAGGGACACTGCACTCATCTAGTGGAATATCATCCAATCCACTCTATCTCCGGAAGTGTTGGCTCAGTTGTCGTGGGCCGAGTTCAAGAAGAAGCTGCTAGAAGAGTTTTGCAACGAGATAACAATGGACCGAATTGAGAAAGAATTCCGGTCCTTGGTGAAAGGGAGCCTGACGGTGAAGGAGTACACCCGTCAGTTTATGGAGAAGCTTGGTCTGGTGGGGCACGCTGCCCCAACAGAGAAAGACTAGATGAAAGCATATCTCAACGACTTGCCAGCAGACATGCAATCTATGGTCCATAATTTCAAAGCTTCTAACCTCCGAGAGATGGTGGAGGAAGCTCAGTTCATGGAGGAAATGTTCGCGAAGGGCAAATCTGAGAAGGCAGTGTTGGTGCCTGAAAAGAGAAAGTGGGAGAGCAGCTCAGTACCTCCCAAGCGAGCCCGACCTTTCGTCGGAAATCGCAACTTCAACAGTTACCAGGAAGCAAAGTGGTGCCCGAAGTGTCGAACCAAGCATCACGGTAACTGTTACAGCAATTCTCAAACTTGCTATAAGTGTGGGAAGCCTGGTCAGACTGTTAGAGATTGCCCGGTCAAAGGACACATGTGTTATGAGTGCAAGGCACCGGGGCACGTGAGGAAAGATTTCCCGAAGCTTGTGTCGGGTAGCACGCCAGCAAGGAAGGAGAACCCTCCTAAGGTTCAGGGTTAAGCTTTTCAGATGACGGCCGAAGAGGCTAGGGCATCCGCTGATGTTGTATCGGGTACTTTTCTTATAAACTCTGTACCTGCTCGTATTTTATTCGATACGGGTGCTAGTTTCTCTTTCGTATCTGAATTGTTCCGTCAGAAAATTTCTATGCCCACTAATAGTCTTGAGGATGCATTAGTGGTAGAAATAGCAGATGGTAGACAAGTTCTAATCCACGAAGTTCTGAAGCAGTGTACTCTTGGAATCGAAGGGAGAGAATTCCCGATCGATCTGCTGCCGATGTTAGTTGGGGGTTTTGATGTTGTGGTCGGTATGGATTGGTTGTCAAACAATAAGGCCGAGATCGTATGTTCCAAGAAGTTGATTCGACTTCCCAACTCCTCTGGTGAGGTCGTGGTCATCTATGGCGAAAAGAGAAAGGGGGAAGTGGCAATAATCACAATGGCAAGAGCACGCAGGTGTTTAGTAAAAGGATGTTCATCTTTCCTAGCCTATGTGATCAATGCCAAGTTAGAGAAGTCCAAGCTGGAAGATGTGAAGATCGTGCGCGAGTATCCAGATGTCTTTCCGGACGACTTGCCCGGGTTGCCGCCCGATCGTCAAGTAGAGTTTCGGATTGATCTTGTGCCTGGCGCTGCACCGATCGCTAAGGCACCTTATCGCTTAGCGCCGTCGGAGATGCAAGAGATGGTAGCACAACTCCAAGAGCTATTGGAGAAGGGATTTATAAGACTGAGTTCGTCACCTTGGGTAGCTCCGGTCTTATTTGTCAAGAAGAAAGATGGCACAATGAGAATGTGCATTGACTATCGTGAGTTGAACAAAGCTACGGTGAAGAACAGGTATCCGCTTCCGAGAATAGACGACTTGTTCGATCAACTTCAAGGAGCGGGTTGTTTTTCCAAAATCGACTTACGTTCGGGTTATCACCAAGTGAAGGTAAGAGAAGAAGATGTTCCGAAGACAGCTTTCAGAACGCTTTACGGCCATTACGAGTTCTCTGTAATACCTTTTGGCCTGACGAACGCACCAGCAGTGTTTATGGACTTGATGAATAGAGTGTGCCGACCATTCCTCGACAAGTCGGTCATTGTATTCATTGATGACATACTCGTGTACTCCAGGAGTGAGTCAGAGCACGAGCAACATCTACGTGAAGTTCTAGAAGTGTTGAGAAAAGAGAGGTTGTACGCCAAGTTTTCCAAGTGCGACTTCTGGCTTAAAGAAGTACAATTTTTGGGGCACGTAGTCACTCGGGACGGAGTGAAAGTAGACCCCTCCAAGATTGAAGCAATGATGAATTGGGAGCCTCCTAGGAGTCCATCCGAGATCCGAAGTTTCTTAGGTCTGGCGGGATACTACAGGAGATTTATCCAAGACTTTTCGAAGATCGCTTCTTCCTTGACAGTTCTGACTCGGAAGAACGTGAAGTTTGATTGGACCAAAACCCAAGAGAAGGCGTTTCGGATCCTTCAAAAGAAGTTGTGTGAAGCTCCGATCTTGACGTTAACTGAAGGGTCGGAAGATTTCGTGGTTTACAGCGACGCTTTAAAGATGGGATTGGGTTGTGTGTTGATGCAACGAGGCAAGGTAATCGCTTATGCCTCGAGGCAGCTCAAAATACACGAACAGAATTATCCAACTCATGATTTGGAGTTAGCGGCAGTGGTGTTCGCTCTGAAGCTTTGGCGACACTACCTCTACAGCACGAGTGTACTCTTTACACGGATCACAAGAGCCTGAAGTATGTCTTTGATCAGAAAGAGCTGAATATGAGGCAATGGCGGTGGCTCGAGTTGCTGAAAGATTACGACTGAGATATGCTTTACCATCCCAGTAAGGCGAACGTGGTGGCCGATGCGCTAAGTCGGAAGGACTATAGCGGGAGTATTCGGGCTACCCATTCAAGGATTGAGCTAGTGTCAACTCTTGTTGAGAAGATCAAGACGTCACAGATGGAAGCACTGTTGGAAGAAAATCTCAAAGAGGAAGTCATGACAAAACAACGTTTACTCTTAACGGAAGATAGCCGTGGAGTGAAACTGTTCAGCGGTCGTGTGTGGGTGCCCAAGATTGGGGGAAACCGGGAGCTGTTGCTAGAAGATGCACACAAGTCCAAGTATTCCATTCATCCGGGAAGTACAAAGATGTACAGGGACTTGAAGTTGCACTATTGGTGGCCGGTGATGAAGCTTGATGTGGCGCGTTGCGTTGAGCGTTGTGTGACCTGTTCGCAAGTTAAATCCAAACATCAGCGACCGTACGGGAGTCTTCAGTCTTTAGAGATTCCCGAGTGGAAGTGGGAGCATATCACCATGGATTTCATGACGAAGTTTCCTAAAACTCTTCGGGGACACGATACCATCTGGGTGATAGTGGATAGATTGACAAAGAGCGCTCACTTTCTGCCTATGCGCGAGAATTTACCGATGGATAAGTTGGCAAAGCTTTATATCGATGAGGTGGTCTCGAGGCATGGGATACCTTTGTCGATCGTGTCGGATCGCGACAGTCGGTTCACTTCGAACTTCTGGGATGGGTTTCAGAAAGAGCTTGGTACGCGAGTTAAGTTGAGTACGGCTTACCATCCACAGACCGACGGGCAGAGCGAGCGAACGATCCAAACCTTGGAAGACATGTTGAGGTCTTGTGTCATCGATTTCGGGGGTAGTTGGGACTCTCATCTGCCTTTGGTAGAGTTTGCTTACAACAATAGATACCACTCGAGTATTGGGATGACACCTTTTGAAGCTTTGTATGGGCGAAAGTGTAGGACTCCCGTGTGTTGGATGGAAGCGGGAGAGAAGCAGTTCGCCGGACCTGAACTCGTGCAAGAGACTGCCGACAAGGTCAAGTGCATTCGTGAAAGAATGAAAGCGGCTCAAGATCGTCAGAAGAGCTATGCCGATAAGAAGAGGCGACCGATGGAATTCCAAGTAGGCGACCGCGTTATGCTTAAGGTATCGCCATGGAAAGGCATTATACGGTTCGGAAAACGTGGGAAGCTGAGTCCTCGTTTCCTCGGACCTTTCATAGTACTTAAGCGTGTAGGGTTGAGGCCTACCAGGTGGAACTGCCACCGGAGGTGAGTAGAATACACAACACATTTCATGTTTGCTACCTCCGGAAATGTTTGGCGGTAGAAGACAACGTCATTCCACTTTCAGAGCTAAGGGTAGACGAAGGAAACCGTTGTGTGGAAGAACCCGACGCCATCTTAGAGAGAAAGACTAAGAAGTTGCGTCACAAGGAAGTCACGTTGGTCAAGGTGCAGTGGAATCATCACCGGGGAGCAAATGTGACTTGGGAATCTGAGGAGGATATGAAGCGTAGATATCCTCATCTCTTTGTATAGTTGGATTTCGGGGACGAAATCATTCCCAAGTTGGGGAGGATTGTAACACCCTGAATTTTGGGATTGGGTGAAAAGTTGACCTTTACCCAAAGTTCAAGGGGGTATTTTGTAACTTGGGTTATATAAATATAAATCAAATCTGAGATATTTTCTAAATATCTCATTTGATCTGTTTATGTTTTGAGAAGCCAGAGAGAAGAAGAAAGAGCAGGAGAAGCAGTGTTGAAGGGTCGATCGTTTCGGGGAAATCGAGGTACGAATCTAGCTTAATGCTTTGATCTGAATGCTTTTAGCCATGTAGAATCTCGTTGTGAAGGTTTTAAACCGTTCCATTTTGAGATCTGAGTATTTATCATTTTGGATTTGGGTTCTGCGTCGATCTGTTCTTGATGAACAAGACGACCGGTGAACAAGACGACAATGAGCAAAGGACCGGACGAGTGCACTCGACCGGGTGTCCTTCGACCGGGGTTATGTTCGACCGGAGTGTCCTTCGACCGGGGTTGTGTTCGACCGGAGTGTCGTTCGACCGGTGTTGTCGTTCGACCGGTGTTGTCGTTCGACTGGTGTTGTCCTTCGATCGGTTTAGGTTCTGTTAAGTTGTTAGCTTCTATGTCTTTGAGTTTTAGTCAAGTAGCGAGAGGATTATCTGTATTTCGACTTACCGATTCTTTCGGTGTTGTCATAGGTAGCGCTCGTTAAGAAGAAGGAAACAGAGGTGAGTTCCTACTTTCATTTTAAACTGTATACATATCAAAAGTTACCTTTTGGATCTTATATTGTTAAAGTAAAATGAGGTTTTACTTATGCGTTCTTGCGAAAAGAATATTGAAAAGAACTCCTTTTTAATGATTTTCATTCTTACCAGAAGTTGAACTGGGAATAGCATTTTGTTTATAAAATGTATTTATACCATATGTTTAATTATGGTTGGTCACATATGTGGTTGTGACGAGTCCTTACCATTACTAGTGGATCCCTAGGTTTTGAGTAGACTGTATTGCTGGGATGATACATTCCCCAAATTTGTAGCTATGGATCATATGTTCCTAGAGGGCAACTTGGTACGGTTATGTGAGGCCGGATACTAGCCATGGTTCATAGTGATCCTAGCGAAGGAGTATACCTTGGTTTTGCGCTTGGGGCTTGATCTCACATTGAAGCACGAACTTTGTGATTCGTATCCGCGGATTCCAATTGGTGTAGCTTGTAACTCGGATTGTTGGCCTAACTTTGTGTTACGCCACAATCCTTGGTAAAATGTTTTGTTTCGGTCCTTTTTGGCATGTTTATAACGAAAAAGCCCGTTTGTGGCAAGGACCTAAATTGTAAATTTAATCTCTTTGGAAATGTTATCTTGTTACAAATGTTTTTATCTTTGGAGGTTCATAAACTGTATGTTCTCACCAGGCTTTAAGTCTGACACTTTTTCTCAAATGGTATGTGTAACAGGTTTCCATTAGCGGTGGGTTGTCGGGGTTTTTGGAGAGACGAATTTTGAGTCTCGAGGTTTTTTGGATATGTTTAGTATTGTTGCTGGACATTGTTAAGTCCCATTCTTTTGATGAAATCCTTGTATAGGATTGTATAGTCTTAAGGACTGATCCCATTTATGGAAAGTTGATGGATTTACTTTCGTCATGTTGTCAGGTTTCCAGGTATTAATTTACTCTGAATTTTGAGGTGTTACAAAAAATATTTGAACTCACTAGGCGTTAAGCCTAACATTTTATCTTGTCGGCATGTGCATCAGGTGCTCGTTAGGGAATAGTACTAGCAACAATGTGATGAGTTGAATTCTACTTAGAGGCACGAGAAGGATTTAGCTATTTGGGGATGTCTTCATACTCGGAGAGAGTGAAAGTTAATGGTTTTTAGTAACACCCATTCTAAACCTAGTCCTTGTATAAGGTTTAGTTTGGAAGTTTCTTGAGTTTTAATTTGGTCTTACTTTGTAAGTAACTCTCTGATCCTCTATGGGAATTAATTTGAAGTAAACTTAGTGTTAGATTAAAATTTTAAATAAATCGTTATTTTCCATTTTTTTAGGTGTTACATGTTAAAAAAATGTCCTAAAAGAACTTGTTAAGACGCTTAAAAGTGTCATATAAAGTTATTACAATACTTTTAGGGGGTGTTTGGTTCGTAGGATTCCGACGGAATCCGAAGGAATTGGAATGATCAATACCATTGACCAAATTCTATTCAGGCATTTGGTTTACCTATGGAATGGAATTGAATTCCACACATTCCACTATTCATGGAGTTGGTCATGTCAAGACATTTAGTTTAGAACAATTTGTATTGATAGTCTCTCTTTATTCACATGTTTCTTTATATGAGGTCAAGGCTTGTTTGACCAATATATAAGCTTTTCATTCCTTGTTCTTTGTAAGCAAGCAACTCATTGTAATCATGTCAATTTAAGAGATATATGACATAACATTTCTCTCTCTAGAAATTCTCTCTATTGTGCTCATTGTGTTTGAGATTAATTGATATGTTTGCTTGAATTCTTGGACCAACATTTGGTATCAGAGCAAACCATCGAATTCAGAACATGGATTGAATTTCAAATTGGTCAAAATTGTTGCAAGATTCACAGTTTTTTGGAAGAACTCGTAAAACGCGTATTAAAGGTTGCTGTCAGATTCAAAAGGCTCAATTGATCGAAATTAGTGTGCAAAATTGATTCATCGGTGTTCGCTGAAATGTTTGTAACATTTCTTGTTTGAAGAACAAATTCAAATTCACATCTTATCATCGTGAATTTTGGATTTTGTGTTCTCTTGAAAGTTTTGTTCGAACTTGTAGTTCCAGTTTCTAGCAATTAAACACTATTCAGATTATCAAGAAACACTTTTTATTTAACAATCACACACATAACATCAAGTCATATCCCTATTTTGTGCGTATTCAATAAGCTCTGTGTGTGTTCTAAGGTGTATCTTACTCTGATATTTGCGTGTGTTCTTATGATAGACTATACTAAGACCTGCTATTTATATGGTCAACATGACCTTAGCATTTTGGTCAACACTTAACAACTATTACAATATGCATCCACACACTTTACAACAATTACATTTCAGACCCTCTTTTAATCTTGAATACAATTTACATCTAACATAACTTACTGTATTTGAATCAAAGAGTGTAATTTTGTTGTTGTTTGAGAAATATTTGTATTAAAGATTTGTTTCTGTGTAATATTCGAGCAACCCTACAAATTTACAGATCAATATTGCAGGTTTTGAATTCAAAATGGCCAAATTTGCATGTTCGTGTGAAGAACTCGCAAGATCTGTATTTGTCGCAAGCTTCAACTGAAGAACTCGCAGACTCAAGGATTTTTGTGTTTTTGTGTTCTCTGTTCTGACCAAGTATAGAACTCGCAAGGACCTCATTTTGCTCGAATTTTCTATTTTTGGAATTTTTTCCCAAGTATAGAACTCGCAAAGGTATTTCTGCGACAAGTCAGAAATCGCAAACCGTTGCATGCGACTTCTAAGAACTCGTATAAAGCTCTCTGCGACAAGTTGGTACTCTGCGACAAGTTTTGTTTTGCAACAAGTGATCTTTGGTTTATTTAGCTCAATACAGAACTCGCAAAGTGATTTTTGTGTGAAATTTTTCTAAGTACGGAACTCACACGTCTTGCGACAAGTTGTTCTGGAATTTCACTAAGTATAGAACTTGCACACCTCTGCTTGCGACTTCTAAGAACTCGCACACTACAGCCTACGACAATTAAGAATTCGCAGACAGTGCCTTGCAACTTCTTGCTCCTTTGCGACAAGTGACCTTCTGCGACAAGTGATTTCAAGTTGTTTGCGACTTCCATACTTAAAATATTTTTGGGAATTTTTCAGTGTTTGAACAGTGTTGACTTTCTGAGTCAAGTTTTATCTGAATTCTTTGGACGATCATATTCAAGCATTATTTCAGTATTTTCATCTCATCTATCAGAATGTATCGAGATCTGCTCAGCATGGGATCCAAGTCTAAACCTCCAGTTCTACAAGTTGATGAGTATCCGCAATGGAAGAAAAGAATGATCAACTTTCTGAATAACCAGGACAAGAGACTGATGAACTCTAGACCATACTTTCCTCGTGTGATTGTTGACATAATTCCTGCTACAGAAACTAATCCAGAAATTCCTGAAAGGATTGTAGCCCGAGATCCAATCTAGTACAGTGAAAGGGATAAAGAGTTAGTTGAGTTGGATGCATAGGATCTTACTTTTGTAATCATGACAGTTCCCAATGACATCGTTAACAGAGTTGACAGTCGTGATTCAACAAAATAGATCTGGGATGAGCTTGAGAAACAGCTTCAAGGGTCAGAAAAATCTATGAAGACTAAAAGAAACCAAAGTATAAATGTTTACGAGGGTTTCAAGGCCAAAGAAGGAGAGTCTTTGAAAGATGCATATAACCGCTACAACATCATACTGAATGATCTTCGGAGGAATGGGGTCAAAAAGTCAAAGTCAGAGATAAACTTCAAGTTCATTAAAAATCTTCAGCCAGAATGGGATGCTTATTCCATATTGTTGCAAATGAACAAAGATATGGATGAGGAAAAGCTTAATGACTTATTCTGTGTTCTCTATCAACACGAGGATAAGGTGAAAGAACAAGTTATTCTAAACAAACAGTTATTTGAGATAAAGGAGAAGCAGAAGAAGGTAGAAGATTATTTGGCTCTGTTGGCTCAAACAAAGTTGGTGAAAAGCAGTTCAAGTTCAGCCAAGTCAGGAAAGCAGAAAGCATTTGTTTCTGAGATTGTGGAATCATCTGATAGTTTTGAGGAAGAGGAAGAGGACTCTAATAATGAACTTATAGAATTTGCTGAGATGTTATCCCTCCTAAATACAAGGTTTCGAAAGAAGTTTGGAAGAAAGAAGTTCTATCACAAATCCAAACCAGATCATTACAGGTTGACAGATACAAGGGAAAATTTGAGAAAAGAGATGAGAGAAAGGATGGAAAGAGAGATGAACGAAAAGAAGAGAAGAAAGATGAGAAGGAGAAAAAAGGAGAAAAAGAAGTGCTATAACTGTGGAAAACCGGACATTTTTTCAGAGACTGCAAAGAAAAGAGAGTTAAAGATTACAAGTACTATTCCAAGAAGGCACATTTAGTGAAAGCCATGGAAAAAGGTAAAGCACTGACAGCTGAAGAGGAGATCTGGCTAGAATTTTCATCTGATGACGAAGAAAAGGCCAATTTTACTCAAGTCCATTACAACCTTATGGCAACTCTTGATGAGGATGACTCGGAATCTGAGGTAAATTCTATTTTTGACAAGTTTGAAAGTTTTTCTGAAAATTGTCAGGATCGAATTCTTAACAAGAATTAATTCTCAGAAACTAATATCAAAGAAGTTGCGGAATAACACTTTGATATTTAATAAAACAGTAAACAAAACAGTAGATGATTAACAAACTGTAAACTTGTATTCAATGATTAAAATCACAAGATTACACACTCAGCCTCAATCTTGAAGAACAAGCTCTTTCAAGACGAATTCTACTTCTCTAGAATTAGGATCTATATCTTGAGGTTGATTTTCTCTCTATCAAAAAATTATCAAAAGTTCTTCAAAAGTTAATTCTATCTATTCTATACATTCTATACATATACTGATCAAAAGATAATTACAAAAGAATAAACAAATCTTCAGTATATCTTCCATGTATATCTTCTATGTATATCTTCAGTATATCTTCAGTATATCCAGCTGTCATACTTTCCATCCGGATCTCTTAAGCAGCACTAATAATGCTCAGCAGCATTAACTTCTTCTAGCAGCATTAACTACTAAGCAGTACTAACTACTAGCAGTACTAACTAGCTAAGCAGTACTAACTTTGTTCAAGCAGCACTAACTTTGACTAGCAGTAGTAATTCTACTAGCAGTAGTAATACTCAGCAGTATTATCCTTCAAAGTACTCTGGCAGTACTAACTCTGAACTAGCAGTAGTAATCAGCATTTGTACTAGCAGTAGTAATCACACTTGGTAGAATCTTAAGTTCCCAACAATCTCCCCCTAACTTGACTTTTAGAAGAGAAGTCAAGTTCTTCAGATACTCTTCCAGAAGCTCTCCAAGATGCTCTTCAAGATGCTTTCAACACCTCTGGTTCAATTTCCCAAATTTGGATCTAGGCCTAAGCTTTGATTTACAGTTCTTCTCACCACAATCTTGGCCATCTCTGAATCCTTTGTACAAACCAGTGTAGACTTAAGCATCCCTTCCAACTTCTCCTTGCTATGCTCATATATTTTGTCCACTAGGTAGTATTCATGATAACAGTTGTCAATAGTAATCATGTATACTCCACAGTTTTCAAATAGTATCCATTTGTCAACCTTCTTGAATATGA
Organism: Arctium lappa; assembly: GCA_023525745.1. Taxonomy (NCBI): domain Eukaryota; kingdom Viridiplantae; phylum Streptophyta; class Magnoliopsida; order Asterales; family Asteraceae; genus Arctium; species Arctium lappa. The sequence continues at coordinate 67,274,908 of CM042051.1, forward strand.
ACTCATGCTTATGATCTTTAATCCTATGGTGTACTCTTTCTGGATCAAACATCATGCACAAGTATTCCAATGTCTCTTTGAGAAGATTCTCTTTAGTGCCTTTCAACACAGGTTCATAAAGTTTCATCCCCACTTTGTATAGTTCTTCAATATCAGCTCTGGAACAACTTCTGATAACTTTCCCCCATGTTGAATATGCTTCAAAAGAACCATCAGCTCTCTTGATTCTGAAGAAATTCTTTCCATTGTCTCTTAGAATATCCCAGAAGATGATCTCTGGAGCTTGCATAGAAATTGGATCAACCTTCAAAGGTTCCACTATGGTCATGTATGTATCCATATTCTCATCTGTTGGCTCACTAGACTGTTCTGGAAGTTGAACTGATTCTGTTTGAGATATGACTGAAGATTCTGCTTCCTTTTCAGTTTCTTCCACCCTTGGCTTTTTCAACTGCCTTTTTGAAGCAATTGATTTCACTCTTTTTCCAGACTTTGCTTCTATACCACCACTTCCAGGTTCTTCCTGTTTCTCTTCTGCTTCTTCTTTGGAGGGTGTAGTTTGCTCAGGGAATGGTTGTTGGATGTTGAGATCATGTCTCTCTTTCATCCTTCTTTCTGCTTCTTCCCTTTGAGAGGAATCCCCTTGGAGCTTTGTCATTTCCTTCCTGTATAGCTCTTCAACCTGAGAGTATGCCATATGGGTAAACATCTCCCCCTTAACACCAATTGCACCTTTCAGGAAGTTTATCATCTTTCTTCTTTCCTGATTGGCCAAAAAGGTCTTGGAGGGTTGTCTTTTCTGCTTTTTGAATGACATCCTTTTTACTTGTACTTGCTTGGCCTGAGCTGCTGTTTTCATGCTCTTCTGATACTCTTCATTTAGTTTTCTGGCCATATTCAGTGCAAGCTTTCTATCCTTCTCAGATTGAAGTTGTTCCTCCCTTTCCATTTCTGCCTGAAGTTGCTTTGCCACTTCTTCATCCAGTTCTATCTGATTTTTCTTCTTTGCAGGTTGTTCAGGTTCAATCATCTTAGCTTTACCCTTTGTATCCTTCAACCCTGCCTCACTTCTTTCTTGTGTCTTCTTTTCAAGGCCTCCTTCTTTGATGACCACTCCCTTAGCCTTTTGAGTATCCTTAGGAGTGTCATTCTTTGCTTTTACTAAGGTTTCTGCTATCTCCAATTCTTCTACAGAAAGCCCTGTTACTGCTGCTTCTGTTACTGCTGCTTCAGCAGTATTAACAGTTTCTGCTGCTTGGGCAAATTCTGTTTCTTTTTCAGCTTCTATCTCCCCCTCACCACCAAATCCCATCTCAGATTTGCTTTCCTTCTCTGTTTTATTCTCCTGATTCTCCCCCTTGTTGGAAGTATCTTGAGCTCTTGTCCTCTTCTTTAAAACAAACTGCTTTCTTTTCATTTTCTGTACCAATCTTGTCACCAATTTCTTCAGTTTGGTGATCTGAACTTGTTGAGATAGAATAACCAGTTTCATTTCTTCAATCTCTTTCCCTTGTTTGATGACATCCATATTGATGTTGCCCATTGTTTCCATCAATTCATTGTAGTCATATCTGTCCTCACCTTCTCCAGGAGTGTTACCCCCTTTTGAAGAATCATGGGATCGTTTTGCCATCAAATCATCAGTTTCAGTACTGTCCTCACCCTTTTTGGATGTTTTGCCCATCCTTGAGGGATCCTCGGATCTTTTAGTAGTGGCCTTCTGCCTAGCAGAAGCACCATCTACCCCCTTGGTTTCTTGGCACCGGGGTCCTTTGGTTGATTTCTCACCCAAAGTTGCCATGGGGAAGGTCTTAGAGATGTTACCACTATCCTTCTCTGTGCTAGTAGAAGTAGTGGCAGCCTTCTCACCCATATACTCATTCATCTCCTTTGAGAGCACCTCCTCAGGGTTGGGAGACACCCTAGTGGATTCCCTTTGGATATTCTCTACTGGAGAGTGCTCCAATAGAGGGCTTTGAGGCTCTTGGTTAATAGTAGGTACACCAAGGGAAGGAGCCTTGTGTACCTTTCTCTTGACATAAGTCTTGGATATGCTGTGAGTGGGTTTTGCAGTAAAGGACTGAGGGAAAATTTGAGAGAGAGAAGGTTGGGATTGGCTAGCAGTGGGTTGGTCTAAAGGGGGCCTTGACCCTGCTGCCATACCTTCATTGGTTTGGGACACCACCATCATTGTAGAGAACAATGGGGTGTCAACTCCTTCCGAGTCCCCAGCAGATCTCCTCATATTTGAGAAAACCTTGCCTTTTGGGGGTTTAGGTACATATACCCCAACAGGTTGAGGTATATCCGTCAATTCATGATTAATAACTTCCTGCACAAACCTGGGGTACATGAAGAAGCTCTTCTTGTTATCCAGATTTGAGACAAGATCATGAAAAATCATTTGAGAAAAATTGAATTTTCTAGCAGTGGATAAGCACACCAATGCATAAGCAATGGGACTGCTAAATTGGCTCCAGCCAGTTGTTTTCTTTGAAATACAGTGCATTAAAGTATGAGCAAAGAACCTCCATTGGGGTGAAAATTTTGCTTTGAAAAACTTAAAAATCCCCATTTGGCCTTGATATCCCATTCTAGAAAGAGTTGAAAACAGTTCATCACTAGGAATAGAAGTTATACCAGAGGCATCATCTAGACGTAGACTGATGCGAATAACTTCTTCAGTAACGGTTAGGGGTTGGTCACATACCCTGGTTTTGATCATCTGCACACCATTCTCAGCAACAATGGTGGCATTTGCCCAGAACTGTCTCTGATGCTCTATAAAGATGGTTGGGGACACCGTGAGTGCATGAGCAATGTGACTTGTCCTCAGAAAGTCGACAATCTGGTGAAATCCTTCAGCTTGCTTTGGCTTTTGTAGCATTGCGATCTCATTGTGCTCGTCGATGAAAGCCATTGATGCCATTGAGCTGTGATGTTCTTGCCTGGAATACTTGGTACTTGAGAGAAAAAGGTTAGGAGAGCAAGTGAACAGTATGCAAAGAGTCGTTATGAACGTTTGGGCGGGCAAAGGGTATTTATAGTATTCGGATTATAAGCAGTATTAACCTAGAGCAGTATTAACCACTAGCAGTATTAACTGAGAGCAGTATTAACTACTAGCAGTATTAACTGAACTAGCAGTATTAACTACTAGCAGTATTAACTGAACTAGCATTATTAACTGAAAGCAGTATTAACTGAAAGCAGTATTAACTACTAGCAGTATTAACTGAACTAGCAGTATTAACCACTAGCAGTATTAACTGAAAGCAGTATTAACCACTAGCAGTATTAACTGAAAGCAGTATTAACCACTAGCAGTATTAACTGAAAGCAGTATTAACCACTAGCAGTATTAACTGCACTTGCACCTTTTAAGCTTGTGTTGTTCATAACTTTTCATGTGTACCTCACACTTTTATTCCATCTCTCCATTTTCCATGATTCTTTAACCACTTGTCTTACCTTTGAACTTACCTCCCTCTGGAGTAGTATACAAAGAGTAACATGTCCTCCATCAAACCTTTTGAAGCTTTGAAGGCAGTCCATGTTACTTGTTATGTGCCAAGAGCAACCACTATCTTCCTGTCAAATGCCCTTCCTTTTGAGCTGTTGGTTGCCCTACACACTTAATAAATCAGTTAGTCTTGTATGGAACCCAAGCCAAAGTTGTCTTGGGTTGACCTTTCTCATTTATATAATCTGTCAGTTTGGTCTGGATGAGTTGTTTAGGAATCTCATGGCTGGAATACTTTGTCAAAATTATAGGCTTTGCAACATTAATACTAGTACAAGCACTATCCTTGTTAGCAGTAGTATTGGTTGCAGCAGCACTATTTCTGTTAGCAGTACTATCTGGGATAGCTGTACTAACAGGTTTCTTTACAATTGGAACCCAAACTTGAACAAAGTTGTTTGCTTTCTTTGTCTTTAAATTACTCCTTGGCTTATTTGGAGCATTTTTCTTTGTATTAGCAAACTTGTTCTTAGCATGAGACTTTAAAGGTGCTCTTTTCTCAGCCAATTGATTCCTTCTTTTATTCCTATAACCAAAAGAGTTTTGTGGTTTTCGTTGAAAAGTGACTATTTGGTTGATAGGATTGAAATAACAGTGTTTGGCAAGATGATTCAATTTGCCACAGATAAAACAAGGTTTTGGTCTATTGATTTTACTTTAATCAACCCCTTGTTTTTGTGCCCACTGATTATTCCAGTTTCTCTGATTTCCCCTTGGTTTATCATGTTTTTGGGGCTCAGATTTATTGCAAGAACACTGTTTGCAAGGGACAGGATTCACAACTGTGGTTTGCTTATAATGGACCTTCTGAGACTTTCCCTCAGTCTTTTCTATGTCCTTAGACTTGATCCAAGCCTTTCCACATCCCTCATTGGTGATAATGTTATTTTCCAGAGGAATCTCACCACTCACAGTGTTCTCCTTACTCTTTTCACTAGTGCTCTCTTCTTCAGAGTCTGTTTCAACCACCACTTTGTCTAAAGGATCTACCTTAGTGGCTCCAACATGCAATTCATTCCTATCCTTGGTCTCTAGCAAGTCTGATATAGGAGGAATGTAATTGTTGTTGTATGGTGGTGGTGTTGTGTTATAGCCTATTCCTCTTCTAAGTTTGTCATGGATTTGAGTTTGGAGCAAAGAGTCCATTGCTTTTGAAGCATTGGAAAATTTCTCAATATCCAGCTTGGCTTTCCCAAACTCACTCTTTATCTTCTCATTCTCCTCTTTAGACTTTTTCAGCTGAAGTTCTAAGTCATTCTTCTCCCACTTCCAGTAATTTGTATCATAAGAATGTTGAAGTTCATTGGCTTGGAAAACTTTGATCTGTTCCTCAAAACTCTCAACAATTCTTACATAGTCTTTTATATCTCTCTCTAATCTTTTAAGGTCATCACTCATTGTCTGGTTGTGATCCCTGTACCTTGTAACAGTTTCCATACAAGTTTTAGAGCAAAGATTAGACATTACCTCTGTGGGGATTTCTGTGCTTGAAGAATCTGATTCATTAGCCATTGATGATTTCTGATTTCAAGGAAGAATGATGATTGCAGGTTTCTGAGAATACTAGCTCTGATACCACTTGTCAGGATCGAATTCTTAACAAGAATTAATTCTCAGAAACTAATATCAAAGAAGTTGCGGAATAACACTTTGATATTTAATAAAACAGTAAACAAAACAGTAGATGATTAACAAACTGTAAACTTGTATTCAATGATTAAAATCACAAGATTACACACTCAACCTCAATCTTGAAGAACAAGCTCTTTCAAGACGAATTCTACTTCTCTAGAATTAGGATCTATATCTTGAGGTTGATTTTCTCTCTATCAAAAAATTATCAAAAGTTCTTCAAAAGTTAATTCTATCTATTCTATACATTCTATACATATACTGATCAAAAGATAATTACAAAAGAATAAACAAATCTTCAGTATATCTTCCATGTATATCTTCTATGTATATCTTCAGTATATCCAGCTGTCATACTTTCCATCCGGATCTCTTAAGCAGCACTAATAATGCTCAGCAGCATTAACTTCTTCTAGCAGCATTAACTACTAAGCAGTACTAACTACTAGCAGTACTAACTAGCTAAGCAGTACTAACTTTGTTCAAGCAGCACTAACTTTGACTAGCAGTAGTAATTCTACTAGCAGTAGTAATACTCAGCAGTATTATCCTTCAAAGTACTCTGGCAATACTAACTCTGAACTAGCAGTAGTAATCAGCATTTGTACTAGCAGTAGTAATCACACTTGGTAGAATCTTCAGTTCCCAACAAAAATCAAAAAGTTCTGAACTTGATGTCCCAATTATATTTAATGAACTCTGTATTTCAAAAATTAAAAGATAATTTTTTAAAACAAAAGAGTACTATTCAAAGACATCAAGATCAAGCTTTAATTTTTAAGACCTTAGCAGCGGAAAGAGAAGAGGAAAAGAATATTCTCAAACTGGACAAAGTAAATCTTCAAGGTAAAATATCTAATTTACAAAAAGAGTTAAATTCAGTGAAATATAAAAATTTAGATCTAACTTTGAAGAATGAAATTGTTTTGAAGGATAGAACTGAAGCTTATGCAAAGATTAAGGAATTAGAAGATCTCAATTTTAAAAGAGGTCAAACAGAGCAGACTTTGAAGCTTTTAACCAGCAACCCAAAAAGATACTCGTTTTTACAATCCAAAAATGGGTCTGGGTCTTCCAGATGTTGAAATTTTAAAGAATGTACCAAAAAATATTTATAATTTTAAAACATCGGGTGATGCTCCAATTGTTTTAATACCTTCCATCCGTGAAACATTTGTCAAGTCTGAGAGTTCGACACCTGAAACTCCAAAGGTAAAAAAAGAAGAACCAGTGATAGTTAAATCAGAGATAAAAACTTATTCAAGTTCTCATGATTTTAAAAATGTTGGATTCAAGTACGACGACTTAAATTCAAGTTATAAAGATAAAAAGAAAAGTTTCATCGAATTTGAACATCTTTTCCCAAAATTAAATGAGACAACTGAATCAAGTTCAGAATATGATGAAAATGAATCTGTGATTTCTTGTTTTATCAAGGAAGAAAAGGACAAAAACTCTCATTCCGAAAACGAGTCTGTTTCTAATAAGACTTCAATTTCTACAGAATCTGATTATCAGACTACTTTACAAAAACATTTCTGATTTAGAAAAGCATATTTCAGTTCTAAACAATCTTGTTGATGAATTGGAAAATGCAAATGAAAACCTTGGGATGGAATTATATTCAAGTCTGATTTAAAATGAAGTTTTACAAAAAGAAATCAGACATTTAGAATCCCAAATTTTTAATTTCACAAAAGGAAAAGCAGTTTGTTCTGATCAGAATTCTCAATCTTCATTCACAGTTAATGTTGATGTAAAGTCTGACACTTGAACAATCGATACAAACTCCTCAAATGAAAACATCTTTGAAGATTTTAACATCTTTGGAAAAGGAGTCAAGTATATCTGAAAATGGAGAGTGTTCGGGAATTAAAGTTAATTTTGTTTCCCAAACATCTTTTGATTCAAAATTTTGCTCTAAACCGTTCTTTGAAAAGTTCACTTTCAATGAGTCTAACTCTGTTTGTTCTTTAGATAAGAAAGTGAAGAAAGGAGGTAAGAAGAGGAGAAAGAAGACAATGTTTGAAGAGAAAAAGAAAGTATCTGACAGTGGAGTTTGTAATAGAGTAGCTACAAAAGTTTGTAATTAAACTTGTCAACGATGTTTCAGTAAAACGAAAAATCTTTCTGGAACTGACTTGTTGACACAAGCTACTGCTATGTTACAATGCTCTTATTATCATGCTAATTCATTTTCTTTAAAACCCAAGTTTTCTAAGAAAAGAAAACCTGACCAATTTGTGAAAAAGAAAATTCCAACTCAGTCCCCTGTTAAGTAAAAAGCTGAAGGTTATTCTTTTAAGAAGAAACACAATATTTTAAAAATGGACGAGTTAGTTGACGTGAAATTTGTGTGGAAGTGCATTCCAAAGTCTGAACTTAAAGCACAAGTTTCATCAAAAGAGCCCAAATTTGAATGGCGAATCAAAGGGTCGTCAACTGATTTGAAAAGGCTTAAGGATACTAACAAGAAAAGACCCATATTCATATGGGAACCTAAATTGAAGTGACTGTTTCTTGCAGGCTTGTCATGTGTGGATCATAGATTCAAGTGCATCAAGGCACATGACAGCACATAAGCACCTACTGTTCGATTATGTAGAACATTATGCAGGTTTGGTCAGCTTCGGAAACAACATCAAAGGATATGTAAAGGATACGGTGTAATAAAAAACATCATGATAACAATTTCAAAGGTTCTGTATGTTGAAGGATTGGCACACAACTTATTCTTCATCAGTCAGTTTGCTGAGAAAAAGTGCAAGGTGGTATTTGATGAAGACTTCTGTTATGTTCAAGACAAGAGTGGAGCTGAGTTGATAAAAGCAGGAAAAATGGGTCAACTTTATGGTGTTCATTTTCCTACACTGACTGCAACAAAATCTGTTTGTCTTATTTCAATATACTGATCATGTCTACTCGAGAGATCATGTCTACTCGAATAACAATGTGCGAAAACCAAATACCAATTACTCCCATGAATAAAAATGTCAAGAACCTGATCATGTCTACTCGAGAGATCAGTTAATCAGGTTATCTAAAAAGAAATATTATTGTTCTTACTGTCGTACACATGATCATGTTCACAAAACAAGTGATCATTTCTTGTATGGTTCTTACTCAATTACTCCCATAAGAACTGCAACTAACATTCATGTACCCAAATACCAGTGGGAACCAAAACCGAAAGATGAATCTGTATTGCAGGCACCACAAGTCAAGGGGGAGTAAGAGAACCAAGGCTTCTAAGTAAATCAACTTAGAACCCGTACTTCAACGAAGTTTGACTTCTAAACACAACAGTTTAGGACTCGTACTTCAGCGATCAAAAGACCTTACTACTGTGCTGATAAGAGATTGTACTCCAATACTCAAATGAGGAAATCGACCATCAAGGGGGAGTACATACTTTTCTGAAATATTTTGCATCCGATAGATATGATGAACTACATTTCAAAATAAGAATTGTAGATCTCTATCATGTGTTTTTTCCCTAACATATTTTAGATGCATAATTTCAAAAAGGAGTAAGGATATGATTTCTGATTACTTCAGATCAGAACTAATACTTTAATTGTTTTACTGCTTTATGTTTTTTAATTTTGAATAAATTTATGAATAAAGTTGCTTTGACATGACTTTGAGACTTGTACAGAATGAGGAAGCTTACAAGATCATATCTTGATGACTTCAGCTGACTTCATGAGATTTAAGACTACACGAAAAGGTTAAATTTCTTATCTTAATCTCATATATGTTTGAAAGAAGTATGACTTTCAATCATAGAAAACATATTCTTAAATGTTCAAACCACTTCCCGATTCTTAAACAGATTTCATGAATTGGAAGTGTGCTTTTAAATGTTTTCATTTTATTTATACTTAAATGATTACAAACTGTGTGTTTCCAAAGATAAGTACTTGACTACTTGCGTCTTGTTTTTTCTATATACTTTCAAGTATTCATATACACCAGTTTGATTTATTATTCAAATTGTTCTTACCATGTCTCAAATTTGAAACATATTTTTTGATGGTAAGGCACCCCGCTTGTATTTCAATGAATTTTTGAGCGTTATTTCATTTTGAAATGTCATTTCAAGAATGTCTATATCTTGGTTCGTATAGACAATTTCTATTATTCTTGACCATAAGCCTTACCTGTTATATCTTTTCTTATCTGATCATTTTTCATACAATGTCAGATTTTCAAACAAGTCTATTGTATTCATGTTTATTCTTTCAATATACTTGTTTGAAAATAGTTCAATGTTTAAAATGCTCACATCTTCATGATTATATTCTGAGCATACAGACATCTGACATTTGTATATATGTACTTTAACTTTTTCAAGTTAAACCATATTGAGCAACATTTGCTTCATATGAATATGGGTTCTTTGTGCTAGGATTTAAATGAACTTCTATGGATTCACGATTACCAGTGTCTCCTACCCATGAAGTTAATCCATAGTGATTGAGTGTGAGGAGTCGAAAAGAAATGAGTGTGGGTTGTGTGTCGAGGTAAAATGGAAAATAGGGTTTGGTTAGATGTGAGTTTAATGATTAAAAGAAAGAGGGTGTGAGATCAGAGTAAAAGAATATCAAACTCTGCACCAACTTCTTTCTGAGTCGGGCAACCACATTACTAATGTTTCACATTTCTTTGGTGAACATTATAGAAACAGACAACTAGCCCATGCCAACTCTTGACAATACCCCAACAGCTACTCATTTTCTTCTTAAAAAGAAAATGTTTCATATTTTTCTGGAGACGCAACACATATGCTATCTGATTTTCATTTGGAAAATCTGTATATTGAAAAAAAAGGAAGTCTGCCCCACCTTCGCACTTCAATAATGCACATTGAGTATGTGTTTATCTACTATTGTCTCAGTGGCTTACACAATTTTGAGCCTTTATAAGCATTTGATGACTTAATTATTTCTACACTTGCACGAACACACAAGGAAATTTGTTTTTCTTGTCATAACATTCATAGAAATTGCCTTCCTGGTGTTTCGATGATTGAATGGAAGTCCTAGGGGAGTGAACATACCAAAAGCTCCTTTCCTATGTGTATCTGTTACACACAGTAACTTCGTGTTACTGACAGGCCTATTAACTAATTCATTTGTTGATTCAGGTGTTACATTCCTATTTTGTCTAGATTTGTAAAGATCTGGATGAATATATTGTTCGAGTTGGCAACGAATTAGAGGCTCATTATGGCAGACCAGTGGTCAGAACAGTTCACGACATTTCTTGGAGAAAGTTTTGATGTTATAGATGCTCTATTCATCAAAAAGGGGGAGATGAATTACAGAAATGTCAGATTAAAAAATTTCAAAGTGAAAGATTTGAAGAAGATAAAGTTCAAAGTTTGAAAGTTTGTTCAAGTGAAGTCAAAGATGTTTGTAGATATGCTGATTTTTTGAAAATTTTCTTTGAAGATTATTTACTGAAGCAATTCGAGCTAAATTTAAAGATAATTTCTTTCCGAAGACTGAAAGAGTCTTGTGATAGTTTTGGGAGATTATAGAAGATTGTTTCTACCATATTTGGGGGAGACTATTAATTTTGTTCAAAGATACAGACTTGATAAGAATACCGTCAAAGGAAGAGAAGATTGCAATGTTTGTGCCTTAAGAAGAAAATATGTTAAAAAGGAAGAGATTGTCCAGATTGAATCAATGGGGGAGATTGATTTGCTAAATCATTCAAAGATGATCTTGAATCCAAAGGGGGAGATTGTTAGAGCTAAAATATGTTGGATACAAGATCATGAAGACTAGAGGTCAAAGATACAAAAAGTAAAAGCTGGAAAGTCAACTCTCAGTGAAAGTCAAAGTCATTTTGTTAATAAAGTCAAAGTCAATGTTGTTTTGTAATTGTATTTTGTTTGTTTCCTTTAAAATTGTGTGAGGGTATAAATACCTTCTGTCTTTGTAATCAGTTTGTAACAAGTAAGATTGAGTGACGTGAGCATATTAGAGAAGAGCATCATTGTACATCATTCTTGTGAGAGAAAGAGAGATTTGTAATTGTTGAGATTTGATCAATGACATGTGATTACGATTCTTGATCATATTTCTGTTTTACAATTAGAACTTGATGAAATTGGGAATAACACTAAGGCTACATCAGAATACAATTGATTATGGAACCCAAGGTTTTCTCATCAAAACTTTAGAGATATCAACAAGCTTAGAAGCCAAGAATTAGTCATTGGATTGCCAGAGCTGAAAATGGAAAAAGAGTCTCTTTGTTCAGCTTGTGAGATGGGCAAGATGAAGAGAAGTTCTCAGAAATCAAATTTGCTTTCAAGTTGCATAGAACCTCTTCAGCTCATTCACATGGACTTATATGGACCAATGCGGACTCAGTCCATAAATGGCAAAAAATACATATTGGTGTTGATTGATGAATTTTCACGGTACACATGGCTTGAATTCTTGCGGCTAAAGTCTGAAGCTCTAGATCTAATCATCAAGTTTATTAAAAAGATACAAGTTCTTCTTCAATGCCAAGTGCAACAACTCAGAAGTGACAATGGAACGGAATTCTGAAATGAAAATCTTCAGAGTTATCTAGAGTCCGTTGGCATACCACACAACTTCTCGGCAGCTATGACACCTCAACAGAATGGGGTAGTTGAAAGAAAGAACAGGACGTTGGTAGAAGCAGCGCATACAATGCTAGCTTATTCAAATCTGCCTCTGTTCCTATGGGCTGAAGCAGTAGCCACTACATATTTCACACAGAACAGGACCATAATAAATAAGTGTCTCAATAAAACTTCATATGAAATTATTAATGGTTGAAAGCCTACGGTTAAATTTTTTCATGTATTTGTATGCAGGTGCTACTGTTGAACGATAGAGACATCTATCAAAATTCCAAAAGAAGGCTGATGAAGGAGTATTCATAGGCTATTCATTGCAATCCAAAGCGTATAGAATCTACAACAATCGAACAAAGACTGTGATTGAAAGCATAAATGTATCTTTTGATGAATATTCAATAAGGACTTCTGAACAATCCAGTTCAGGACTCACACTTAATGAGAAAGCTTCTACTTCAAAGGGAGTAGAACCTGCAATAACACAGACTAAGATTCCTTACTCTAAAACCTTAACTGAATTAGATCTTGACTTATTATTCATCTTTTGATGCTTTTAATGACTTAACTGTAGATGATGATAAGCAAGACAATTTGAGGAATGCTACAACACCTACCTCAAGTGTAGAATTACCTGGCCTATCTGAAGGAGTCGGTGATGTTTCTACTAGTCAAGAAAATGTTATTTCTGGAAGTGCAACACCAAACAGTTCATTTAAGCTGGTTACACCATCAGTTGAACCTGCATCTACATCAGCTGTGTCTGGAGAATTATCACCAGAGATACATTCAGAAGAAGCAGTTCCATCACCAAGTGCTAAAAGTCCAGAGGCACATGATTCTGAATTGCCTGTAGTTCAAGATGAGTTTGATGAGACAAACAATCAGACAGACATTGAACATCTACCAAGCACACATAGGTGGACCAAAGCACATCCTCTAGCAAATTAAATTGGTGACCCGATTTGCATCTGGATCTGCTAATTACTGCATGTTCGTGAATTTTCTAAGTAACATGGAACCTAAAAAGTCGTCCGAAGCACGGAAAGGTCCGAATTGGATTAATGCCATGTAGGACGAGCTAAATGAATTCAAATGGAACCAAGTATGGAGATTGGTACCGAGACCCAAGGATAAAACAATTGTTGGAACTAAATGGGTCTTTTGAAATATGAAGGATGAGGCTGGTAAAATCGTTAGGAACAAGGAAAGATTGGTTGCAAAAGGTTATAATCAACAAGAAGGTATTGACTACGATGAGACTTATGAACCAGTCACCCGGATTGAGACCATCAGGATTTTTCTTGCATATGTCGCTCACAAGAACAACAAAGTATACCATATGGACGTTAAATCAACATTTCTGAATGGTATCTTACATGAAGAGGTGTATGTAAGTTGGCCAGAGGGTTTCACTGATCCAAAATATCCAGATCACGTGTACGTGCTTGACAAAGCTCTTTATGGACTGAAGCAGGCACCACGCATGTGGTATGAGACATTAACGGTTTACATTTTTGAATCTGGATTCCGCAAAGGTACTATCGATACAACTTTGTTCTTGAAGAAAAAAAAGGCGAGGATTTGATTCTTTACGTAGACAATATTATTTTTGGCTCTATGAATCCTAAACTTTGTGATGAGTTTCAAGACATCATGAAGAGTAGGTTTCAGGTGTCAATGATGGGAGAGTTGAATTTTTTCTTGGGATTACAAGTAAAACAAACCTCGAAAGGGATTTTTATTAACCAGTCAAAGTATATAAAAGATATTATTAAGAAATTTAATTTTACTGATTCAACTCCCATGAAGACTCCCATGTCATCTGGAAGTCTGTTGGATGCTGATATCTCCGGAAAATTGGTAGAACAGAAGATATACAGAAGCATGATAGGATCACTTTTATATTTGACATCGAGTAGGCCTGATATAATGTTTGCTACATGTTTTTGTGCTCGATATCAAGCTAATCCAAAGGAATCCCATCTTGCTGTGGTTAAAAAAATCGTAATTTACCTTAAAGGCACACCAAATTTGGGCCTTTGGTATCCGAAACATTCTAGTTTTGAACTAACAGCCTACACAGACGCATATCATGCAGATAACAAATTAGAGAGAAAAAGCACGTCAGGAGCCTGTCAGTTTTTGGGAGACAAGTTAGTCAGTTGGTCTTCAAAGAAACAAAATTGTGTTTCAACATATACGGCCGAAGCAGAATATGTAGCGGCTGGCAGCTGTTGTTCGCAAGTATTGTGGATGAAGACTCACCTCAAAGACTACAAATACACCTTGAACAAAGTTCCCATCTACTGCGATTCAAAAAGTGCAATAGCAATTACGGCTAATCCGGTGCAACATTCGAAAACAAAGCATATTGATATCAGGTACCATTTAATAAAAGATCACGTTGAAAAAGGTACTATTGAAATGCATTTTGTTCCTACTAATTTTGAGGTTGCTGGTCTGTTTACTAAACCTTTTGATGAAAAGAGATTTAATTTTTTAGTCAGCAAACTTGGAATGTTAAATCTAAATGCATGATAATAGTTTCCTATTTTGATTTGAGGGGGAGTGTGTTCTTGAGTTTTGATTGTGTAAGTGTTTTTTGGTTGATGATTATCTTTCTATAAGTCTGATATATCTACCAAAAATGGACTCATGTTCTGTGAGGACCAAGATCATACTTTGTTTTGTAGGTCAGTCAGTTTCATGGAATTATGAGTTTTCAAGAAAAATGGACATTGACTTCTGATCAACACAGATCAGGACTCATATTTCAGTATTAAGAGCTTAATGCACATATCAAGGGGGAGTTAATAACTATACACACTTCAAAAGGGAGCAACAGATAAAAGTCTGTAAGTGTGTCAGTGTGTGTGTATTCAAAAGATTTTGAAATTCTGAAAATATTTCAAGCGAGAGGAACTGTTTTTGCACTTTAAAGTGAAAATGTGCAAAGTTGCTATTTTTGGAATGTCAAAAGTCAAAGTTTCTAATTTTGGAAAGTTGCCAAAATATTTCCTAAGTCCAGTTATCGCAAACGGTGCTCTGCGACAAGTGACTTGACGCAAAGCCTAGCTTGCGACAAGCTACTTGATGTAAGCCATTGTGTGCGAGTTGAAACTTGACGCAAACAATGGTCTGCGACACTTACTTGACGCAAACCAAATCTTGCCATAAGTGATGAACTCGTATGCTTCGACTTGCGACAAGCTAGAACTCGTATAAGGCATCTTGCGACTTCTTTTGCTTAGGAACACTTGTCGTAAATCGTGCCTTGCAACAAGTCCACACAAAACTTGTCATCCTTTGCGACAAGTTTCATTCTTCAATAGTTTGCGACAAGTGGGAGGTCCAATCGAATCGTGCCACGTGTCAACCTAATCTCTGAGTATATATACACTTTTAACTTTTCAGTATTCCCAGTTGTTCCTTAAACCCTAGTTTGCGATTTTGAGCACTTAGAATTCTCTCTCAACTTGCAGTTCACGCCTTCTCAGATTTCATCTTTATTTTCTTGATTCAGTGTAGGTTCTTATTTTTTGTTTCTTGTATCTTTGTTGTATTTTATTTGTGTTTGTTTCTTTTGTTTGATTCCAGGTTCAAGTATGTTAGAACATAAAATTTTCTATGTTTAGAAGTCTTATAAAGTAATCATGTTTTTGTATTTGGGCCTTGTACATTGGGTTTGGGATTAAATGTAAACAAGAGTGTGAGGGTATAAATAGGAGTTGCTTTGTAATTGTTTGTAACTTTCATTTTACAATGTAGCATGTACGTATACTGTGTGTTCTAGAGAGAGAAACATTTTTGCCCTCTTTAGATTTGTGAATAAAACAACAATTCCTCCCAATCCTCTCGTTTATCTTGCTTACATTGAATTAATTGTGATCTATGGACCTATCAAGTGGTATCAGAGCCTAATCGAAGAAATCTTTCATTGAAAACGATCTAGATTGAAATTTTTTCAATAGAATAGTGAGTTTCTCGTATGATAAGTGTTATGTGAATTTCAAAATTTTCAATTTGGTGATTATTTGGTCGAACTATGATGCTATATTGGTTCTTTGCTTATAGTCGAATCATATGGAATCTGTTAGGACATAAAATGTCCAAGTTTGGAAAGTTTTGTAAAGGGTTCTATTTTTATTATTTGTATTTGGGCTTTAACTGTAAATGGGCTTGGGCTTTAGGTTAAAACAAGGGAGTTGGGAGAGTATATATAGTTTATGTGTTTAGGGTTTAAGTGAAGTAATTCATTCATTCACAATGTAGCCGTCTTTGAGAGATTGTGTGTTCTAGAGAGAGAAACACTTTCTCTCTCTAGGTTTTGTTCGTGTTCTTTGTTTTCAATGTGAATAAACTATATTCTCTCGCAATCTCATCTTGTTCTTATTAAT
This sequence comes from Arctium lappa, assembly GCA_023525745.1. NCBI lineage: Eukaryota > Viridiplantae > Streptophyta > Magnoliopsida > Asterales > Asteraceae > Arctium > Arctium lappa. The sequence continues at coordinate 67,291,088 of CM042051.1, forward strand.
TGATTCATGAATTGTTATTAATCTGGGATCTACATGTGGTATCAGAGCCTAATCGACGAATTTTTTCATCGATTATATCGTTTTTCAACTGTTCATGTTTCTATAGTCCAAGGTTTTTGATAAATTGTTGATTTTTGGATTTGATTTGTTAAGTTTGGAGTCCGACGACTGTTAGTTTAATTTTTGATTCAAACCATAGTGGGACGGTGAAAATTTTGTGAAAGGCGGCTATGGGTTTCAAAAGAAAATTCCAAATTGTGGAAGGAATTTTTTCAAATAGGCGGCTGTTGATTATGAATTGTGCTGATTTACAGTAAAATTGATTGAATGCTTAAAGATTTAAATTATGAACGCTGATGGTCGATGGCTCTTTGTAGCCGGCGGCTGTTAGCTAGTATGAAATTGTAATTGGCGGCTGTGGTATCAAAAGTACTGATGGTGGTGAAAGACTTGTCACCGGCGGAGCTGTTGATATTTTTTTTTGGTCGGTGGTGAAAAAAAAATTGGTGACCGCATGTTGTGATTTTACAATGAAAGTGGAGATCTTAATTTTGATAATGGCGGCTACATGGTTATGTTTTTAAAATTATATGATTCTTGTTGGTGCTAAATATGTTGGTAGATAGTGGCTGTGGGTTTGTTGATTCCATGCCATCCATTTTTTGATTTCATATGTGATTGTTAGTTGGTGCAATGTTAATGAGTGGAAGACTTAATGTTTTGTAAATGGCGGCTGGTATGATTGGAGGAAACAAGAAAATGGGGCGGTGATCTACAACACTGGTCGTTCGGTTGATTATTTTGTTGATAACCGGTTCGACGACTGTTACAAAACCTTAATTGCTTTGCAATTAAACGGCCGCTCTTGATTTCATTGCATCCGGGTGTATATTTATCCGGGAGCTTAAATAGGGACTTAAACCTCATACAATCCAGGATTTGTTTGTTGACAGCGCTCCATCCGGGAATTAAACATAGAACCAGGATTTTCTCGTTTGGATTTTCTCGACAGTTGTTGATTGGTTCTTCTAACCCTTGTCGAGTAGTGTTTGCTACAAGATGCTTCCTCTACGAGCTGATCAGTACAAGTTCTTAAGTTGAACTCCTACTCAACTCGCGGTTCAAAGACAGGTTTGTTGTTATAAACTGAAGATGCACTGTGGTTGTCACGTAAACTCACTCATTTCTTTCTTGTGGGCGTAACGAATGTGTTGTGTTTCAAGAGATAAAAGTTGTCTTTAGTGCACTCAGTCGAGGTTATTGCGCACATCGAATCTGGTATTAAAGTTAAAACTTTGAAGGATAAGAGCTTCATTCTAGGGGGAGCCTGAGCTATCTTGAAGATGCGCAACACTAAAGTTTTCCAAAGAAATCAAGGGGGAGAAGAGTTGGCGCTTCAAAGACGATGATTCCTTTACAAAACTTTAGGGGGAGATTGTTAGGACATAAAATGTCCAAGTTTGGAAAGTTTTGTAAAGGGTTCTATTTTTATTATTTGTATTTGGGCTTTAACTGTAAATGGGCTTGGGCTTTAGGTTAAAACAAGGGAGTTGGGAGAGTATATATAGTTTATGTGTTTAGGATTTAAGTGAAGTAATTCATTCATTCACAATGTAGCCGTCTTTGAGAGATTGTGTGTTCTAGAGAGAGAAACACTTTCTCTCTCTAGGTTTTTTTCGTGTTCTTTGTTTTCAATGTGAATAAACGGTATTCTCTCCCAATCTCATCTTGTTCTTATTAATTGATTCATGAATTGTTGTTAATCTGGGATCTACAGAATCAATTACAAGTTTTGATTTCAATCAGATTGGATGAATTGATCGATTTTGAGATGTTTTTGTTCAAAAGTTATCATTCACTGTGTTGAGATCGATTTCAATCATAGAGGCATTATTGTTGAAGATCATCAACTACAATTATGCTCAAAAGTGATTTTCGAACTTGCTTGCAAAGTTTCATCTCAAAATTCGAAATTATGCTCAGGGGAATTTGAAGATTTTTGGAGTTTAAGTCAAAATCAATTGTAAGAACTACAAAATTCGCATGATTTTGAAGAACTTGCATGAAGAATTCGCATGGTGAAGTATTGAGGAATTCGCATGACACATCATCCTTGGACACAATAATTTTTCTAAGTATGGAATTCGCAAGTAGCTGTGTGCAAAAAGTGAAGAATCTGCATGCTACTGTGCGTAGTTGTGTGCGAATTGTGAAGAATTCGCTAGCCACTTGATGCGAAAAGTCAGAAATTCTCATGATGTTATGTGCGAGAAGTGGCTTCCTGGATGAAAATATTTTTTAAGTATAGATTTCGCATGAACGGATATGCGAAAAGCTGAGAATTCGCATGATGTACCCTGCGAAAAGTGAGGAATTCGCATGAAGTTATATGCGAAATGCGAGGAATTCGCATATAGGCGTATGCGAAAAGTAGGAATTTGCACGCAAGCCTATGCGAAAAGTTGGGATTTCGGTTCATGCCTCATGCGAATTGTGCTCTTAATAGTTTAATGGTCTGCGAATTATTTAATATGTGAAAAGTTTTTGTTTGGTATGCGAAAAGTTGCTGTTCTGAACCCATTTTTGCTACAAGTTTGACCTGTTCCCAAGATTTTTTACGTAATGCATATGTGACATCATTTCTATCTTCTGTTGGTTACATATTTTTAGCAACTGATCTAAATTTTCACGAGTGCTCATGCTTGTCACGATTTTCAGATACTGGGTGTTTGGATTTACTCTCTGATTGGAATGGATTAGCAGCTTGAGTATCTGCTATCATTATTCCGGTGCTTTGAGTGCTTATAATCATCCATCTGGTTCGTGAAGAAAGGAGTTCTGAGTTCATTCTTTCAGTATTCTGGAAAGTAGTTAGAAAATGAGCGTCTTTCATCAGTTGTTGAACAGATTTCAAAATAATCTTCTAACCCTTGCATAGTAGTGTTTGCTACAAGATGCTTCCTCCTGCAAGCTGATCAGATTAAGTTCTTAAGCTGAATTCCTATTCAACTCATGGTTTAAAGACAGATCTGGTGTTATAAATTGAAGATGCACTTTGGTTGTCATGTCATAATTCACACATTTCTTTCTTGTGGGCATAATGAATGTGTTGAATTTACAAGAGTTAAAAGTTGTCTTTGTGTGCACTCAGTCGAGATTATTTTCTAAATCAGATCTAGTATTTAAGTTGAAACTTCAAGGCTAAGAGCTATTTTCAAGGGGGAGTCGGAGTTGTTTAGAAGTTTAAGCAACGCTAAGTTTTCTAAAGAAATCGAGGGGGAGAAGAGCTGAAGCTTGAAGAGGATGATTCCTTTACAAAACTTAGGGGGAGAATGTTAGAACATAAAATGTTCTATGTTTAGAAGTTTTGTAAAGTAATCATGTTTTTGTATTTGGGCCTTGTATATTGGGTTTAGGCTTAAATATAAACAAGAGTGTGAGGGTATAAAAAGGAGTTGCTTTGTAATTGTTTGTAACTTTCATTTTACAAAATAGCATGTACGTGTACTGTGTGTTCTAGAGAGAGAAACATTTTTGCTCTCTCTAGATTTGTGAATAAAACAATAATTCCTCCCAATCCTCTTGTTTATCTTGCTTACGTTGAATTAATTGTGATCTATTTGTGAATAAAACAACAATTTCTCCTAATCCTCTTGTTTATCTTGCTTACATTGAATTAATTGTGATCTATGGACCTATCAAAGTATCTTGATTTAGGGTTTTGATTCTGAGACTGTTTATCTTATTCGAACCAACTTCGAGCCTGAGTTTGAGATTTTGGACCTTGGACTGAGATAAATCGAACATTTCAAGATTAAAACTTGTTTAATCATATGTGTTTAAGATTACGAACATCATATTGGACTTAATCTGAGTTAAAATTGATTCTTGATGTTTGAATTTTTGTAAACTGACACTTGGACTTTTTGAACTTTTGGACTGATATTTTGGACTTCAATCGTGATTAATGTTGGTTCTTAATAGAATTAAAGTCTATAAGCTTGTTATAATAGTGATTTCGCCAAGGCTAAGAAGGACGCTCTCGCCAAGGCTAAGAAAGCAGAGGCCAAGCGAGAGGAGTACTCCGTTCGACTTGATGACAATCTTAATGGTCTAGAGGTTGCAGATCATGTTAAAGAGGGAGATCCGGGGACGCCTGAAGGAGGCCCTGGACATGGCTCTCGCAACGACTAAGGCAACCTCGACTGCGAATGAAAAAGAGGTCGAGGCCCTAAGGGCGGAACTGGGCACGGCCAAAGAGCAGGTCGCAGCCTTGGAAGATAAAGTGGAGTCCATCGAGGCATTTACTCGACTCACGGTCCGTGCAACCTTAATAAGGCGCCACTTGATGGGAAAGAACCCCATGGCATCGGCAGAGAAGGAAGTGGCATTTTTCCTATAGTCTGTCGGGATCGAGAGAGATCTCGACTGTTATGACGATTTAGAAGTCGAGTCAAGGGACGACGCCCCTAGAGGTGGAGGAGATGAGGTCGCGTCTCAACCATAGTAGAAGCAGCAAGAGTAGGAGGAGCAGGAACAACCTGCTCCTTTGTTTTAATTTCTTGTAATTTTTTAATCGGGGCGAACGTTGGTGGTCAGGCCCTTGCCTTGTACCCTTTCACGATGAATACAAGAAATTCTTTTGACTTATGACCTTGTCGTTACTTTTTAATCACCATCGCAATTTAATCAACATATAGAATTGCACAAGTCATTCACGACAAGCATAAAAGAGATGACGAGAGATAACATAAAACAATAGAAACTTTCTAAGTAACTCACGACATCACAAACAATTAAGTTAAGAAACTTACGACCCGGGCAAGTAAATAATCTGTCAAAGAATCAAATCAAGGAACCTGCGACCAGGGCAAGTGATAACTTTGTTAATTCGTTAAGAATAAGATCAAGGAACTTACGACCAGGACAAGTTTTGATCTTTAGATGAAATATTATAGATCGTGCAACTCGGTCGCGATATGATCGTATAACCATGAGTGAGGTTGAGTGTTCGATCGATTCATATGTTCGTGTAAACCTGCGATGAAGCAATATTAGAGGTCTCCGATGCTTAAATCAATAATCATTATTAAGAGAAATAATCATAAGGAAAAAGATAAAGTTTTTAAAAGATATACTTCTTTAAATGTACCACATTCCAGCTTCGTGGGATGTCTTTATTGTTGAGGGTTTGTAACCGATAGGCACCTTTTCCTATGCCTTCAGATATACGATACGGTCCTTCCCACTTGGTGGATTACTTACCTGCGTGTTATTCCCAGATTTCAAGTTCTAAATGATCACAAACAATCAAGATGAGATTCTAAATCATATGTCATTGAATCAAACAACAAAGATTACAAATTCACAACTTTCTCTCTCTAAACTCTCTCACTAGAATAATGTTCAATTTGCTCTTCTCTCATAAGCTCTCTCAACCACACTCTTACACACTTACAATGACTTACTTACTCATTGAATTACAAAGGAAACAAGGTATTTATACCTTTGACATTTACAGAGGAAAAACAAAATGCAATTACATTGACTTTGACTTTATTAGCAAATGACTTTGACTTTGCTTGAGAGTTGACTTTTCCAGCTTTGACTTCTTGATCTTTTGTCTTCAATCTTTATGATCTTGAATCCAACAATTATGTGCTCTAACATTGCGTTTTGTTCTTGTGTGTTCTGAAACACTCGTCATAAGACGTAATCACCTTCTTGGAAGATTTTGGCTTTAACATTTTTGTTTAAATGTTGTTCGACCGATTGTCTTAGAGACGCCATTTTGATAAGTTCCTCCAATGCTTCGAGGTTGTAACTTAGATCGACTAAGTTAAGGTCGGCTGACGTGTTTCATGAGGTTAATAATTGGGCCTCAACCGACAAGACCGCTTCACAACCGTAGACTAGGTGTCTTACGATTGGCCCAAAGAACTGTCGGAAGTTATTCAACCCATTTGGCTTTAGTTGCCTTGAGTATATTTTTATGGAATTGATGATCGCTTTGTTGCTCGACTCAACGAGTCCGTTCGACTGAGGATAACGAGGAGTTGAAGTCGTAAGTTTGATATTACAATCTTTGCAGAATTGTCGAGTCTTGTGACTTATGAATTGTGATTCATTGTCGCATACGATTTCGGATGGGACTCCAAATTTGTAAATAATGTTAGTCTAGATAAAAGAGATGAATTCTTTGTCCCGAACTTGGGAGAAGGCAACAACTTATGTCCACTTGGAAAAATAATCCGTAAGAACGAGTATAAATACCTTTTGCCCGGGGCCAGGGGGTAATTTGCCGACAATATCCATTCCACATCTCATGAAGGACTATGGAATCAAGTTCGAGTGTAAAGGTTCAGAGGGTTGTTGAGTGTTTGGGTAAAATTCTACAAGTTACGACCGACGCAAGAAGACCAAATGTTTTCGATCTTAAGACAACTCTTGTATTAAGATAAGGTCTTGAAGACCACGTACACCAAAGACTATGGTCGCCACTTATGGCGAAGATCGTAAGTTTCTTACGACTTACGACCATGAAATATCTTGACTACTCATATCTTACGGCATTCGAACATTGTAAGCTCCATTCATTGTGTATAGAAGTATTGAAAAATAGGCTAAGTGTAGGAACTTCAGAAGACATCTGCCTTTCACCAAGACTCTGTAGAAGTGCAATGCTCAGAACCTCTATCGAACATCATCCGTAAAGAACTTAACCACAATATTATCTTCAGACCACAGAGGCTCTGTGAAGGCTACCTCTGGAAGATGGAAGACTTGTGAATTCTTGAAGATACAATGCCATGTGCTTATCACGTGCTTCTCTTTTGTACGAAGATTCACCATATCAATAGTACACACACGTTGTCTTTACTTTCCAGGTGGCATTTGGTTTATGGAATGTCATCCATTGCCTTGTACATTTGTGTGCTCCTTTTCTTGTATATGTAGGAGCACCTCTTGAATTCACAATGCTCGCACACAATTCACCCACGCTTGTCTAGCACGAGAGAAATCTATTGAGAGCAAATATGGTACACATACAACTGCATGTTCTTGGTGTTTTGGCAAGTTTAATGAAGATGAACTTTCAGTGATTCACTCCTATTGTTATTATCTATATTTGTTTCTTGTTTGTGCGTGTTTACTAGCAAACAACCATTCACTTGCATTTAAATCACTTCCGCATATCTTTTTGTTTGCTTGTGTTTTCGTTCAATCATTGTTAGACCCAAACTGGGAACCTACATGGTATCAGAGCATATACTTTAATGATCAATATCAAAGGATCTTGTTCTATAATGATTCAAAGTTGTTTGGTAGTGTTTTGAACTGATTTTAGCTTTGTGTTTCATTCTCAAAAGAACAGTCCTTGTTTTCTGTGTTTTCATCAACAAGTTTGATTTAAACATAGTAATAGGAAAGGTTCTTACCTCAAATCATTCATTTTAAAGCCCAATCTCTTTCTATTTCATCTAATGTTCATTCACTTTCTTCAAAACTGTTCATACTATGTTTTCTTCCAAAAACATCACATCTACTTCAAAATGGCAAACACTGCAAATTTCTTCACAACATGGTCTCAAACAAAAACCCCCACTCTACTGAGGGATGAATATCCTAAGTGGAAGATTCGTATGGTTCATTTCCTCGAGGGGGTTAACCAAAAGCTTGTAGAGTACATTCACAACCCACCATATATGTCCATGGTCACTGTTCCCAGGATTCCAGCAACTGCTATGTAACACCTATAATTCCGGGTAAACTTCCACCACTTTGGTGTTAGTTAGAACGTTAGTTGGTTTCGTTATGTAACACCTATGTATTGTTAGTTGGTTTCGTTATCTGCGTCTTATCGTAAGTTCCTCGTTGAAGTAACGAATCGTTGCGGGTCGAAATCGCGCCAAATTGACTTTGGGCGATTATGCCCGGTGACTATGCCACAAGGCATAGTCGCATGTGTCAAACTCGCGAGTGGAGGGGTGCTCACTGGTCAACAAACAACAGAGGGCTAGTGCTGAGCGACAATGCCCAACGAATATTCCATGGGCATAGTCGTCATGTCATTGTCGTACACGGCTCCCAGGGGTATAAAACCCATCTCAGCGAATTTGGGTCATTTTATCTAATTCTAGCATCTCTTCCAACCGGGTTTCTCTGCTATTTTGAGTAGGTATCCTTCCCCAAACTCATCTCTCCACATTTAATTCCAACCTTTTGGTTGTTGAGATCCTTAAATGTGACTCTAGGCTGTTAAGAAGGAAATCCTAGTGTGCTCAAGCTTCCATCTCTCACCATCTCCATTCTAGGGTTTGGCTTTTCATCTAAAAGCCACTAAGGTGAGTTCATTCACTTTTATAAAACCTTATACATGTCAAAATGTGGATTTTTAATCATCTTTTTCTTTATGTAATTGTTTTGTGGAAACTTCTTATGCAAACCTAACTTTTGAGAAATTTTGGGGTTAATGAGAAAAGTATGATTTAGAGATTAATGAACTTTAATAAATATTCACTAGCATAATTATACTTGAGAAACTTATTTAAAAGTGTGGTTACGGTCATGCAAAAATATAATTTTGGGTTTATGTATTTTATGTTGAACTGCTGATAAGTTTGTGCATGAGACCTTATCTTACTCTACCCTTGGTCTACACCACTTGGGATCTAAAGTTGAAATCTTGAAATATTAAAGTGAACCGAATGGATGAAAATCTAAGTATCTAATTTGGGGTATGAATTATGGGTCAAATGGTAACCTAGAACCTCTTGGTAAAATTATGTGAATAATTTGATAGCGATTATTACATGTCAATATGTTGGACAATTGTTTATGGTTGAAATTACCGGTTAGCTTTATTGATACTATGTGGCTTACTTGGCTGCATTTCGGAGTCATGACCCCATATTTGTGGTAACAACTGGTTCGACGTTGGAACGCTAGTTTTCCACGTTGAGGCAAGTTTAGGCATCAGATTGGGTTATAAGTCCTACGTGCGAAGTATTACGATATTGGATGAGGATTTCAACGTAAGGACCCTTTGTGGTTGAAGTTGACTTTCCGTGGGTGTAAGTTTAAAGCCACCGAGCCTGACATCCCTTGCATGTACTTTTATGTGTATTGGTTTTACTAACATGCCAAGTGGCTTACTTTTGTGTTCCGTCACTTATGTTAGTAAGCGGGTCTCCCCCGTTAACCCAAGAGGTGCTTGTTTATGGTAATGTACATCGTTTTATTATTGTAAAATCCTTCCTTTACTTACACTTGCTTTTGTTTAGTCTAAATACGAATGTTTGTTCTCACTAAGCATTAGCCTAACACTTTTTCTTTAAATGACATGTATAACAGGTCAAGCTAGCGATGGGACTCTTCGGGATTGAGTTGACGGACTTGGGGTCGATAGCGGTCTTTTTGGAAGATGTAGTGACCGATACATATTGATAGTGGACATTCATTTTGGATGATTAGCAATACCCGACCTTAATCTTATTTGTCTATGTTAGATTAATAGGTTGTTGAATAATATTTTTCATTTGGTTTAGTTTTGTAATTGTCACAACTATATTTCCCCGTTTTGGGACGATACTTTAGGTTTGATTCGACAGGTCATATCTATTAAGGTTTTGTTCACTTTATAGCTGTGATATTGTCGAATTTTCGAATTTTATTTTTTCCGCTAAATTTAGGGTGTTACAAGTTGGTTTCAGAGCAGTAGTTTAAGTGAACTAGGTATGAATGTAGAATACCTAAACTTAAGCTGTGAATTTAAGTTATGATCGTGTGAGAATGGGTAGAACTATTAAGATGGAATGGTCTTAGAGTCGACGGAAATTACACAAATTGAGAGTTATGGTAATGGTGATGAAAATTCTTATGTATCGCATGTTCATAATTTCGCTTAGCTAACGTTATTATGAAGATGTTTTACGTGATTATGCTTGTTTTTCCTTGTTATGATGATTAATGAATGTAATAGTACGCTTCTTTGTCTATAGTTCGTGTAATCTATATCTCACCTATATTCTCGTGTTGTGTGGCAGTCACTGGTAATTACTCGAAATCGGCCGGAGGGTCAAGAGGTGTCGGCATCTACGGCCGACCACCCTAGAGTCACAACAACAGACTTTCCCCTACGGTCGCAAAATGTGTTGGGCGGAGGGCCCGAGCATGTGCCCCGTCGTAACATAACCTCATCTGAACAAATAATGGAGGATGTGACACCAGAATTAAGAATGGTGGATAGAATGATGCAAGCCATGAATGCGGCAATGGCCCAATAGCAAGAGATGTTCTTAAAACTGCTTGAGGACCGGAATACTGTCAATCGTAGGCATGAAACGATTGCGGAAAATATATTTGTGGCGGGATCCGGGGGTACCGGACCTGAAATCCCCATTAATGAAACCGCAACCCCGGAAGTGGGTCAACGAACAAAGACTTGTAGCTTCAAGACTTTCCTTGGGTGTCGACCACCTGAATTCAAGGGCACAGACGATCTGATTGTGTGTATGAACTGGATTCGAGAGATGGAACAAGCTTTCAAATCAAGTGAATGCGGTGAAGGTCAGAAAGCACGTTCGGTTCCCAGATGTTGAGAGGGGCAACCTTAACATGGTGGAATGTGTACTCCTCTTCGGTGGAGGCCACGGTGTTGGACAAACTGAGTTGGTCAACCTTTAAGAAGAAGTTGATGGAAGAGTTCTGCAACGAGCGAGCTTTATACCGTATAGAGGAGGATTTCTGGAATCTGAAAAAGGGGAACTTTGTCATTGAAAGAATATAACTGTCAGTTCATGGATAAGCTAGAATTGGTGGGAAATCTGGTGTCAAATGAAAGGGAAAAGATCAAGGCCTACACCAAGGGCCTACTGTCTGAGATGAGGAATTTAGTACGAGTGTCCAAGGCCGCTACCCTTCGAGTGGCAATCGAGGAAGCACAGTTAGTGGAAGATTCTTACGAGCCAAGCAAGGTCGAGAGAAGTGGAGGAGTTGAGAAAAGAAGATGGGAGGGGAGTTCCATACCCTCCAAAAGGTCGAGACCATTCAACAACAATCAAAAGGGGACCGTCCCTAGAAGGGACATTCTGTGGTTCTCAAGGTGCCGAAGAAAGCACACCGACCCTTGTAACTCGGGCTCTGAACCGTGCTTTAAATGTGGTAAACCCGGTCACAACTTCCGAGATTGCCTTATCAAGGGGCAAATTTGTTTAGGATTCAAGGAGTTAGGTCTCATCCGGAGTGAGTGCCCGAAGGCAAGGGTGAGGTTTAGCGGAGGAAAGAAGGTGGATAGTCCAAAAACGACGGGAAGAGCATTCCAGATGACTACCGAGGAGGCAAAGGCTTCGGCGGATGTAGTGTCGGGTACATTTCTCCGAAACTCCGTACCTACATGTGTTTTGTTTGAGTCGGGAGCTAGATTTTCTTTTGCGTCAAGTTCATTTTGCCCAAAGTTACCCATGCCCACTACTAGTTTAGAGGATGCGTTGGTAGTAGAACTAGCGTACGACGATCCGGTAGTGGTTCGAAATGTTATAAAGGGGTGCAAGCTTGAAATCGAAAGGAGAGAATTCCTGGTTGATCTAATGCCAATGATCATCGGGGGATTCGACGTTGTCATTGGGATGGATTGGTTGTCGAATAACCATGCCGAGATCCTTTGTGCGAATAAGTTGATCCGAATTCCAATTTCGGATGTCGAGTCGGTGACCATGTACGGCGAGAGGCGGAAGGTCGAAGTAGCAATTATCAGTATGGCGAAAGCGCGGACGTGTTTAGAAAAAGGGTGCTCATCCTTTTTAGCATACGTGATAGACGCCAAACTCGAGAAGAGAAAGCTAGAGGATGTAGAGGTGGTAAGGGAATTCCCCGATGTTTTTCCAGACGACTTGCTTGGCTTACCACCCGAACATCAAGTAGAGTTCAAGATCGATCTAGTGCTGGGGGTGGCCCCAATAGCTAGATCTACGTACCGTTTGTCCCCGTCAGAGATGAAAGAGATGATGGGCCAACTTCAAGACCTTCTTGAGAAGGGATTCGTGAGACCGAGCTCGTCACTTTGGGGAGCACCGGTCTTATTTGTGAAGAAGAAAGATGGAACCATGAGAATGTGTATCGATTATAGAGAGTTGAATAAGGTGACCGTGAAGAATAAATATCCACTCCCTAGAATCGATGACTTGTTCGACCAACTTCAAGGAGCGGGTTGTTTCTCGAAGATCGATCTACGTTCGGGTTATCATCAGGTGAAGGTCAAGGAGGAGGACATTCCGAAGACCGATTTTAGGATGCGCTATGGATACTATGAAATCTTAGTGATGCCCTTTGGCCTGACGAACGCCCCAACAATATTCATGGATTTTATGAATCGCGTGTGTCGACCCTTCCTTGATAAGTCGGTCATCGTATTCATTGATGATATTCTGATTTACTCCAAGGACGAGTTCGATCATGCGCGTCATATCTGTGATGTCTTCGAAGTCTTGAGGAAGGAGAAACTTTATGCAAAATTTTCCAACTGCGAATTCTGGTTGTCGGAAGTGTAGTTTTTCGGGCACGTGGTTACAAAAGACGGAGTAAAGGTAGATCCGGTGAAGATAGAAGCTATGATGAATTGGGAACCTCCAAAAATCCCATCCAAGATCCGAAGCTTTTTGGGCTTAGCAGGCTATTACCGAAGGTTCGTACAAGATTTCTCCAAAATTGCTTCATCGTTGACGGTGTTAACCAAGACGAATGTGAAGTTCGTGTGGGCTGAAACACAAGAAAAGGCTTTCTGGACTTTACAAAGGAAGTTATGTGTGGCCCCAATCTTGTCTCCACCTGAGAGATCGGAGGATTTTGTCGTTTTTAGTGATGCATCCAAGATGGGACTTGGGTGCGTACTCTTGCAAAGGGGAAAGGTGATTGCCTACGCATCAAGGCAACTAAAGGTTCACGAGAAGAATTATTCCACTCATGACTTGGAATTAGTGGCAGTAGTGTTCGCATTAAAGTTGTGGCGACATTACCTCTACGGCACAAAGTGTACCTTGTACACGGATCACAAGAGCTTGGAGAATGTCTTTGATCAGAAGGAGCTTAACATGAGACAAAGAAGATGGCTGGAACTACTCAAGGACTACGATTGCGAACTACTTTACCACCCGGGTAAAGAAAATATGGTGGTCGATGCCTTAAGTAGGAAAGAGTATAGTGGGAGACTACAAGCCAAACTCACAAGAATCGAATTGGTGTCGAGTCTCATGGAGAAGATTAGAGCATCACAAATCGAGGCCTTGTTGGAAGAGAACCTCAACGATGAAGTGATGAGCAGCAACGCCTACTCTTGACCGAAGATAGCCGAGGAATAAAATGTTTCAATGGACGCGTTTGTGTGCCGAAGATTGGAGGTAACCGAGAGCTACTTGAAACTACATTATTGGTGGCCGGTCATGAAGTTGGATGTGGCACATTATGTGGAGCGGTGCGTGACTTGTTCGCAAGTGAAAGCCAAACATCAATGACCTTATGGGAGCCTTCAATCATTGGAAATACTAGAGTGTAAATGGGACAAGATTACCATGGACTTAGTGACCAAACTACCGAAGACTTTGAAGGGGAACGACACTATTTGGGTGATTGTAGACCGTTTGAAGAAGAGTGCTAATTTTCTAACAATGCGAGAAACATTGACAATGGACAAGTTGGCAAATCTATATATAGATGAAGTGGTCTATAGACATGGTATACCCTTGTCTATAGTCTTCGATCACGATAGTCGTTTTACCTCAAGATTTTGGGGACACTTACATCAAGAGTTGGGTACGCGGGTGAATTTAAGCACGTCATACCACCCACAGACAGACAGACAAAGCGAAAGGACGATTCAAACCATGGAGGACATGCTTAGGTCATGTGTGATTGACTTTGGCAGAAATTGGGATGCCCATCTACCATTAGTAGAGTTTGCATACAACAACAATTACCACTCTAGCCTTAGAATGGCACCATTTGAAGCTTTGTACGGGCGAAAGTGTAGAACCCCCGTGTATTGGCTAGAGGCAGGTGAGAAACAATTTGCCATCCTAGAAATGGTGCAAGAGACGGCCGATAAGGTCAAAGCTATCCGATAGCATTTGAAGGTGGCGCAAGATTCACAAAAGAGCTATGCCGACAAGAAGAGGTGACCCGTGGAGTTTCAAGTGGGGGACCGGGTAATGTTGAAGATATCCCCTTGGAAGAGTTTGATCCAGTTTGGAAAGCGTGGGAAGTTAAGTCCCCGTTTCCTTGGACCGTTTACCATCCTTGAGTGTATCGGACTACAAGCCTAAAAATTAGACCTACCGCCGGAGATGGACGAAATCCACCCTACGTTCCATGTGTGTTACTTGCGGAAGTGTCTGGCGGAAGAGGAGAGCATCATACCGTTATCAGAGATCCGTGTGGACGACAACCGTTGTGTTGAAGAACCCGAAGCTATTTTGGAAAGGACAATCAAGAAACTTCGGCACAAAGAAGTGGTAATAGTGAAGGTTCAGTGGAAGTACCATCGTGGTACAAATGTGACTTGGGAAGAGGAGGAGGACATGAAGCGAAGATATCCTCAATTGATTATATAGTATGGATTTCGGGGGCGAAATCATTCCTAAGTTGGGGAGGATTGTAACACCCATAATTTCGGGTAAACTTCCACCACCTTGGTGTCAGTTAGAGTGTTTAATAAATGTGCGTTATGTATTGTTAGTTGGTTTTGTTATCTGGGTCTTATCATAAGTTCCTCGTCGAAGTAATGGATCGTTGAGGGTCGAAATCTCGCCAAATTGACTATGGGCGAATATGCCACAGGGCATAGTCGCAGGTGTCAAACTCGTGAGTGGAAGGGGGCTCATTGGTCGACAAACAACGGAGGCCTGGTGCTGAGTGACAATGCACAGCGACTATGCTCTGGGCATAGTCGTCATGTCATTGTCGCACACGGCTCCCAGGGGTATAAAACCCATCTCAGCGAATTTGGGTCATTTTATCTAATTCTAGCATCTCTTCCAACCGGGTTTCTCTACTATTTTGAGTAAGTATCCTTCCCCAAACTCATCTCTCCACATTTAATTCCAACCTTTTGGTTGTTGATATCCTTAAATGTGACTCTAGGTTGTTAAGAAGGAAATCCTAGTGTGCTCAAGCTTCCATCTCTCACCATCTCCATTCTAGGGTTTGGCTTTTCATCTAAAATCCACTAAGGTGAGTTCATTCATGTAACACCCCGAATTTCGTTTGGTTTTGCGAAGATGTTTAGAGGAAAAGGTTGGTTTCTGCGTCTGTCTACCCGTGCGCCCTCCTTTAGAGAAAACGCACGGGTCGTGCATATGAAACAGTGGCGAAGGCAGTGGACTTGCGCATGGGTCGTGCGCATTTCCTTCTTTCCGTGCGCCCTGACAGTCTGCTTTTTGAGATTTCTTAAATATCTAGATTTGAGAGATATTTTCATATATCTCAAATCTCAGTCTCTCTCTTTCACTTTTCTCCTTTTTTCTTCTTTTGATCTTCAAGGCTTCGTTGGTTGCTAGTTTACGGTGTTTCTAGCAAGGGGTCGGTGTTTTAAGCTTCACCTCTACGTCGTGATCGTTATCTGGTTTTCCGGGTTTTATTCTAAAATCTACTGGTGAGTTCCTACTACCATTTTACAAACTTTATACATGTCAAAACTCTTATTTGCGAAATTCGAATTATTTCTACGGTATGATTTTATGTTCTCTACATTTTGATATAAATGAAGTTTTTGGTGATTTTCAGGGTTCTCGATCAGTATTGACTAAAATGACGGGTTCCGCCTTATCTGAAGTAAAATGATGTTTTACTAGCCCATGTTTGTGGCTTATTGAAAGAATGTATATAAACTGGTTTTTATGATTATCTTTCTTACCAGCAGTTGGTCTGGAAAATGGCATTTTGAAATATAAATGTGTTGATAGCTATTTATCTATCTTTGATGGTCACATGAAATATTGTGACAAGTCATGACTATACTAGGGGATCCCTAGGTATCGAGTCGGCTTATGGCTGGGAAGGATATGCCCCTTCTGTTGTAGTTAGATACATTTGATCTTCGGGGGCAACTTGGTACGGTTATGTGAGGCCGGTTACTAGCCATGGGTCAAATGTAGCCTAACGAACGAGTATGACTGGTTCCTTGGGGGCCTCCCTCACATCGTAGTACGGACCAAAACGTTCGTGGCCATGGTTCCATGTATTTAGCTCATAACTCGGATTTGTGGCTTACTTTGTGTTCCACTATAATCCTTGGTAAATCGGGTAATCCCCGTCATTGGAAGATGTGTTTTGGACCGGTTGTCCGTATATTATCAAAGAACTGTAATTTGCATAACTAAACTTTTGAAAAGATTTTCTTTGATGCGTTTGTTTATATCTCTTGAGATTTATGAACTGTATGTTCTCACTAGGCTTTAAGCCTAACACTTTTTCTCAAATGATGTGTATAACAGGTTTCCCTTAGCGCTGGGTTGCCGGGGTTTTGGAGAGACGGGTTTAGTCTCGAGGTATTTTGAGATGACTAGTATTGTATCTGGGCAATTGTTAAGTCCCATTCTTTTGGTGATTTATGGATTGTCAACTGATGTAATCTTGATATAGGTGTCTAGATTAGTTTGTTGATGAACCCTATATCTGTACAGGTTTTGTAAAGTGTCAAGGACTGATCCCCTTTATGGGAGGTTTATATCAATACGAATGTCATGTTGCCAGGTTTTCCAGGTTTTGTTTTACTATGATTTTTAGGGTGTTACAAGTTGGTATCAGAGCCCTAGTTTAAGCGAACTAGGCATGAATGTAAGATGTCTAAACTTAGACTGAGTATGCTAAGAATTGATCTGCGAGATTGGGTAGAACTTCTAAGATGGGTTAGTCTTAAAGTCAACGGAAAGTACGTTTATCAGGCGTTGTGGTGATCGTGACGAGAACCTTTATGTGTTATATGTTCATAATCTCACTTAGCTAATGTTATTATGAGGATATCGTACGTAAGTGTGCTTGAACTTCTATTGCTATGACGATTGATAATGTGGTAGTACGTTTCCTTTGTGTTTATTCAATCTCTCTCTTATCTCTTTCCTTGTTCTGTGAAGCAGTTTAGTATGGTGAATACGCGTGGTAGACCGCGTACGCGTGTTGATGGTTTGGTAGCGACAACCTCCACCACTGATCAGCTGGAAGGAGTTGAGGTTGTTGTGCGTCCACCTGTTCAACAAATACTAGGTGGGGGGCCAGAGGTCATTCCGCGTGTAGACCTGGCTTCGTCCCACCCAGTCATCAGGGATGCTAGTTCCCCGTCTGAGTTGATGGCCAACATGATGCTGGCAAAGAGGGAAGAAATGGCAAAGCAACAAAAGTTTCTTCTGAAAATGATTGAGGACCGCGATGTGAACAATCGTAGAAGTGAGACGATTATGGAAAACATTGTAGCGGGTCCTGGAGGTGTTGGTGCAGGGGTCAGGGCTGAGGAGCACGGGATTGTTGGTGCTCCGGGAAATAGGAAAAGTTGTTCCTACAAGTCCTTTCTGGGTTGCGGACCTCCAGAGTTCTTTGGTTATGATGACCCGGTTGTGTGTGTGAATTGGATCCGAGCGGTTGAGCAAGCTTTTGGCTCTTCCGAATGCGGAGATGATCAGAGAGTGCGGTTCGGTACCCAACTGCTGAGGGATATTGCGCTCATTTGGTGGAATGTCGTCCAATCCACCCTATCTCTTGCGGTGTTGGCTCAGTTGTCTTGGGCCGAGTTCAAGAAAAAGTTGTTAGAAGAATTTTGCAATGAAAGAACAATGGACCGAATTGAGAAAGAATTCCGGTCTCTAGTAAAGGGAAGCCTGATGGTGAGGAAGTATACCCGTCAATTCAAGGAAAATCTTGGTCTGGTGGGGCACGCTGCCCCAACAGAGAAGGACAAGATGAAGGATTATCTCAATGGCTTACCTGCGGACATGCAATCTATGGTCCACAATTTCAAAGCTTCTAACCTCCGAGAGATGGTCGAGGAAGCTTAGTTCATGGAAGAGATGTTCGCGAGAAGCAAATCTGAGAAAGCAGTGGTGGTATCTGATAAGAGAAAGTGGGAGAGCAGTTCTGTACCTCCCAAGCGAACCCGACCTTTTGTCGGAAACCGCAACTTCAGCGGTTATCAAGAAGCAAGATGGTGCCCGAAATGTCGAACCAAGCACCACGGTAACTGTAACTCCACTTCTAAATTATGCTTCAAGTGTGGTAAGAATGATCACATCGCCCGCGACTGTTCTGTCGTGGGGATGGTCTGTTACGAGTGTAAGGCACCGGGGCATGTGAAGAGAGATTGCCCGAAGCTCAAGTCGGGTAGTGTGGCGGCAAAGAAGGAGAACCCTCCGAGGGTTCCGGGTCGAGCTTTTCAGATGACGGCCGATGAGGCCAGGGCATCCGCTGATGTGGTATCGGGTACGTTTCTTATAAACTCTGTACATGCTCGTATTTTATTCGATACAGGTGCCAGTTTCTCTTTCATATCTGAATTGTTCCGTCAGAAAGTTTCTATGCCCACTACTAGTCTTGAGGATGCATTAGTGGTAGAAATAGTCGATGGTAGTCAAGTTCTGATCCACGATGTTCTGAAGCAATGTACTCTTAGTATCGAAGAGAGAGAATTCTCGATCGATCTACTGCCGATGTTAATAGGGGGTTTTGATGTCGTGGTTGGCATGGACTGGTTGTCAAACAATCATGTCGAGATCGTATGTTCCAAGAAGTTGATTCGACTTCCCAACCCCTCTGGCGAAGTCGTTGCCATCTATGGTGAAAAGAGAAAAGGTGAAGTGGCAATAATCACAATGGCAAAGGCACACAAGTGTTTAGTAAAAGGATGTTTGTCTTTCCTAGCCTATGTGATCGATGCCAAGTTAGAGAAATCAAGGTTGGAAGATGTGAAGATCGTGCATGAGTTTCCAGATGTCTTTCCGGACGACTTCCCGGGTTACCACCCGATCGTCAGGTAGAGTTTCGGATTGATCTTGTGCATGGAGCAACACCAATTGCTAAAGCTCCTTACTATTTGGCGCCGTCAGAGATGGAAGAAATGATGGCACAACTCCAAGAGCTATTGGAGAAAGGCCTCATAAGACCGAGTTTGTCACCTTGGGGAGCTCCGGTCTTATTCGTCAAAAAGAAGGATGGCACAATGAGAATGTGCATTGACTACCGTGAGTTGAATAAAGCTAGAGTAAAGAACAGATATCCGCTTCCTAGAATAGACGACTTGTTCGATCAACTTCAAGGAGCGGGTTGTTTTTCCAAAATCGACTTACGTTCGGGTTATCACCAAGTGAAGGTAAGAGAAGAAGATGTTCCGAAGACGGCTTTCAGAACGCGTTACGACCATTACGAGTTTCTTGTAATCCCTTTTGGTCTAACGAACGCACCAGCTGTGTTTATGGACTTAATGAATAGAGTGTGCCGACCATTTATCGACAAGTCGGTCATTGTATTCATTGATGACATACTAGTGTACTCCAAGAGTGAGTCAGAGCACGAGCAACATTTGCGTGAAGTTTTGGAAGTGTTGAGAAAAGAAAGGTTGTATGCCAAGTTTTTCAAGTGCGACTTTTGGCTTAATGAAGTACATTTTCTGGGTCACGTAGTCACTCGGGTCGGAGTGAAAGTAGACCCCTCCAAGATTGAAGCTATGATGAATTGGGAGCCGCCTAAGAGTCCGTCCGAGATCCGAAGTTTCTTGGGTCTGGCGGGATACTACAAGAGATTTATCCAAGACTTTTCAAAGATCGCTTCTTCCTTGACGGTTCTGACTCGGAAGAATGTGAAGTTTGAATGGACCGAAACCCAAGAGAAGGCGTTCCGGATCCTTCAAAAGAAGTTGTGTGAAGCTCCGATCTTGACGTTACCTGAAGGGTCGGAAGATTTTATGGTTTACAGCGACGCTTCAAAGATGGGACTCGGTTGTATGTTGATGCAACGTGGCAAGGTGATCGTTTATTCCTCGAGGCAGCTTAAAATACACGACCCGAATTATCCAACTCATGATCTGGAGTTAGCGGCGGTGGTGTTCGCTTTGAAGCTTTGGCGACATTACCTCTACGGCACAAAATGCACTCTATACACGGATCACAAGAGCCTGAAATATGTCTTTGATCAGAAAGAGCTTAATATGAGGCAAAGGCGGTGGCTCGAGTTGCTTAAAGATTACGACTGTGAATTGCTTTACCATCCCGGTAAGGCAAACGTGGTGGCCGATGCGATAAGTCGAAAGGACTATAGCGGAAGTATTCGAGCTACCCATTCGAGGATCGAGCTAGTGTCTAGTCTTGTTGAGAATATCAAGGCATCACAGGTGGAAGCACTGTTAGAAGAGAATCTAAAAGATGAAGTCATGACGAAACAGCGTTTACTCTTAACGGAAGATAGCCGTGGAGTAAAACTGTTCAGCGGTCGTGTGTGGGTACCCAAGATTGGGGGTAACCATGATTTGTTGCTAGAGGATGCTCACAAGTCCAAGTATATAATTCATCCGGGAAGTACAAAGATGTACAGGGACTTGAAGCTACACTATTGGTGGCCGGTAATGAAACTTGACGTGGCGCGTTACATTGAGCGTTATGTGACGTGTTCGCAAGTGAAGGCCGAACATCAGCGACCGTATGGGAGTCTTCAGTCTTTAGAGATTCTCGAGTGGAAGTGGGAGAATATCACCATGGACTTCGTGATGAAGTTGCCTAAAACTCTTCGAGGTCACGATACCGTTTGGGTGATAGTTGACAGATTGACAAAGAGCGCTCACTTCTTGCCTATGCGCGAGACTTTACCAATGGATAAGTTAGCAAAACTTTACATCGATGAAGTAGTCTCAAGGCATGGAATACCATTGTCAATCGTGTCGGATCGCGACAGTCGGTTCACTTCAAACTTCTGGGATGGGTTTCAGAAAGAGCTTGGTACGCGAGTTAAGTTGAGTACAACTTACCATCCACAGACCGACGGGCAAAGCGAGAGAACGATCCAGACTTTAGAAGACATGCTGAGGTCTTGTGTCATTGATTTCGAGGGTAGTTGGGACTCTCACCTGCCTTTGGTGGAGTTTTCTTACAACAATAACTACCACTCGAGTATTGGAATGGCACCTTTTGAGGCATTGTATGGGGGAAAGTGTCGGACTCCCGTGTGCTGGCTTGAAGCGGGGGAAAAGCAGTTCGTCAGACCTGAAATCGTGCAAGAGACTGCCGATAAAGTCAAGTGCATTTGTGAAAGAATGAAAGCGGCTAAGGATCGACAGAAAAGCTATGCCGATAAGAAGAGACGACCGATGGAATTCCAAGTAGGCGACCGCGTTATACTTAAGGTGTCACCGTGGAAGGGCATTATACGGTTCGAAAAACGTGGGAAATTGAGTCCTCGTTTCCTTGGACCTTTCAAAGTGCTAAAACGGGTGGGTTTGTAAGTCTACCAGTTGGAACTGCCACCGGAGTTGAGCAAAATACACAACACGTTTCATGTTTGCTACCTCCGAAAATGTTTGGCGATAGAATACAGAGTCATTCCCCTTTCAGAGTTGAGGGTAGACGAAGGTAACCGTTGTGTGCATGAACCCGACGCCATCTTAGAGAGAGAGTCTAAGAAGTTGCGTCACAAAGAAGTCACTTTTGTCAAGGTGCAGTGGAAGTATCACTGGGGAGCAAATGTGACGTGGGAAGCCGAGGAGGATATGAAGCGAAGATATCCTCACTTTTTCGAGTAGTTGGGATTTCGAGGACAAAATCATTCCCATGTTGGGGAGGATTGTAACACCCCGAATTTCGTTAGGTTTTGCGAAGATGTTTAGAGGAAAAGGTTGGTTTCTACGTCTGTCTACAGGGTGCATGGGTCGTGCGCCCTCCTTCAGAGAAAACGCACGGGTCGTGCGTATGAAACAGTGGCGAAGGCAGTAGACTTGCGCACAGGTCGTGCGCATTTCCTTCTTTGAGCTTTTTGAGATTTCTTAAATATCTACATTTGAGAGATATTTTCATATATCTCAAATCTCAGTCTCTCTCTTTCACTTTTCTCCTTTTTTCTTCTTTTGATCTTCAAGGCTTCGTTGGTTGCTAGTTTGCGGCGTTTCTAGCAAGGGGTCGGTGTTTTAAGCTTCACCTCTATGTCGTGATCGTTATCTGGTTTTCCGGGTATTATTCTAAAACCTACTGGTGAGTTCCTACTACCATTTTACAAACTTTATAAATGTCAAAACTCTTATTTGCGAAATCCGAATTATTTCTACGGTATGATTTTATGTTCTCTACATTTTGATAAAAATGATGTTTTTGGTGATTTTCGGGGTTCCCGATCGGTATTGACTAAAATGACGGGTTCCGCCTTATCTGAAGTAAAATGATGTTTTACTAGCCCATGTTTGTGGCTTATTGAAAGAATGTATATAAACTGGTTTTTATGATTATCTTTCTTACTAGCAGTTGGTCTGGAAAATGGCATTTTGAAATATAAATGTGTTGATAGCTATTTATCTATCTTTGATGGTCACATGAAATATTGTGACAAGTCATGACTATACTAGTGGATCCCTAGGTATCGAGTCGGCTTATGGCTGGGAAGGATATGCCCCTTCTGTTGTAGTTAGATACATTTGATCTTCGGGGGCAACTTGGTACGGTTATGTGAGGCCGGTTACTAGCCATGGGTCAAATGTAGCCTAACGAACGAGTATGACTGGTTCCTTGGGGGCCTCCCTCACATCGTAGTACGGACCGAAACGTTCGTGGCCATGGTTCCATTTATTTAGCTCATAACTCGGATTTGTGCCTTACTATGTGTTCCACTATAATCCTTGGTAAATCGGGTAATCCCTATCATCGGAAGATGTGTTTTGGACCGGTTGTCCGTATATTATCAAAGAACTGTAATTTGCATAACTAAACTTTTGATAAGATTTACTTTGATGCGTTTGTTTATATCTCTTGAGATTTATGAACTGTATGTTCTCACTAGGATTTAAGCCTAACACTTTTTCTCAAATGATGTGTATAACAAGTTTCTCTTAGCGGTGGATTGCCGGGGTTTTGGTGAGACGGGTTTAGTCTCGAGGAATTTTGAGATGACTAGTATTGTATCTGGGCAATTGTTAAGTCCCATTCTTTTGGTGATTTATGGATTGTCAACTGATGTAATCTTGATATAGGTGTCTAGATTAGTTTGTTGATGAACCCTATTTCTGTACAGATTTTGTAAATCTCAAGGACTGATCCCCTTTATGGGAGGTTTATATCAATACGAATGTCATGTTGCCAGGTTTTCCTGGTTTTGTTTTACTATGATTTTTAGGGTGTTACAATTCACTTTTATAAAACCTTATACATGTCAAAATGTGGATTTTTAATCATCTTTTTCTTTATGTAATTGTTTTGTGGAAACTTCTTATGCAAACCTAACTTTTGAGAAATTTTGGGGTTTATGATAAAAGTATGATTTTGAGATTAAAGAACTTTAATAAAGATTCGCTAGCATAATATAATCTTGGGTTGATGGATTTTATGTTGAACTGCTGATAAGTTTGTGCATGAGACCTTATCTTACCTTACCCTTGGTCTACAACACTTGGGATCTAAAGTTGAAATCTTGAAATATTAAAGTGAACCGAATGGATGAAAATCTAAGTATCTAATTTGGGGTATGAATTATGGGTCAAATGGTAACCTAGAACCTCTTGGTAAAATTATATGAATAATTTGATAGCGATTATTACATGTCAATATCTTGGACAATTGTTTATGGTTGAAATTACCGGTTAGCTTTATTGATATTATGTGGCCTACTTGGTTGCATTTGGGAGTCATGACCCCATTTTTGTGGTAACAACTGGTTTGACTTTGGAACGCTAGTTTTCCACATTGAGGCAAGTTTAGGCATCAAATTGGGTTATAAGTCCTACGTGCGAAGTATTACGATATTGGATGAGGATCTCAACGTAAGGACCCTTTGTGGTTGAAGTTGACTTTCCGTGGGTGTAATTTTAAAGCCACGGAGCCTGACATCCCTTGCGTGTACTTTTATGTGTATTGGTTTTACTAACATTCCAAGTGGCTTACTTTTGTGTTCCGTCACTTATGTTAGTAAGCGGGTCTCCCCCGTTAACCCAAGAGGTGCTTGTTTATGGTAATATACATCGTTGTATTATTGTAAAATCGTTCCTTTACTTACACTTGCTTTTGTTTAGTCTAAATACAAATGTTTGTTCTCACTAGGATTTAGCCTAACACTTTTTCTTTAAATGACATGTATAAAAGGTCAAGCTAGCAGTGGGACTCTTCGGGATTGAGTAGACGGACTTGGGGTCGAGAACGGTCTTTTTGGAAGATGTAGTGACCGATACATATTGATAGTGGACATTTATTTTGGAAGATTAGCAACACCCGACCTTAATCTTTCTTGTCTAATTTAGATTAATAGGTTGTGGAATAATATTCTTTATTTGGTTTAGTTTTGTAATCGTCACAACTATATTTCCCCGTTTCGGGACGATACTTTGGGTTTGATTCGACAGGTCATATCTATTAAGGTTTTGTTCACTGTATAGCTGTCATATTGCCGAATTTTCGATTTTTTTCCCGCTAAATTTAGGGTGTTACATGCTACTACCCCTAAGTCCCTGAATACCAAAAACCCAAACCAATCGCTGAATGGGGTGAACAGAACGGGGAAAACATGAAATGGCCAAGAAAACCAAAAGACTACTCATAGATAAGTAGCTACATCATTGCAACACCCGTCGTAAATAAATCAAGAGTTAATGTGATTACCTTAACAGAAAAACAAGCAGACCTATAAGCCATGTAGTTTCTCAAAATTTTGTTCATGGCTAATGTAGAAGTGTGTTGGAAGATGATTAAGAGATCATTATGTAGCTATAAGAAAAACAGTTGGTTGAGGGTGTCAGGATCGAAACTCAAACAAGAATTTAAATAACACACTCAGAAAATTATGTTAAAGAAGTTGCGGAAAAACACTTTAACAGAAAATCAATGGAACAGTATATAGAACTCAAATCACAAGTTATATTAATTCAACTTGATGATTACACAAAAAAACCTCAATCTGTTGAACAGGCTCAACAGACGTTCTATACTTCTCTATAGAAAGGATCTAAACTATTCTTGAGGTTAATATTCTCTAAAACAAAACGTATGAATAATTGTTCATTCTAACAAAGACTTCTATAATATATATACAGAGTTGATTACAAGATAATTATCGAAATAAAATTGATCTTCAGTATCAATACCATAATTATCTTCAACCTTATCGCCAGCTCATCTTTATCTTCAAGTCTTCTTTTGAAAATGTAAATCATAATCAATTCAAGCAATCAATCTCTAAACAAGATATAACAATGGCAATGTTCTAGAGAGTGTAGAGAGAGAAACATTCATGTCATTGATCTAACAATCTTGAGTACAATTCACTAGCCTAATGATTTACAAGGCAACATGGTATTTATACCAAGGACTAAATCACAAGCTTAAAAGCTAAGTAAACTCATATTTGACTAAACACACTTTGACTTTGTTGACTTATCTTGAATTGACTTTTCCTATTAAATCTTGGATACAATAATACACTAACATTCTCCCCCTTTGTTTTCAAGATTTAAAAAATTTGACACTAGTCTTTTGCGCTTGATTCTTCAACTTTTGTCTCTGATAGTCTTGAACTTTGAGACTCTAACAATCTTCAGTCTTTTAGTCTTTGAAGAATCTTGAAAAGTCTTTAATACTTTGTAGCTTTGGAAAGTCAACAAGTCTTGAAAACTTTGAAATCTTTGAAAACTTCTTCGAAACTTCTTTGAAACTTCTAGATATCTTTGAAAATTTGTATATTCATCTCTTTGATCTCTTGACCGTCTTCGGAAAAACAAACTTTCTCGAATCATCTTAATTTGGAATTGTCTTCAGAAATCTTTGAGAATCTTTTCATCTGATTTGAACTTTCAGAAATTCTTCACAAGTCTTTTTACTTTGACATCTCTTTATCATTTTGAAATTGATCTTTGTAGATTTCTCCCCATTTTGATGATTGTGAGCAACATAATCATCAAAACATCTTCAATTTCAACATATTCTTTGAATCTCCCCCTTGAAAATACATTCTCCTCCTTTTGATCTGAACTGAATCATGAATTGTATATACCTGAATCTTTTCAAATCCAGATATAATGAACGTTTTAACCTTGATTCAACAAATGAAACAGTTAGAAGTGCCTGTCAGTAACACGGAGTTACTGTGTACAACGAATGTACAATTGAAGGAGTTGGTTTTATGATGACTCCCCAGGACTTCCATTCAATCATTGAAAAACACAAGGTTTATCTATGAATGTTCTGACAGAAAAACAAATTTTATGTGTGCTCGTGCTTGTGTACGAAAGAATTAGCACAATGATTGTGTTTCATAAGGTTCAAATTGTGTAAACTGTTGAGACAGCAACAGATATTACACAGACTCAATGTGCATGAAAGAGGTGCGAAGGTGGGGTAGCTTTCCTTCTTTTTCAATATCTAAATTTTCCAAGTGAAGACTAGATAGCAGATATGTTGCGTCCCCAAAGAAAATGAAACATTTCTTTGTTAAGAAAGAAACGAGTGGCTAGTGGGGTAATTGCAAGAGTTGGCATGGGCTCACTGCCTTTTTCAATGATGGTCACCAAAGAATGTGATCCAATCAGATTTTGTGGCTGCCCGACTCAGAAAGTGGTTGGTGCAGAGTTTTGATATTCTTTTAACTCTGTTCTCACACCCTCTTTCTTTTTAACATTTTGCTCACTTCTAACCAAACTCTCATTTACATTTTTCCGCTCCACACAATGAGAAAAACTCAATCGGATGAGTTATCTCCCCCACTCTTTGATTTTTGACCCCTCACCCCTCAATCACTCTAGGATTACTTCCTGGGTAGGAAACACTGGTTAACGTGAATCCATGGAAGTTCTATTTAAGCTCACACACGAATCCCATGTAAGTCCTAAAAAGAATGGTTGTTCAACAGTTTAACTTGAACAGTGAAGCACAAAATGATAGCATTGTCAAAATGTATGCTCATGAGATTTGAGCATTTGAACAATGAAGATCTCTCAAAAGAAAGTTATTGAATGAATGAAATGAAATCCAGAGAATTGTTTTGAGAATCTGACAATGTATCAATCAGATCAAAATGAAATGGTTAGGGTATCAAATAATTAGATATTTTGTTTATATGAACAAATATAAATAATTTAGCAATGAACGTACAAAGAATGAAATGATGATTGATGCTTAACAACATTTGAAAGCAAACGGGAGTATTACCATCGAAAAACTGTTTCGTTTTAGAGACGTGGTAATAACTAATTCAAATGAAGTACTGAACCGATGTGTGTGAATACTTTACATTATATAGACAAGATAATACGCGAGTATTGATCTTAGGAAACACACGGTCAGTTAAACATTAAAGCTCAAAAATGAAAAACATTTAAAATCACACTTCTTAATTCATGAAATCTATTGAGAATAGAGAAGTGGTTTGAACATTTAATAAAACTGTTTTTCATGCTTGAAAGTTGTTCGTCTTTCAAACAATCAGAGATCTAGATTCGAAGATACTTACATTTAAGCTCCCCCTCAAATCATTATAGAATGATTTAGGTCAAATAAGCTCCCCCTGGATATTTTGCATAATATCGTTATCTGAACATTGAAGAACGGGTCTTGATCTGTCATGTGATCAGAAGCCACAGTTCTCAACATTGAAATACGGATCTTGAACTGTATTATTCAAGAGCCATACTCTTTGACTTTGAAGTCCGAGTCCTGAGTTGATTTACTCAGAAGTCAAACACTTGTACTTTGAAGTACGAGTTTTGAACTGTTGTGTTAAAAAACCATCGTTCCTGCTCCCCCTAGACCGGTGGTACCTGCAAAACAGATTTAACAGGTTTTGGTACCCACAGGTATTTGGGTCATGGTATGTTAGATTTAGGAATCCACTTCTCATTAGATGTATATCTTTTAAAACCATAATTCTGAGAAGTTATTCTATAAGAACCGTACCAGTTGTGAGCAGATTCTCTCTGAACAAAGTCATTTTCTCCACAGTAAGAACAACAGATCTTCCTTTGAGCAATCCTGATCAGATGATTAGTTGAGTAAAACATATCAGGATAAACAAAGGATTTACCTTTATGCGCTCTGTTCTTTTTGGCTTTGGATGTGGATGCGAATGCTTTGTATTTCTCTTTCTCTTCAGAAGAATCTTTAACTCTCCAGACCATCTGAATTTTCTGAGAAGACTTTCCAAGAGATTTTACATAATAGCTCGCTGGTCCATCAACAGATTTGTCATAAAATAGATTTGATGGTTTGATCTGATTTGATTTGACAAATTGTGATTTGACACTTTTCTTTTTCAAAACATTTTTCTCATGAATAGAACTTGAAGTTGTTTTGAAAGAACAGACAGATTCTGTTGAGTTATCAACAGGTGATTGACTAATCACATCAGCTGTTACTTTATCAGACAATTCAATGTTTGCAACTTCCAAGTCATTTATCTTTTTAGTCAAAATGTTTCTTTCAGAAATAAGTGTGTCAAACTTCTTTTTCAAGTCAGATCTAGCCATCTGTTCTTTAAGAATATCTGATGACAGAACAGATAATTTGGATGTGAGCTTAGATATTTCAGATTCAAAATATGAACGTTCTTGTTCAAAATTTGTTTCCAAGTTCTTGTTTTTCTCAGAAATATCTTTGAAAATCCCAACATTTTTCTTTTCAAAATTTTTCTTTCAGATTCAAAAGTCTTTTTCTCTTCTTTAAAAATTTTTCTTTCTTTCTCTAATAAGTCTTGTAAAACTGAGATCTGTTTGGGAAATTCAGTGTTTTTATCTTCAAGAACTTTTCTTTCCTTAGCAAATGTGTCTCTTTCAGTAATTAGAATCTTTTCAAAATCAGACACTTGCTTGGAAAGTTTAATGCATCTCAGCTCAAGATCCTTTTTCTCTTGTACAGTTTTCTTGGAAATCTCAGATGATTGTTGAGTTGAAGATGTCTTCACATTTGATTTTTCTTTTTCTGCTTGGAGACTTGATTTCAATTCAGCATTCTTCTTCTCCAAGACATATATCTGATCTTCTAAAGCCTTTAACTTGTTTTGAAGCTTGACTGATTCATCTTTGAGCTCAGATGACTTCTGTTCAGTCGTCTTCAGTTGGCTTTGAAGTTTCTCTTTGACTTTATCTTTTTTAATGCTTTTTATCAATTCAACATTTTTCTTTTCCAGAACATATATATGATCTTCAAAAGCCTTAAACTTCAGTTGAAGCTTGACTGATTCATCTTGTGATTCTGATGACTTTTGTTCAGTCGTCTTCAAATGGCTTTGAAGATTCGAAATCTTTCTCTCTTTTTGCATAATAATTTTCTCTTTAACTCCTATGATTTTTTCTTTCATTTCAATTTGATTATCTTTATCTTTAATCTCTTTCTCTCTTTCCTTCATGATATCTGCAAAATCAGATTTATCAAGATTAGCACATTTTATACAATCAGGAGTTTTATCAGAATTTGACACTTTAGATTTGAACTCCTGAATCTGATTTAGAAGCTTTGAATTCTGATTTTTCAGCTTGTCTAATTCAGCTTCCATCTTTGGTATTTTCGACATTTACAAAACAACCATATCTCTTGCAGATAAAATGGTATTTCCTCTCTCATCTGTAACAGGCATCTTGTCAGAATGTTAGCTTAAAAAATATGATCGTCAAAAATCAGAAAATTATGATCACTAACCAAATATGTCCCCATCCGCAGACTTAAAAAAAATGATCGTCATAAATGCTTGAAAAAAAAATGATCGTTCCCAAAGAAATCAGAAAAAAAATCTAAGTCTTTAAACTCGCAGATCACTGTTTCAAAACAAACTCGCAAGTCAAACAACTGGCAGATCACTGTTGTTAGCGCATTTCAATCAAACTCGCATGCCTCTTAGCACGTTTCAATCAAACTCGCACGCTTCACCTTGCGTGTTTCTCAAACTCGCTTGACTCTATCTGCGCTTTTTATCCAAACTCGCAAGCAAACTCGCAGATGATAACTTGTAGACAAACGCGCAGGCAAACTCGCAGGCAAACACGCAAGCAAACTCGCAGATGTACGGAACTCGCTGACTTTGACTTGCGCGTTTTAGAAACTCGCTAACTTCTACTAGCGCGTTTTAGAAATTCGCTAACTTCGACTAGCGCGTCTGAGACCAAATCTTCAACTTGCGCGTTCTAGCGATGAACTTGATGAACTTGCGTGTTCTATGATGAACTTGCGCGTTTTCTGGATCTTGCGCGTTTCGACACTTCAGTTCACGAAATCGATTCACATCAACTTAAACCTACAAATTGAAACATAAACTTGCAACAATATGATCGATTTGCATATTAGAACACTTTTCTATCACAAGATTTCCATTAAAAACACAAAAATCAACAAATTGATTCAAGAAACAGTGTTCGACTTCAAGTTTTAAAAAAAAAACAATTTGATCAAATTGATTGATCTAAAGTTCGAATTTGACTCTGTGATCTGAATAAGATATGATCTAATTAATAAAACGTATACAATCAAATCAATTTCTTGATTTAATTGTACAAAAACAATGAAATTTCGGATCAAACAGTAACTTTTTCACAAACGAGTTATTGACAAAAAAAAATTCAGAAAATCAATCAGTTTGATAAATCCAATCACTTCTGAAATTGTTTCGTTTGCTCTGATACCAATTGAAAACGTAAATCCCAATCAATTCAAGCAATCATTCTCTAAACAAGATATAACAATGTCAGTGTTCTAGAGAGAGAGTGTAGAGAGAGAAACATTCATGTCATTGATCTAACAATCTTGAGTACAATTTACTAGCCTAATGATTTACAAGACAACATGGTATTTATACCAAGGACTAAATCACAAGTTTAAAAGCTAAGTAAACTCATATTTGACTAAACACACTTTGACTTTGTTGACTTATCTGGAATTGACTTTTCCTATTAAATCTTGGATACAATAATACACTAACATCTTTATCTTTAGAAGCAACACTAACCTTCTTTTAGCAGTATTAATCATTGAGCAGTACTAACCATGCTTGCAGTAGTAATCTTCAACATTACTAACTACTAGCAGTACTAACTCCCCAAACATTACTAACTATTCAAGTAGCAGCACTAACTTTTCAAGCAGTATTAAATCTACTAACAGTATTTAAAGTACAAGCAGTAGTAATACCTTTCAACTAGCAGTAGTATCCATCCTTAGCATATTCAGACCCAACAATCTCCCCCTAACTTAACTTTTCAGAATGAGAAGTTAAGTTCTTCAACATAGGGTCTTCATGATGCTTTTAACACTTCTTCTCAGTTGCCCAGATTTGGATCTAGTCCCAGACTTTGATTGAGAATTCTTCTGACTACTATCCTGGCCATTTCTGAATCCTTTGAACATATCAGCTTTGCATTCAACATACCTTGCAACTTGGCTTTGCTGTGATCATATATTTTATCCACCAGATAGTACTCATGATAAGCTCTGTCTACAGTGATGACATAGACTCCACACCTTTCAAACAGCATCCATTTTTTTTTTCTTTGGAATTTATTCTCCAGATGCAGATCTCTGACCACATGTTGAACTCTGCTAGGATCAAACATCATGCACAAGTACTCCATGGCTAATCTTATTAAGCTTCTTTCTTCACCTGTCAAAACATTTTCATACATGCTCATTCCAATCTTGAACATTTCTTCCAAATCTGATCTGGAACAGCTTCTGATTATTTTTCCCCAAGTTGCATACACTTCAAACTGATCACCCATTCTTTTGAATCTGAAGTATTCTTTCCTGTTGTCCTTCAGAATATCCCAAAAGATAATTTCTGGTGCTTTCATAGAAATAGGATAAGCTTGTACTGGATCTTTATATGTCACTGTCATGTACAAGTCAAACTGCTCATTTGATTACTGATTGGACTGCTCTGGCTCTGCTAAAGGTTCATCAGTAGGTTCTTGTTCTACTTCTGCTCTTTCTTCTTCAATTCTTGCCCTTTTTGCCTTTGGCTTGGTGGCAATGGTTTTCTTTCTTTTGATTACTCCAATTTGATGAGCCAAAGTCTCTTCTTTCTTTTCTTCTTTCTTTTCCTTGATAGGAGTTTCTTCTTCACTTTCAGGGAAGGGTTGTTGTATGTTGAGATCATGCCTCTCTTTCATCTTCCTTTCATCTTCTTCCCTTTGAGTGGAGTCCCCTTTCAGTTTGGCCATCTCCTTTTGACAAAGTTCTTCAAGCTTTCCAAAAGACATACTTGTAAACATTCCCTCAGGGACTCCAATAGCTTCTTTCAGGAAGTTTATCATCTTCCTTCTTTCTTGATTTGCTAAGTATGTCTTGGAAGGTTGTCTTTGTCTAGTCTTCAGTGGTAGCCTTTGCCTTGAAGCCTTCTTTGTGACCTTCTTAGCAGCAGCTGCAAACTTCAGACTCTTTTGATATTCTTCATTAAGTTTAGCAGCCATCTCCAAAGCAATCTCTCTATCTTTTGCAGATTGAGTCTCTTCCTCCTTTTCCAGTTCTGCTTGCATCTAAAGCTATTTAACTTTGCTTCTTTGATGCTTTTGCAGATTCAACCACCTTCTCTTTGCCTTTCTTCTTTGCCTCCTCCACACTAATCTCTTTTCTTTTCTTTTCTAATCCAACTTCTTTGATTACCACTCCCTTAGCCTTTGGAGTAGCTTTGGGAGTGTCAAGCTTTGCCTTCACCAATATTTCAGAAATTTCTATCTCTTCCCTGGATAATTTTGTTTCTGTTGCTGGAGAAGTTTCTACTTCTGTTGCTTTTTCTGCTGCTTTGCTACTTTCTGATTTTGTACCCAAATCCCCCTCAACTTTAGATTCCATGCCAACAGGACTTTGTTTCTCCCCTTCAGCTTGTCTCTCCCCCTTGTTGAAAGCATCTTCCCTTTTCTTCAATACATACTGCTTTCTTTTCTTTTTCTGCACCAACCTCAGAACCATTTTCTTTAGTTTGGTAATCTACACTTGTTGAGACATAATCACCAGTTTCATTTCCTCTATATCAGCACCCTGTTTGAGGACATCAAGATTGATATTGCCCATAGTTTCCATCAATTCATCATAGTTATATCTGTCCTCACATCCTTTGGGTGTGTTGACCACCCTTGAAGGATCCTTGGATCTTTTGGTAGAGGTCTTCTGCCTAGCAGAAGCACCCTCTACCCCCTTGGTTTCTTGGCACCTGGGACCTTTGGATGATTGCTCACCCAAAGTTGTCGTGGGGAAGGTCTTAGGTATGTTCACACTGTCCTGCCCTGCACTTTGTGCAAAGTCAGTAGTGTGAGCCTCACTGCCCACATGCTCAACCTGCTCCTTAGTGAGAACCTTCTTGGGGTTGGGAGATACCCCTGTGGTTTCCCTATCGATATTCTCTATTGGAGAATGCTCCACTAGAGGGCTTGAAGGCTGTGGGGGTGAAGGTACAAGAAGGGAAGGAACCTTCTTTACCTTTTTCCTTATATAGATTTTGGTGATGGGAGATGTGGGCTTTTCAATAGGAATCTGAGGAGGATTACTATAAATGAGTGGTGTGGGTCGTTCATCAGTTTGGTTGTCTGATGAGGGCTTTGACACTGATGCCTTACCATGGGAATGTGACACACCCATCATTGTAGAGAACAATGGGGTGTCTTGGCCAGAAAAGTCCTTGGAGGGCCTTTTCATGTTTGAGAATACCTTCCCTTTGGGAGGTTTTGGTACATACACCTCTTGAGAAGAGGGTAGATCCGTCGATTCCTTTAGTATAATATCTTGTACAAACCTGGGATACATATAAAAGCTTTTGGATTTGGTATCCAGGTTTGACATAAAATTATTGAAAATCATTTGTGAGAAATTAAACTTTCTAAAGGTAGCTAAGCAGACCAAAGCATAAACTAAGGTACTGCTAAACCCACTCCATCCAGTTGTTTTTCGTGAAATGCAATGTTGTAGGGTATGAACAAAAAATCTCCACTGTGGTGAAAATCTGTTCTTGAAAAACTTGATTACATCAGTGGGACCTTCATACCCCATATTACTAAGAGTTTGGAAAAGATCTTCCTTAGGTAAAGAGGTTATACCTGAGGCATCATTTAAGCGTAGATGGATGCGAATACACTCCTCTGATATGGTCAGGGTTTATCACACACCCTTGTTTGAATGACCTGAGACCCTTCTTCAGAGTGAATGATAGCATTGACCCATAACTGTCTTTGATGTTCCACATAGATTGTGGGATTGACAGTTAGAGCGTGGGCGGTGTGTGGGGATTTGAGGAAATCCACTATGGCATGAAAACCTTCAGCTTGCTTTGGTTTCTGAAACATGGCGAGCTCGTTGTGTTCATCAAAGAATGCTCGTCCTGCCATCGTTCTGGTTAATTCTAGCGTTCGAATCGTGACTAGGGTTGACACTGGTAAGCAAGAAATCGAGAGAGAAAAAGAATCAATGGAAGTTCAAAGAGCCGTTTGTATTTTGGCGGTCACAAAGGGTATTTATAGATGGAGGGTTTCAGTTAGAAGCAGTACTAAGTACCCTAGCAGTATTAACTAACTCCCAGTATTAACCCATATTCGCAGTAGTAACACATACTGGCAGTACTAACACGGACTAGCAGTATTAACACAGACTAGAAGTATTAACACATACCAGCAGTAGTAATACTGACTAGCAGTATAAATAAG
This sequence comes from Arctium lappa, assembly GCA_023525745.1. Taxonomy (NCBI): domain Eukaryota; kingdom Viridiplantae; phylum Streptophyta; class Magnoliopsida; order Asterales; family Asteraceae; genus Arctium; species Arctium lappa. The sequence goes on from CM042051.1 coordinate 67,325,907, forward strand.
GCAAGCAGTAGTAACTTTGCACTGGCAGTATAAACTACCTAGCAGTAGTAACCATACTTATCCATTTTTGAAAAGTTATCATGAGTAATATAGCGAGCAGTATTAACTGATTTAGAAGTACCAAGTATCCATTTGAAGCAATCTGAAACACTGAACACACAAGGTTAGTAGCACCATGCACAATACAATATGAGAAAGTAGACAGGAAGAAATCTATACAGGTACATGAGACAAAAGATAATAGGCTTATTCAGAGTTTATCATGCCCACACTTGTGACCAAAAATGTGAATCTACCCACATCAAAAGCTTTAGTGAATAGATCAGCAAATTGGTTACTTGTATGAACTTTCACAACCTGAAGTAGCTTCTTTTCATTACAGTCTCTGATAAAATGATACCTGGTTTCTATATGCTTTGTTTTGGAGTGATTGACTGGATTATTAGCAATGCTAATAGCATTGTTGTTATCTATGAAGATTGGAGTGTGAAGAAAGGTCATACCATAGTCCAGCATTTGATTCTGGATCCAGAGTACTTGAGAACAGCAGCTTGCAGCAGCTATGTACTCTGCTTCTTTTGTAGATGTGGAAACTGTGGTTTGTTTCTTGCACTGCCATGATACTAGTCTTGCACCCAAAAACTGACATCCCCCTGAAGTTGACTTTCTATCCAAATTTGCACCGCCCAAGTCACTATCTGAATAGGCAAGTAGGTCAAATGGTGAGTCATGAAGATACCAAAGACCCAATCTAGGTTGGCCTTTGAGATATCTGAATATCCTCTTGACTGCTTGAAAGTGTGACTGCTTAGGCGTTACTTGAAATCTTGCACACACACAAACAGGAAACATGATATCTGGTCTTGAAGCAGTGAAATACATGAGGGAGCCAATCATGGATCTGTAGTGATGAACATCCACATCCTCCCCCTCAAGATCTGAATTGATCTGTTTGTGTGTCTCCATGGGTATGCTTGCAGGCTTTGAGTCTGAGAATCCAAACTTATTAAGAATGTCCTGCACATATTTGGATTGGCTTATAAATATCCCATCTTTCTTTTGCTTAACTTGAAGCCCTAGGAAGAAGGTAAGTTCACTCATAGAACTCATCTTGAATCTCTTGTGCATTAAATCTTCAAAATCTATGCACATTTGATCTTTTATGGATCCAAAGATAATATCATCCACATAGATTTGCACTATTAGGATGTCCTTCTTCTTCCTCTGAATGAACAAAGTCTTGTCTATGATTCCTCTTTGAAAACCATTTTCCAAGAGATAGGTAGACAGAGTGTCATACCATGCCCTTGGTGCTTGATGTAGCCCGTAGAGTGCCTTCTTCAATTTTTATACTCTGTCAGAATAATTTGGATTTTCAAATCCTGGAGGCTGACAGACATACACTTCTTCTTCAATTCTTCAATACAGAAAAGCACTTTTTACATCCATCTGGTAGACTTTGAACTTCATGAAAGAAGCATAGGCTAAAAATAGCCTGATTGCCTCTATCCTGGCCACTGGTGTAAATACTTCTTCATAATCAATACCCTCTTCTTGAGTATACCCTTGTGCCACTAGTCTGGCTTTGTTTTTTATTACTATTCCTCTCTCATCTTTCTTGTTCCTGAAGATCCATCTTGTGCCAATTGCTCTGTGTCCTTTTGGAAGATCCACCAGATCCCATACATCTTGTAGGTCAAACTGAAGTAGCTTCTCTTGCATTGCTTCTATCCAGTTTGGATCCTTCATTGCATCAAATGCCTTTTTGGGTTCAACCTGTGATAGAAAGCAAGATAATAAACCTGATTGTAGATCTTTCAATCCCCCTATCTTGCTTTGTTGCCTTGTGATCATTGGAGAATTGATGTCACCAATCACTAATTGAGAAGGATGATTCTTCTGAGTTCTTGTAGCATTGACAGCCTCCTCATTAAGATTTACTTCAAGATTGGTGTCATTCTTTTCTGGAGTGCTTCCACCATACACTGAAGAATCATCATCTGTGTCTTCCTCTTCCAAAACTGGCATCTCAGGACCTTTGATTCTTGAAACTGAGGGCTGATCTTCCTTTTCACCTCTGTCCTCTTCATTCTGAGCTGGTTCAGTGTCCTTTGAATCTGAAGACTCTTTCTTATCTTTGTCACAGAATTCAACAGGATCAGCAGTAGGTGTTGGGAACAGCACAAACTCTTGTCTTTGTACTTGTGACTTTTCTGTCCCTGTTCCTGCATTATGAACATTACTGAAATCCAAATAATTAGTCAGTGAATCAATGTCAAATAGCCAATCAGGACCTGAACCAAGTTGATTTGGTGTGTTCTCATTGCATTTGACATTGTCACTTTCCTCAATAATCCTAGAAGAGGTGTTAAAAACTTTGTAGGCCTTACTTTGAGATGAATAATCAACAAGAAACCCATCCTCAGCTTTGCTATCAAACTTGCCTAGGTGAGTTTTGGTATTGAGAATTGTGCAAGGACACCCAAATGGTTTGAAAAATCCAATAAAAGGTTTCTTCTTTTTAAAAAGCTCATAAGGTGTCTTGTCTTGAGATTTTACTACTAGAACTCTGTTTTGAACATAGGAGGCAGTATTAACTGCTTCTGCCCAAAAAGTGATTGGAAGTTTTGAATCTACCAACAGAGATCTAGCAGCTTCTATCAGAGTCCTATTTCTCCTTTCAGCAACACCATTCTGTTGAGGAGTTCTAGGAGCACTGTATTGTCTCTCAATGCCTTTTTCCTCACAGAAGATGTTTAGGTCATTATTTTTAAATTCAGTTCCATTATCAGACCTAATGACTTTAACTCTTAGATTTGTTTGGTTTTCAACTCTAAGAACAAAAGATTTGATCAGTCCACTTGTCTCATCCTTTGTCCTCAGAAAATAGACCCAAGTGAATCTAGAGAAATCATCAACAATAACTAAGAAGTAGGCTTTCTTACCAATACTCATCACATTTGTAGGGCCAAACAGATCCATATGCAGTAAATTAAGAGGTGAAGAGATTGTATTTATCTCTTTAGACTTATGAGAAGTTTTGTGCTATTTGCCTTTAAGACATGCAACACAATGATCATCACATGAAAATACCTTTTGTGGCAAACCTCTTACAAGGTTGTTTTTCACAAGTTTGTTCATTGTTTTAAAGTTCATGTGACACATCCTTCTGTGCCAAAGAGATGATTCATCTACTAAAGCTTTTGAAAATAAACAATTTAAAGATGAATCAGAAACTACACACTCCAAGTCTAAGCAATAAACATTGTCCTTTCTAGGAGTTCTTAGTAGTATCATGCTTTCATCAACTACCTTGAACCCTAGAACAAGGATAATATATTCAGTATCATTGAATAATATGCTATGTTTCTTGTCACAGACCTGTGATACACTTAACAGGTTGTATCTCAATTGCTCAACATAGTATACATCCTCAAAGATCATCTTACCTTTTAACACATTACCTTTTCCAATTATCTTACCACCTGCTGGATTCTCACCAAAAGCAACTTGTCCTCCATCAATTCTTTTGAAGTTTTGAAGGCAGGCCATATTACCTGTCATGTGCCTGGAACAACCACTATCAACATGCCAAATGCTTCTTCCCTTGAGCTGTTGGTTGCCCTGCACATTTAATAAAACAGTTACTTTTCAATAGGAACCTAAGCCAAAGTGGTCTTGGTTTTCCCATTCTCATCAACATATTTATATTCAGACTTGATGAGATTATCAAACTGAGGAATCTTATTGCTTGAATACTTTGTCAGAATAATGGGCCTGTCACTGGAAGCAGTACTAACTTGATTGGCAGCAGTAACTTTGTTAGCAGTACTAATTTTGTTAGCAGTAGTATTGCTTACAGCAGCATTATTTCTGTTAGCAGTACTATTAGAAGTAGCAGTACTAAGAGATTTCTTTACTTTTGGAACCCAGACCTGGACAAAGTTGTTTGCTTTCTTTTTCTTTAAGTTACTCCTTGGCTTATTTGGAGTATTTTTCTTTGAATTAGCAAATTTATTCTGAACATGAGATTTTATAGGTGTCCTTCTCACATTCTCAGCCATATGATTCCTTATTTGCTTCCTATAACCAACATGATTTTGTATATGTCTTTGAAAAGTGATCCTTTGGTTAATAGGATTGAAATAACAGTGTTTGGCTAGATGATTTAGCTTGCCACAGATAAAACAAGGCTTTGGTCTGTTAATTTTTCTCAGATCAATTCCTTGTTTTAAAGCCCACTGATTATTTCTATTTCTTTGATTTCCCCTTGTTTTATCATGTTTTTGGGTTTGATTCTGTTTACAAGTACAGGGATTAACAATAGTGGTTTGCATGTAATGAACTCCTTGTGCCTTTTCCTTCCCTCTCTTAGAGATCTCAGCTTTTTCATTTTTAACAGTCTCTTCCCCAGACTTTACTTTCTCACTCTTGACAAAAGGTTTACCCCCTCTTTCATTTGTCAGTATGTGGTTTTCTAAGGGAATAACTTTGTGGTCTTTCTCCTTCATACTCTCAGAGTCCTCTTCTTCAGAATCTTCCTCAACCACTACTTTGTCTAAAGGATCTTCTTCAGTGGCTCCTTCAGGTAATTCCTTCTTGTCTTATCTTTCTAAGAGATCAGAGGTGGGAGGAATATAGTTATTGTTGTATGGTAGAGGTGTGGTGTTGTATCCTATTCCTCTTCTAATTTTTTCATGGACTTGAGTTTTTAAAAGTGAGTCCATTGCTTTAGAAGCATTGGAATATTTCTCAATGTCCAGCTTTGCTTTCTCAAAATCACTCCTTATCTTCTCACATTCCTCTTCAGACTTTTTAAGCTTAACCTCTAACTGATTTTTCTCCCACTTCCAGTAGTTTGTATCATAGGAATGTTGCAGTTCATTAGCCTGGTAAGACTTAATTTGTTCTTCAAACCTCTCAACAATCAGAACATACTCTCTTCTATCTTTCTCTAACCTTTTAAGGTCATCACACATACTCTGATTGTGATCCGTGTACTTTTTAACAGTTTCAATACAGGTTTTAGAGCAAAGATTAGAAGTTACCTCTGTGGGAATATCAGTGCTTGCTGACTCTGAAACTTTAGCCATTAAAGCTTGATTCTGAACTACTTCTTCTGCTTGGTCACTCCAATCAAATCCCATTCCTTCTTGGGAAACAAGAGCTTGAGAAGAGTTCCTACTGTTGAAGCTAGTGGACTGTGACGGTTGATGGTTGCTAGTGTGCTGTTGAGGCATTCCACTTCTACATTCTCTTGCAAAGTGCCCCAGCTTGTGACACTTGAAACATTCAACCTTGGATTTATCAAATCCAACCCCATCTTCTCTTTTCTTAGCAAAGTTGTTCCTTCCAGTCCTTTTGATGAATCCTTTTACCCTCATAGTCAGCATAGCCATCTGCCACTTGATATCCATCTCTTCCAGATCATCAGCATTTATCTGTTCTAAGTCATCATTAATTAGAGTGGAATTATCATGACTGGCTAGAAAAGCTTCTAAAACTGAGTCATTGGATCCATCTTGATTTGACCCATGGGCAGCACTAACTGATTCTGTATTAGCGGTAGAATTAGTAGAGGATGATAAAATAGCAGCATTGTATGAGTATCCAGTGGGCCTCTTTTTTGCTTCTACCTCTGCTTCAAACACCCTAAGGTCATTATAGAGGTCATCCAACTCCTTGTCCTCTAATTGGTCATTCTGTCTGAAGGAGACAATATACATAGTCCATTCATCACCCAGAGATCTTAAAAATTTTCTTTTGACATCATCTTGATCTATCTGGACACCAACAGTAGCCAATTCACCAATTAGCTTATTAAATCTATCAAAAGTTTTGAGTCATGGACTCATTCTTTGTAGACATGAAGTTTTCATATTGCTGCTTTATGATGGCCTTCTGATTTCTCTTGGTACTTTTGCTACCAGAAAATCTTTTCTCTAGAGAATTCGAAAGAATTTGGGCATCAGAACAGTTGCAGAATTGATGTTGGTACTCATTAGTCATACTTGGGTTGTAATGAGCTATAAATAGGTCATATTGGATTCTAATGAATCATATTATGGTTGTAATTGTTGATAATCAATTATGATTGGGTTGTAATGAGCTACAAATGGGTCATGTTGAGTTGGGACAGGTCCTCGGGTGTATTGGTTATCGTGAGTTGTATTAGGTTGTAACAGTGACAATAGGTCATGTGGGGTTATAAATAAGTCATATTTCATTATTGTAATGGTTAATAATGACTTGTGTTGGTTTTTAATAAGTAACAATGAATTAAATGTGTTTAAGCGACCAAAAGTACAAATGGACAAACGATCAAATATATTTATTTATTTATATATGTGTGTGTGTATGTGCATGTGCATGTGTGTGTGTACAATTTCAGTTGCAAACATGTTCTTCATTGGAAACTTGGGGACAAATGGGAATGCGAGATGTCTCCCCATTTATTCCCATTGATCGTGAATAATGAATGTTAATTTTATACAGTATTCATGATGAATATCTCGTGAATCTCTAGGACATGTGACACGTTTTCCTTTGTCCCTCAGCAAGCAACATAACTTAATTTTATAATTGAACCTTCCTCAAGATATATAAAGTCTAGTTCAAATGAGAACGTTGACCAAATAATAGAACCCGATAACCACCAAATCACATATGATATTACACTAGAATCACATGTGATAAACGCGACTTTGATCGCGATATGAGGTTGTTGGCCAAGTTACCAGCTCACCCCCCTTGTGTGGAGAAACCAATTACCATCTATGAGGTGAAATCGAGTTCCACCGTGACGAAATAAAGTTCCATACCTAGTTTTACAATGAAATCAAGTTTCAGTGTGAAACCCTCGTCGCACCACCTTGTTGGGAACTGAAGAATTTATCAAGTATGGTTAATGCTGCTAGTTCAGAGTTACTGCTGCTAGAAGACTTCAAGGATAATACTGCTGAGTATTACTACTGCTAGTAGAATTAATACTGCTAGTCAAAGTTAGTGCTGCTTGAACAAAGTTAGTACTGCTTAGCTAGTTAGTACTGCTAGTGGTTAGTGCTGCTTAGAAGTTAATGCTGCTTGAAGATGTTAATGCTGCTGAGCATAGTTAGTGTTGCTTATGACTTGAAGATCCGAATGAAAAGGATGACAGCTGGATAGAATAAAGATATTCATGGAAGGCTTGAAGATAATGATGGAAGATATACTGAAGATATGTTTATTTATTGTAATTATCTTTTGATTCAGTATAGTTTAGAAATAATTAATTCTAAGTTTTGTTAGAGAGAAAAATCAACCTCAAGGCTTAGATCCTAATTCTAGAGAAGTAGAATTCGTCTTGAAAGAGTCTGTTCTTCAAGATTGAGGTTGAGTGTGTAATCTTGTGATTTCAATTATTCAATACAAGTTTACAGTTTGTTCTTCATATTTACTGTTTTGGTTTACTGTTTCATTGAATATCAAAGTGTTATTCCGCAAACTTCTTTGATATTGTTTCTGAGAATTAATTCTTGTTGAGAATTCGATCCTGACAAGTCGTATCAGAGCCTAATTCCCTCAGAAACATCTATTCATTCATCATGGAAAACCTTGCAGAATCAAACAGTACTCTGGTCTCTAAGGTTCCAATGCTCAAACCCAGTGAGTTTGACATGTGGAAGATCAGAATCAAACAATACATTCTTCTCACTGACTACTCAATGTGGGATATCATTGAGAATGGTCCTTCTAAAGCTGGAAGGATAGGACCAGATTGGAAAAGACCTCCACCAAAGACAGATGGTGAGAGGAAGATCAGACAGACAGAGATGAAGGCCTTGAGCACTCTGCTCTTGGCCATCCCCAATGAATATCAGCATCAATTTTGCAACTGCACTGATGCTCAGATTCTCTGTAATGCTCTAGAGAAAAGATTTGCTGGAACTAAAAGCATCAAAAGGAATCAAAGAGATGTTCTAAAGCAGCAATATGAGAACTTCACTTCTTCAAAGAATGAGTCTATGACTCAAACTTTTGATAGGTTCAACAAGCTCATTGGTGAACTGGCTACTGTAGGAGTGAAGATGGAACAAGATGATATCAACAGAAAGTTCCTCAGATCTCTTGGGGATGAATGGACTATGTACACTGTCTCATATAGACAGAGTGACAATCTGGAAGAGAAGGAACTTGATGATCTATATAATGATCTAAGAGTCTTTGAAACAGAGGTAGAATCCAAGAAGAAGCCCACTAGTTATATCCACAATGCTGCACTGCTTTCAACATCTACTGATACTACAACCAACCCTGAAGCAGTTAGTACTGCCAGTGGAGTAAATTCAGAAAAAGGCACTGGAACTATCTTTGAAGCCTTTTTGTCCAGTCATAGCAACAATGCATTGATTAATGATGATCTGGATCAACTTCACCTTGATGACCTAGAGGAGATGGACATTAAATGGCAGATGGCCATGTTATCTATGAGGGTGAAGAAGTTTATTAAAAGAACAGGAAGGAACAACTTCTCTCAAAGAAGAGAAGATGGAGCTGGTTTTGACAAGACTAAGGTGGAGTGCTATAAATGTCACATGAAAGGACACTTTGCTAGAGAATGCAGGAGTGTTGGTCCAAACAACAACCACCAACAAGCTCAGAATGGAGGCCAACAAGTTCAGAATGGAGGCTACAATCAAAACAAGAATCCTGCTCAAGCCCTTGTTTCTCAACAAGGAATGGGATTTGACTGGAGTGATCAAGCTGAGGAAGCCATTCAGAATCAAGCTCTTATGGCAGAAGTGTCTGACCTCCCCTCTGAGGTAATTTCTAATCTTTTCACTCAATCTTGCATAGACACTGTCAAAAGATACAGGGATCACAATCAAAGTATGTGTGATGACCTCAAAAGATTAGAAAAGGACATAAGAGATTATGTGTTAATAGTAGAGAGATTTGAAGAGCAAATCCAAGGCTTTCAAGCTAATGAACTTCAACACTCTTATGATACAAACTATTGGAGTTGGGAAAAGAATGAGTTAGAGACCAAACTGTCTAAATCCTTAGAAGAGAATGATAGGCTGAAAGAGGAAATGTCTAAAGTTAAGCTTGACATAGAAAAGTTTTCATATGCTTCAAAAGCAAAGGATTCTCTTCTAAAGGCTCAGATTCATGATAAGATGAAGCCTAGTATTGGATACAACAATACACCTCCTCCTTACAACAACAACTATATCTCTCCTACTTTAGTCTTGTTAGAAACCAAGGAGAAAAAGGACTTGTCTGAGGAAGATTTTAAGATAGATCCTTTGGATGAGGTAGTAGTTAAGGATTTGACTGAGAAAGAAGCCAGTAAAAATAGGGATAATGCTGTGAGTAAAGAGATACCATTAGAAAACACCATTATCACCAATGAGGGATGTGGGAAAATCTAGGTCAAGTCCAAGGAGATAGAGAAGACCAAAGGAAAGGATAACAAGGTCCATTACAAACAAACCACGGTTGTGAATCCTGGATCTTGTAAACAGTGTGCTTGCAATAAAGCCAAGAGCCTAAATTCTGGTATAAAAAGAGGTAATCAAAGAAACTGGAATAATCAATGGGCTCAGAAACAAGGAGTTGATATGAATAAAATAAATAGACCAAAACCTTGTTTCATATGTGGCAAGTTAAATCATTTGCCTAAATATTGCTTCTTTAACCCTATTAATCAACAGATGAACTTTCAAAGATTTGTGCAAAAACCTGTTGGTTATAGGAAGGCTGGAAAGAAACATGTGATGAAGAAATCTGTGGAAAGTAAAGGCCCCTTGAATAAAAAGGTTTTAAAAGAAAGTATTAAAATGTGGGTGCCTAAAAGCACTAAAACTGTTAGTACTGCTGACAGGGTTAGTGCTGCTGGAAGTATTACTGCCGCTACTAGTATTAGTACTGCTGAAAATATTAATGCTGCTAATACTGTTAGTACCTCTTCAAAGGTTAATACTGCCAACACAGTTACTGCTTCTAACACAGTTACTACTTCTAACGTTAGTACTGCTAAGCATGCAAGTGCTGCTAAGGCAGTTAGTACTTCTAAAACCAGTACTGCTTCTAGCAAAAATGTTTCCAAGCCTATTATTGTAACAAAATACTCCAAGAATGAGGAGTTAAAGTTCAAAAATCTGGTCAAGAAAGAATGCAAGTATTTTGATGAGAAAGGGGTACCCAAGACCACCTTGGCTTGGGTTCCTAATTCATACTAACTGATTTATCTTATGTGCAGGGCAACCAACAGCTGAAGGGAAAGAGCATATGGCATGTTGATAGTGGTTGCTCTAGGCACATGACAGGCAACATGTCATGGCTTCAGGATTTCAAGCATATCAATGGAGGACATGTTGCATTTGGAGATAATCTTACTGGGGGTAAAATAAGCGGCAAAGGTAATGTCACCAAAGGTAAGATGACATTTGAGGATGTCTACTATGTTGATCAATTGAAGTACAACCTGTTAAGTGTATCACAGGTTTGTGACAAACAACATAGCATATTATTTACAAATACTGAGTGTATGATCCTTGCTCCAGGGTTCAAGGTAGTTGATGAAAGCATGATACTACTTAGAACTCCAAGAAAGGACAATGTTTATTGTCTAGATATGGACAATGTTGTTAGTGATTCATCCCTGAACTGTCTTGTTTCAAAAGCTTCTGTGGATGAATCCTCTCTCTGGCACTGGAGGATGTGTCACATGAATTTTAAGACTATGAACAAACTTGTTAAAAACAACCTTGTAAGAGGTTTACCACCTAAAGTCTTTTCATGTGATAATCATTGTGTTGCTTGCCTTAAAGGCAAACAGCATAAAACTTCTCATAAGACCAAAGAGATAAACTCTATTTTTTCTTGTCTCCAGTTATTGCATATGGATCTGTTTGGTCCTACGAATGTTATGAGTATTGGCAAGAAATCTTACTGCCTGGTTATTGTTGATGATTACTCAAGATTTACTTGGGTATATTTTCTAAGGACTAAGGATGAGACAAGTGGACTGATCAAATCCTTTATCCTAAGAATTGAAAACCAAACTAATCAAAAAGTAAAAATCATTAGATCAGACAATGGAACTGAATTTAAAAATCTTGATCTAAACACCTTTTGTGAGGAAAAAGGCATTGAGAGACAATATAGTGCCCCTAGGACTCCTCAACAGAATGGAGTTGCTGAGAGGAGAAATAGGACACTAATTGAAGCTGCTAGATCACTGTTGGCTTATTCAAAACTGCCAATTACCTTTTGGGCTGAAGCAGTTAATACTGCCTGTTATGTCCAAAACAGAGTTCTAGTAGTTAAGCCAAAGAACAAGACACCATATGAGCTTTTAAATAAAAGAAAACCCTTTATTGGATTTTTCAAACTTTTTGGGTGTCCTTGTACAATTCTCAATACCAAAACTCACTTAGGTAAGTTTGATAGCAAGGCAGATGATGGATTTCTTGTTGGGTATTCATCTCAGAGTAAGGCCTACAGAGTTTTTAACTCATCTTCTAGAATAATTGAAGAAAGTGACAATGTCAAATGCAATGAGAACATACCAAATCCTATTGGGTCTGGTCCCCAGTGGCTATTTGACATTGATTCACTAACTAACTCTTTTGGTTTCAGTAGTGATGAATATGCAGGTTCAGGATGTGGAGGATCAGGGACTACACAAGTTCAAAAAGTATATCTAAATCTGTGATCTTTCCCATACCCATAGTGGATTCTGTTGAAGACTGTGAAAAGGAACCATTTACTGGACCAAGTCAGAGTGAAGAAGAAAGTAGAGATGAGGAGACTCAAGAAAATAAAGAATCAGAGGTAGCTGCTGAAAACACTTCAGTTGAGTTGAGTGACTCTAATCTAGAGGTAGGACTTACTGAAGAACCTAGTCATAACACCAGAGTTCAAAAGAATCATCCTCCACAGCTGGTAATAGGAGATATATCTTCCCTTATGATGACTAGACATCAAAGCAGGCTTCAAGAAATGCAAGATCAACAGCATACAGTGCTTTCTTGTTTTCTGTCCCAGCTTGAGCCTAAAAAGGCACATGATGCTATGAAAGAATCCAGTTGGATAGAAGCAATGCAAGAAGAACTGTTGCAGTTCAAGCTACAAGATGTATGGGATCTAGTAGACCTTCCTAAAGGTCACAGAGCAATTGGCACAAAGTGGATTTTCAGGAACAAGAGAGATGAAAGAGGAATTGTCATAAGGAACAAAGCAAGGCTGGTGGCTCAAGGGTATACTCAAGAAGAGGGAATAGATTATGAAGAAGTTTTTGTACCTGTGGCTAGGATAGAAGCAATCAGATTATTCCTAGCTTATGCTTCTTACATGAAATTCAAAGTCTTTCAAATGGATGTAAAAAGTGAATTTCTCTATGGCTCAATTGAAGAAGAGGTATATGTCTGTCAACCACCAGGGTTTGAAAACCTAAGCTATCCAGACAGGGTATACAAATTGAAGAAAGCTCTTTATGGACTGCATCAAACTACAAGAGCATGGTATGACACTCTGTCATCCTATCTCTTGGAAAATGGCTTTGAAAGAGGAGTCATTGATAAGACTCTATTTATGAAGAGGAAGAAGAAGGATATCTTGTTGGTCCAAATCTATGTTGATGATATTATCTTTGGATCCACAAGAGATAACATGTGCAAGGAGTTTGAGGAACTAATGCATCAAAGGTTCAAAATGAGTTCCATGGGGGAACTTACTTTTTTCCTTGGACTCCAAGTTCAACAGAAGTCAGATGGAATTTTCATCTGTCAGTCCAAGTATGTGCAGGACATTTGTGAGTCCAAGAATCACTAGAACTTCTAGAGAGAGAAAGTAGAGAGAGAGACAAATGGAGCGCAAAATAGAAAAACTCAATATTGTGTGTGTAAGATTCTTTCAACCAACAAGACCAAAGGGACTTAAATACCCTTGGTCAAATACAATACTGATAAGCTCTAAACACAGTATTGAACAAGTCCTATAAATACAATGATTACTATAAAATCAGACCTAACAATCTCCCCCTTAGTAATCATTGGCGCTTTGGTCTTCAAAAAATATCTTCAATAACAGCACGGACCAACAAAGCGACTTTGAGAAGCTTTCTGACTTTTAAAGAAAAATATTTCTTCTCAGCATCTTGCAGATTGAAAATTTTCTTTGCTGCTTAAGCTCAAGACGATACACCTCCTTTGAATGATCTTGAATGAATTGTGGTGTTCGGAGCAGGAACAACAAAAGATTTGATGTAGCTGAGGGAATAGAATCTTTGAACAAATCTTGATCAGCAGATAATCTTTTGAGCTCTTTGTCTCTTAAACTTCTCCTTGACTTCTCCCCCTCATGACCTTGATGATCTTGATCAACTTGGTCATGCAAATGTTGGAGATGAGACAGCGAAAGATCTGCAAAATCAAAGAAACAGAGAAAACAGAGGAGGTTTGCGTTCCATGCAGGAAGCGCAAAGCAAGGTTTGCGTCCTATGTGAGACGCGCAAAGCAAGGTTTGCGGTTCACATGTGACGCGCAAAGCAAGGTTTGCGGTTCATGAAGGAAACACAAAACAAGCTTTGCGTGTCATGCCTGAAGCGCAAAGTAGACTTAGAAAAAATTTAACTTGTTAAGCTCTTTGACCCCCCCTACACAAATGCATTAGATAAGACAATTCGAGATAACATTCATGTAAAGAAAATCAGACACTCCCCCTCAAAAACAGATATAATCTTTGAAATACATCTCTTTGTTCACTCCCCCTTGAATAATGCATAAACCCATTAAAATATATTTATGAGAACACAGTGATCAGAAATTAATGTAGAAAGAAAAATATACTGAATGTAAATTTTGAAACAACTAAACATATAAAATTTTAAATACTAAACAAATTAAATTTACAGAGTAAAATATCACAAATTTATCAATCATTTGGAATCAAACATAAGTTGTAAGATAAAAGAACGAGTTTAATTGCATAACAAGTTAAAACATGTTCAGTTTCAAAACTTCTAGCAATCTATTCAGTGTGCTCACATGCGAATCTTCGATTAGCTTCAAGAAAATGTAATTCTAAAAATATTATAGAGAACTTTGCATGTACTAACACTAAGCCATCAAGAATTAAAATATTCATAAATTTACAGATTTATCGCAACTCAAACATATCACCAAGTATAATGAGATGTGTGCTCATTGGCATCTTTTAGCATTGTGCTCATTGGCATCTTAACATGAGTGTGCTCTTTGGCATCTTTTAAGCATGTGCACTTTGGCATCTTTTGAATCAACAAGTTTATTAAGTAAAGAACATGCCGTAAACGTAACTTTCTATCTAACCCTATTGCAGGATTTGGGTCAGCCGCTCCCAGACCAGTTGGCCTTAGGGGACTAGGTGTCAAGCACCCCTTGGAACTTACTTTCCCAGATCAGAAAGGCTACATCGACATATCCTAAACCCATTCATACCAGTGGAACATGACTTTCGATCTGGTTCTATTGCAGGATTTGGGTTCGATCGCTCCCAGATCAAATGACCTTAAGGGACCAGATGACAAGCATCTCGAAGAACTTACTTTCCCAAACCAGAAAGGTCACAGGTACAAACTTTTAAACTTAGAGATTTCTGTATTTTAAGAATTTAATATTCATCTCAATCACTCAGATCAACGTCTAAATGCTTAGCCCATATTTTCATTCCAATCTAAAATTTTGATCGTTTAGGTAGTTTAAGCAAAGTAAACTATAAAAATTCCGACTCACATATCTTTAAAGCAGAAATAAAAGTTTCAAACATGTTGCTGACTTTTCGACTTTTGTAAGACTTGAAATTTGACCATATAAAAACTTTAATATAAACAAAAGAACTAGAAAATTTGTCCTAGACACATATTTTATTCAAAGGAAAGAAAAAATGTAAAACTTTACTTTATAGAATAAAATTTGTAAATATTTAAACTTTTAATTAATATTTAGTTGGAACAAAATAAAACTCAAGTATTTCATCTTTCACATTATAAATATAATTTGTGTCTCATATTAAAAGAAAATTTTGGGTAATACAAATTCATGAGATAGATAAACAAACTCAGATTCTTGAAACATTGAGAAAAACTGGAACACACCATAATCAGAGATATATGCAGCGAAAATAAAATTGATGTACTCACAGTATCTCATTAGTCAGAAGCTTAACTATGAAGAACGAGTTCTAAACTGTATGTGTTTAGAAGTCAATGTCGTTGAAGCACGGGTTCTAAGCTGAAATACTTAGAAGCCAAAATCCTATTACTCCCCCTTAACATGTGATACCTGCAACTTTGAATCAGGTAAAGATTTGGGTACCCACTTGTATTTGGGCCCATGTTTGTTAGTTGCAGTTCGTATGGGGAAATGAGAAGTAGATTTAACAGATAAAGCACGATGAATATGATCAGAAAAATAATCACAATCAGAAGAGAAAGCATAATCATCAGAACTTGAATCTGAGGAAGAACATGAGACATATTTTGAAATTCGAAACATTTGCTTTCTAGAATATTTTGAAATTTTATTACATGAAGCAAATGAATCACTGTAATAAAGTTTGTCTACATATTTATCCCCATCAACAATAGATTCTTCAGATAATCGCTTCTTTCTCCAGATCTACCTTGGAGACGCCCTCACAGTCCGATCTGAAGAATAAGAATCAGAAACATTATAATTTTCAGTTAAAACAGTGTCATGTTTCTTTGACTTCTTTGATCTTCTTCTTTTACGCTTCTTTTTATAAAATTGATCATTTAGCAGTAAAGAATTATCAATAATTGAATCAGAAGAAGAAACTTTATCAAAGAAAACATTATGTGCTTTTAAAATTGAAGAACTAGCCTCGGAATCTGAAGAGTTTTGAGAAAGGATTTTAAAATTTGAAACTTCCTTTTTATTTTCCTTGAAATCAGAAGAGATGTTAGAAATATAATCTGATTTTTGAGAAAATAAATTTTCTTCTAGACTTGAAGTCATAAAAGAAAGAATAATGTCAGATTCAATTTTCTTCAAAATATTTTGATCTTCTATCAGATCTTCAAGATCTATGATTTTTCCTTCTAATACTATCGGAGGAATATATTTCTTCGAATCATAATAGATTGGAGAACTATTTTCCTTAGAAGTATCAGATGCATAAGGAGCAATAAAATAATTAGATATTGAAGATTTAATAAAAGATATATCATTTAAAGCTCTTTTTCCTCTTCTTGATTTGTCCGGAAAATATTTTGCATTTTCAGAAGTATAAACAAAAGGAATCTCATTTTTCTTTTTATATATCCTTTTCTCATTTTCAACATCTAAAATTTGCTTTTCACTAGTCCAAAAGAATTTGAATTGAGGACCATAGTGTGCAAGATTTAGATATTCATATTTATATAACGTGGGTACTTCGTCTATCACTTTGTTTAAAAAATGAGGATTGTTAAAACCAAGTCCCCACCTTTGTTTTACAGACTCTTCACTCCTCGGTTTGTTCATATAAATGGTTTGCTCAGATTGTTCTCTTTTATATAATTTCCTTTCTAAAACAATTATTTTCTCAGAAAAATTTTGATTTGAAGAAGTCAATTCTGTCAACGAATCAAGATAAGTCTGATTTGATTTTTCTAGATCAACTAACTGCTTTTGAAATTTCTCTTTTGCGTCAATTAAAATTGACTTTTCATCATTTAAAGAAATTTGCAGTTTTTCAATAAAATCAGACTTTTCTTGATTTTTAAACTTTTCAGAAACTAATTTGGCACGCAGATCATGCAAGGCAGTGATAAAAACATTCATTTGAGATAAGAAGAAGTGATAGTTAAAATCAGATATTACCTCAGAACCATCAGAAGAAGTATCATCTTCCTCATCATCACTTTGATCGTCACCAACAAAGCACATAGCCGCAACCTCTTCATTATCAGCCTCGTCATCCGAATGGTCCAACCAGTACTCTTCCTCAGCTAGCAGTACAGTTCCACTCTCCTTCTTTTCAGCTAGAGCCAACTTCTTTCTGTAAAAATCAGCATTCTTTACCACTTTGACTCTACAATCCTTGACCATATGTCCAGGCTTTCCACAGTTAAAGCAGTTTATCACCTTTTTGTCATCTTTCTTCTAATCAACTGTCTTAGCCTGTTCATACTTTGGAGTGTATGTCTTTGAAGTAAAGTGCAGATTGTTTGACCCAGATCTGTTCTTGAACCGTTTCTGATAAAGCTGAGTCAAAAGAGTCATGGCCTTCTCTAGAGCTTCACCATCATCATCTGTAGACCCATCATAGGCTGATTCAGTCAAAGTTTGCTCAACCAGTTGGCTAGAAATAAGAGCAATGGGATCTACTGACTGAGGCTTATTCTTCTTATCCATCTTTGCCTTCTTCTCCATTACCATAGATTCATCTGTCATCAAGATTTCATATAACTCCTGAATTGGCATTGTTGAGATTCTAACATCGTTTGTCATTATGTGGCAAGACTTGTTCCACTCAGGTTGTAACGCGTTCAGAAACTTCAAGTTAGCCTCCAATTCAGTCTTGGTAACTTTAATCTTGAAAAGATCATTGATGACAGCCCAAAATCGATCAAACACACTCTTCAAACTTTCTCCATCCTTAGCATGGAACTTCTCAAAGTTGTTCATGAATCTGGTCTGTCGTAACTGAGTAGACATAGCAGTACCAAGCATAATCTTCTCAAGTTGTGTCCACATCAGCATTGGATTATGTTTGAAGCAATCGATTCTGTTATAAATGGAGTTGGGAAGAGCAAGGATCAGATTTGACTTAGCCAGACTATCTGCTTTATATCTCGATAACTCTTTAGCGTCATATTCACTTAAAGGTGTTTCAACTACTGTAGCTGGAGAAGTATCAGTAGCTGGGATCACTTTCATTTTCTTCACCATAGGACCCTCATACAGAGATTTCATCATGTTTTCCCCATTTGGTTGCCTTTCAATAAAATTGATGAGCCGATCCTGCCACTGTTCGAATTCATTCTCATTGATGAGAACTGGTGGACGAGTATCGGACCCCAAAGACATCAAGATGTCATTATTGTAGATATGTGCTTGCAAAGACATCTTGAGAAAATAATCAATCTTGAAGTGAATGATCGTCCCAAACTATATATCAGAAAAACAAAAATCAGATCAAATTGAAATCTTAAAAAAAATATTTCGTGAAAATTGAAATTTGAACACTACGTGTTATTTCGCGATGTAGAAAAAAAATTTCCAAAGATGACCAAAAAAATTTTCCCGACTTTTTTTTTGAACACTACTTTTTTTAACACAATTTTTTTTAGACAGAAACGCAAATTGAAGCTTTGCGGGTCAAGAGAGGAACGCAAAGTGGAGCTTTGCGGGTCACACTAGAAACGCAAAGTGAACTTTGCGGGTCTAATTAGAAACGCAAAGTGAAGCTTTGCGGGTCTAACTAGAAACGCAAAGTGAACTTTGTGCGTGTAGTAAGATCCGAGAACCTAACTTTACGTGTGTCACTTGAGACCCACAATGAGCTTTGCGGGTCCAACGTGAACCGAAAACCTGAAAAATACAATGAATGAAACACAAAGAATATGAGTGATACGCAAAGTTACTTGATAGAAACGCAAACTTGGATGAATGAAACGCAAACTTCAGAAAACCTCTAATTTTGCGTAAAATTGATTCTAACACTGAATTTAAAACAAGAAAATCACACTCTGAGTTTCGAAAACATCTTTAAAACAACTTTTAACAAACAATTTCGATTAAAACACACTAATACTCAAATTTCTGAATTGAACAATAATGAAAAACCCGTTTTTCCAGAAAATCACATTTTTTCAAAATCGAAGATCAAAACAATGTTTTTAAGCAAAACACTATGAATCAAACAAGATCGAATATCAAAAACGAAGCAGATGATCACAAAATTAACACAATTCAAACCAAAAACAATCCAAATTTCGTGAGAAATCAAGAAAACGAGATTTTATTGAAAAATCAATAAAATCGATCAAATTTTCGATTTCAATCACTAATTCAGATTCAATTGTGAGTCCAAGAATCACTAGAACTTCTAGAGAGAGAAAGTAGAGAGAGAGAAAGAGAGAAAGTAGAGAGAGAGACAAATGGAGCGCAAAATAGAAAAACTCAATATTGTGCGTGTAAGATTCTTTCAACCAACAAGACCAAAGGGACTTAAATACCCTTGGTCAAATACAATACTGATAAGCTCTAAACACAGTATTGACCAAGTCCTATAAATACAATGATTACTATAAAATCAGACCTAATGTTTCCAGTCTGTGTATCTCAGAGCTCTCTCATGTATCTCAGAGCATCAAGGTCAGATATAATGTTTCCAGTCTGTGTATGTGCAAGATTCCAAGTTAGGCCAAAGCAATCTCACTTTCAATCTGTTAAGAGGATATTTAGATATCTCAAAGGGCAACCCAGATTGGGACATTGGTATCCTCATGACTCACCCTTTGACCTACTAGCATACTCAGACAGTGATCTAGGTGGGGCAAACTTGGACAGAAAATCTACTTCTGGAGGATGCCAGTTTTTGGGTGCAAGACTAGTTTCATGGCAGTGCAAGAAACAAACCACAGTGTCCACATCCACAACAGAGGCAGAGTACATAGCAGCTGCAAGTTGCTGTTCTCAAGTCTTATGGATTCAGAATCAAATGCTGGACTATGGGGTAACCTTTCTACACACTCCAATTTTTATTGACAATAGCAGTGCTATTAGCATTGTGAATAATCCTGTCTAGCACTCTAAGACAAAGCACATTGAGATCACGTATCACTTCATAAGAGACTGTAATGAAAAGAAACTTATTCAAGTTGTAAAAGTTCATACTGACAACCAGTTTGCTGATCTATTCACCAAAGCTTTTGATGTGGGTAGATTCACTTTCTTGGTAACAAGTGTGGGAATGATCAACTTTGAATAAGCATCTTCTCAAAAAGTGGTTAAATACCTGTATATTATGGTGTTACTAATCTTCCTTTGCAGGGCATTCATAGAAGTACTCAATTCAGCACAATCTTAAAAGAGTATGTATGATTAATACTGCTAGTGGTTAATACTGCTATCAGTTAATACTGCTAGTTAGTTAATACTGCTAGTGGTTAATACTGCTATCAGTTAATACTGCTAGTTAGTTAATACTGCTAGTGGTTAATACTGCTCGCAGTTAATACTGCTAGTTAGTTAATACTACTAGTGGTTAATACTGCTCGTAGTTAATACTGCTTGTCCGTTAATATTGCTCTAGGTTACTACTGCTTATTTCCCGAATACTATAAATACCCTTTGCCCGCCTAAAAGTTCATAACGACTCTTTGCATATTGTTCACTTGCGCTCTAAACCCTTTCTCTCTCAAGTTCAAAGCTTTCAGGCAAGATTTTCTCAAAGCTTAATGGCATCAATGGCATTCATAGATGAACACAATGAAATCACGATACTACAGAAGCCCAAACAGGCCGCTGGGTTCCATCAGATTGTGGATTTCCTCAAGTCAAGCCATATTGCCCATGCTCTTACTGTATCACCTACAATCTATATCGAGCATCAAAGGCAATTCTGGGCAAATGTCACCATCATTACTGAGAATGGTGTGCAAATGATCAAGACAAGGGTGTGTGACAAACCCTTGACAGTTACTGAAGAAGTTATTCGCATCAGTCTACGTCTAGACGATGCCTCTGGTATAACTTCTATCCCAAATGATGAATTGTTCTCTTCTCTTACAAGAATGGGGTATGGAGGCCCATTGGATGTGTTCAAGTTCTCAAAAGCCAAATTTTCACCCCAATGGCGTTTCTTTGTCCATACCCTTATGCACTGTATCTCCAAAAAGACTACTGGATGGAGTGAGTTCAGCAGCACCATTGCTTATGCTTTGGTGTGCTTGGCCACTGCCAGAAAGTACAACTTTTCGAAAATGATTTTCAGTGATCTTGTCTCAAACATGGGAAACAAAAAGAGCTTCTTTATGTACCCCATGTTTGTCCAAGAAGTTATTACTCATGAATTGACGGATATACCTCATCCTGTTGGGGTATATGTACCTAAACCCCCCAAAGGCAAGGTTTTCTCAAATATGATAAGATCTGCTGGGGACTCGGAAGGAGTTGACACCCCATTGTTCCCTACAATGATGGTGGTGTCCCACACTGATGAAGGTATGGCAGCAGGGTCAAGGCCCCCATTAGACCATCCTACTGCTAGCCAATCCCAACCTTCCCACTCTAAATCTATTCCCTAGTCCCTTCTTGAAAAACCAACTTCACCAATCACCCAAACATACAAGAGGAAACAGGTAAAGAAGGCTCCTTCCCTTCTTGTACCATCAACCCCCAAGCCTTTAAGCCCTCTAAAGGAAAATTCTCCTTTAGGGAATATCAATAGGGAAACCAAAGGAATGTCTCCCAACCCCAAGGAGGTTCTCTCTGAGGAGGAGGTTGAGCATATGGGTACTGAGGCTGCCACTACTTTTGCTAGCACAGAGAAGGACAGTGGTAACATAAATAAGACCTCCCCCATGGCAACTTTGAATGAGCAATCATTCAAAGGTCCCTGGTGCCAAGAAACCAAGGGGGTGGACAGTGCTTCTGCTAGGCAGAAGACTTCCACTACAAAAAGATTCAATGATCCTTCCAAAGAAGGTAACACTTCTGGAGTGGGTGAGGACAGATATTCTTACTATGAATTGATGGAAACAATGGGCAACATCAACCTAGATGTTCTCAGACAAGGAAAAGAACTTGAAGAAATGAAATTGGTAATCTTGTCCCAACAAGTGCAGATTACCAAACTCAAGAAATTGGTGATGAAGCTAGTACAGAAAAAGAAGAAGAGACAATTTGTGCTAAGGAGAAGGAAATCTGAGAATGATGCTCCCAAAAAGGGGGAGATCAACATGGAAGAAGCTACAGAAAAGAGGGAGTCTGATGGGATGAAATATGGTGATAAGGGGGAGAAATTTGATGTTGAGGGGGAGCAAGAAGCAGAAACAGAAAGAGAATCAGTGCAAATAGAAACACAAGAAGCAGCAGAAATGGTTAATACTGCTGAAATTAAACAAGCAGCAGAAACGGTGAAAGAAGTATTAAAAGATCTTGAGATTGCAGAAACCTTACTTAAAGCCAAGAATGATACTCCCAAGGTCACTTCAAAGACTAAAGGAGTAATCATCAAAGAACAAGGTGAAGTGATCAAGAATGATAACAGTAAGAAGGCAATGAACAAAGACAAAGGAAAAGCAAAGATGGTGGAATCTGATCAACCAGTCAAGAAGCAAAGGTTGGTTGAATCAGATGAATCCTTAGCCAGGAAGATGCAGAAGGACATTGAAAAAGAAGAAAGAGTTCAGGTTGAAAAGGACAGGAAGATGGCAAAGGCTCTAGCTGCTGAACTGAATAAAGCTTATCAACAAAGCCTGGCAACTGAAATTGCACAGAAGAAAGCTGCAACTCTGAAGAAATCAGTGGTGAAAACAGCTGTAAAGAAGAGACAACCCTCAAAGACTTTCCTAGGTACCCAAGAGAGAAACAAGATGATTATATTTCTCAAAGGTGCTATAAGAGTCAAAAAGGAGATGTTCTCAAAGATGTCCTTTGAGAAGATTAAAGAACTGTATGATTCAGAGATGATAAAGCTTCAGGGGAATGAAACTGCAAGGGTGGAGATGGAGAAGAGGATGAAATAAAGAAATGACTTTGATTTTCAAAAGCCCTTTCCAGATGAGCAAGAAACACCACCAAAGAAAGAAGCCACTCTGAAAGAAAGTCTAAGGACTTTAAAGAGAACCAAGATGATGGCAAGGAGAAAGTCAATCAAGAAGCCTAAAATAGCTGAAGGAGAGGCTGAGAAGGTTGCTGAAGAAGAAGGAGCACCTGAGTCATCTAAACAGAAAGATCCATCAAACACAGATGATGTAAATTTGTATATGGTAGTGATGGACAAAGTTCCTGAACCAATTTCAGCAGAACCTGTTGGTATAAAGCCTCCTAAGGTCATTCACTGGGATACATTGACAGTGGATGGAAAGGAATACATAAGGCTAAAAAGGAAGGATGAAAAGTATGAGGTGTTCAATACTTGGGCAAAGATTGTCAGAACATGCTCTAGGTCAGATCTTGAAGAGATGTTTGAGATAGGAATAAAGTTGTATGCAGATATACTGAAAGCTCCAGAGATTTCAATTACAAAACTGGTAATGGAGTATCTGTGTATGATGTTCAAACCTGAAGAAGTAGAGCATGTGATCAAGAATGTCTTCAAGTCAGTCAACAGTTGGACTCTATATGAAACTAGTGGAGTATATATAGTGACTTTGAATCTGAATCATACTGAATACTTCCTATTGGATAGAGTGTACAATCATAGCAGATTGAAGCTTCATGCCATGCTGAAGAAGAAGCTAGGGTGTATTCCAGATTCAGAGATGGCTAAATATTTGATCCAAAGAACCATCAATCAGAGTTTGGGGTTGGATGCAAATACTGGAATTTAGGTCATTATGAAGTTTTGGGAGCATCTTGAAGAGCATCTGAAGAACTTGACTTCTTTTCCTAAAAGTCAAGTTAGGGGAGATTGTTGGGAACTGAAGAATTTATCAAGTATGGTTAATGCTGCTAGTTCAGAGTTACTGCTGCTAGAAGACTTCAAGAATAATACTGCTGAGTATTACTACTGCTGAGTATTACTACTGCTAGTAGAATTAATACTGCTAGTCAAAGTTAGTGCTGCTTGAACAAAGTTAGTACTGCTTAGCTAGTTAGTACTGCTAGTGGTTAGTGCTGCTTAGAAGTTAATGTTGCTTGAAGAAGTTAATGCTACTGAGCATAGTTAGTGTTGCTTATGACTTGAAGATCCGAATGAAAAGGATGACAGCTGGAAAGAATAAAGATATTCATGGAAGGCTTGAAGATAATGATGGAAGATATACTGAAGATATGTTTATTTATTGTAATTATCTTTTGATTCAATATATGTATAGAATGTATAGAATAGTTTAGAAATAATTAATTCTAAGTTTTGTTAGAGAGAAATATCAACCTCAAGGCTTAGATCCTAATTCTAGAGAAGTAGAATTCGTTTTGAAAGAGTCTGTTCTTCAAGATTGAGGTTGAGTGTGTAATCTTGTGATTTCAATTATTCAATACAAGTTTACAGTTTGTTCTTCATATTTACTGTTTTGGTTTACTGTTTCATTGAATATCAAAGTGTTATTCCGCAAACTTCTTTGATATTGTTTCTGAGAATTAATTCTTGTTGAGAATTCGATCCTGACACACCCCAATACATTTTTAGTTCCATGGTGGCAATGGTGGAGTGTTGCACACACATACATGATCCTTCCACCAAATTCTTGAAATGGATGGGGAATAGGGGGCTTTGACGTATTTAGGGCCGACGATGGAGTTGAGACGAAGGGGTAAGATAAGAAATTGTGAAAGGTTGTTAATCCCAATTTTATCAAGTTCTAATTACAAAACGCAATCACAAGATGACAATTACAAATTTAAAATCTACCTGTTTCAATTCCGATTTCAATTCCAATTTCAATTCATACAAACAGTTTCTCTCTCTCTCAAACTTTCTCTCTCTAGACTCAGCGTACTCTCTCTTTTTAACTTGCAACTTTAACTCCTAAGACTTAACATCTAGCCATATATCTATTAAAGAAAAACAATATACAAGCTCTTACAAACACATTACAAAACAAATTGACTTTTGACTTATTACAAGATTGACTTTGACTTTCACTTGAGAGTTGACTTTTGAGCTTTGACTTGGCTTGAATTTTAGCTTCAGTAAACATGATTTTGTATCCAACAAATATGCTCTAACAATCACCCCCTTTGGATTCAAGATCATCTCTAAAAGATTTTGCAATTCAATCTCCCCCTTTCGTTGCATTGATGAACTTTTAACAATTTATCTCCCCTTGTAAACTTCTTGTCAACTCAGATAATCTTCAGAAATAAACATTGACAATTGAGCAATCTCCCCTTTGTCAGAATATCACTAGATTAAATCTCCTCTTTCTTTGATAAACCTGTCTTCAAAGACTTTTGTAATGTCCCCAAAATCTGTCTTTAAGAATAATGACATTCTCCCCCAATGTTGTAAAACCTCTTTCAGACATCGGAAAGAAATTATCTTCAGTTTTAGCTCAGTTTGCTTCAGCAAATTGTCTTCAAAAAAAAATATTCAGTAATCTTGGAACTCTTCTCTTTTCAGCTTCAACTTTACTTTATCAAAATCCACAATTCTTGATCACTTTTCAAACATTTCTTGACCTTCTCTCTCATCTTTAACATTTCTTTATTATCTTTCCCTCTTTTTGATGAATGAAGCATGAGATCATCAAAACTTAACAAGAAATGTCTTTGATCTGATCTGACCACTGATCTTTACCACTGAGCCTCTTAACATCTATCGATCCAAAAAGAAATTCATCCGAATCTTTGCAAATTCAGACAAAATATAAGTGTAACACTAAAATCAACAAATGAGTCAGTTAGAAGTGCCTATCAGTAACACGAAGTCACTGTGTGTAACGAATACACAATGAAAAGGAGCTTTTGTGATGTTCACCCCTAGGTCTTCCATTCAATCATCGAAACACCACAAAGAAATTTCTTTGAACGTTATGACAAGAAAACATATTCCTTTTGTGTATGTGCATGTGTTTGAAAGAATTAAGCACATGATGATTGCTTTTATAAGGCTCAAAATTGTGCAAACCATTGAGACAAGAACAGTTAAACACAGACTCGTTTTATGATCCAGAACACAACAGATTTAGATGAATTTTGGATTTAGTGCGATTTTGTTCGAACTTGAAAACCGCATTGTAATTTCATCAATTTTAGTTTATTGTTGATTTTGTTGAAGTTAATCGTTTGTAATCAGTTCTAGGTGTGATCGATATCAAATTGACAAAGTTTCATGGTATAATTCAAAGATTTGGATAGATTTTGGATCAAAAATGAAGATTTTGAGTCGAGATCGAAAGAATTCGCTTAGGAACTGAAGAATTTGCAAGATTCAGAGATTTCGTATGAAGAACTCGCATAGTGACAAGAACTTGCATAGAACATGGATTTTGAAAAAGAAAAGCTCAGAATTCGCAACTGAGTCTTCTGCGAAAAGCTCAGAATTCACAACTGAGTCTTCTGCGAAAAGCTTAGAATTCGCAACTGAATCTTCTACGAAAAGCTCAGAATTCGCAAAAGCCCTTATGCGAATTCCTCGTGATCTGCGAATTCGACGTGTTTCTGCGAATTCTATCTTAGACAGTTTTTTTAAGCTGCAATATGAGATTTAATTGTCAAAAAAATTTCTCTCGGGGCGCTGCCCCCAGACCCTGCAAGGGCGTTGCCACTTGACCCCACCAGCTAACCGGGTAGCGGGACCCCGTGCTAAGATTGCGTAGGGGAACACAATTCTGAGTGAGATTAAAACTTCTAATTTTTGCTAACGATCATTTCTAGCATATTTTTTTTAGATTTCAA
Organism: Arctium lappa; assembly: GCA_023525745.1. Classification (NCBI taxonomy): domain Eukaryota; kingdom Viridiplantae; phylum Streptophyta; class Magnoliopsida; order Asterales; family Asteraceae; genus Arctium; species Arctium lappa. Next base: position 67,352,450 of record CM042051.1, read on the forward strand.
GATGCCATACACAGACGAGAAAGGAAATCTGGTTCTAACTAATAGAGATTGTGCTTTAGCGTACATGCCAGAGATTCCAAAAATGGAAGCTGAACTCAAAAGTTTAAAGATTCAAAACTCATCTCTTCTCAATGAATTTAATATGTTGAAAGAAAATTCAAAATATTCAAAGAAAGATTTTATCTGTTAAAACTGTATCTATAACTCTAAAATTGATTTTGAAGAAATCATTGAGTCAAAAGAGAAGGAGATTTCAAATCTGCAAGCAAAACTGAAAAGACCTGAAAGTCTTAATTCAAGCTCTGCATGGTCTACGAAGAAAATAATGCAAAGAGAGCTGGATGAACTGAGAAGAAGAGCAAACATTGCTAGTGAAACTTGTGAAGAGCTGAGAAAGACAAATTCACAAATTTTTGTTTAAAGAGATTGCTTGAAAAATAAAGTCTTCAGTCTTGAGGTTGAGATAAATATGATGAATGAAAAAGCAACCCAAGACAAAGACAACTTCAAAGCACAAGATGAGATAAAGAAGATTGAGAAGACGAGAAAAGAAATTGAGAATGATAATGCTGAGCTAAAAAAAAAGATGGATGAACTGAAAGAAAAGATATCTCAAGATGAAAAGAAGAGTGAGAAAGAAAGAAAAGAATTTGCAAATAAGTTCTTTGAATTCTCCAGAAAAGCTTTTGAAGAGAAGAAAACAGTAGAGCTTAAATGTGTTAAGCTGTTAGAGCATAAATCTGTTGGATACAAGATCAAGAAGACTGAAGGTCAAAGTGTAAGAAGTCAAAGTTGAGAAAGTCAACTTTCATCAAAGTCAAAGTCTATTTGTAATAAAGTCAAAGTCAATGTATTTATATTTTTTGTAGTTTAGTTCCCTTGTAACTTGAGGTATAAATAGTTTTTTTCTCTTTGAAATTAGTGTGGAATATTGAGTTGTCTAGTTGAAAATCTGAGAGTGTTCATATACGTATTCAGAGAGAGAGATATCTAGAGAGAGAAAGTCAATAACACTGTTTGTAATCTTTTGGTTTAAAGTTGAATCAAATAGGTAGTAATTCAATCTTATTTGTTTGGTTGTTTGAATGATTGTGATTAGAAACTAGAAAACAGGGAATAACAATTGGTATCAAAGCAGATCCAATTTGAAATCAAATCAAGAAAACTAAGTCGACACTGTGTTCTTCATGTCCACATCTGATTTCGAGTTTTAGTGTGTTTTTGGAGTAGATTTTGATTAGGTTGTGTTAGAAAAGCATAATCGATCGAGTTTGTATTGATTAATTCATCAATTGCACTGTAATTTTCTTAAATTTGTGGATTTTGTTGAGTTTTTGTTTCACGAGTTCAACACATTGTTTTTGAATCAATTTGTATCTTTTTGTGTTGTAGATCGAATTTAGTTGTTAGTAATGGGTTCTCGATGATTAGGTAAGTAAATTCTCAAAGTTTGGTGTTGAAATTCAAAGTTTAGATTGAATTTTTGGTGAATCGGATGAAGAACACGCAAGGAACCTGAAGAACGCGCTAGATTCGTGAAACGCGCAAGTTCTTCGTTAGAACGCGCAAGTTGAAGAATCTCATTTTTGGACAAAAACGCGCAAGGCATTATTAGCGTGTTCTAGAAACTCGCTGTATGAAGTCTGCGAGTTTTGAAAGTTGGAAATTTTTCTAAGGACCAAAACACGCACGTAGCGATTAGCGAGTTCTACAAACGCGCTAGTCTAAGTGTGCGAGTTTCATTAGGAACAAGGTTCTACGAGTTTGTTCATTGTGCGAGTTTGAAAAACTCAGAAAATTGTCTAAGTGTTGGAACGCACAAGTCTTGGTTAGCGAGTTTGCTCAAAACACGCTAGTAGTGATTAGCAAGTTTCTCAAACACGCACGCCTCAGCCTGCGTGTTTATCAGTGAATAGTGATTTGCGTGTTCAGGCATTAGCGATTTTCATCGAGAACAGTCTCTTGCGAGTTTCAACGACTAGCGGGTTTCAACTATCTGCGAGTTTATCAGAACATGCAAGTCTTTGTGTGCGAGTTTCACAAACGCGTAAGCTTTAGTCTGAGGGTTTTTCAGCAATAGTGACTTGCGAGTTCTACTATGACTTGAGAGTTTTGTCACTTAGTCAAATTTTTCGAAATTTCTGTTTTTTTTTCTATATTTTAAGATTTTTCTTGTGATTTCATAGTTGGACTAACGATCAGTTCTAGTTTCTTATTGCATATATTTTCAAACAGGTATAATCAAGATGACTTCTAAAGATGCTCTTTCCATTGACACTGATGTCAAGCCTCATGTTCTGTTCAAAGGAGAATACGAACAGTGGAAAGACAGATTTCTGGATTTTATAGATAGACATGCAAATGGGGAAAACATTCTGCTGTCAATTAGAGAAGGTCCTATGGTACCAATCCCAGTTCAAATACCTGATGATGATTTATCTGATAGTGAAGATGGTACTGAGGAAAGAGAACAGAAGATGAAAACAGTTCAAGTAGAGTATGATCAACATTCAGAGGAACAGAATAGCCGATTTAAAGCTGATAAGCAAGCAAGATCTCTTCTTCTTCAAAGTATCCCGAATGACATCTACGTCAAAATAGACAGCTACAAGGAAATGCTAAAAAGATGTGGGATCAGTTGCAAAAGATGATGATGGGTTCCAAAGTTGGCAATCAAATGAAAGTAGCCAATTATCTCAATAGCTATGAGGAATTCAAAGCCAAAGAGACTGAGAGATTAGAAGATACGTATGAACGGTTTGTATTGCTGTTAAATGAATTGTCAAAGAACAAAGTGAAAAAGAAGCAGCTTGAGAACAATGTCAAATTTCTTAGTATCCTACAACCTGAATGGAAGAAGCATACGCGTAGGATGAAATAGATGAAGGATCTGAATGACATACCGTTACATGAGGTCTATGACACTCTAAGGCAAAATAAAGAAGAAGTGAAGAGAAAAGATCAGAGAAAAAGAAGGCAGAAAAAGTTCCTGATCCTATTGCATTAGTAGCCGGAGAGAAGAAGAAAGAAAAGACAGAGAAGAAGAAAAAAAAGAAAGTGATTACCAGTTCTGAATCAGAATCTGAATCAGATGGAGATGATGGAGAAAGTCTCAAACAAGTTATGCTTTTACTGACCCGAGCATTTCAAAAAAATTCTACAAAAAGTCGGGATCCAATTCTCAGAGATACTCTTCATCCAACACTAAGAACCATGAGCACCGAGAAAGAGGTAAAGTAAAGTGACATGAAGAGACACGGTATATGGAAAGAAAGCCGGAAGAAAATAAGAAGTTTGTGAATGATTACACCGTTGATGAAAAGCCAGCAAATGATACAATCAAATGTTACAACTGTGGTAAGATTGGACATTTTGCTAAAGAATGTCGAAAACCAAAGGTTCACAACTCCCAGTACTATCAGAACAAACTGCTATTGGCCAAACAACAAGAAGCTGGCATAACATTAATGGCAAAAGACGAATTTTGGTTGGATCATTCTGATCAAGAAGAAGAGAAAAAAGAAACTACTCATCTCTACTTAATGGGTAAAGAGGTCAAGTATGATTATTCAGACGATGAGACTGCTGATGAGGTATTAAACTTAACTGAAAAAGATTTCATAACCAAAATGGAAGCTATGATGGTTGAGCTTAATGATCTTCAAGTAAAACTGAAGAAAGAAAAAGACAGAGTTGCTAAAAGAAACAACAAGATCTTTGAGCTTAATAAGTTTGTTATTGGGAACAAAGATCTAACTGATTCTTTACGCAAGTCTGCTTCTGATTCTAAAATTCAAGTAGATTGTTTTGAAAAGAAGATTTCTGATTTTGATGTTAAATTTTCTAAGTCTGAGTTTGAGAAAAAAGAATCTGCACTAACCATTCATAAATTGCAGGTTGAGAACAAGCTCTTGAATAAGAAGGTAAATGGTCTGGAAGCCAAACTCTATGCAAGAGGCCAAACAGATCAAACCATTTTTCTCAATGCACCTAACGAAGAGGCTGATGTTAAGGAAAAATGGGGACTTGGTTTTGAAAACCCCCATTACTTAAAGAAAGCCATCATAAAACAACCAACACTTTATAATTTTGATTTTCTTGCTTGTGCTGGTAAACATACTCATTTAAAACCCAAATTTGTTACCAAATTACCAGAATAAGTTAAGGCCAAAGAAACTGAAAATAGAAATAATGTAAAGAAAATGCAACTACGATTTAACTATGCAAAGTTAAATGATAGTTATCTTTCAGAGACACCAAAAGTTCTTTCAAACGACTATTTTGCTAGTTATTCTGTTTCTGAGATGAAGGCAAAACCTGCAATTGCAAAGGTTTATGTTCCTCCACTCATTCTTGAAAGCAAAATAGTTGAACTTGAAAATATTGTTTCTGATGAAAGACTTTTGGTAGATATTGAACAAAGTGTGTTTTCTACAGTTTTGTCAGGATCTTAACTTCTTAACAAGAATAAATACTCAGAAAACAATATTAAAGAAGCTGCGGAATATCACTTTAATATTCAAACAATCAATGTAACAGTGAATCAAACCACAACTTGTAAACTTCTATTGAATGATTGAAAGTCACAAGCTTTTACAAACAACCTTAATATTGATGAACAAGCTCAATAATACGAATTCTACTTCTCTAGAATTAGAGTTCTAACCTTGAGGTTGATTCTCTCTATAAAAGCTAAAACTCAGAATGAATAATAATATTAAACTATTCTGACTAATTCTATATATACTGAAGATAAACAATAATTACAAATAATAAAAGATCTTTCAGTATAATCTTCCATCATTATCTCCAAGCTTCCATAAATATCTTCAAACCAGCTGTCATCTTTGCCATACTGATCTTCATCTTATAAGCAGCATTAATCTTTAGCAGCATTAAAATTCTGAGCAGTATTAGATTCAGCAGTACTAACTCCAGCAGTACTAACTCTTCAAGCAGTACTAACTATTGAAGTAGCAGTACTAACTTTGTCAAGCAGTATTAAAATCTACTAGCAGTAGTAATCATGATGTACTGGCAGTAGTAATTATGTTGTAGCAGCATTAATCATACTTAAGCATTTCTGAATTTCCCAACAATCTCCCCCTAACTTGACTTTTAGGAAGAGAAGTCAAGTTCTTCAGATGGTCTTCTAAGATGCTTTCAACACTTCAGTTTACACCCCTAGATTAGGATCCAAACCTAAGCTTTGATTGATTATTCTGCTAACCACAACCTTTGCCATTTCTGAGTTTTTTGAACAAATAAGCTTGGCATTCAGCATTGCTTGGACTTTACCCTTGCTATGCTCATATATCTTATCCACCAAGTAGTACTCATGATATGCTCCATTCACAGTGAAGACATAGACTCCACATCATTCAAATATCTTCCAGTTTTCTATCCTTAGAAATTTATTCTCCAGATGCAAATCCCTTATCACATGTTGAACTTTGCTAGGTTCAAACATCATGCACAAGTACACCATATTTCTTCAGGATGTCTTGCACATACTTTGATTGACTGATAAAGATCCCATCGGACTGTTGTTTCACCTGAAGTCCAAGGAAGAAGGTAAGTTCACCCATTGAACTCATTTTAAAGCTCTTGTGCATCAACTCTTCAAAGTCTCTACACATCTGATCTTTTGTGGATCCAAAGATGATATCATCCACATAGATCTGAACTAGTAGTATGTCCTTCTTACTTCTTTTAATGAAAATAGTCTTGTCAATGATGCCCCTTTCAAACCTATTCTCCAAGAGATAGGTAGACAGGGTGTCATACCATGCTCTTGGGGCTTGATGTAGACCATAGAGTGCTTTCTTCAGCTTGTATACTCTGTCAAGATATGTAGGATTTTCAAAACCAGGTGGCTGATAGACATATACTTCTTCATCAATTGTACCATATAGAAAGACACTCTTTACATCCATTTGATAGACCTTGAACTTCATGTATGAGGCATAGGCTAGGAACAACCCAATTGCTTCTACCCTTGCCACAGGAGCAAACACTTCATCATAATATATGCCCTCTTCTTGAGTGTACCCTTGTGCCACAAGCCTTGCATTGTTCCTGATCACAATACCTCTCTCATCCTTTTTGTTCCTGAAGATCCAATTGGTGCCTATAGCTCTATGACCTTTTGGAAGGTCCACCAAGTCCCAAACATCTTGTAGTTTGAATTGAAGTAACTCTTCTTGCATGGCTTCTATCCAACTTGAATCTTTCATTGCATCATAGGCCTTCTGTGGCTCAATCTGGGATAGAAAGTAGGAGAGTACTGTGTGTTGTTGATCCTGCAGCTCTTGAAGTCTGCTTTGATTCCTTGTAATGATAGGAGAAGAGATGTCTCCTATTACTAGCTCTGGAGGATGATTCTTTTGTGTTCTAGTCTGAAAACTAGGTTCTTCATTAATTCCCACATTCAGATTGGAATCATTCAAGTCAGCTGAGGGGATCTCATCAGCTACTTCTTGTACTTCATTCACTTGATTTTCCTAATCTCTTCTTTCTTATTCACTCTGACTTGGCTCAGATATAGTTTCCTTTTCACATAATTCAACAGGTTCTTTTATAGGCATAGGAAAGATCACAGACTGAGGTATAATGTCTTGACCTTGTGTGTCCCCTGATCCTCCACTTCTTGAACCTGCATAATCATCACTACTGAAACCAAAAGAGTTAGTTAGTGAATCAATGTCAAACAACCACTGAGGACCAGACCCAATAGGATTTGGTGTGTTCTCATTCCATTTGACATTGTCACTTTCCTCAATTATTCTAGAAGAAGTATTAAAGACTCTGTAGGCCTTACTCTGAGATGAGTAACCAACAAGAAAACCATCATCTGCCTTGCTATCAAACTTTCCTAAGTGAGATTTGGTATTGAGAATTGTACAAGGACACCCAAAAGGTTTGAAAAATCCAATAAAGGGTTTTCTTTTAATTAAAAGCTCATAAGGTGTCTTGTTTTTAGGCTTTACTACTAGTACTATGTTTTGGACATAGTAAGCAGTATTAACTGCTTCTGCCCAGAAAGTTATTGGCAGTTTAGAATCACCTAACAAAGATCTAGCAGCCTCAATCAGTGTCCTATTCCTTCTCTCAGCAACACCATTTTGTTGTGGAGTCCTAGGTGCAATGTATTGTCTCTCAATTCCTTTTTCTTCACAAAAGGTGTTTATGTAACACCTCAAAAATCAGAGTAAATTAAAACCTGGAAATCTGACAATATAACGAAAGTAAATCTATTAACTTTCCATAAACGGAACCAGTCATTAAGACTATACAATCCTATACAAGGATTTTATCAAAAGAATGGGACTAAACAATGCCCAACAACAATACTAAACAACTTCAAAACCCCGAGACTCAAAACTCGTCTCTCCAAAAACCCCGGCACCCACCGCTAATGGAAACCTGTTATACACATCATTTGAGAAAAAGTGTCAGACTATAAAGCCTGGTGAGAACATACAGTTTATAAAGCTCAAAAGATATAAACATCAGTATCATAAAGAATCTTTTCATAAAGGTTTAGTTCGTAAAGATAACATTTCGCCACAACCGGGCCTCTTCGGTCCAAAACTCGTTAAACAATGACAAACGGACCATTTTACCTAGGATTGTGGTGTAACACAAAGTAGACCACCAAATCCGAGTTATGAGCTAAATACATGGAACCATGGCCACGAACTCTTCAGTCCGTACTACGATGTGAGGGAGGGCCCCCAAGGAACCATGTCATACTCGTTCATTAGACTACATCTGAACCATGGCTAGGATCGGGTCTCACATAACCGTACCTAAGTTGCCCCCGAGGATCAAATGTAGCTAACTACAACGGAAGGGGCATATCCTTCCCAGCCATAACAACGGAAGGGGCATATCCTTCCCAGCCATAAGTCGACTCGATACCTAGGGATCCACTAGTACAGTCAGGACTTGTCACAATATTTCATGTGACCAACAAAGCTAGATAAATAGCTATCAACACATTTATATTTCAAAATGCCATTTTCCAGACCAACTGCGGGTAAGAAAGATAATCATAAAATCAGTTTATATACCTTCTTTCAATAAGCCACTAACATGGGCAAGTAAAACAACCTTTTACTTCTGATAAGGCGGAACCCGTTATTTTAGTCAAAACTGATCGGGAACCCCGACAATCACCAAAAACTTCATTTATATCAAAATGTAGAGAACATGAAATCATACCGTAGAAATACTTCAGATTTCGCAATTAAGAGTTTTGACATGTATAAAGTTTGTAAAATGATAGTAGGAACTCACCGGTAGGTTTTCAAAATAAAACCCGGAAAATCAGATAATGACCACGATGTAGAGGTGAAGCTTAAAACAACAACCCCTCGCTAGAAATACCGAAAACTAGCCGCCAAACGAACCTTAGAAGATCGGAGAAGAAAAGAGAGAATAGAAGAGAGAGAGAGAGAGAGAGAGAAATATCTGAGATTACAAAAGAATCTCAACCAAATGAGATATTTAGCCAAGGCTTTGCACACTTCCCAACACAGCGCACGGCCCGTGCGTTTTCCAAACGGGAGGGCGCACGACCCGTGCGTTCTCTACTGACTCGCACACTGTTCCATGCGCATGTCCCGTGCGCATTTCCTGATGGATGGCGCACGACCCGTGCGCCCTTTAGACAGAAGCATTCTCCTCTTTTCTTCTTTAACAACCTCGCAAAACCAAACGAAAATTCGGGGTGTTACAATCCTCCCCAACTTGGGAATGATTTCGTCCCCGAAATCCCAACTACTAAAAAAGGTGAGGATATCTTCGCTTCATAACCTCCTCGGCTTCCCACGTCACATTTTCTCCCCGGTGATGCTTCCACTGCACCTTGACCAAAGTGACTTCTTTATGACGCAATTTCTTAGACTTTCTCTTTAAAATGGCGTCGGGTTCTTCCACACAACGATTTCCTTCGTCAACCCTTAACTATGAAAGGGGAATGACGCTGTGTTCTACCGCCAAACATTTCCGGAGGTAGCAAACATGAAACGTGTTGTGTATTCTGCTCAACTCTGGTGGCAGTTCTAACTGATAGGCTTGCAAACCCACCCGTTTAAGCACTTTGAAAGGTCCGAGGAAATGGGGACTCAGCTTCCCATGCTTTCCGAACCGTATAATACCTTTCCACGGCGACACCTTAAGCATAACGCGGTCGCCTACTTGGAATTCCATCGGTCGCCTCTTCTTATCGGCATAACTCTTTTGACGATCCTGAGATGCTTTCATTCTTTCACGAATGCACTTGACATTATCGGCAGTCTCTTGCACGATTTCAGGTCCCGCAAACTGCTTTTCTCCCGCTTCAAGCCAACATACGGGAGTCCGACACTTTCGCCCATACAAAGCCTCAAAGGGTGCCATTCCGATACTCGAGTGGTAGCTATTGTTGTAGGCAAACTCCACCAAAGGCAGGTGAGTGTCCCAGCTACCCCCGAAATCGATGACACAAGACCTCAACATGTCTTCCAAAGTTTGGATCGTTCGTTCGCTCTGCCCGTCGGTTTGCGGATGGTAAGCCGTACTCAACTTCACTCGAGTACCAAGCTCTTTCTGAAATCCATCCCAGAAGTTCGAAGTGAACCAACTGTCGCGATCCGACACGATCGACAATGGTATGCCGTGTCTCGAGACCACCTCATCGATATAAAGCTTTGCTAACTTATCCATCGGTAGAGTCTCGCGCATGGCCAAGAAATGAGCGTTCTTTGTTAATTTGTCAACTATCACCCAAATGCTATCGTGACCTCGAAGAGTTTTAGGAAACTTCGTCACGAAGTCCATGGTGATATGCTCCCATTTCCATTCGGGAATCTCTAAAGACTGAAGACTCCCGTACGGTCTCTGATGTTCGGCCTTAACTTGCGAACACGTCACACAACGCTCAATGTAACGTGACACATCAAGCTTCATTACCGGCCACCAATAATGCAACTTCAAGTCCCTGTACATCTTTGTGCTTCCCGGATGTATGGAATACCTGGACTTGTGTGCATCTTCTAGTAACAGCTCACGGTTACCCCCTATCTTGGGCACCCACACACGACCACTGAACAGTTTCACTCCACGGCTATCTTCCGTCAAGAGTAAACGCTGTTTTGTCATGACTTCTTCTTTGAGATTCTCTTCTAACAGTGCTTCCACCTGTGATGCCTTGATCTTTTCAACAAGTCTAGACACTAGCTCGATTCTTGAATGGGTAGCTCGAATGCTTCCGCTATAGTCCTTCCGACTTAGCGCATGGGCCACCACGTTCGCCTTACCTGGATGGTAAAGCAATTCACAGTCGTAATCTTTCAGCAACTCAAGCCACCTCCTTTGCCTCATATTCAGCTCTTTTTGATCAAAGACATACTTCAGGCTCTTGTGATCTGTGAAAAGAGTACACTTCGTGCCGTAAAGATAATGTCGCAAAAGTTTCAAGGCGAACACCACCGCTGCTAACTCCAGATCATGAGTTGGATAAATCTGCTCGTGTATTTTGAGCTGCCTCGAGGCATAAGCGATTACCTTACCTCGTTGCATCAACACACAACCCAATCCCATCTTTGAAGCGTCGCTGTAAACCACGAAATCTTCCGACCCTTCAGGTAATGTCAAGATCGGAGCTTCACACAACTTCTTTTGAAGGATCCGGAACGCCTTCTCTTGGGTTTCGGTCCATTCAAACTTCACATTCTTCCGAGTCAGAACCGTCAAGGAAGAAGCGATCATTGAAAAGTCTTGGATAAATCTCCTGTAGTATCCTGCCAGACCCAAGAAACTTCGGATCTCGGACGGACTCTTAGGAGGCTCCCAATTCATCATAGCTTCAATCTTGGAGGGATCTACTTTCACTCCGTCCCGAGTGACTACGTGACCCAGAAATTGTACTTCTTTAAGCCAAAAGTCGCACTTGGAAAACTTGGCGCACAATCTTTCTCTTCTCAACACTTCCAGAACCTCACGTAGATGCTGTTCGTGTTCCGACTCGCTCTTGGAGTGCCCTAGTATGTCATCAATGAATACAATGACCTACTTGTCAAGGAAAGGTCGGTACACTCTATTCATCAAATCCATAAACACTGCTGGTGCGTTTGTCAGGCCAAAAGGCATTACAAGGAACTCGTTTGAGAAACCTGTTATACACATCATTTGAGAAAAAGTGTCAGACTATAAAGCCTGGTGAGAACATACAGTTTATAAAGCTCAAAAGATATAAACATCAGTATCATAAATAATCTTTTCATAAAGGTTTAGTTCGTAAAGATAACATTTCGCCACAACCGGGCCTCTTCGGTCCAAAACTCGTTAAACAATGACAAACGGACCATTTTACCAAGGATTGTGGTGTAACACAAAGTAGACCACCAAATCCGAGTTATGAGCTAAATACATGGAACCATGGCCACGAACTCTTAAGTCCGTACTACGATGTGAGGGAGGGCCCCCAAGGAACCATGTCATACTCGTTCATTAGACTACATCTGAACCATGGCTAGGATCGGGTCTCACATAACCGTACCTAAGTTGCCCCCGAGGATCAAATGTAGCTAACTACAACGGAAGGGACACATCCTTCCCAGCCATAACAACGGAAGGGGCATATCCTTCCCAGCCATAAGTCGACTCGATACTTAGGGATCCACTAGTACAGTCAGGACTTGTCACAATATTTCATGTGACCAACAAAAATAGATAAATAGCTATCAACACATTTATATTTCAAAATGCCATTTTCCAAACCAACTGCGGGTAAGAAAGATAATCATAAAATCAGTTTATATACCTTCTTTCAATAAGCCACTAACATGGGCAAGTAAAACAACCTTTTACTTCTGATAAGGCGGAACCCGTTATTTTAGTCAAAACTGATCGGGAACCCCGAAAATCACCAAAAACTTCATTTATATCAAAATGTAGAGAACATGAAATCATACCGTAGAAATACTTCAGATTTCGCAATTAAGAGTTTTGACATGTATAAAGTTTGTAAAATGATAGTAGGAACTCACCGGTAGGTTCTCAAAATAAAACCCGGAAAATCAGATAATGACCACGATGTAGAGGTGAAGCTTAAAACAGCAACCCCTCGCTAGAAATACCGAAAACTAGCCGCCAAACGAACCTTAGAGAATCGGAGAAGAAAAGAGAGAAAAGATAAGAGAGAGAGAGAGAAATATCTGAGATTACAAAAGAATCTCAACCAAATGAGATATTTAGCCAAGGCTTTGCACACTTCCCTACCCAGCGCATGACCCGTGCATTTTCCAAAGGGGAAGGCGCACGACCCGTGCGTTCTCTACTGACTCGCACACTGTTCCATGCGCACGACCCGTGCGCCCTGTAGACAGAAGCATTCTCCTTCTTTCTTCTTTAACAACCTCGCAAAACCAAACGAAAATTCGGGGTGTTACAGTTTAGGTCAATATTTTTAAATTCATTACCATTGTCTGACCTAATGACATTTACTTTGTGATTAGTTTGGTTTTGAATTCTTAGAATAAAGGATTTGATCAGTCCACTTGTCTCATCCTTAGTCCTTAGAAAATATACCCAAGTAAATCTAGAGTAATCATCAACAATAACTAGGCAGTATGATTTCTTACCAATACTAATAACATTTGGAGGACCAAACAGATCCATATGCAATAAATTAAGAGAATTGGAGATTGTGTTTACCTCTTTGGACTTATGAGAAGTTTTGTGTTGTTCGCCTTTGAGACAAGCAACACAATGATCATCACATGAATAGAATTTAGAAGGCAAACCTCTTACAAGGTTGTTTTTAATAAGTTTATTCATTGTCTTAAAGTTCATGTGGCACATCCTTCTGTCCCAAAGTGATGATTCATCCAGAGAAACTTTTGAAACAACACAATTTAGGGATGAATCAGTTGAAACACTTTCCATATCCAAACAGTATACATTGTCCTTTCTGGGGGTTCTTAGTAGTATCATCTTTTCATCAACTACCTTGAATTCAGGAGCAAGGATAATACATTCAGAATATGTAAATAATATACTATGTTGTTTGTCACAAACCTTTGATACACTTAACAGGTTGTACCTTAACTGCTCAACATAGAAAACATCTTCAAAGGTCATTTTACCTTTGGTTACATTACCTTTACCACTGATTTTACCTCCATTTGGAGTATTCCCAAATGCAACATGACCACCATCAATCTTCTTGAAGTTCTTGAGGCAAGACATGTTCCCTGTCATGTGCCTAGAGCAACCACTATCAACATGTCAGATGCTCTTCCCCTTGAGCTGTTGGTTGCCCTTCACATAAGATTAGACAATTAGTATTGATTGGGAACCCAAGCCAAAGTGCTCTTGGGTCTCCCTTTCTCATCAAAATACTTACATTCCTTTTTGATGAGGTTTTTAAAATCAGAACACTTAGTATTTAAGTACTTTGTCAAGATTATTGGTCTAGCAGCACTAATACTAGAAGTAGCACTATTTTTAGAAGTACTAACAGAGTTAGCAATACTAACAGGTTTGGCAGAATTAACCTTGTTGGCAGCACTAACAGAGTTAGCAGTATTAAGATTTGTAGAAGTACTAACAATGTTAGCAGCACTAACATTGGTAGCAGTAGTATTGCTTCTAGCAGCACTATCACTGTCAGCAACACTATTTGTGGTAGCAGTACTAGCAGTTTTAATGCTTTTAGGTATCCAGATCTTGACACTGTCTTCCACATTCTTTTTCTTCATGTGGCTTTTAGATTTAACAACCTTCTTAGCCACATGGTTCTTTTCTTTCTTCCTATAACCAAAGGGTTTTTTAGTAGGTCTTTGAAAGTTAAGCCTTTGGTTCATAGGATTGAAAAGGCAGTATTTGGCAATGTGGTTATGCTTTCCACAAATAAAACAGGGTTTTGGTCTATTGATTTTCCTCATATCAACCCCTTGTTTTTGTGCCCATTGATTATTCCAATTTCTCTGATTTCCCCTTGGATTATCATGTTTTTGGGGCTCAAATTTATTGCGTGCACACTGTTTGCAAGAGATAGGGTTCACAACAGTGGTCTGCTTATAGTGAACCTTCTTGTTCTTTCCCTCAGTCTTCTCTATCTCATTGGACTTGACCCAATGCTTTCCACATCCCTCATTGGTAATGATGTGGTTTTCTATGGGAGTCTCACCACTCAGAGTGTTGTCCTTATTCTTAACAGCTTCTTTCTCAGTTTTATCCTTAACAACTACTTCATCTAAGGGATCAATCTCAGTGGCTCCCTCAGGCATATCCTTCCTATCCTTTGTCTCTAACAATTCTAAACTAGGAGGGATGTAGTTGCTGTTGTAGGGTGGTGGTGTGGTATTGTACCCTATTCCTCTTCTCAGTTTATCATGAATCTGAGTTTGTAGTAAAGATTCCATTGCTTTAGAAGCATTGGAAAACTTTTCTACATCTAACTTGACTTTAGCTAACTCTACTCTTAACTTATCACTCTCCTCTTTAGATTTGGTCAGTTGGAGTTCTAGGTCATTCTTCTCCCACTTCCAGTAGTTTGTGTCATATGAATGTTGAAGCTCATTGGCTTGAAAACCCTTAATATGATCCTCAAACCACTCAACAATCCTCACATAATCTTTTATGTCCTTTTTCTAATATCTTAAGGTCATCACTCATGTTTTGGTTGTGATCCCTGTACCTTTTAACAGTGTTAATGCAATTTTGAGTATAAAGATTATAAGTTACCTCTATTGGAAGATCAGACACCTCTATCATTAAACCTTGGTTTTAGATAACCTCTTCTGCTTGATCACTCCAATCAAACCCCATACCTTGTTGAGAGACTTGGGCTTGAGCAGAGTTTCTGTTATTATTGAAGCTTCCAGACTGTGCTTGTTGGTGGTTGTTGTTGTGAGACACTCCACTTCTGCATTCCCTAGCAAAGTGTCCCTTCTGATGGCATTTATAGCATTCCACCTTTGACTTGTCAAATCCTGCTCCATCTTCTCTTCTTTGGGAGAAGTTGTTCCTCCCAGTTCTCATGATGAACTTCTTAACTCTCATATATAGCATGGCCAGCTGCCATTTAATGTCCATATCTTCAAGATCATCAGGATGGAGTTGTTCCAAGTCATCATTAAATAGAGAAGAGTTTCCATGACTGGATAGAAAGGCTTCAAACACAGTTTCAGTGCCTTTCTCTTGATTTGCTCCATTGGCAGCACTAACTGATTCAGAGTTAGGGGTAGAATCAATTGATGCTGATAGGAGTGTAGCATTGTGAACATACCCAGAAGGCTTCTTCTTAGCCTCTACCTCATATTAAAAAACTCTTAGATCATTGTATAGATCATCAAGTTCCTTTTCTTCCAGTTGATCATTCTGTCTGAAAGAGACAATATACATGGTCCATTGATCACCCAGGGACCTTAGGAACTTCCTATTTAGATCATCTTGATCAATTTGTACTCCCACAGTAGCTAGTTCACCAATTAGCTTGTTGAACCTGTCAAAAGTTTGAGTCATGGACTCATTCTTGGTTGACATAAAGTTCTCATACTGTTGCTTCAGTATGGCCTTCTGATTTCTCTTGGTACTTTTGGTACCAGAGAATCTCTTCTCTAGAGCATTCCAAAGCATCTGTGCATCAGTGCAATTGCAGAATTGGTGTTGATATTCATTGGGAATAGCGAAGAGCAAAGTGCTCAAAGCTTTCATCTCTGTCTGTCTAGTCTTTCTTTCTGCATCAGTTTTTGGTGGTGTCCTCTTTCCATCTGCACCAATCTTTCCTACTTCAGATAGACCATTCTCAATGATGTCCCACATAGAATAATCAGTGAGGAGTATGTATTGCTTGATTATGATCTTCCACATGTCGAATTCATTGGGTCTGAGCATTGGAACCTTTGAAACCGAGGTACTATTTCATTCAGCTGTGTTTTCCATGATGAATAAGATTTCTGAGAATACTGGCTCTGATACCACTTGTCAGGATCTTAACCTTTTAACAAGAATAAATACTCAGAAAACAATATTAAAAAAGTTGCGGAATAACACTCTAATATTCAAACAATCAATGTAACAGTGAATCAAACCACAACTTGTAAACTTCTATTGAATGATTGAAATTCACAAGCTTTTACAACCAACCTCAATATTGATGAACAGGCTCACCAATACGAATTCTACTTCTCTAGAATTAGAGTTCTAACCTTGAGGTTGATTCTCTTTATAAAAGCTAAAACTCAGAATGAATAATAATATTAAACTATTATGACTAATTCTATATATACTGAAGATAACAATAATTACAAATAATAAAAGATCTTTCAGTATAATCTTCCATCATTATCTCCAAACTTCCATAAATATCTTCAAACCAGCTGTCATCCTTGCCATACTGATCTTCATCTTATAAGCAGCATTAATCTTTAGCAGCATTAAAATTCTGAGCAGAATTAGATTCAGCAGTACTAACTCCAGCAGTACTAACTACTAGCAGTACTAACTCTTCAAGAAGTACTAACTATTGAAGTAGCAGTACTAACTTGTCAAGCAGTATTAAAATCTACTAGTAGTAATCATGATGTACTGGCAGTAGTAATTCTGTTGTAGCAACATTAATCATACTTAAGCATTTCTGAATTTCCCAACAAGTTTTGTAGAACACTGTTTTTCAATCTAAACCTACAAAGTGTTCTACAGTTTCAAAGGTACCTCAAACTTGGTCAGATAATTTTGATGACTTATTTGAGTTTGCAAATGACTTTCTTAATTCTGATGATGGGTGCATAGAAGATATTGATATGTTTGACTTCAATGCTTCTCTTCCTGATCATTCTACTTGTCTTATAAATGAAAAAGTGTTACCAAGTGATTTTAATACTGGTGAATCATCAGCTAAGGTTGGTGAATCAGTTTCTGCAACTGCTGATTACTATGTGTTGGATCCCAGATCTAATCTCGTAACAATGATATAAACAATAAGAGTAATGACAGCGGAAGTAATACAGTTTAATATCAAAGGAGATTCAAATATCACAGTTCATAAAGCAGATAAAGATAAACAAGATATTCTTAGAATAAAGTATTCAACTTATATTATCAGATATATAACTTCTTAAGCACACTTTGAACAATAAGGTGATGGTCCTATTTATAGGACCATAAAGTAAGCAGTGTACTTGTATGACGAGAAAGAGCATGCTGAACAGTGACCTACTCTAGAAAGTAAATCTTATCACTAAGTGACGTGTCATCTGTTCTTCTATTCATTCTCTGAACTTCAGAGAACATCTTCAAAGAGAATGTCTTCAGAGCCTCTGACATTGTCTTCAGAGCCTCTGATGAAGTCATCTCTGATGTCTTCATTCTCACGTGAACATCCAGAGAGAATGTCTTCAGAGCTCTGACGTTGTCTTCAGAGCCTCTGATGAAGCCATCTCTGAGGTCTTAGTTGCTGAAAAGTACTTCAGAGGCAGGTGTGTCCTCTGAAGTCTTCATCCTCTGAAGTCTTCGTCCTCTGAAGTGTATCTTCTTGAAAGTCCTCTGAAATAGGACTGGTATTTTCAACACTTTAACAAACAGATGATTTGGAGCTAACAATCTCCCCCTAAGTGTCGAAAATAGAAGATACAAAAAAAGCTAACATTTGGAATTGAATTTTAAACTAGAAAGCATAGAGGAGAAAATTATCCTCTTAAGTATTACTTCTTAAACATTTGGAAGTTTAATACAAAGAAAGTAATAATAAAAGAAATAAAGAAACAGACTACTATTTGTCACTTGAACAGATTCCATGGAATTTCATGATCAGAGCTCTGAAGTTGATCATCGAGTCGATCTCTAAGTCAAGCTTTGCCAGTAAATCTGCTCTGTGCCTTTCTTCCTTTGCATGTATCAATTTCTTTATACCTCTCAAGGTTTCATCAGAGTACTTCGATACTTCTGAAGCTAGAAAGATCTTCTTTTCTTGATTTATTCTGAAGACGAAACCCAGAGGTTCTGCAAGTCTTCTGTTCTTTAAGATTGTCGAATGACTCCACAGGTTCAGTTACTTCCAGCTTTTCTTCCCCTAGGTTCAGAGCAATTTGAAAGTCACGTTTTGCTCGGTGTTTGACATAGGCCTCCATTGCCCGTCGGACTTCAACCATGCCCATCCTGATTTCCCTTCTTCCATGATCATACCTGGCAGAGCAATAGGCATATAAATGTGGTAAATCATATGGATTTAGATTTACGAGATCATTGTCATTGAACTCGTAAATCTTCTGATCAGATCGAGTTACCACATAATTCCTATAGATTATCTTGTTGTAAGCAAAGGTCTTTTCTGAGATTTTGTTGATTTTGATGATTGGATCATCAGAGAGGACCTGTGCTCTTGGTTTTGTTTTATCTCTGATAAATCTTCGCTCATAGTCTGGCATGTCCTCTCTGATTCTTGGATTCAGAGGAAGGACCAGTGTATCTGCCATGTTGAACTCACAGTAAATGTATCTGAAGTGGTCTTCTATGGAAGATTCTGGATTTGATTCGAGGAATGTGGGAGGTTTATTGAACACTTTTGCTGGAAGACCGATGCTTGCTTTCTGAACAGGATTCTCTGAAGGAGCCTGTTCATCAGCAACCATGGTTTCTGGTTCCATTGGTTGTGGAGGATCTTCTTTTGAGGGTTCAGAGATGTAGCCATCTATCTCTGGTGATTCCCTCAGCTCTGACGTTGTGGAAGTATGATGTGGTTGGGCATTCTTGAAGACATACTCTTCGACATCAACTACTTCAACTTCTTCTACAACCTCTTTTCCAGAATCTGATTTTTCTTCTTTTTCAGATTCTGATTCGTAAGCATCTCTCATCACATAAGTTGGTCTTTCTGGTGATGAGAATGCATCTTCTGATGTAGAGAAGTCTACCAGCTGCTCGTCTTCATCTTCTTCCAGAGCTCCAATAGTTTCTGGAGTTGCAGCTATTATTGGAGCACTCGATGTGGATGGTGCTAGAAAGATGACAGGTACTGGCGACTTTAAAGTTGCCTGAAGATCTTCAGCAGAGGTGGAGGTTGAAGGTCTTTCTATTCCTTTCTCCTTGCTTTGGTTTGTTTCAGAGGGAGTGGACTCCTTTTGTGTTTCAACAGGTTTTGGTGTAGGAGTTTTCTCCCCCTTATGAAGATCGGATGACCCCTGAGGTTGGTCATCTGCATCATCAGAATCTTCATACCTTGCCTTTTTCCGTGCTTCCTCAGAGCATGCGACCTCTGGTACCTTTCTCTTCAATACTCCCTCTGAAGATTTGACATTCTTCAGAAGGTCTTCAATCTTTTTGTTCTGCTGAGTGGTCTTGGAGACGAACTTGCTGGAGATATTCAGAACATTGCTGGTGATCTTCTTTGAGAAGTTGGTCAGGTCAGCCTTTGTAATGAATTCTGTTGTAGTAGGAGCAGCAGCAGAGGAGGTAGGGATCTTTGCAATTACCTCTGCCAAAGAACGCAAGACTTCCTCTTTGAATTGAGAAAAGTCTGCATGTGTGGGGGCAGAGGTAGGAGGAATCGCCTTGAGGAGCTCTGTTTTGGAGTTCTGAATCTCTCTAGACAAAACTGAGTCATTTTTTATGACCAGGCTTTCCAGAGTATCCAGTTTTTCGTTCTGATTGAGAACCGTCTTTCGCAGCTCAGAGACCTCTGAAGTGAGCTTTTCAACTTCAGAGTTAGAGTCAGAGGCCTCTGAGGTCTTCTCCATTTGAAGTTTTATCTCCTTCAGAGATTCTCTGATTTCATCACCAAAATTTTGAACTCCTCTTTGGTAACGTAATCAGAGGGGGTAACCTTAGGATCAACACATGATTCTAAGTTTCCCTCGAGTTCAGAGGGGCCTTCTGTCGGAGGTGGTTTGATGTTGTCTTCGGAAGGACTTCCCATTAATCCTTGGGGACCCTTTTTCAAGGATCTCCCTATAATGGTTCCGATTGGTCTCTGATCATCAGAGTCAGAATCTGATGATGAGAACCGAATGTGTTTGGAAACCTTGTTGTCCAGGCTAAGGATTCCTTGTGCAATAAGGTCGTGCCATTCTTTTTCTGACAGGCAATCCTTACGTTCTAAGGGACGGTCCAACTTAGTTTGAGCCACAAAGGCATCATGTGTGGGTGGAGGTGACATACTCTGGGGTAATTGAGTATTTTTATCTTGGTCCAAGTCCTTTTGGGAGGACTTAGCCGTATCAGAGGTTTCCCCTCTGGTGCATGTGTCAGAGGCAGAAGCAGATGCCTCTGAGCGGTTAGGATGGGAAGGGTTCGAGGTGTGCACCTCTCTTTCAATGTCCATTGATGCTGGACCATCTTGGACAGTAAATTTGTTTGCACTGGGAGTTGGGCTTTGGATTATCTCATTTGTGTCATCAAGGACATCTTTTTCTACCTCACCGCCCTCAGATTCTAGGTTTAGAAACTCACCCTCTAGAAATCTCTCGTGCTCACCTTCCTCTGCTCTGACAGAGTTATTCTCTTCGTCAGAGGGAGGGTTCTCATGTTTTCTCTTCCTCACTCTCTCAGAGCCACCCTCTGGTTGCGCTCTGTTAATATTTTGAGCAGTATCAGAGATATCACTCTATGATTCATGCTCAGGCTCAGAACCTAAATGTGTTGGGGATCCCATCATCGGTTCTGATGATTGGGCAACACGACTAAGTAGGAGATGGGTAGGAGAGTCAGCAGGAATGATTTCAATCATGGTGTGTGGGAAACGTCGGTCATGTGGATACGGAGGAACCTCTGTGGCTTTGAATGAGTTCATCATAAACAGAGGTGTCATTGGGCCCTCCTCAGTGATGGAGAATTTCTCCATTGCTCGTTGAATGACCACTGAGATGAATCATGGAAACAGTACCGATATTGGTTGTTTTCCTTTGGCCAAGTCCTTGTTCTTCTTGTCCACCACTGTCAGCATCTCACAGAAGAGAATGTGGGCCATATTGATGCTTCTGTTGAAAAAGAGAGCATACATTATGGCTATTATCACTGGATGAGTCTGATCCTGGCTTCCAATTTTGCAGGTTATTGTTCGGTTGAGAACACTGAACATAAAGTTCCATTTGGGAGGCAGGTACTGACGTCTGAATTGACTGAGGCGTGTTATTTCTTTGTTGTAGCCTAAGTGTTGGAGGAACTGAAGAAGAACTTCTTGAGTTGGGGGTTTCTCAAAGGTTTCTATTTGAAGATCAGTTGTGGTGAGGAGGTTGAATCGGCGAGTTAGGGTTTGTGGGGTTATCCTTATGCTTAAGCTATGTTCACCTAGGTTAATGTGCCCAACCAGTCCTTCCTTTTCATCGTCGTATTCACTTGAATACCACCATTGTTAGACAAAGCGAAGGGGAATGTCTGACGCATGTTTGGTTAGAACATCATTGAGTTCGCAGTTGGTGAAAAAGTCGAGGATTGGGCGAAACTGTTCATCATATTTTGATGGGGTTACGTCCAGAAAGTAGTTGTTTCCTTTGACTGGAACGTCGAACTGTACCAAATTCAAGCTTGGAACAAGTTTGCTTGAGTTATCTGAAGTTTGGGAATGAGCCGCCATTGTTGCAGGTTGAGAAAGATGAAAGCTTAGAAAGAGAGAATCGGCTTTTGGATTTTGAGAGCGTAAAGAGTAATGGGAAGTGAACAAGGGTATTTTATAGCTACAAAAGGAAGGTAGAGGGAGAGGTTATTGAAGCGGCGAATGAGAGTCCCAATGTCAGAAAGGACGTTCTATCATCCCCGAATTGATGGGTGACACGTTTAGGCGTGTAGGGGAGAACCGCTTTGTGTCAGAAAACCGTCAGAAAAGAAACGAGTGGTTATCCAAAAAGATTTATTATTGAAAAGAATTTCCTTGAGGCTCTGATATAAACATCAGAGATAAGATCAGAGGCTCTGATATAAACATCAGAGACAAGATCAGAGGCTCTGATATAAACATTAGAGACAAGATCAGAGGCTCTGATATAAACATCAGAGATAAGATCAGAGGCTCTGATATAAACATCAGAGACAAGATCAGAGGCTCTGATATAAACATCAGAGACAAGATCGGAGACTCTGATATAAACATCAGGGATAAGATCAGAGGCTCTGATATAAACATCAGGGATAAGATCAGAGGCTCTGATATAAACATCAGGGATAAGATCATAGGCTCTGATATAAATATCAGAGACAAGATCGGAGACTCTGATATAATCATCAGAGATAAGATCTTTTCTCCCCCTTGAAAGATGAAAGGGTCGTTGTCTCCCCCTTGACACATGCTTGGAGATTCATAAGAGTAATTTTTACCATATTTGAAAGTCTAGAGGCTCTGATGAAAGGATCAGAGAATCTACTCGATTCAGAGACTCTGCTCTTTTGTTAGGTAGACATATTCAACATTCCCAACTTGCTAATTAAAAAATTGAACCTTCGTTCATCTAAAGCTTTTGTGAAAATATCAGCAAGTTGAAGTTCAGTTGGTACAAAATACATCTTTATTGTTCCTTTTTCAACATGATCTTTCAGAAAGTGGTACCTTACATCGATGTGCTTGGTTTTGGAGTGCCGTACTGGATTGGCAGAGATGGCTATGGCACTTTTTGAATCACAGAGAATTGGAATTCTGTCAAATTGTTGACCATAATCTCTGAGCTGAGTTTTCATCCATAATACTTGTGAGCAACAACTAGCAGCAGCAACATATTCTGCCTCTGCAGTTGAAGTGGAAACACAGTTTTGTTTCTTGGATGACCAACTTACCAGCTTATTGCCCAATAACTGACAGCATCCTGAGGTACTCTTTCTGTCAAGCTTACATCCGGCATGATCTGCATCAGTGTAATCTGTTAGATCAAAATTTGAAAGTTTTGGATACCAGAGGCCTAATGTTTGTGTCCCTCTGAGGTATTTGAAAATTCTTTTCACAACAGTTAAATGAGATACCTTTGGATTTGCTTGATATCTAGCACAAAGGCATGTTGCAAACATTATATCAGGCCTACTTGCAGTTACGTATAATAGTGAACCTATCATCCCTCTGTAGGTTTTTATGTCCACATTCTCTCCTGAAGGATCAGAGTCAAGTTTGACTCCGGTGGATAAAGGTGTTCTCATTGAAGTTGAATCATTGAGTTTGTATTTTAGCAAAAATTCAGAGACATACTTAGATTGACTTATGAATGTACCTTCTGAAGTTTGTTTTACTTGTAAGCCTAGAAAGAAAGTTAATTCTCCCATGAGGCTCATCTCAAATTCACTCTTCATCAACTCTAAGAACTTGTCACAATACTTTTGATTGGTAGAGCCAAATATAATGTCATCAACATAAATTTGTACTAAAAGCATCTCATTCTTGTACCTTTTGATGAATAAGGTAGTATCAATTGTGCCCTTTTCAAATCCATTGTTAATCAGAAAAGTGGACAGAGTCTCATACCAAGCTCTTGGGGCTTGTTTGAGTCCATACAGAGCTTTATCCAAATAATACACATGATTAGGATACTCTGTACTTTCAAATCCAGGTGGTTGTTGGACATAGACTTCTTCATTTAATTTACCATGAAGAAATGCAGATTTAACATCCATTTGATAAACTTTGAATCCTTTGTGTGCAGCATAGGCTAAGAAGATTCTGATTGCTTCTAGCCTAGCTACAGGTGCAAAGGTTTCATCATAATCAATGCCTTCTTCCTGGCAATATCCTTTTGCAACCAACCGGGCTTTGTTTCTGATTATTATGCCATCCTCATCCTTTTTGTTTCTGAAAACCCATTTTGTTCCAATTGCAAATTTTCCTTTAGGAAGGGGAACTAGGGTCCAGACTTTGTTTCTTACAAACTCCTGAAGCTCATCCTGCATTGCAAAAATCCAATGAGGATCTTCAAGAGCTTCTTTTACCTTCTTTGGTTCAATAATGCTCAAAAAGTTTACATAGAAGCATTCATTGATGGTGGCAGATCTTGTTTTAACTCCTTCGGATGAGGATCCAATGATCTGATCAATTGGATGATCTTTTGTCCATCTGGTGATTGGAGCAATAATTTGTGCAGTTTGAGATTCAGAGGCTCTGACGTCTGGTGATACCTCTGTTGTACTGTTCAGAGGCTCTGATGGTGATGCCTCTGTTGTACTGTTCAGAGGCTCTGATGGTGATGCCTCTGTTGTACTGTTCAGAGGCTCTGAGTTTTGTTCCAGAAATGTATAGTCTTGTTCATCATTTGGTTCTGGAGTTGCTTCAGATACTTCGTGATCATCTTCTGATTCACTTTGCTGATCTGCATTTGGTGAGACAGAAGGTGTTAGTTCAGAGGGCCCTGAAAGGGTTGTACCTGTTTCTTGAGGTTCTGAATTCTCTCCCTGTCTTTCTCTGAAGATAACTTCAGAGATATCTTCATCATCAAATAAATCTTCAAATATTTTGTTTAATTCAGATTCCCTTGATGATTCAAATATTTGTGATGAACTTTCTTGTTGTTCAGAGCTTTTATTGTCGTCAAAAGTGATATTGATGCTCTCTTGGATAGTCCTTGTTCTAAGATTGAACACTCTGAAAGCTTTTGAGGCTAATGAATATCCAATGAATTTGCCCTCATCAGCTTTCTTGTCAAACTTTCCAAGATATTCTCTATCTTTCAGAATATAGCACCTGCATCCAAAAACATGAAAATATTTAATATTAGGTTTTCTATTGTGAATGAGTTCATAAGATGTTTTCTGAAATCTCTTCACAATTGTAGCTCTATTCTGAGTGAAGCAGGCTGTTGCTATTGCTTCTGCCCAATAATTTGTTGAAAGATTAGATTCAGCAAGCATTGTTCTGGCAGCTTCAACAAGTGTTCTGTTTTTCCTTTCAACTACTCCATTTTGTTGAGGAGTTCTTGCTGCTGAGAAGTTAGGGGTAATGCCTTCTTCTGATAGATAAGAATTGATTTTGGCATTTCTGAATTCTGTTCCATTATCACTTCTTAGTTTCTGAACTTTGCTGCTGAATAGAACCTGTAATCTTTTCAACAATCTTATTAAAATTTCAGATACATCAGATTTAGCTCTAATGAATTCTATCCATGTATATCTGGAAAATTCACCAATTAGAACCAGAATGTATTTCTTACCTGCTAGACTCTGTGCAGAGATAGGACCACAGAGGTCCACATGAAGCATGTGCAGAGGTCTAGGACAGTTGTTTTCACTTTTGGTTTTATGGGAAGATCTTTTCATTTTACCCATCTCACAAGCAGAACAAAGATGATCTTTGTTAAACTTTAGAGATGGTAATCCCTTAACCAAATTAAGTTTAACTAACTTATCAAGTGAGGAAAAGTTTAGATGTGAAAACTTTTTATGCCAGAGCCAGATTTCCTCACTTTTCAAAGATACAAGACAAAGTTTCTCTGAATCAGTGTCTGTGATTTTGGTAAAGTTCATTCTGTAGAGGTTACCTCTTCTGTCTGCTCTTAGCATTTCTTTACCTGATTCTGAGTGAAGAAGTGAACAATATTTTCTTTGAAATTTCACATTGAAACCATGATCACAAAGTTGACTTATGCTTATCAGATTGTGTTTTAATCCATCCACATAAGCAACCTTTGATACAGAAACATTTCCTCTTGATATTTCACCATATCCTTTAATCTGTCCTTGCTTGTTGTCTCCAAAAGTAACTGCTCCTCCGGATTTTGCTTTGAATGAGGATAGCAGTTCTTTATTTCCAGTCATATGCCTTGAACATCCAGAATCTAGGTACCAGATTGGCATTGACTGTTTCTGCAAGACAGATTATTGTTTCTTAGGTACCCACCTCATTATGGGTCCTTTTGTGTTAGACTTTGGTGGAATCGTATGACTTTTTGGCATCTCATCATTTGATGTCTTGCCTTTCCTTGTCTTTCCTTGAGATTTTGTCTTTGAGATATTTTCCAGAGATTTATTCAAAAGACAGTGTGATCCTTTAAAATGATTTTTCAGTTTCATCAAGAGATAAATGCAGTTACAATTAATGGAACAAGAAGAAGTAAGAGCAAAGTTTTTCCTTTTATTAAAAGCATTTGTTACATTTTGACTTCTTTTGTAACTAGCACTAGGAATATTACTTTTATCCCTAACTAGTTCTTTTCTTTTTGCTTGATAGACAGTCTTCTTTTCAAGTTGCTTTTTCTTGTTCAAAAACATCTTCTTTTCTTTGCTGCTTACTGCATAGACAGGATCAATATGGTTAACTTTTCTCCATTTGCCTTTTTGTTCAGGAGAGAATTTTATTGTTTTATAGGTGTAAGAACCAGAAGTGTTTGTTTTATTCTTTGCCTTTTCTTGCAAATCTTTTTCAAGTTCCATAGATGTTTTTGCTTGTAAACACATATTTGCAAAATCAGGATTTATTGGTATTCTGGTTTTGGTTTTCAATACTGAAATTGGAACATTCAAAATACCAGAGCCAACAGTTTCTATCCTTTTGTGAATTACATTCCCTGGTTTACAAAAAATCTGTTCATCAATCTCTAAATCAGATTCTGAATCAGAGTCAAGAAAGTCTCTCTTAGATTTAATAGAGATATCTATCTCTATTGGTTTTTTTATTTCTTTTGATCTAGAGACTTTGATGATCCGTTTCATGCTTTCTTTTCTTTTCAAGTCCTCCATGACATTTTCTTCCCAAATCTTTTGAACATCATCTTTAAACGTAGTTCTGATGTTTTCATCTGACTTTGGTGAATACAGAGGAGCATTCAGATTAAGTGAATTCTAAGATTCATTTTCAGAAGTACTTGTATCAGAGGTACTTGGTTCAAATGTCTCTGATTCTCTTGAGATGAAAGCATCAAACCTGAAAATTTCTTTGGAATCATAGCTCTGAGGTTTTGTAAAGTGTACCTCTGAAGTTTCTTCTTTTATCTATAACACAGATTCTTTCATGTCTTTTACTTCAGAGTACTTTGTATTTTTGAAATTTAAAGCTCTTGCTTTTGATCCCTCTGATGTTTTCATTCTTTTGAAATTATTCAGAGATGGATCTTCAGAGGTTTGGACCTTTCCTATACAGAAAGTGGAAGAAAGTGAAGTTTTCTCCAATCCATTAAATGAATTCAACTCATTGAATCCTAGCCCTTGAGAGTCCATTTGAGTTTTTATTTTATCGAAAACACTTTGTGCATTGACATAGCTTTTGATTCGTAGATTTTGTCTATCTAGAGATTGATGTAGGATTTCTCTTTCCTTTTGAAAAAATTTGGTTAAGGCAATAGAATTGAGCCTTTCATACTCAGATTTCTTTACTTCTTCTTCTTTTCCTTTTAAAACTTTTTCAATCTCTTTTCTTTCTTCCGAAAATGATTTTTCTTTTTGCTTGTTGGTTTCTTCAAGTTTGGTTTTTTCAAGAAAAATTTCTTTCTTTTCTGATTCCAGAAGATTCTTTTCTCTTTTGTAAAAAATGAGCTCTTTTGTTACTTGCTCTCTCTTTTCTTTTTCTTCAACAAACTTTTGCTTTAGATCCTGAAGTTCATTAATTAGTTTAAAAGCATCTATTTCAGGATCACTGTCAGAGGTGTAAAGAGAGTTTACCTTTTCAGAGTTATCTTCGGATGCTTCATCAGTTTGATTTCCATCTGAAAAAGCCATACCACAGAGATTGGTAGGCTCTTCCTCACCATCACTTGTTGAGTCAGATAGCCAGTCTTCCATTTCTGCTACAAGAACTCTTTCTTTTACATTGTATTTGTATTTGTTCTTGTAGTAATCTTGATCTTTGACAAGTTTTCCTCTGCAGTTTGCAGAGAAGTGGCCTGATTTTCCGCATCTGAAGCATCTTCCATCATTTTGACTTGGTGGAAGAGTGGTAGTGCTTGTCTCTGGCTTCTGTTCTTGAGGTTTGAAGTATCTTTGTGGTTGTGGATACCTTGGTTGGAATGGTTGTTGTGGTCTTGTTTGTGGTGTTGTATTTTCATGGTTGAAGTTTGCACCCTTTTGATCACTATATGGAGTGAATCTGGGTTCTTGTTGAAATCTTCTCTCTGGATTTCTTCTTTCTTCATTCTCTCTCCTTCCTTCAAATACCTTCTTACCAAATTTCTTGTTAAACTGATGAGTGATTAATGCAAGAGATTTGGCAAAGGCACTTATATCATCATCTGAGTCTGAATCAGTATGGGTTTCTTCTGCTATCAAAACCTTTTTGGATCTTCTTTTTGTTTCCAAACATTTTTGTGACTCTTCACAGTTGTTTTCTTTTGATGTTTGTTTTGAAACAAGTGCAAGGGGTCCACCCATAGAGGTTTTTGATTTTTGCTTCATAACTTCTTTTTCATGTGCAACAAGAGTACCATAAATGTCAGTTAATGACTATGACTCAAGATCTTGATTAGCCTTTATAGACATGGACAGTTGTGACCATTCTTCATTCAAGCTTTTCAAAAAAAGAACGTTGTTTTCCTCTTTTGTTCTTATCACTCCAAACTTTCTACATTTGTTTATTAGAATGTTGAATCTTGAGTAAGTTTGGTGTAACTTTTCTTCTGGTAGAGCATGAAAATCATGATATTCATTGATGCATAGATTTCTTCTGTTTTTCTGAGTTTGTAGGCCACCTTCAAGTTGATTTAACAACTAATCCCATATCTCTTTTGCAGTTTTACAAGAATCAAGTTCTTGAAAGATATCATTGGGAATGGCCATTATGAGTAATCTAACAGCTTTTGAGTCATTATCCATCATATTATTTTCTTCATCGGTGAAGTTTGTGGTTTTCTTTTCATAATATGCAGGTATTTCGGCAGTATCTGCTGTTGCAGGAACTCTTGGTACCAACACCATTGGAATGTGAGGTCCAATGTTCACAGATCTAAAAAGATCCCTGTCCATACCTTCTAGAAAATTTACCATCCTTATTTTCCATTGGGGATATTCATCCCTTAAAAGTGTAGGAGGTTTTGTTAATGACCCAGTTGTATACATGGCACTTATGCTTGAGTTTGCCATAAAAAAAATTTAAGTGCTGATGCTTTGAGTAATGAACTGTGATTTACTGTCAAATCTAGAGCATATGATGTTCTTGAATAAACTGGGTTTATATGAACATGCACAGATATTGAAAGTTTTAGAATCAATGAGATGTAAATCTATCCGAGTATGCAGATATGATCTTTCTTTGTTTTAGAAACAAAGGAAGCTCTGATACCAATTGTTGGATCCCAGATCTAATCTCGTAACAATGATATAAACAATAAGAGTAATGACAGCGGAAGTAATACAGTTTAATATCAAAGGAGATTCAAATATCACAGTTCATAAAGCAGATAAAGATAAACAAGATATTCTTAGAATAAATGATTCAACTTATATTATCACATATATAACTTCTTAAGCACACTTTGAACAATAAGGTGATGGTCCTATTTATAGGACCATAAAGTAAGCAGTGTACTTGTATGACGAGAAAGAGCATGCTGAACAGTGACCTACTCTAGAAAGTAAATCTTATCACTAAGTGACGTGTCATCTGTTCTTCTGTTCATTCTCTGAACTTCAGAGAACATCTTCAAAGAGAATGTCTTCAGAGCCTCTGACATTGTCTTCAGAGCCTCTGATGAAGTCATCTCTGATGTCTTCATTCTCACGTGAACATCCAGAGAAAATGTCTTCAGAGCTCTGACGTTGTCTTCAGAGCCTCTGATGAAGCCATCTCTGATGTCTTAGTTGCTGAAAAGTACTTCAGAGGCAGGTGTGTCCTCTGAAGTCTTCATCCTCTGAAGTCTTCGTCCTCTGAAGTGTATCTTCTTGAAAGTCCTCTGAAATAGGACTGGTATTTTCAACACTTTAACAAACAGATGATTTGGAGATAACACTATGCTCAAGGTAAGAAACATAAGAAACAACAATTACAGAAACAGAAATACACTGGTACACAAAAGAAAAATCAATCTCAAAAATCTGCTTTTCCTAATAATTCAAAATCTTATGTTTCAGATTTAAGGAAGAAAAGGTCGAAAGTGAGATCTGAATGGAGACCAAAAAGGAAGAATAATGAGATAGCTGAATCAGTTTCTGATAACTTGTGTAATAGATCTGATAGTAGTGATACTGATGTAGTTGGTCAACTTGCTTCTCATAAACAAAACCTTGTTACTTCTTACAAGCGTTATTCAATAAAGCAATGGATTCAATTATCTTCTACTACTACTAAATCTTTTCATTATCGGAGATATGATTTTGCTTATCGTCATAATTCTAATAATTGGTTTGGATCTTATTATGTGTATTCTTCAAGATCAAATGTTTTTAAAAGTTTTCAAAGAAAAGGAGGATCCATATTCAGATGGATACCAAAATCTTGTGCTAATCTGTTAGGACCCGTTTTTAAATGGGTACCTAAATCTATTGTTTCCTGATTTATCTTGTAGGCCCGACATATGTGGTACTTGGATAGCTCTAAGCATATGACCGGGCAGAAAGCTTTATTGTCTAATTATACAGAGAAATTCAGCGGAAATGTCAGATTTGGAAACGATTAGCTTTCACCAATCTTAGGATATAGTGACATTATTCAAGACAACATAACGATCAGTAAGGTGAGCTATGTCGAAGGTTTAGGGCACAACTTGTTTAGCATCGGTCAATTCTGCGATAAAGGGTTAGAGGTCAACTTCAAATCTAAGAGTTTCTCGGTTCGTACTGAAGAAGGCACATAACTCTTAGCTGGAAATCGAAAGACAAACCTTTATACCATCAATTTGTCAAAAGTTCAGATTGACAATCAAGTATGATTATTGTCAAAAGCTTCGGTGCAGCAAAGATGGCTTTGGCACAGACGACTATCACATCTGAATTTTCGTTACATCAACAAGCTGGTTAGTGGAAAATTGGTAAAAGGACTTCCTGAGATGAAATATGAGAAAGAACACTTATGTGCTGCATGTGAAAAGGGTAAGATGAAGAGAGCCGCTCATAAACCAAAGCCTGAACCAAGCACCTGTTCTCCACTTGAGTTGTTACATATGGATCTTTGTGGACCAATGAGAACACAAAGCTTAGGCGAAAAAAGATATGTGTTGGTTATTGTGGACGATTACTCAAGATACACGTGGGTCAAATTTCTTCGATCAAACGATGAGACGCCCGAAGTTCTCGTTACTTTCTTAAAGACGACCCAGGTGAATATGCAGCGACAAGTCAAGTTTCTTCGAACCGACAACAGCACAGAGTTCAAGAACAAGATTGTTGAAGAATATCTCGAATCAGTTGGGATTTCACATCAATACTCTGCTGCTCGTACACCTGAACAAAATGGAGTAGTCGAAAGGCGAAATTGGACACCAGTCGAGGCCGCTCGTACTATGCTTAGCCAATCGGACATACCTTTATTTTTGTGGGCAGAAGTTGTGTCAACTGCATGTCATACTCAGAATTGATCCATGATACATCGCCGTTTTCAAAAGAGTCCATATGAGCTGATCAACAACAGAACACCGACAATCAAGTATTTTCATATATTTGGGTGTAAGTGTTTCGTGCTTAACGGCAAAGAGAGTCTGAATAAACTGAGTGATAAGGCGAACGAAGTCATCTTCATTGGTTACTCTTCAACATCTGCAGCATATCGTGTATATCTGAAGAAGTCGAAAACAGTTGTCGAGAGCGTTAATGTTACATTTGATGAAGATATGGCTTCTGAACATATCAGTTCAGAACCCATGATAACTGGCGTATTAGCTTCTGGGCAGATCAGTCCAGAACCTGTTTCTACAGAGAAAAATTCGAATAACGCTTCTACTTCAATTTCACATTTATCTGATTTAGATTTGTTATTTGAATTCTTTTATGATGAGTTTCTAGGGTGTAATGTACCTAAATTTGCTGTGATTGACAGGTCTGAAGACACAAGTTGCAATCATCCAGTCACTTTAGAAGTTTTAACTGAATTTGTATCCCCCGTTCAGTCAGAAACTCACATTCCAACAACTAATCCTACAGTTGAAGATACACCAGTAATTGATGAGCCAGAAGTAACTATTTCAGTTGGGTGTGATATATTGTCTACTCAACAACAAGAGTCTGTTGTTCCAACTGATGCTTCTGTACCTGAAACTTCAACTGGAAACCCCCCTCCTATTATTCAAACAGAAAAGCCTGATAGTGGATTTTTAGATGATGATCATGTTCAAACTTCATCTACTCCATTCCCTCATGAGCATCGCTGGACCAAAGAGCATCCTTTACATCAAGTAATTGGAGATCTTAACAAGCCTGTACAAACTAAGTCAGCGACTCTTAATTAATGTATGCATGACTCATTCCTCAGCAAGATAGAGCCCACGCGAGTATCAGAGGCTTTAGCTGATTCGGATTGGGTATCTGCTATGCAAGAAGAATTAAATCAGTTTGAAGCCCTGAAGGTCTGAAGATTAGTTCCAAAACCGAAAGGAAAATCCGTAATTGGCACTAAATGGGTATTCAAGAATAAAAAGGATGAAGATGGTATTGTCATAAGGAACAAAGATAGACTTGTTACCAAAGGTTACCGGCAAGAGGAAGGCATAGACTACGATGAGACGTATGCTCCAGTAGCGCGTATAGAGGCAATCCGTATGTTTCTAGCCTACGCAGCTCACAAGAATTTCACTGTCTATCAGATGGACGTGAAAACAACCTTTCTGAATGGCATTCTTTAGGAGGAAGTCTACGTGTCTCAATCAGAAGGGTTCGTGAATCAAGATAAGCCAGATCATGTATACATCTTGGACAAAGCCCTGTATGGTTTGAAACAAGCCCCTCGAGCATGGTATGATGTTCTATCTAAATTCTTAGTCAAGTCAGGTTTTTCCAAAGGTAAAGTTGATACCACTTTGTTCATCAAAAAGGAAAAAGCCGATATCATACTTATTCAAATATATGTTGATGATATAATATTTGGCTCTTCTAATCCTAAATATTGCAAAAACTTTTCTAACCTCATGGTGTCACGTTTTCAAATAAGTATGATGGGAGAGATGAATTTCTTTCTTGGATTACAAGTAAAACATTTTTCAATGGGGATTTTCATTAACCAATCTAAGTACATTTTGGATATTCTTCGGAAGTTCAATATGGAAAATTGTAAACCAATTGGAACCCTGATGGCACAAGGTACTAAGATTAGCACTGATCCTTCGGGTAAAATTGTAGATGTTAGGACTTATAGACGTATGATAGGATCATTAATGTATCTTACTTCAAGTAGGACAGATATTATGTTTTCAACATGCTTATGTTCTAGATATCAGGGTGCTCCTAAATAATCCCATTTGGCTGCTGTCAAAAGGATTTTTAGGTATCTGAAGGGGACTGCAGATCTTGGTCTGTGGTATCCTAAGGATACTGGGTTTCAACTGACTGCTTATTCAGATGCAGATCATGCAGGTTGCATGTTGGACAGAAAGAGCACTTCAGGTCACATTTAATTTATTGGAGACAAGCTCGTTAGTTGGGCGTCAAAGAAACACTTATGCGTTTCCACATCAACTTCTGAAGCAGAGTATGTAGCTGCTGCAAGTTGCTGCTCTCAAGTCCTGTGGATGTGAACACAGCTGCGGGACAACGGATTCAAGTTTGATAAAATACCAATATATTGTGACTCGAAGAGTGCAATCGCGATATCTGCTAATCCTGTTCAGCATACGAAAACCAAACACATTGACGTCAGGTACCATTTTATCAAAGATAATGTAGAAAAATGAACAATTGAACTTTATTTTGTAAAAACAGATTATCAGCTTGCAGATTTATTTACCAAACCCTTAGATGAAAAGAGATTTAATTTTCTTGTCTCTAAGCTTGATATGCTAAATCTTAAGATATAATCGGTTGTTACCTAATAAAGTTACGTATTGTTATTTTTCATCATTTTCTTTTTCATTATTTCTGAAGGATATCTGCACTTTAACATGACTGTTCATGATCTCAGGGGAGTAAGAGAAGATTAAAGATGAATCATTATTCTTTTGAGGGGGAGCATATCTACTTTCTCCATTTTACTTAACTGACAAATTTTTATGTTGCATGATTTTAGGGGGAGCTTATAAGTCAAAAACGAGTAAAGGCTTATGACTTATGATTATGTCAGATCAGAACTCGTACTTTATTTGTTTTACTGCTTTATGTATTTTATTTTTCGAATAAATTTGTGAATAAATCCTCTTTGACTAGACTTTGAGACTTATGAAGGATGAGAGAAGTTGACACAATCATATCTTTATGACTACAACTGACATCATGATAATTAAGATTGAGCGAAAAGGTAAATTTCTTATCTTAATTTCAAATGTATCTGAAAGAAGGACAACTTTCAGATATAGAAAACATTTTCTTAAATGTTCAAACCACTTCCCGATTCTTAAACAGATTTCATGAATTGGAAGTGTGATTTTAAATGTTTTCATTTTATTTGGGCTTAAATGATTACAAACCGTGTGTTTCCAAAGATAAATACTTGTGTATTGTCTTTCCTATATATTTTCAAGTATTCACACACATCGGTTTAATTTTTGATCAAATTGTTCTTACCATGTCTCATATTGAAACATATTTTCGATGGTAAGACACCCCGCTTGTACTTCAAAGATGTTTGAGCGTTATTTCATTTCGAAATGTCATTTCAAGAATGTCTATATTTTGTTTCGTATGGACAATATCCATTATTCTTGAGCATAAGCTTTGATTGTTATATCATTCATTTCTGATCATTTTCATACATAGTCATATTTTCAACAAGTCTTTTGCATTCATGTTCATCCATTCAATATACTTGTTTTAAAAAACATCAATGTTTAAAAATGCTCATATCTTCATGATTAAATTATGAGCATATACATATCTGATTTGTATATGAGCTTTAACTGATAAAGTTAAAACATTTTGAGCAACATATGCTTTATAGGAAATATGGGTTCTTTGTGCTAGGATTTAACTGAACTTCTATGGAATCACGTTAACCAGTGATTTCTACCCAAGAAGTTAATCCATAATGATTGAGTGTGAGGAGTCTAAAAGAAATGAGTGTAGGATGTGTGTTGAGGTAAAATGGAAAAGAGAGTTTGGTTAGATGTGAGCTTAATGTTTAAAAGAAAGAGGATGTGAGATCAGAGTAAAAGAATATCAAACTCTGCACCAACTACTTTCTGAGCCGAGCAGCGACATTACTAGCGTTTCACAATTCTTTGGTGAACGTTATTAAAACAGGCAACTAGCCCATGCGAACTCTTAAATTTAACCCCACCAGCCACTCATTTTCTTCTCAAAAAGAAAATGTTTCACATTTTTCAAGGGGACGCAACACATATGCTATCTGGTTTTCATTTGGAAAACATGGATATTGAAAAAGAAGGAAGTCTACCCTACCTTCTCACTTCAATCATGCACATTGAGTCTGTGTTTATCTACTGTTGTCTCAGTGGTTTACACTATGTTGACCTTTATAAAAGCAGTTATTTGTGCTTAATTCTTTCTACACTTGCACGAACACACAAAGAATTCATTTCTTTGTCATAACATTCATAGAAATTGCCTTTGTGGTGTTTCGATGATTGGATGGAAGCCCTAGGGGAGTGCACATCAAAAAGCTCCTTTATATTGTGTATTCGTTACACACAGTGACTTTGTGTTACTGACAGGCATTTTAACTGATTCATTTGTTGATTCAGGAGTTACATGTTCTTATTTTGTCTGGATTTGCAAAGATCTAGATGAATACTTGGTTATGGATCACAGAATCAGAGGCTCAGTTTGACATATCAGAATGGTCAAAGATATTTCTTGGAAGAATAGTTTTGATGATATAGATGCTCAAATCATCAAAAAGGGGGAGATGATATCAAGAAATGATAAAGTTTTGCGAGATGCTTTTATAGAAATGACCAAGTCAGAAAATTCAATGTAAAGATTTGAAGAAAATCAAAGAATTTCTGAAGATGTGCTGATTTTTGAGGAAATTTTCTTTGAAGATTATTTGCTAAAGCAATCCGAGTTGATTCTGAAGATAATTTATTTTCAAAGTCTGAAAGTATTTTGTGAAAGTTTTGGGGAGATGATTAATCGTTTGAAGACAATTTTGGAAAGAATACTATCACAGAAAAAAAGGGAGATTGTACTGACAGAGCTTAAAAGTGAAGATTGAATTGCTAGATCTTTCAATAGTGATCTTGAATCCAAAGGGGGAGATTGTTAGAGCATAAATCTGTTGGATACAAGATCAAGAAGACTGAAGGTCAAAGTGTAAGAAGTCAAAGCTGAGAAAGTCAACTTTCATCAAAGTCAAAGTCTATTTGTAATAAAGTCAAAGTCAATGTATTTGTATTTTTTGTAGTTTAGTTCCCTTGTAACTTGTAGGTATAAATAGTTTTGTTCTCTTTGTAATTAGTGTGGAATATTGAGTTGTCTTGTTGAAAATCTGAGAATTTTCATATATGTATTCAGAGAGAATTGTAGAGAGAGAGAGATATCTAGAGAGAGAAAGTCAAGAACACTTTTTGTAATCTTTTGGTTTAAAGTTGAATCACACAGGTAGTAATTCAATCTTATTTGTTTGATTGTTTGAATGATTGTGATTAGAAACTAGAAAACAGGGAATAACATAAGCTTTCTCAACAAGTCTCAGACTTTGAGAAAGTAATCATAATAGAGAGAGATAAATTTGAAAAGGAGAAGAAGAAAGCTGAACAGAAAAATGTTGGTAAATTCAAGGAGATTTCTGGACAGAGAAATAATGTTGAAAAAGATTTTGAAGAAGAAAGGAAAGTATTTGAGTCTGCGATTGCAAAGCTTAACAAGAAACTATCTGAGTTGTCAACAAACATTCAGAAGGAGAAGAATGCAAAATCTGAGTTGCATAAGAAGTTTGATATACTGTCAAAGGAAAGAAACTGTTTGTCTACAAAGATCAAAGAACTTGAGGAGATCATGTTCAAGGTGAAGCTGACTGAGCACAAGACACTAGAATCAATAGTTCAATCACCAAGAGATGATATAGCTGCATCTGAATGCTTATTCAAATCAGCAGCAAGTTCAATTTTTCACACATGTTTCTATTAATCCTTTATTTTATTCAACTGACAGTCATACTTCTAAATCAAATGATCAGATTCGCCCTTTTAACCTATTCTTTGATAAAAATGTTGATGGTTCAGGTAACTTCAAGAAGAATAAGTCTCAGAAGTAAATAAACTGGAGAAAGAAAGATGAGAAAGATAAAGAGAATTGGGTTTGGAGAATTAAAGGATCTTCGGAGGAGAAGAAGAAAGAAGATAAATCATTTGAGCATACACTAAATGCTAAAAGGAACTATGCTTCGAAAGGTAAAACTTTTGGCAAACCTGATCTAGTTTACCCTGTTAATCAACTGATCAGGTTAGGTCAAAAGAAAATTAGTTGTTCCTACTGCGGTTCAAATGATTTTGTTAACAAAAATTATGAAAATAAATGGTATGGTTCTTACTTTATCTCTCCTACTAAAACTGCAACTAACAAATATGGATCCAAATACAAGTGGTTACCAAAAGCTAAATCTATGTTGCAGGCACCCAAGGTTTAAGGGGGAGAAAGAACCAAGGCTTCTGAATAAATCAGTTCAGAACCCGTGCTTCAAAGATCATCGGCTTCTAATTATATCAAATCAGAACCCATGATTTATTGGTAAATCTGACCATTATTATTCTCACCGGAGAATAAG
Organism: Arctium lappa; assembly: GCA_023525745.1. NCBI lineage: Eukaryota > Viridiplantae > Streptophyta > Magnoliopsida > Asterales > Asteraceae > Arctium > Arctium lappa. Next base: position 67,390,128 of record CM042051.1, read on the forward strand.
TAATTAAGGCTTTTGAATACTTATGTTCAAAACCCGTATTCAAATGTTTTCTTCTGAAGGATACAAATTAGATAAATTCTTTTCTAGAAGTTTTTAATTTGAGGGGGAGTTAGAGAAGTTAACTGCTATATGTTTTAGGGGGAGGAGATATAAGAAACTTATACTTTCATTGTTATATTTTTCTAATAACTTGAATTTTTTCAGGTATCGAGGGGGAGGATATCTGACTTTTTTCAAGGATACTTAAAAGTAAATATTCATTTCAGGGGGAGTGTTGAAGCTCATTGGCTTGAAAACCCTTAATTTGCTCTTCAAATCTCTCAACAATCCTCACATAATCTTTTATGTCCTTTTCCAATCTCTTAAGGTCCTCACTCATGTTCTGGTTGTGATCCCTATACCTTTTAACAGTGTTAATGCAATTTTGAGAACAAAGATTGGAAGTTACCTCTGTTGGAAGATCAGACACCTCTGCCATTAGAGATTGGTTTTGGATGGCCTCTTCAGCTTGATCACTCCAATCAAACCCCATACCTTGTTGAGAGACTAGGGCTTGAGCAGAGTTTCTGTTACTATTGAAGCTTCCGGACTGTGCCTGCTGATTTGTTGTTGTTGTTGTTGTTAGACACTCCACTTCTGCATTCCCTAGCAAAGTGTCCCTTCTGATGGCATTTATAGCATTCCACCTTTGACTTGTCAAATCCAGCTCCATTTTCTCTTCTTTGAGAGAAGTTATTTCTCCCAGTTCTCTTTATGAACTTCTTAACTCCCATAGAGAGCATGGCCATCTGCCATTTAATGTCCATCTCTTCAAGATCATCCGGATTGAGTTGTTCCAAGTCATCATTAATTAGAGAAGAGTTTCCATGACTGGATAGAAAGGCTTCAAATACAGCTTCAGTGCCTTTCTCTTGACTTGCACCATTAGCAGTACTAACTGATTCAGGGTTAGAAGAAGAATGAATTGATGCTGAAAGGAGTGCAGCATTGTGAACATACCCAGAAGGCTTCTTCTTAGCCTCTACCTCAGATTCAAAAACTCTTAGATCATTGTATAGATCATCAAGTTCCTTTTCTTCTAGTTGATCATTTTGTCTGAAAGACACAATATACATGGTCCATTCATCACTCAGTGATCTTAGGAACTTCCTGTTTAGATCATCTTGATCAATTTGTACTCCCACAGTAGCTAATTCACCAATTAGCTTGTTGAACCTGTCAAAAGTTTGAGTCATGGACTCATTCTTGGTTGACATAAAGTTCTCATACTGTTGCTTCAGAATGGCTTTCTGATTTCTCTTGGTACTTTTGGTACCTGAGAATCTCTTCTCTAGAGCATTCCAGAGCATCTCTGCATCAGTGCAGTTGCAGAATTGATGTTGATATTCATTGGGAATAGCCAAGAGCAAGGTGCTCAAGGCTTTCATCTCTGTCTGTCTAGTCTTTCTCTCTGCATCAGTTTTTGCTGGAGTTCTTTTCCCATCTGCACCAATCTTTCCTGCTTTAGAAGGGCCATTCTCAATGATGTCCCACATAGAATAGTCAGTGAGGAGTATGTACTGCTTGATTCTGATCTTCCACAAATCGAATTCATTGGGTCTGAGAATTGGAACCTTTGAGACCAGAGTACTGTTTGATTCTGCAAAGTTTTCCATGATGAATGAATATAAGTTTCTGAGAGAACATGCTCTGATACCACTTGTCAGGATCGAATTCTCAACAAGAATTATGAATACTCAGAAACAATATCAAAGAAGTTGTGAAATAACACTTTGATATTCAATGTAACAGTAAACAAACAGTGTATATGATTAACAACTTGTAAACTTGTATTGAATGATTAAAATCACAAGATTACACACTCAACCTCAATCTTGAAGAACAGACTCTTTCAAGACGAATTCTACTTCTCTAGAATTAGGAACTATGCCTTGAGATTGATTCTCTCTAGAACAAAAACTTAGAATTGAATATTTTTTTAAACTATTCTATACATTCTATACATATACTGAAGTTAACAGATAATTACAATTAATAAAATATCTTCAGAATATCTTCTATCATTATCTTTAAGCTTTCCATAATCTTTAGTTTATCCAGCTGTCATCCTCTCCATACGGATTTCCATCTCATAAGAAGTACTAATCATAAGCAGCATTAATACTCTGAGCAGTAGTAACTTCAGCAGTACTAATATTGAAGAGCAACATTAACTTTTTTCCAACAGCATTAACTACAACTGGCAGTATTAATCACAGAAGTAGTAACCATGATGAACTAGCAGCACTAACCATACTTGGTAAATTCTTCAGTTCCCAACACACTTATTCTTCATTCTGTCTCAAAGTCTCATATACCTCATGTAACGGTATGTCATTCAGAACCTTCATTTGCTTCATCCTACGTGTATGCTTCTTCCATTCAGGTTGTAGGATACTTAGGAATTTGACATTATTCTCTAGCTGCTTCTTTTTCACTTTGTTCTTTGTTAGTTCAATGAGAAGCAATACAAACCGTTCATAAGTATCTTCCAGGCTTTCATTCTCTTTAGCTTTAAATTCTTCATAACTGTTGATGCAGTTAGCCACTTTCATCTGATTTTCGACCTTGGATCCCATAATCATCTTTTGCAATTTATCCTACATCTTCTTAGCATTTGATTTGTAACTATCAATCTTGATGTAGATCTCATTCGGAATGATCTGAAGAAGTAAAGATCTTGCTTGTTTATCTGCTTTGTATTTGCTTTTCTGTTCTTTAGAATCCTGAGATATATCCGCTGCCACTGTTTTCATCTTTTGATCTCTTTCCTCAGTACCATCTTCACTATCAGAAGAGTCATCATTTGGTATTTGAACCATGATTGGTGCCATAGGGCCTTCTGTGATTGACAGCATAATATTCTCTCCATTTGCATGTCTGTCTATAAAATCAAGGAATCTGTCTTTCCACTGTTCGTACTCTCCTTTGAACAGAACAGGAGGCTTGACAACAGTGCCTATGGAAAGAGCATATTTGGAAGTCATCTTGTTTAAACCTGTTTGAAAATTATTAGCAATAAGAAACTAGAACTAATCGTTAGTCCAAATGAAAAAAAATAAGAAACACAAAATGTTCACTAAAAATCGAAATGTGAGAATTAAAAAAATCCAAGTCCTTCACTCTTTGCGCTTCACACAGAAGACTCAAACCTCCACTCTGCTCTTCTCACAAGGAACGCAAACCTCGACTTTGTGCTTCTCACAAGGAACGCAAAACTCTACTTTGTGTTTCTCACATTGAACGCAAACCTCTATCTTCTGTTTCTCTTTACTTGCACAAATCAAACTTTGCAAACACACTGATTAGAAACACACGCAAATCAGACTTTGCGGGGCATGAATAATGCGCATATGATGAACTTTGCGTTTCAAATTGCAAACGCAAGATACACTTTACGTTTCTAGATACAAACGCAAGATACTCTTTACGTTTCTAGTTGCAAATGCAAACCACAACTTGTCTTTGAGCTCAAACACTTCTACTTTGCGTTTGTCATTAAACCCGCAAAACCTACTTCTCGTTTCTCGTTGAAGTCACTTTGCAGATATCCTTACTTCTCATTGCTTGAAGCAAACGCAAACCTTAACTTCTCGATTGTCAAATGAAACGCAAACTTGAACTTCTCGATTCTCAACTCTCAAAGATCGAAACGCAAACTTTTATTAACACCCGCAAACCTTAATGAACACCCGTAAACCTCTAAAATCGAACAAAATCGCACCAAAAACACATTTAGACCTAGAATTTCAACACTATACTTCGACAATTCACTCGTCTAAACAACTCGAATACAAAACTAACACAAAATTTCGATCAAATACACAATCGATACAAATTTGATACAAACACAGTGTCAAGAACTCGTGTACAGAAAAACCACAAAAATTCAAAAAATCGAATTGATTACAGTGCAATTGACAAATCTTTCTATACAAACTCGATCGATTTCACTATTCTAACAAAATCTAATCGATTACAACTCCAAAAACGCACTAAAACTTGGATTTGATTTTTCGCTCAAAAACACAGAAGAACTTTCGTGTTTTTCTTGATTTTTCACTTTGGATCTGCTCTGATACCAATTGTTATTCCCATATTCTAGTTTCTATTTCAGATTAATCAAACAAAACAAGATATCACAAACAATTACGTGTTTGATTTCAATTCAATTCCAAGATTACACTTTTTCTCTCTACAATCTCTCTCTAACGAACTCTCTCTAACGAACTGTCTCTCTGTCTCAGATATTTCTCTCTCTAAACTTACTGAGTTCTGTATTTTACTTTGACCTATATCTCTACTTATTACAAAAGAAAATAAACTATTTATACCTACAACTAAAACAAGGAAACTAAAATACAATACAAAGATGTTGACTTTTATTACAAAAGACTTTGACTTTGATGAGATTTGACTTTATCAGCTTTGATTTCTTATACTTTGACCTTCAGTCTTTTTGATCTTGTATCCAACAGATTTATGCTCTAACAGTTAAAGCTTCAAAGTTCAAAGACGTCAGAGTTAAAGATTGAAGAATAAAGCGCTGAAGATTTATGTCAAATTTTTATTAAATCTTAAATACAAAGGGGTAGATTGTTAGTGTATTATTGTATCCAAGATTTAATAGGAAAAGTCAAGTCAAGATAAGTCAACAAAGTCAAAGTCTGTATTAGTCAAATATGAGTTTACTTAGTTGTTAAGCTTGTGATAGCATCCTTGGTATAAATACCTTAGGGGCTTTGTAATCATGTAAGGAAGTTCATTGTATGTATCATTGTTAGATCTATGAAGTTTGAAGACTTTCTCTCTCTACACTCTCTCTCTAGAATATACTTTGGATGTCAATATCTTGATTGATTGTTTGATTGCTTGATAGAATAGGACAATTTCATCTTTGATACCCTAACCATTTTATTTGATCTGATTGATACATTGTCAGATTCTCAAAACAATTCTCTTGATTTCATTTCATTCATTCAATTTTCTTGTTTTGAGAGATCTTCATTGTTCAAATGCTCAAATTTCATTCATATCTTTAATAAGCATACATTGTGACAGTATTATCTTATCTGTGTTTAACTGTTCAAGTTAAACTGTTGAACAACTATTCTTTTTAGGACTTACATGGGATTCATGTGAGAGCTTAAACAGAACTTCCATGGATTCACGTTAGCCAGTGTTTCCTACCCCGGAAGTTATCCTAGAATGATTGAGGGGTGAGGGGTCAAAATCAAAGAGTGGGGGAGATAACTCATCCGGTTGAGTTTTTCTCATTGTGTGGAGCGGTATAATGGAAATGAGAGTTTGGTTAGAAGTGAGCATAATGATAAAAAGAAAGAGGGTGTGAGATCAGAGTTAAAAGAATATCAAAACTCTGGACCAACCACTTTCTGAGTCGGGCAACCATTTCTACTGATTGGTTCACATTCTTTGGTGACCATCATTGAAACAGGCACTGAGCCCATGCCAACTCTTGCATTAACCCCACCAGCCACTCGTTTCTTTCTTAACAAAAAAAATGTTTTAGTTTCTTTGGGGACGCATCACATCCGCTATCTAGTCTTCGTTCGGAAGATTTAGATATTGAAAAAGAAGGAATGTTGCCCCACCTTCGCACATTTTTCATGCACATTGAGTCCGTGTGATATATGTTGTTGTCTCAACAGTTTACACGATTTGAGCCTGATAAAGCTAAGTAGCTTCAATCATTCATACACTTTCACAAACACACAAGAAATAAGTTTTCTTGTCATAACATTCATAAAAAATTCCTTTGTGGTTTTTTGATGATTGAATGGAAGCCCTGAGGGAGTGATCATCACTAAAGCTCCTTTCCAATGCACATCCGTTGTACAAAGTGGCTCCGTGCCACTTACAGGCATGCTAACTGTATCATCTGAATTTGAAAAGATTCGGATATATACATTTCATGAATTGACGGATACTCACATCAAAGGGTGGAGAATGTCAAATTATCATGAAGGGGATATTGTTAGTCATCATAAAGGGGGAAATCAAAGAAAGAGTTGAAATAGACGAAGTTTTGATGATCATGATGCTCATAATCATCAAAAAGTGGGAGAATTTTTACAAAGTTCAATTTCAAAGTCATAGAGAAAGAAAGTTCAATTCATTCCATGATGATTCAAATTCCGAATAAAGATGATTTGAGAAAGTTCTGAAGATGATTCAAAGATAAATCAACTTTCGTGAAATTATGTTTTTCCGAAGATGGTCCAGAGATCACAAGAGATGAAGATACAAGATCAGAGATTCCTCAAAGTTGTATCAAAGTTCAAAGACTGAAGATTGTTAAGGTTTCAAAGTTCAGTTGTTTTAAGATTTCAAGTGGTTTGTTGATCAAGACATGTTGACTTTCAAAGATGCAAAGTGAAAAAGACTTTTCAAGATTCTTCAAAGACTAAAAGCTTGAAGACTGTCAGAACTACAAGAATCAAAGCTATCAGAGTCAAAGCTGAAAAATCAAGAACTGAAGACTAGTGTCAATTTTTTATTAATCTTGAATATAAAGGGGGAGATTGTTAGTGCATTATATTGTATCCAAGATTTAATATGTTAAGTCAAAGATGTTAAGAAATAATGTCTAAGTCAATGTTTGTAATGTCAAAGTCAATCTTAGAGTTTTGTATAGGTTTAATCTTGTGTGTGTTTAGATGGTGGGTATAAATACCTTATGCCTTGTAAGTTTTTATTGTATGCTTTAACTGTTAGATATATGACAAAAACACTTTCTCTCTCTACTCTCTCTCTAGACTTTGATTGTTAGATCTTGATTGAGATTATGCTTGATTTGATTGGGAAATTGCATTAACAAGTTTAAAGAGTTGTCAAAGATCATACAAAGTGTAAGAAGACTTGAAGATGTAAAAGCTATGAAAGAGCTAAAGATGTAAAAGGACTCAAAGCTAAAGATTTTTCTGAAGATACGAAGACCTGAAGATTATAGTCAAAAAAAATTTAATCTTGAATCCAAAGGGGGAGATCTTTAGACTGATATTGTATTCAAGATTAAAAGTGAGGGTCTATTTTGTAAAAGTGTAATAGTTTGAGGGTTGGGTTGTAAAGTTTGACTTAGTATAAGTAGGTTTGGTTCTTTGTTAGATTAGTAAGAACGCTTATTCAGATCCACAAGTCAAGCACTTAGAGAGAACACAGATTGAATTCGTATACATACTTTGTGAGATCTGTGACACTTAGACTTGTGATTATATTATAATCTTGTGACATTAATGACAATGGCTTCTTGATAATCTTTGTGTATGATTTAATTCTAGAAACTGGGATCACACAATTCTTTCTCGGTGTTCATGATTCTTTGACCCTGATGAGTACCTCTGGGAGTTTGAACCCGGTTTCTTGTAGAACTTCTTTTGAAAGGCACGGGTGAGCAATAGCATTGCCTGCTTCAGGTTTTCCCCATCATCACTATCATACTCAAAATTTGCAGAATCATTTGAGCTAGGAAGTACTATCTTCTTCTTCTTCTTTTCTTTCTTTTCCTTTTCCTTCTGACCAACTACCAATGCAATCGGGTCAATTGTCATCTCAACTTTCTTCTTCTCACTTCATTTCTCTTCAACCTCCTCCTCATTTTGCCTCAACGCCTCATAGACATCATGTAGTGCTTCTTCCATTCGGGTTGGAGTATACTAAGAAATTTGACGTTGTTCTCGATTTGCTTCTTCTTAACTTTGTTCTTTGAGAGATCGTTTAGAAGAAGAAAAAATCACTCATATGTATCCTCCAGACTCTCATTTTCTTTCGCCTTTAACTCCTCGTAGCTGTTGATGCAGTTTGCTACTTTCATTTGGTGGCCAACCTTCGAACCCATCATCATTTTCTGAAGTTGATCCCACATCTTTTTAGCATTGGCTTTGTAGTTGTCAACCGTTATGTAGATCTCATTGGGAATACTCTGTAGTATTAGAGATCCTTCTTGCTTGTCTGCCTTGAGTCTTCTCTTTTCTTCCTCAGTATATTGTGAAGGTTCTTTCGGAACAGTCTTTGTTCTCTGGGCTTTGTCAACATTCCCGTCTTCACTGTCCGATGACACTTCATCAGGTATCTCCATGGTGGGGGAGTACGATAGGACCTTCAGTAATGGATAAGAGAATGTTCTCTCCGTTTGTGTGTCGGTCAACAAAATCAAGGAATCGATCCTTCCATTGCTTATACTCCCATCTTGAATAAGACTGGGAGCCTTACATCAGTGCCGATTGAGAGCCCGTCCTTGGAAGTCATCCTGTTTCAAATATTCAATAAGAACTTGACAAATGATCGTTAGTCTAATAGAAATTAAACGATACAGAAAAACTTAGAAAGAAATTCAGAAATGAAACTTCCAAAATTCACTAAGTCTAGAATTCGCACACAACAATTCGCACACTACACACAATTCAGAATTCGCATGCAATAGAAATCCAGAATTCGCATATACAGAATTCACATAAAACACTATGCGAGTTCTGAACTTAGAAAAATTTTAAGATAAAGATTTTCGCATAACACAATTCGCATAAAACTTTTCGCATATCAGAATCACATGAATTCTACACTTGGAAACATATTTGAGAACAAGGAATTCGTATTTGATGCAAAATCAACACTTCAAAAAAATTCGAACTTTTATACGAATTGTTCAATAATTCGTATTATACTCTTATGAGAATTCTCAACTTTTTGCATCCAAGAGTTATGCGAGTTCTGTCCTTGATTATTTTCACAACATATTTTCACACAAACACTTATGCGAATTCTGTCAATTAACACGTTTCACACAAGCGAATTCTATGAAATTCGCACAAGACACATGTGCGAATTATTCACTTGTGAAATTTCAGAAATAACAATTATGCGAAAACAACTAATATGCGAAATCTTATGAATCTGCGAAATTATCTTGCGAGTTCTTGGGAAGGATGCGAGTTCTTCAAGAACTTATGCGAGCTCTTGAGATGTCATCGAAAAACACCTCTGAATGGCTCCAAAAATCATTCTAATCTTTGAATCTCGATTTGAAACTTCACCAAACTAACCACTAACACATCTAGAAACAAATTCGACTAAGGATTTTCGATAAAGAACACTAACACTTATAATTTGAATCAATTACAGTGCATATGAACTCGTGAAACTTCGAATGACCAAAATTCTAAAAGTATCAAAAATTACAGTGCAATTCACTACCAAAATTCTAAAAGTATCAAACTCACTCAAACCAATTACAACTCTAAAAACTTACAAAGATTTAAAATTCAATCTAAAACTCAAGAACACAGTCCGACAACCATATTTTCTTGATTTCTTCTTGGATTTGCTCTGATACGAATTGTTAATCTTAGTTTTATCAAGTTCTAATTACAAAACCCAATCACATGATGAAAATTACAAATTTAACAATCTACCTATTTCAATTCCAATTTCAATTCTCATAATTCGTACAGACAGTTTCTCTCTCACTCAAAATTTCTCTCTCACTCAAAATTTCTCTCTCTAGACTCAGCGTACTCTCTCTTTCTAACTTGCAACTGTTAACTCCTAAGACTTAACATCTAGCCATATATCTATTTAAAAAAACCAATATACATGCTCTTACAAACACATTACAAAAAAATTTGACTTTTGACTTATTACAAGATTGACTTTCACTTTCACTTGAGAGTTGACTTTTAAGCTTTGACTTGGTTTGACTTTCATCTTCAGTAAACATGATCTTGTATCCAACAAATATGCTCTAACAAAGGTTGAGGGTGACGTTCGATGATGAAGGGAGGGGGTTCACGGTGCTCCCATGGTTGATCAAACCCAGGCATCTCTCCACCTGTTACCACCGCCGACCTGAACGACAGTCGACCACCGCCGATCTGATCCACCGCCAACCTGTACCACCGTCGACCACCGCCGATCTGAACCACTACCGCCGATCTGAACCACCACTAACCTGAGCAACAGTCGACCATCGCCCACCAAAACCATCGTCGACCATCACCGATCTAAACCACCGTCGACCATCGCCAATCTGAACCATCACCCACCTGAACCAGAGTCGACCTCCACCAATCTGAACCACCATTGACCTGAACCACAGTCGACCACCGGGAGATCTGACCCACCGCCGACCTGTACCATAGTAGACCACCGTTGATCTGAACCACTACCGCCGATCTGAACCACCCCTGACTTGAACCATAGTCGACCACCGCCGATCTAAACCACCGTCAACTTGAACCGTGGTAGGCCACCGCCGATATGAACCACTGCCGATACGAACCACTGCCGACCACCATCGGTATGAAGCACCACCAACCTGAACCAAAATAGTTGGATATTGATTTCAAATTTTCGGAAAAAGGTATTTTGGTCATTTATATTTGAGAGTCCAAAATCTATGAATCCTAGAGAGAGAAAGTAGAGAGATAGTAACAAGAGAGCGCAAAGTATGTATTGAATGAATAGTGTGTGAAGGTTCTTACAACAAACCAAGACCAAAGGGACTTAAATACCCTTGGTCAGATACAACACAGTATGACTCTTAACACAGTATTTGACCAAGCCCTATAAATACAATGATTACTATAAAATCAGACCTAACAATCTCCCCCTTAGTAATCATTGGCGCTTTGGTCTTCAAAAATTGTCTTCTATAACAGCACGGACCAACAAAGCGACTTTATGAAGCTTTCTGACTTTTAAGAAAAGATTTCTTCTCAGCATCTTTCAGATTAAGTTGACTTTGCTGCTTAACCTCTAGATGATACACCTCTTTTGAACGATCTTGAAAAAACTGTGTTGTTCGGAGCAGGAACAGCAAAAGAATTTGTTGTAGGTGAGAGAATAGAATCTTTGAGCGAATCTTGATCAGCAGATAAACTTTTGAGTTCTTTGTCTCTTTAACTTCTCCTTGATTTCTCCCCCTCATGACATTGATGATCTTGATCAACTTGGTCATGTAAATGTTGGAGACGAGACAGTGTAAAATCTGCAAAATCAAAGAAACCGAGAAAACAGAGGAGGTTTGCGCAAACCAAGATTTGCGTGTCATGAAGGGTGCGCAAAGCAAAGTTTGCGGTTCAAGAAAGATACGCAAAGCAAGGTTTGCGTTTCACAAAGGATGCGCAAAACGAAGTTTGCGTGTCATGTTGGATGCGCAAAGCTGACTTAGACAAAATTTACCTTTTGAAACCCTTTGACTCCCCCTACACAAATGCACTAGATATGACAATTCAAATTAGCATTCATATAAAGATAAACAGATACTCCCCCTCAAAAACATATATAATCTTTGAAAAATATTCTCTTTGTTCACTCCCCCTTGAATAATGCATAAACCCATTAAAATATATTTATGAGAACACAATGATCAGATATTAATGTAAAAGAAAAATATACTGAATGTAAATTTTGAAACAAATTAAATTCTACAGAGTAAAATATTACAAATTTATCTATCATTTGAAATCAAACATATGTTGTAGGATACAATAACAAGTTTCATTGCATATCAAGTTAAGACATGTTCAGTTTCAAAAACTTCCAGCAATCTATTCAGTGTGCTCACATGCGAATCTTCGATTAGCTTCAAGAAAATGCAATTCTAAAGATATTATAGAGAACTTTGCATGTACTCACACTAAGTCATCAAAAATTAAGACTTTCACAAATGTACAAGTTTATCGCAACTCAAATATATCACTAATATCATGAGATGTGTGTTCATTGGCATCTTTTAGCTTTGTGCACAGTGGCATCTTAACATGAGTGTGCTCTTTGGCATCTTTTAAGCGTGTGCACTTTGGCATCTTTTGATCAAAAAGTTTATTAAGTAAAGAACATATCGTAAACGTAACTTTCTATCTGACCCTATTGCAGGATTTGGGTCAGCCGCTCCTATACCAGTTGGCCTTAGGGGACTAGGTGTCAAGCACCCCTTGGAACTTACTTTCCCGGACCAGAAAGGCTACATCGATATATCCTAAACCCATTCATACCAGTAGAACATGATTTTCGATCTGATTCTATAGAAGGATTTGGGTTCGATCGCTTTCAGATCAATTGACCTTAGGGGACCAGATGACGAGCATCCCATGGAACTTACTTTCCCAAACCAGAAAGGTCACAGGTACAAACTTTTAAACTCAGAAATTTCTGTATTTTAAGAATTTATTATTCATCTCAATCACTCATGTCACACCCCGAATTTCGTTTGGTTTTGAGAAGAAGTGTTAAGGATATGAGGTTCCTGTTTCTGTCTACAGGGCGCACGGGTCGTGCGCCCTCCTTCAGGAAAAATGCACGGGTCGTGCGCATGGATCAGGGAGCGAGGCAGTGACTTTCGCACGGGCCGTGCTCCATCACCCTTTGAAAACGCACGGGTCGTGCGCTGTGTTGGGAAATGTGAGATGTTTGCCTAAAATATCTCACTTTGTTGGATTTCATTGTTAATCTCAGATTTCTTTCTTTCTCTCTTCCATTTCTCTCTTTTTCTCTTTCAATCTTCATAGGATCGTTCGGTTGCTAGTGTTCGGTGTTTCTAGCGAGGGGTCGGTGTTTTAAGCTTCACCTCTTCGTCGTGATCGTTATCTGGTTTCCGGGTTTTATTCTAAAAACCTATCGGTGAGTTCGTACTACCATTTTACAAACTTTATACATGTCAAAACCCTTATTTGCGAAATTCGAAGTATTTCTACGGTATGATTTTATGTTCTCTACATTTTGATATAAATGAAGTTTTTGGTAATTTTCGGGGTTCCCGATCAGTTTTGACTAAAATGATTGGTTTCGCCTTATTAAAAGTAAAATGATGTTTTACTTATACATTATGTGGTTACGTGAAAAGAATGTTTATGAACTCATTTTAATGATTTTCATTCTTACCATGAGTTGAACTGGAAATGACATTTTGTTTATAAAATGTGTTAATACCATATGTTTATTTATGGTTGGTCACATATGTTGTTGTGACGAGTCTGTACCATTACTAGTGGATCCCTAGGTTTTGAGTCGACTGTTTTGTTGGGATGTTATATTTCCCCAAATTTGTAGTTATGGATCATATGTTCCTCGGGGGCAACTTGGTACGGTTATGTGAGGCCGGATACTAGCCATGGTTCATAGTGATCCTGGCGAAGGAGTATACATTGGTTTTGCGCTTGGGGCTTGATCTCACGTTGAAGCACGGACTTTTGTGTTCGTATCCGTGGATTCCAAATGTTTAGCTCATAACTCGGATTTGTGGTCTACTTAGTGTTACACCATGATCCTTGGTAAAATGGTCCTTTTGTCATCGTTTAACAAGTTTTGGACCGAAAAGGCCCGGTTGTGGCGAAATGTTATCTTTATGGGTTAAACCTTTATGAAAAGATTTCCTTATGATACTGATGTTTATATCTTTTAAGCTTTATAAACAGTATGTTCTCACCAGGCTTTAAAGTCTGACACTTTTTCTCAAATGATGTGTATAACAGGTTTCCCTTAGCGGTGGGTTGCCAGGGTTTTGAGAGATAGGTTTGGTCTCGAGGCATTTTGAGATGACTAGTATTGTTTCAGGGCATTTGTTAAGTCCCATTCTTTTGGTACATTTATGGATCGTCAACTGATGTAATCTTGATATAGGTGTCTAGATTAGTTTGTTGACAAACTCTATATCGATTCAGGTTTTTGTAAAGTGTTTAAGGAATGATCCCCTTCTTGGGAGTTTATTATCAATACGAATGTCATGTTGCCAGGTATTCCAGGTTTTAATTTACTCTGATTTTTAGGGTGTTACAGGGATGCTAGTTCCCCGTCTGATTTGATGGCCAACATGATGTTGGCAATGAGGGAGGAGATGGCAAAGCAGCAAGAGTTTCTGCTGAAAGTGATTGAGGGCCGTGATGTGAACAATCGTAGAAGTGAGACGGTTGTGGAAAACATCGTAGCAGGTTCTGGAGGCGCTGGTACAGGGGTCAGGGCTGAGGAAAACAGGATGGTTGGTGCTCCAAGAAATAGGAAAAGTTGTTCCTACAAATCCTTTCTGGGTTGCGGACCACCAGAGTTCTCTGGTTCCGATGACCCAAACCTGTGTGTGAAGTGGATCCGAGCGGTTGAGCAAGCTTTTGGCTCTTCCGAGTGCGGAGAGGATCAGAGAGTGCGGTTTGGTACCCAACTGCTGAGGGATACTGCACTCATTTGGTGAAATGTCATCCAATCCACCCTAACTCTTGCAGTGTTGGCTCAGTTGTCTTGGTTCGAGTTCAAGAAAAAGTTGTTAGAAGAACTCTGCAACGAAAGAACAATGGACTGAATTGAGAAAGAATTTCGGTCTCTGGTGAAAGGAATCCTGACGGTGAGGGAGTACACCCGTCAGTTCATGGATAAGATAGACCTGGTGGGGCATGCTGCCCCAACAGAAAAGGATAAGATGAAGGCCTATCTGAATGGCCTGCCTGCGGACATGCAACCTATGGTCCACAATTCTAAAGCTTCTAACCTCCGAGAGATGATAGAAGAATTTCAGTACATGGAAGAAATGTTCGCGAAGAGAAAATCTGAGAATTCCGTTGTGGTGTCTGATAAGAGAAAGTGGGAGGGCAGCTCAGTACCTCCCAAGCGGGCCTGACCTTTTGTTGGAAACCGCAACTTCAGCACTTATCAGGAAGCAAAGTGGTGCCCGAAGTGTCGAACCAAGCATCACGGTAACTGTTACACCAATTCTCAAACTTGTTATAAGTGTGGGAAGCCTGGTCACACTGTCAGAGATTGCCCGGTCAGAGGACTCGTCTGTTATGAGTGCAAAGCATCGAGGCACGTGAGAAAAGCCTGCCCGAAGCTTGTGTCGGGTAGCACGCCAGCAAGGAAGGAGAACCCTCCGAAGGTTCCGGGTCGATCATTTCAGATGATGGCCGAAGAGGCCAGAGCATCCGCTGACGTGGTATCGGGTACTTTCCTTATAAACTCTGTACCTGCTCGTATTTTGTTCGATACGGGTGCTAGTTTCTCTTTCGTATCTGAATTGCTCCGTCAGAAAATTTCTATGCCCACTACTAGTGTTAAGGATGCATTAGTGGTAGAAATAGCTGATGGTAGTCAAGTTCTGATGCACGAGGTTCTGAGGCAGTGAACTCTTAGTATCGAAGGGAGAGAATTCTCAATCGATCTATTTCCGATGTTAATCGGGGGTTTCGATGTCGTGGTCGGCATGGATTGGTTGTCAAACAATCATGCCGAGATCGTATTTTCCAAGAAGTTGATTCGACTTCCCAACCCCTCTGGTGAAGTCGTTGTCATCTATGGTGAAAAGAGAAAGGGTGAAATGGCAATAATCACAATGGCAAAGGCACGCAAGTGTTTAGTAAAAGGATGTTCGTCTTTCCTAGACTATGTGATCGATGCCAAGTTAAAGAAATTGAAGTTGGAAGATGTAAAGATCGTGCGTGAGTTTCCAGACGTCTTTCCGGACGACTTGCCCGGGTTACCACCCGATCGGCAGGTAGAGTTTCGGATTGATCTTGTGCCTGGAGCAGCACCAATTGCTAAAGATCCTTACCGTTTAGCACCGTCGGAGATGCAAGAGATGATGGCACAACTCCAAGAACTATTGGAGAAAGGCTTCATAAGACCGAGTTCGTCACCTTAGGGAGCTCCGGTCTTATTCGTCAAAAAGAAGGATGGCACAATGAGAATGTGCATTGACTATCGTGAGTTGAATAAAGATACGATAAAGAACAAATATCCGCTTCCGAGAATAGACGACTTGTTCGATCAACTTCAAGGATCGGGTTGTTTTTCCAAAATCGACTTACGTTCGGGTTATCACCAAGTGAAAGTAAGAGAAGATGATGTTCCAAAGACAGCTTTCAGAACGCGTTACAGTCATTACGAATTTCTTGTAATGCCTTTTGGTCTAACGAACGCACCAGCTGTGTTTAATGAATAGAGTATGTCGACCATTCCTCGACAAGTCGGTCATTGTATTCATTGATGACATACTCGTGTACTCCAAGAGTGAGTCAGAGCATGAGCAGCATTTACGTGAAGTTCTGGAGGTGTTAAGAAAAGAAAGGTTGTACGCCAAATTTTCCAAGTGCGACTTTTGGCTTAAAGAAGTACAGTTTCTGGGTCACGTAGTCACTCGGGTCGGAGTGAAAGTAGACCCCTCCAAGATTGAAGCTATGATGAATTGGGAGCCTCCTAAGAGTCCGTCCGAGATCCGAAGTTTCTTGGGTCTGGCGGGATACTACAGGAGATTTATCCAAGACTTTTCAAAGATCGCTTCTTCCTTGACAGTTCTGACTCGGAAGAATGTAAAGTTTGAATGGACTGAAGTCTAAGAGAAGGCGTTCCGGATCCTTCAAAAGAAGTTGTGTGAAGCTCCGATCTTGACCTTACCTGAAGGGTCGGAAGATTTCGTGGTATACAGCGACGCTTCAAAGATGGGACTGGGATGTGTGTTGATGCAACGAGGCAAGATGATCGCTTATGCCTCGAGGCAGCTTAAGATACACGAGCAGAATTATCCAACCCATGATTTGGAGTTAGCGGCGGTGGTGTTCGCTTTGAAGCTTTGGAGACATTACCTCTACGGCACGAAATGCACTCTATACACGGATCACAAAAGCCTGAAGTATGTCTTTGATCAGAAAGATTTGAACATGAGGCAAAGGCGGTGGCTCGAGTTGCTTAAAGATTATGACTGTGAATTGCTTTACCATCCTGGTAAGGCGAACGTGGTGGTCGATGCGTTAAGTCGGAAGGAGTATAGCGGAAGTATTCAAGCTACCCATTCGAGAATCGAGCTAGTGTCTAGTCTTGTTGAGAAGATCAAGGCATCACAGGTGGAAGCTCTGTTAGAAGAAAATCTAAAAGATGAAGTCATGACGAAGCAATGTTTACTCTTAACGGAAGATAGCCCTGGAGTAAAACTGTTCAGCGGTCGTGTGTGGGTACCCAAGCTTGGGAGTAACCGTGATCTGTTGCTAGAGGATGCTCACAAGTCCAAGTATTCCATTCATCCGGGGAGTACAAAGATGTACAGGGACTTGAAGCTGCACTATTGGTGGCCGGTAATGAAACTTGATGAAGTGCGTTACGTTGAGCGTTGTGTGACGTGTTTGCAAGTTAAGGCCGAACATCAGCGACCATACGGGAGTTTACAGACTTTAGAGATTCTCGAATGGAAGTGGGAGCATATCACCATGGACTTCGTGATGAAGTTGCCTAAAACTCTTCGAGGTCACGATACCATTTGGGTGATAGTTGACAGATTGACAAAGAGCGCTCACTTCTTGGCTATGCACGAGACTCTACTGATGGATAAGTTAGCAAAGCTTTATATCGATGAGGTGGTCTCGAGGCACGGCATACCATTGTCGATCGTGTCGGATCGCGACAGTCGGTTCACTTCGAACTTCTGGGATGGGTTTCAGAAAGAACTTGGTACTCGAGTGAAGTTGAGTACGGCTTACCATCCGCAAACCGACGGGCAGAGCGAGCGAACGATCTAAACTTTGGAAGACATGCTAAGATCTTGTGTCATCGATTTCGGGAGTAGCTGGGACTCTCATCTGCCTTTGGTGGAGTTTGCTTACAACAATAGCTACCACTCGAGTATCGGAATGGCACCCTTTGAGGCTTTGTATGGGCGAAAGTGTCGGACTCCCGTGTGTTGGCTTGAAGCGGGAGAGAAGCAGTTCGCCGGACCTGAAATCGTGCAAGAGACTGTCGATAAAGTCAAGTGCATTCGTGAAAGAATGAAAGCGGCACAGGATCGTCAAAAAAGTTATGCAGATAAAAAGAAGCGACCGATGGAATTCCAAGTGGGCGACCGCGTTATGCTTATGGTGTCGCCGTGGAAAGGCATTATACAATTCGGAAAACGTGGGGATTTGAGTCCCCGTTTCCTCGGACCTTTCAAAGTGCTTAAACGAGTGGGTTTGCAAGCCTACCAGTTGGAACTACCACCGGAGTTAAGCAGAATACACAACACGTTTCATGTTTGCTACCTCCGGAAATGTTTGGCGGTAGAAGACAGCGTCATTCCCCTTTTAGAGTTAAGGGTAGATGAAGGAAAACGTTGTGTGGAAGAACCCGACGCCATCTTAGAGAGAAAGTCTAAGAAGTTACGTCACAAAGAAGTCACTTTGGTCAAGGTGCAATGGAAACATCACCGGGGAGCAAATGTGACGTGGGAAGCCGAGGAGGATATGAAGCTAAGATATCCTCACCTTTTTGAGTAGTTGGGATTTCGGGGACGAAATCATTCCCAAGTTGGGGAGGATTGTAACACCCCGAATTTCGTTTGGTTTTGAGAAGAAGTGTTAAGGATATGAGGTTCCTGTTTCTGTCTACAGCCGTGTGCCCTCCTTCAGGAAAAACGCATGGGTCGTGCGCATAGATCAGGGTGCGAGGCAGTGACTTTCGCATGGGTCGTGCGCCACCCCCCTTTGAAAACGCACGGGCCGTGCGCTGTGTTGGGAAATGTGAGATGTTTGCCTAAAATATCCACTTTGTTGGATTTCATTGTTAATCTCAGATTTCTTTCTCTCTCTCTCTTCCATTTCTCTCTTTTTCTCTTTCAATGTTCATAGGCTCGTTCGGTTGCTAGTTTTCGGTGTTTCTAGCGAGAGGTCGGTGTTTTAAGTTTCACCTCTTCGTCGTGATCGTTATCTGGTTTCCGGGTTTTATTCTGAAAACCTATCGGTGAGTTCCTACTACCATTTTACAAACTTTATACATGTCAAAAACCTTATTTGAGAAATTCAAAGTATTTCTACGGTATGATTTAATGTTCTCTACATTTTGATATAAATGAAGTTTTTGGTAATTTTCGGGTTTCCTGATCAGTTTTGACTAAAATGACTGGTTCCGCCTTATTAAAAGTAAAATGATGTTTTACTTGTACATTATGTGGTTACGTGAAAAGAATGTTTATGAACTCATTTTGTTTATAAAATGTGTTAATACCATATGTTTATTTATGGTTGGTCACATATGTTGTTGTGACGAGTCTGTACCATTACTAGTGGATACCTAGGTTTTGAGTCGATTGTTTTGTTGGGATGTTATATTTCCCCAGATTTGTAGCTATGGATCATATGTTCCTCGGGGGCAACTTGGTACGGTTATGTGAGGCCGGATACTAGCCATGGTTCATAGTGATCCTGGCGAAGGAGTATACATTGGTTTTGCACTTGGGGCTTGATCTCACGTTGAAGCACGGACTTTTGTGTTCGTATCCGCGGATTCCAAATGTTTAGCTCATAACTCGGATTTGTGGTCTACTTAGTGTTACACCATGATCCTTGGTAAAATGGTCCTTTTGTCATCGTTTAACAAGTTTTGGACCGAAAAGGCCCGGTTGTGGCGAAATGTTATCTTTATGGGTTAAATCTTTATGAAAAGATTTCCTTATGATACTGATGTTTATATCTTTTGAGCTTTATAAACTGTATGTTCTCACCAGGCTTTAAAGTCTGACACTTTTTCTCAAATGATGTGTATAACAGGTTTCCCTTAGCGGTGGGTTGTCGGGGTGTTGAGAGATGGGTTTGGTCTCGAGGCATTTTGAGATGACTAGTATTGTTTCAGGGCATTTGTTAAGTCCCATTCTTTTGGTACAGTTATGGATCCTCAACTGATGTAATCTTGATATAGATGTCTAGATTAGTTTGTTGACAAACTCTATATCGATTCAGGTTTTTGTAAAGTGTTTAAGGACTGATCTCCTTCTTGGGAGTTTATTATCAATACGAATGTCATGTTGCCAGGTTTTCCAGGTTTTAATTTACTCTGATTTTTAGGGTGTTACAACTCAGGTCAACTTCTAAGTGGTTAGCCTATATTTTCATTCTGATCTATAATTCTGATTATTTAGGTAGTCTAACCAAAGTAGACTATAAAAAATCCGAATCACACAACTTTAAAGCAGTAATAAAAGTTTCAAACATGTTGCTGACTTTTCGACTTTTGTAAGACTTGAAATTTGACCATATAAAAACTTTAATACAAACAAAAGAACTTGAAAATTTATCCTAGACACATATTTTATTCAAAGGAAAGAAAAAAATGTAAAACTTTACTTTATACACTAAAATTTGTAAAGATTTAAACTTTTAATAAATATTTTGTTGGAACAAAATAAAATTCAACTATTTCATCTTTTACATTGAAGAAAATAAATTTGTTTCTCATATTAAAAGAAAATTTTGGGTAATACAAATTCATGAGATAGATAAACAAGTTCAGATTCTTGAAACATTGAGAAAAACTGGAATACCATCATTATCAGAGATAAATGCAGCTGAATTAAAATTGATGTACTCACAGTATCTCATTAAGTCAGAAGCTTAATCATTGAAGAACGAGTTCTAAACTGTTATGTTTAGAAGTCGATGTCTATGAAGTGCGGGTCCTGAGCTGAATTACTCAGAAGCCAACATTCTATTACTCCCCCTTAACATGTGATGCCTGCAACTTTGAATCAGATAAAGATTTGGGTACCCACTTGAATTTGGGCCCGTGTTTGTTAGTTGCAGTTCTTGTGGAAAAATAATGAGCAAATTTGAAACGAGAAGCATGAGAAATATCATCAGAATAATAAGCACAATTATCAGAAGAGAAAGCATAATCATCTGAACTAGAATATGAGAAAGAACATGAGACATGTTTTGAAATTCGAATCATTTGCTTTATAGAGTATTTTGAATTTTTATTACATTTAGCAAATGAATCACTATTATAAAGTTTGTCTACACATTTATCCCCATCAACAATATGTTCATCAGATGTCCGCCTCGCTCTCCAGATTTGCTTCTTGGATTGAGCGTTCACAGTCCTATCTGTAAGAATAGAATCGGAAGAATTAAAATTGTCAGTAAGAACTATATCTCGTTTCGTTGACTTCTTTGACCGTCTTCTTTTACGTTTAGGTTTATAATATTGATCATTGAGCATAAAAGAATTATCAAGAATTTTAGACGAAATATTTAAATCAGATGAAATAAATTTATCTAAGCAACCAATCTGATCAACTAATAAATCTGAATTTGCCTCGGAGTCTGAATAATTTTGAGAAAATATATTAAAATTTGAAACTTCCTGTTTATTTTCATTAGAATTAGGAGATAGGCTAGAAATATAATCTGATTTTTGAGAAAATAAATTTTCTTCAAGACTAGACGTCATGAAAGAAAGAATAATATCAGATTCAATTTCCTTTAAAATATTTTGATCTTCTATCTTATCTTCAAGATCGATGATTTTGCCTTCTAAAACTAATGGAGGAATATATTTTTTCGAATCATAAATGATTGGAGAAATATTTTCCTTATCAGAATCAGGGGCATAAGAAGGAACAAAATCATTAGACACTAAAGATTTGATAGGAGGTATATCATTTAAAACTCTTCTTCCTCTTCTTGATTTTTTAGGAAAATATTTTGCGTTTTCACTTGTATAAACAAAAGGAATTTCCTTTTTCTTGTTATTTATCATTTTCTCATTTTCAAGATCTAACACTTCCTTTTCACTAGTCCAATGAAATTTGAACTGAGGAGCATAATGAGCAAGTGTCAGATAATCGTATTTATATAAAGTAGGAACTTCGTTTATCACTTTGTTTAAACAATGTGGATTGTCAAAACCAAGTCCCCACCTTTGTTTTAAAGCTTCTTCACTCCTAGGTTTGTTCATAAAAATTGTTTGTTCAGATTGGTTTCTTCGATAAAGCTTTTCTTCTAACTTATTTATTTTTTCTGAAAATTCATCTTTTAAATTAGTCATAGCCGTCAAAGATTCAAGATAAGTCTTATTTGAATTTTCTAAATCATCCAATTTCTTTTGAAAGATGTCTTTAGAATTTTCTAAAATAGATTTTTCATCTTTCAAAGAAATTTTCAATTTGTCAATCAAATCTGACTTTTCGAAATTTAAATTCTTTTCAGATAAGAGTTTTGAACGTAGATCAGATAAAACAGTAATTATGATATCAAACTGAGAAGTAATAAATTTGTAATTAAATTCAAAATATACCTCATCTTCATCAGTTTCAGAATCATCTGACTGATCATCTTCGATTAAGCACATCTGAGCGATCTCGACGTTTGATGCTTCATCATTAGAATAATCCAGCCAGGATTCTTCCTCGGCCTGCAAAGCAGTTCTGTTCTCTCTCTTTTCATCCAGTTCCATTTTATTGCGGTAGTAAGCTGAGTCCCTAACTTTATTTGCTCGACACTCCTTTGAGTAGTGGCCCGGATTTCCACAGTTATAACAAGATGCAGTCTTAGGCTCGGGCACTTTGACTGTAGAAGCAGAAGTGAAGCGTGAAGAGTTGGAACCCGATCTCGGTTGGAACTTCTTCTGGTAATGCTGAGAGAGAAGGATCATCGCTTTTTGTAAAGCCTCGCCATCATCTTCAGTTGATCCGGTGTAAGCATTTTCAGAAAATGCTTGTTCAGATAATTGCTTCGTGAGGAGAGCAACTAGATCTACTATTTTTTTTCTTTTTATCCATCTTGGCCCTTTTCTCTAACACCAAGCTCTCATCAGTCTTCAGAATCTCGTAAAGTTCCTGAATTTGCATTGTGGAAATCCGAACATCGTTCCTCAGTCTATCATGACAAGATTTATTCCACTCATGCTGAAGAGCATTAAGAAATTTCAGATTTGTCTCAAGAGCAGTCTTTTCCACTTTAATCTTTCTTAGATCATTAATCACAGTGCAAAACCGGTCAAAAGTCACTTTTAGAGATTCATTGTCCTTTGCCTTAAATTTCTCAAAGTTATTCATGAAGCGTGTTTGGCGTATTTGAGTAGCAACTGATGACCCAAGCATGATCTTTTCTAACTGAGTCCACATCATATTTGGATCATGTTTGAAACAATCAATTCGATTGTAGATTGCGTTGGGCAAAGCTAGCATCAAATTGGACTTTGCTTCTCTATCGGCTTTTTCGCGTTTGATTTCATCAGAAGTCAAAGGTATGTCATTTTTCGGCCTGACAAATGGTCCTTCAGATAAAGATTTCATCATATTCTCTCCATTAGTCTGACGCTCAATGAAATTAATGAACCTATCTTGCCATTGTGTAAATTCATCTTCGTTGATTAAGACTGGTGGACAAGTATCTGTTCCCAATTGCATCATCAGATCATTGGAGTAGAACCTAGCTTGGAAAGTAAATTTGGCAGAATCCATTTCTGATGTTAAAAAAATATTCTAAGTCTGGAGCTTGCGCAAAGTAGAACTTTGCGTGTCAAGAAGAGAACGCAAACAAGAGCTTTGCGTGTGAAGAGTGAAACGCAAACTGTGTTTTGCGTGTGAAGACTGAAGCGCAAAGAAGGCTTTGCGTGTGTAAGCAGAAGCGCAAACTAGAGCTTTTCGGATGAAGGCGGATACGCAAGACAGACTTTGGAAGCTTTTCGGAAGCTACTAGATACGCAAACTTGAGCTTTGCGTATGAAGATCGATGCGCAAACCTAAAACAAATTTAACAAAATTAGTAGAACATGCACAACCAACTATGAACATGCGCAAAACAACTTGAATGATGCGCAAAGTATTATGAATGAGGCGCAAACTTTAAAAACTCACAAATTTTCGCAAGATCAATTCAAACCAAGAAATTTATGCATGAAAAACACACACAGATTATCGAAAACACCTTTTTAACACAAATCAAATAACAATTTCGATTAAAAAAACACTAAAACTCAAAATCTTCGATGAAACAGTATGATAATTCGTTTTTCCAGAAAAATTAAATTTCACAAAATCGATGTTCTAAACTTGAATTTTATGCAAAACAATATGAAGCAAACATGATCGATTATCAAAAACGAAGCTAATGAGATCAAATTCAAACAATAACGATCACAAACACATCCAAATTTGATGAGAAAAATCAAGAAAACGAGATTTTCTTGTGAAATTCAAGAAAATCGATCAAATTTTCGATTTCAATCAACAATTCGGATTCAGAAAATGCAATCTCTCAAATCTCTCAAGATTCAAACAGGCTCTGATACTAATTGATAGTCCAAAATCTATGAATCCTAGAGAGAGAAAGTAGAGAGAGAGTAACAAGAGAGCGCAAAGTATGTATTGAATGAATAGTGCGTGAAGGTTCTTACAACAAACCAAGACCAAAGGGACTTAAATACCCTTGGTCAGATACAACACAGTATGACTCTTAACACAGTATTTGACCAAGCCCTATAAATACAATGATTACTATAAAATCAGACCTAACAATATTCAAAAGCTACATTATGTGATCTAAATAGACAGATTCTAATCCGTTTAACAAATTACATATCAACCAAATAGGTGGTCAATTCATATAACATTTTATTCCAATTTTTTCAAGGTCAAATTCATTGACAGATTTCATTCCATCCAAAAATATTTTTCAAATCAAACACCGCTTAGGAATAAGTTATATAATTAATCAAAAAATATATATAAAATATATAAACAACATATTAGGGGTAAATTGATAAAAAAAAATTCTATTCGATTATGTTTTACCAAATATTAAAAAGTGTTCTATGATTCTATTATTTCGTGTGTGGACACCAAAACCCACCTATAAGTGGTTTATTGAAAAAGAAAATTAGTATCACAAATTTGGTGATGGTTTTGGAGGGAAATTCAGCACCGAAATCATTAATTTGTTTTTCATGGAGGGAAATTCACACAATTTGCTTTTGTTTTAGCCATTCCCTCCATCATTTTTTCTGTTTCTCGGTCAATCTGCTCGTGAACTATGCAGAGCGTCTCTTGAAGGTTAGTTTTTTTTTCTCTTCGTCTTTTTCTTCAATGGCCCGTAAGCATTTTCTGAATTTCTTCTTCAATCCTGATATGGAGTTATAGGATTTTGGATTTCTAAGTAATGTTTTTTTTTAACTTATAAATTTAAATTTTAAGTTAGGGTTGGCGCTTGTAATGATGAAACAAGGTTTGGTTTAGGTTTTGTCAGGATCGTAATTCTAAACAAGAATAAACACTCAGAAACAATATTAAAGGAGTTTCCAGAAGAACACTTTAATATTCAATGAAACAGTGAAAAACAGTGAATCTGAATAACAACTTGTAAACTCTTATTGAATGATTAAAATTCACAAGCTTTTACACACAACCTCAATACTGATGAACAAGCTCACCAATACGAATTCTACTTCTCTAGAATTAGGATTAAAACCTTGAGGTTGATTCTCTCTAAGAAAATAAAAACTCAGAATTAGTTCTTTTCTATCAATTCTAAACTATTCTATATATACTGAAGATAAAAAATAATTACAAATAATAAAAGATCTTCAAAATAGTCTTCCATATTTATCTTCAAGCCTTCCATATTATCTTCAAATAATCCAGTTGTCTTCATTCCATCCGAAGCCTTCAATATCTCATAAGCAACATTAGGTCTTCAGCAGTATTAATACTTTGAGAAGTATTAACCTTCAGCAGTACTAACTACTAGCAGTATTAAAAATGCTTAGCAGTAGTAATCTCCTCTAGCAGCATTAACCTTGACTTAGCAGTACTAATCTTGATGAGCAGTATTAACTTCAGAAGTAGTAACCATTTAGTTCCAGCAGCATTAACCATACTTGTGTATTTCTGAATTTCCCAACAATCTCCCCCTAACATGACTTTTAAGAAAAGAAGTCAAGTTCTTCAGAAGGTCTTCTTAGATGCTCCCAAAACTTCATGATTCATACCCCTGTGTCCATATTCATCCCCAAGCTTTGATTGATTGTTCTTTTGATCAAATATTTAGCCATCTCTGAATCTGGAACACATCCTAGCTTCTTCTTCAACATTGTATGAAGCTTTAGTCTGCTGTGATTGTACACTCTATCCACTAGGAAGTACTCTATGTGATTTATATCCATAGTTATTGCATATACTCCACTAGCTTCATATAGAGTCCAATTGTTGACTGTTTTAAACACATTCCTGATCACATGCTCTGCTTCATCAGGATTGAACATCATACACAGATACTCCATCACCAGTTTTGTAATTGAAATCCCTGGAGCTTTCAGTTTATCAGCATACAACTTCATTCCTATCTCAAACATTTCTTCAAGATCTGACCTAGAGCATGTTCTTACAATCTTTGCCCAAGTATTGAATATCTCATACTTTTCATCCTTCCTTTTGAGCCTTATGTATTCCTTTCCATCCACTGTTAATGTATCCCAGAGAATAACTTCAGGAGGCTTAACTCCTACAGGTTCTGCTGAAATTGGTTCAGGCACTTTATCCATCACTACCATATACATATTTACATCATCTGTACTTGATGGCTCTTTTTGTTCAAATGACTCAGGTGCCCCTTCTTCTTCAGCAACCTTCTCAGCCTCTCCTTCAGCTATTCTAGACTTCTTGGTTGACTTTCTTCTTGCCATCATCTTGGTTCTCTTTAAAGTCCTTAGACTTTCACCCAGAGTGGCTTCTTTCTTTGGTGGTGTTTCTTGCTTATCTGGAAAAGGTTTTTCTATCATGAAATCATTGCTTTCTTTCATTCTCTTCTCTATCTCCACCCTAGCTGTTTCATTCCCTTGATGCTTGAGCATTTCTGAATCATACAACTCTTTAATCTGTTCAAATGGCATTATTGAGAACATCTCCTTTCTGACTCCTACAACACCTTTGAGAAATGTGATCATCTTGTTTCTCTCTTGGATACCAAGATAAGTCTTTGAGGGTTGTCTCTTCTTTGCAGCCTTCTTGACCATCACAGATTTCCTAAGAGTTGCAGCTTTCTTCTGAGCCATTTCAGTTGCTAAGCTTTGTTGATAAGCTTTATTCAGTTCTGCAGCTAAAGCCTTTGCTATCTCCCTATCTTTGTCTACTTGAACCCTCTCTTCTTGCTCAAGATCAGCTTGCATCTTCCTGGCCAAAGCTTCATCTGACTCAACCAACTTTTGCTTTTTGACTGGTTGATCATATTCCACTAGCTTTGCTTTGCTTTTATCTTTGCTCATCACCTTCTCAATGCTATCTTTCTTGATCACTTCACCTTGTTCTTTGATGGCAACTCCTTTGGCCTTTGAGGAGACCTTGGGAGTATCATGTTTGGCTTTAATTAAGGTCTCAGAAATTTCAAGATCTGTTAAAACTTCTTGCACTATGTCTGTTGCTTCTTTCAGTTCAGCAGTATTAACCATTTCTGCTGCTTTGCTTGAACCAGCAGCATTAATGGCTTCTGTTGCTTACTCTTTTATTGCTGCTTGATCTGATGTTTCTGATGTTTGTACAAAATCTGTTTCTTTTTCTATTTCAGCTTCTTTCTCCCCCTCAACACTATGTTTCTCCCCCTTATTTGTATCAGCTTTTAATTTGTCCTCAGCTTCTGACTCCCCCTTTTTGGGAGCATCAGTCACTGGTTTCCTCCTTATAAGCACAAACTGCTTCTTCTTCTTTTGCAGAATCAATTTCTTTACCATATTCTTAAGCTTGACAATCTGGTCTTGTTGAGACAGAATGACCAGTTTCAGCTCTTCAATGTCTTTCCCCTGCTTGATCACATCCAGGTTCATGTTTCCCATGGTTTCCATCAATTCAAAATAGTTATATCTGTCCTCACCTTCTCCAAAAGTGTTACCCTCTTTTAAAGGATCATGGGATCTTTTTGTAGTGGGAGCCTTCTGCCTAACAGAAGAACTCTCCACCCCCGTGGGTTGTTGGCACCAGGGACCTTTGGATGATTTCTCACCCAAAGTTGCCATGGGGAAGGTCTTATTTATGTTACCACTGACCTCCTCTATGCTAGTAGGAGTAGTGGCAGCCTTAGCACCCATATGCTCAAACATCTCCTCAGTGAGCACCTCCTTGGGGTTGGGAGACACCCCTGTGGTTTCCCTGTGGATATTCTCTAATGGAGAATTCTCCATTAGAGGGCTTAAAGGCTCAGTGGGTGATGGTACAAGAAGGGAAGGAGCCTTCTTTACCTTTTTCCTTGTATAAGTTTGGGTGATTGATGAAATTGGCTTATGAATTAGAGACTGAGGGATTGATATAGAGGGTGAAGGTTGGGATTGGCTAGCAGTGGGATGGTCTAATGAGGGCCTTGACCCTGCTGCCATACCTTCTTCATTATGGGACACCACCATCATTGTAGAGAACGATGGGGTGTCAACTCCTTCCGAGTCCAATGGAGATCTTTTCATGTTTGAAAAGACCTTACCTTTGGGGATTTTTGGTACATATACCTCATCAAAGTGAGGCATATCCGTCAATTCATGGGTTATGACTTCCTGTACAAACCTTGGGTACATATAAAAACTCTTTTTGCTTCCCAAGTTTGATACAAGATCACTGAAAATCATTCTTGAAAAAATTGTACTTTCTGGCAGTGGCCAAGCAGACCAAAGCATAAGCAATGGTACTGCTAAACTCACTCCATCCAGTAGTCTTTTTGGAAATGCAGTGCATCAGGTTATGAACAAGAAAACGCCATTGGGTATAAAATTTTTCTTTTGAGAATTTAAAACCACCTAATTGGCCTTCATACCCCATTCTTGACAAATTTGAGAACAATTCCTCATTAGGAAGAGAAGTAATACCTTCAGCATCGTCTAGACGTAGACAGATGCGTATCACCTCTTCAGTAACTGACAAGGGTTTGTCACCCACCCTTATCTTCAGAATCTGCACACCATTTTCTGTGACTATGGTGGCATTTGTCCAGAATTGTCGTTGATGCTCAATGTAGATAGTTGGAGCATAGGCGATATGGCTAGACTTCAGAAAATCAACCATCTGATGAAATCCTGCAGCTTGCTTTGGCCTTTGTAGCATCGCGATTTCATTGTGCTCGTCAATAAATGCCATAGACGCCATGTTTGTTTGAGTAATCTGTAATGAAACACTTGGTTCTTGAGAGAACAGGGTTAGAGTGCAGATTAATAGAAAGCAAAGAGTCGTTATGAACTTTCGGGACATAAGCAGTATTAACTCTTAGCAGTATTAACTAACTAGCAGTATTAACTGAGAGCAGTATTAACCACTAGCAGTATTAACTAACTAGCAGTATTAACTGAGAGCAGTATTAACCACTAGCAGTATTAACCACTAGCAGTGTTAACTGTGCACTGGCAGTATTAAAACTGCACTGGCAGCATTAACTATACTTACACATTTTGAAGCTTTAAGGTACTCTGAGCAAGCTAAGAACTTCCTGAGAAAGATGTTAGTAGCACCAAAGAATAAACCAATAACAGGTATGAAAACACTTTTAAGAAAAATGAGCTTATTCAGAGTTGATCATGCCCACACTTGTGACCAAGAAAGTGAATCTACCCACATCAAAAGCTTTTGTGAATAGATCAGCAAACTGGTTGTCAGTATGAACTTTAGCAACTTGAATTAGCTTCTTTTCATTACAATCTCTGATAAAGTAATACCTGATCTCAATGTGTTTGGTTTTGGAGTGCCTGACTGGATTGTTAACAATGCTTATAGCACTGCTATTGTCAATAAAGATTGGAGTATGAAGAAAGGTTACCCTATAGTCCAGCATTTGATTCTGAATCCATAGAACCTGAGAACAGCAACTTGCAGCAGCAATATACTCAGCTTCTGTTGTTGATAAGGACACTGTGGTTTGTTTCTTACACTGCCAAGATACTAGTCTAGCACCCAAAAGTTGACATCCACCTGAATTAGACTTTTTGTCCATGAAAGCACCACCCAAGTCACTATCTGAATAAGCAATCAAGTCAAAGTTGGATTCATAAGGATACCAAAGACCTAATCTAGGTTGCCCTCTTAAGTATCTGAAAATGCTTTTAACAGCTTGTAGATGTGATTGTTTTGGCTTGACTTGGAATCTGGCACACAAACACACTGGAAACATGATGTCTGGTCTTGAGGCTGTGAGATACATGAGAGATCCTATCATTGATCTCTATAGATGGACATCAACATCCTCCCCCTCAAGATCAGCAGTGATCTGTTTATGAGTCTCCATAGGTGTGCTTGCTGGCTTTGAGTCTGTTAATCCATATTTGTCCAGGATGTCTTTCACATATTTTGACTGACTTATGAAGATTCCATCTTTCTTCTGTTTCACTTGAAGCCCAAGGAAGAAGGTAAGTTCACCCATTGAACTCATTTTAAAGCTCTTGTGCATCAACTTTTCAAAGTCTCTACACATTTGATCTTTTGTGGATCCAAAGATGATATCATCCACATATATCTGAACCAATAGGATGTCCTTCTTACTTCTTTTAATGAAGAGGGTCTTGTCAATTATTCCTCTTTCAAACCCATTCTCCAAGAGGTAGGTAGACAGAGTATCATACCATGCTCTTGGGGCTTGATGAAGACCATATAGTGCTTTCTTCAGTTTGTATACTCTGTCAGGATATGATGTATTTTCAAATCCAGGGGGCTGACAGAAATATACTTCTTCATCAATTGTACCATACAGAAAAGCACTCTTCACATCCATTTGGTATACCTTGAACTTCATGTATGAGGCATAGGCTAGAAATAGTCTAATGGCCTCTACCCTTGCCACTGGAGCAAACACTTCTTCATAGTCAATGCCTTCTTCTTGAGTGTACCCTTGTGCCACCAGCCTTGCTTTGTTTCTTATCACAATGCCTCTCTCATCCTTTTTGTTCCTGAAAATCCACTTGGTGCCTATAGCTCTATGACCTTTTGGAAGGTCCACCAAGTCCTAGACTTCTTGCAACTTGAACTGCAGTAACTCTTCATGCATAGCTTCTATCCAACTGGAATCTTTCATAGCATCATAAACCTTCTTAGGCTCAATCTGAGATAGAAAGCAGAAGAGTACTGTGTGTTGCTGATCCTGCAGCTCTTGAAGTTTGCTTTGATTCCTTGTTATCATAGGAGAAGAGATGTCTCCTATGAACAGCTCTGGAGGATGGTTCTTGTGATTTCTAGTCTGATGACTAGCTTCTTCATTGATTCCCACATCCAAATTGGAATCATTTAAGTCAGCTGAGGGGATCTCATCAGCTGCTTCTGGCTCTTCATGCACTTGATTCTCCTCATCTCTTCCTTCTTCTTCACTCTGAATTGGTTCAGTTATAGTTTCCTTTGCACAAACATCAACAGGCTATATTGAAGGTATAGGAAAGATCACATACTGAGGAATAATGTCTTGTACTTGTACTTGTTCATCCCCTGATCCTCCACTTCCTGAACCTGCATTATAATCACTACTGAAACCCAAAGAGTTAGTTAGTGAATCAATGTCAAATAACCACTAAGGACCAGACCCAATAGGATTTGGTGTGTTCTCATTGCATTTGACATTGTCACTTTCCTTAATTATTTTGGAAGAAGTATTAAAAACTCTGTAAGTCTTACTCTGAGATGAGTAACCAACAAGAAAACCATCATCTGCCTTGCTATCAAACTTTCCTAAGTGAGTTTTGGTATTGAGTATGGTACAAGGACACCCAAAAGGTTTGAAAAATCCAATAAAAGGTTTTCTGTTATTTAAAAGCTCATAAGGTGTCTTGTTTTTAGGCTTGACTACTAGAACTCTGTTTTGGACATAGCAAGCAGTATTAACTGCTTCAGCCCAGAAAATAATTGGAAGTTTTGAATCTGCCAACAGAGATCTAGCAGCCTCAATCAGTGTCCTACTCCTTCTCTCATCAACACCATTTTGTTGTGGAGTCCTAGGAGCACTGTATTGCCTCTCAATTCCTTTTTCCTCACAAAAGGTGTTTGGGTCATGATTTTTAAATTCAGTACCATTGTCTGACCTAATGACTTTTACCTTTTGATTTGTTTGGTTTTCAATTCTTAGAATAAAGGATTTGATTAGTCCACTTGTCTCATCCTTAGTCCTTAGAAAATACACCCAAGTAAATCTAGAGTAATCATCAACAATAACTAGGCAATATGATTTCTTACCAATACTCATAACATTTGTAGGACCAAAAAGATCCATATGCAACAACTGAAGAGAATTAGAGATTGTGTAAAACTCTTTGGTCTTATGAGAAGTTTTGTGTTGTTTGCCTTTGAGACAGGCAACACAATGATCATCACATGAAAAGACTTTGGAAGGTAAACCTCTTACAAGGTTGTTTTTAACAAGTTTATTCATTGTTTTAAAATTCATGTGACACATCCTTCTATGCCAAAGTGATGATTCATCCAAAGAAGCTTTTGAAACAATACAGTTTAGGGATGAATCAGTTGAAACACTTTCCATATCTAAGCAATAAACATTATCCTTTCTGGGAGTTCTTAGTAGTATCATCTTTTCATCAACTACCTTGAATCCAGGAGCAAGAATAATACATTCAGAATCTGTAAATAATATACTATGTTGTTTGTCACAAACTTGTGATACACTTAACAGGTTGTACCTTAACTGCTCAACATAGAATACATCTTGAAAGGTCATTTTACCTTTGGTTACATCCCCCTTACCACTTATCTTACCTCCATCTGGAGTATTACCAAAAGCAACATGTCCACCATCAATTTTCTTGAAATTCTTGAGGCATGACATGTTCCCTGTCATGTGCCTAAAGCAACCACTATCAACATGCCATATGCTCTTTCCCTTGAGCTGCTGGTTGCCTTGCACATAAGATTAAACAATTAGTATTGATTGGGGACCCAAGCCAAAGTGGTCTTGGGTCTCCCTTTCTCATCAAAGTATTTACATTCCTTTTTAATGAGGTTTTTAGACTCAGAGCACTTTTTATTAGAGTACTTTGTCAATATGATTGGCTTAGCAGCACAACCACTAGAAGCAGTACTAACCTTAGAAGTACTAACAGAGGTAGCAATACTAATAGGTTTAGCAGTACTAACCTTGTTAGCAGCACTAACAGAGTTAGCAGTATTAACTTTCAAATAACTACTAACAATGTCAGCAGCACTAACATTGTTAGCAGTAGTATTACTTCTAGCAACACTATCATTGTCAGCAGCACTCTTTGTAGTAGCAGTACTAACAGTTTTAGTGCTTTTAGGAACCCACATATTGACACTTTCTTTAACAGACTTTTTCTTCATGTGGCTTTTAGATTTAACAGATTTCTTAGCCACATGGTTCTTTTTAACCTTCCTATAACCACAAGGTTTTTGCATGGATCTTTGAAAATTCATCCTTTGGTTCACAGGATTGAAATAACAGTATTTGGCAATATGATTCAATTTTCCACAGATAAAACAAGGTTTTAGTCTATTGATTTTACTCAAATCAACCCCTTGTTTTTGTGCCCACTAATTATTCCAGTTTCTTTGATTTCCCCTCTTTTTATCATGTTTTTAGGGCTCATTCTTCTTACATGCACACTGTTTGCAAGGACCTGGATTCACAACTGTGGTCTGTTTGTAATGGACCTTACCAGACTTTCCCTTTGTCTTTTCTATATCCTTGGATTTGATCCAAGCCCTTCCACAGTCCTCATTGGTGATAATATTATTCTCTAGAGGAATCTCACCACTCACCTTGTTCTCCTTACTCTTACCAACCTCTTTTTCAGTCTTATCCACAACAACAACCTCATCTAAGGGATCTATCTCAGTGGCTCCCTCAGGCAAGTCCTTCCTATCTTTGGTTTCTAACAGGTCTGAAGTAGGAGGAATGTAATTGTTGTTATATGGTGGAGGTGTGGCATTGTATCCAATTCCTCTTCTTAATTTATCATGAATCTGATTTTGTAGTAAAGAGTCCATTGCTTTAGAAGCATTTGAAAACTTTTCTACATCAAGCTTAACCTTGGTTAGCTCCTCTCTTAACTTTTCACTCTCCTCTTTAGATTTGGTCAGTTGGAGTTCTAGATCCTTTTTCTCCCACTTCCAGTAATTTGTGTCATACATGTGCTGAAGCTCATTGGCTTGAAAACCTTTAATTTGTTCCTCAAAATTCTCAACTATTCTCACATAGTCTTTTATATCTTTCTCTAATCTCTTAAGGTCATCACTCATCTTCTGGTTGTGATCCCTGTATCTTTTGACAATATCTATGCAAGTTTTAGAACAGATATTAGAACTTACCTCAGATGGGAGATCAGATACTTCAGCCATAAGTGCTTGATTTTGGATAGCCTCTTCTGCTTGATCACTCTAGTCAAACCCCATTCCTTGTTGAGAAACAAGGGCTTGAGCAGAGTTTCTGTTATGGTTGAGGTTTCCAGACTGTGCTTGTTGGTGGTTATTGTTGTGAGACACTCCACTTCTGCATTCCCTGGCAAAGTATCCCTTCAAATGGCATTTATAGCACTTCACCGTTGATTTATCAAACCCTGCACCATCTTCTCTTCTTTTGGAGAAGTTGTTCCTCCCAGTCCTCTTTATGAACTTCTTCACCCTCATGGACAGCATGGCCATCTGCCATTTAATATCCATCTCTTCAAGATCATCAGTATGAAGTTGTTCTAAATCATCATTAATTAGAGAAGAGTTTCCATGGCTGGAAAGAAGGGCTTCAAACACAGAATCAGTGCCTTTCTCTTGATTTGCTCCACTAGCAGCATTAATTGATTCAGGGTTAGCAGTAGAATCAATTGATGCTGATAGGAGGGCAGGATTATGAATATATCCAGAAGGCTTCTTCTTTGCTTCCACCAAAGCATTATGAATATTTCCAGAAGGCTTCTTCTATGTACAGATCATCAAGTTCTTTCTCTTCCAGCTGATCATTCTGTCTGAATGAAACAGTGTGCATGGTCCATTCATCTCCAAGGGACCTTAAGAACTTTCTGGTTACATCATCTTGATCAATCTGTACTCCCATAGTAGCTAGTTCACCAATCAGTTTGTTAAATCTGTCAAAAGTTTGAGTCATGGACTCATTCTTAGTTGACATGAAGTTTTCGTACTGTTGCTTCAAGATTGCCTTTTGATTTCTTTTGGTACTTTTGGTACTAGAAAATCTCTTCTCTAGAGCATTCCAGAGCATCTGTGCATCAGTACAATTGCAGAATTGGTGTTGATATTCATTTGGAATGGCCAAGAGCAGTGTGCTCAAGGCTTTCATCTTTGTCTGCCTTGTCTTTCTGTCTGCATCCGTCTTTGGAGGGGTTCTTTTGCCATCTTCACCAATCTTCCCTGCATCAGATGGGTCATTATCAATGATGTCCCACATGGAATAATCTGTGAGAATAATGTATTGCTTGATTCTAATCTTCCACATGTCAAATTCATTGGATCTGAGCATTGGAACCTTTGAGACCAGAGTACTGTTTGATTCAACTGTGTTTTCCAT
Organism: Arctium lappa; assembly: GCA_023525745.1. Taxonomy (NCBI): domain Eukaryota; kingdom Viridiplantae; phylum Streptophyta; class Magnoliopsida; order Asterales; family Asteraceae; genus Arctium; species Arctium lappa. The sequence goes on from CM042051.1 coordinate 67,425,392, forward strand.
GATGAATAAAATTTCTGAGAATACTTGCTCTGATACCACTTGTCAGGATCGTAATTCTAAACAAGAATAAACACTCAGAAACAATATTAAAGGAGTTTGTGGAATAACACTTTAATATTCAATGAAATAGTGAAAAACAGTAAATCTGAAGAACAACTTGTAAACTCTTATTGAATGATTAAAATTCACAAGCTTTTACACACAACCTCAATACTAATGAACAAGCTCACCAATACGAATTCTACTTCTCTAGAATTAGGATTAAAACCTTGAGGTTGATTCTCTCTAAGAAAATAAAAACTCAGAATTAGTTCTTTTCTATCAATTCTAAACTATTCTATGTATACTGAAGATAAAAGATAATTACAAATAATAAAAGCTCTTCAAAATAGTCTTCCATATTTATCTTCAAGCCTTCCATATTATCTTCAAATAATCCAGCTGTCTTCATTCCATCCGAAGCCTTCAATATCTCATAAGCAGCATTAAGTCTTCAGCAGTATTAATACTTTGAGAAGTATTAACCTTCAGCAGTACTAACTACTAGCAGTATTAAAATTGCTTAGCAGTAGTAATCTCCTCTAGCAGCATTAACCTTGACTTAGCAGTACAAATCTTGATGAGCAGCATTAACTTCAGAAGTAGTAACCATTTAGTTCCAGCAGCATTAACCATACTTGTGTATTTCTGAATTTCCCAACAGGTTTTATTTTGTCTTCGTTGCCTGTGTTTCAAGCCTTCTCTCTAATATAAGTTTAGGGTTTAAGATCGATGCTTCTGAAACTAGGGTATCTCTTTTCGAGGAGTTAGATCTTTCTCCATTTTTATTTGAAATGGGTTCTCATATACCGAGAGGTAAATCTTGCATTGTATTGATTTAAGTTCTCAAATACCCACACCAAATAAAAATTGTTGCTAAGCTTGAAAATGAAAGGTTGCTTTGATGCAGGGTGTAAAAGGTTGCTATAGACACAATTCGATGAAGAATATAAATTGTTCTGCAAATTCACTCCCTCAACTGAAATCATGGTATGTGTTACAAGGACTTGGAACTTTAATGGAGCATATCTTTAATCAGAATTGTGGTTTAGTGAAATAAACTTTTTTCCTATGGAAACCAGATGAGGCAGATGAACAACAAAAGGATTACACAGATTATGTAGCAGGGGCACTTGGCATAGTCATTTAATTTTGATTTCTCATAGTTGAAGTTATTCTTGAGTTTTATGCTCCCCTATAAAAGAACAATAAATATATTGCATTTGCAATTACAAATTTGTCATACCATATCAAAATTTATGAGTTATCAAATTTATGATTGCATTTGCATTCATAACGTTATATCCAAGTTAAACTTGTTCAAAAATTGCATTTAAGCATTTTTGTTTAAGTTAATATTTCATTTAAATTAGTGCTTCTTTGTGTGAGTTAAGATTTTTCAGGATACCAAATTTTCTTGGCATTTATTTGTCAATATGCTTTCTTTCACATTGATCAAATTGTCAGGTGCATATTATACATATTGGCGACACATTTTCATTCTACACTTTATCAATGGTGGATTATTTAGGAGCATATGGTTTCTATTTTCATGGTTTAATATTGGCGACCATTGTACACCTTGGAATTGACATGTTTAACAAGTTTACCCTTTTAGGGGTACCGTGCGAATTCCAAAGATTGAATATATCGCCTACCTTGGTGTGTGAAGATTGTTGATACTGCTACTGAGTTGTTCATGTAAGTGGTTAGAAGACAATGAACTGTTCTTTTGCACTTTGAAAATACTATGAACTATTGTTTTGGACTTTGCTATATATAGTAAGAAGCACAAGTAGATGTCCTATTATTAAGTTAAAATGATTTGAAATTAATGTGTAATTATAACATGAGATCATCACCAAATCTGCTTTGGTTAGATCTAAATCAGCTCCTTTTCACCTGCTGTTGGTTGTTGTGCCTGTGATGGTTTTCAAACAAAGAAATTTATAGGTCTTGAGCATTTATCGGGGAGTACAATCATTTATCTATACTTGTGGCTTTCTTAGCATTAATTAAATACTTCTTATTGCTTAGTACATCTGACATTGGTTTCAAAAAGTTTAGACCTTGAACAACTATCAATATCATTGTTGTATCTAAACTACTGCCCACTCCTGTATTGTTTGTATTATGGAAGATTATTGGAAAATAGGTTGGCTTGACTTTAAGGTCGGATATGTGAGCCAACAATGACCTCATGGATTCTAGAACAATGGAATAAGCACTCTTTGACTTGTGGTTTTTGGTTTACCTTTCTTGTTTTCAAGTTCTTTTTCGAGTGTTGTTGTGTTCTTTTCTGAATCTTTTTGTACTTTGGAGGTCAGGGTCTCACTACATCTCCCTTGGACCCCACCTTCCGATGAGAGACACTAGGCGTGTTTGGTTTGAGATGATTACGTTAATTATTGCATATTGGAAATCATACAGATCAATTTTGTTTAGCTTTATCGTCTCTGCCAAAACCTACCCAGATCCAAATTTTCACCTGTCCTCCACTTTTAAACTTCCTTTGTTCCCTTCCCTTCATTGCCTAATAGGCTTCTTTAAATCGTTCTGGCTTCATATACCGTCTTAAAATGTATTTGGTAGTTTCATGGATAGGTGAGTGTCATTATAGCCAACTGATTTCTAATCATTAAGGGAATTCATTGTGGAACTTATATAACTGAAACTTGCAACTTGTAACGAAGATCTTGGTTCTCACATTGGAAACTAATGTTCCCAGAAATGATTTGTTTGCTCATCTCGATTATGGAATTTTCTTTTAAAAGATGAGATGTATTACGATTTACATCAATATTTACATACCACGTTGTACACAACTAGTCTATTGATAGAGTTGGATGCATTTCTTATGCAAATCAAGCCTCTTTGGAAAGCTAACAGATAGATCTACAGTCTTTATATATGTTCTGAGTGTTGGGTTGCTGGAAAACTTGAGCTGCTCTAAATTAAAATTGACGTTGAAATTGGAAGAGACGTATCAGACATCATGAAAAACAGAGAGTACATGTCAAAACAGCATCATATCTTTAATGAGCATACATTTTGACAGTATTATCTTATCTATGCTTAATTGTTCAAGTTAAACTGTTGAACAACTATTCTTTTTAGGACTTACATGGGATTCGTGTGAGAGCTTAAACAGAACTTCCATGGATTCACGTTAGCTAGTGTTTCCTACCCCGAAAGTTATCCTAGAGTGATTGAGGGGTGAGGGGTCAAAATCAAAGAGTGGGGGAGATAACTCATCCGGTTGAGTTTTTCTCATTATGTGGAACGGTAAAATGGAAATGAGAGTTTGGTTAGAAGTGAGCATAATGATAAAGAGAAAGAGGGTGTGAGATCTGAGTTAAAAGAATATCAAAACTCTGCACCAACTACTTTCTGAGTCGGGCAGCCACATCTACTGATTGGTTCACATTCTTTGGTAACCATCATTGAGACAGGCAGTGAGCCCATGCCAACTCTTGCATTAACCCCACCAGCCACTCGTTTCTTTTTTAACAAAGAAATGTTTTAGTTTCTTTGGGGACGCAGCATATCTGCTATCTAGTCTTCGTTCGGAAGATTTAGATATTGAAAAAGAAGGAAAGTTGCCCCACTTTCGCACCTCTTTCAGGCAAATTGAGTACGTGTAATATGTGTTGTTGTCTCAACAGTTTACACAATTTGAGCCTGATAAAGCTAAGTAGCTTCAATCATTCATACACTTTCACAAACACACAAGGAATAAGTTTTCTTGTCATAACATTCATAGAAAATTCCTTTGTGGTTTTTCGATGATTGAATGGAAGCCCTGGGGAGTGATCATCACTAAAGCTCCTTTCCAATGTACATCTGTTGTACAAAGTGGCTTCGTGCTACTTACAGGCATGCTAACTGTATCATTTGTTGATTCAGGGTTACTACGTTCATTATGTCTGAATTTGAAAAGATTCGGACATATACATTTCATGAATTGACGGATACTCACATCAAAGGGCGGAGAATGTCAAATTATCATGAAGGGGATATTGTTAGTCATGATAAAGGGGGAAATCAAAGAAAGAGCTGAAATTGAAGAAGTTTTGATGATCATGATGCTCACAATCATCAAAAAGGGGGAGAAACTTTACAAAGTTCAATTTCAAAGTCATAAAGAAAGAAAGTTCAATTCATTCCAAAATGATTCAAATTCCGAATAAAGATGATTTGAGAAAGTTCTGAAGATGATTCAAAGATAAATCAAGTTTCGTGAAATTTTGTTTTTCCGAAGATGGTCCAGAGATCACAAGAGATGAAGATACAAGATTAGAGATTTCTCAAAGTTGTATCAAAGTTCATAGACTGAAGATTGATAAAGTTTCAAAGTTCAGTTGTTTCAAGATTTCAAGTGGTTTGTTGATCAAGACATGTTGACTTTCAAAGATGCAAAGTGCACAAGACTTTTCAAAATTCTTCAAAGACTGAAAGCTTGAAAACTGTCAGAGCTACAAGGATCAAAGCTATCAGAGTCAAAGCTGAAGAATCAAGAGCTGAAGACTAGTGTCAAATTTTTATTAATCTTGAATACAAAGGGGGATATTGTTAGTGCATTATATTGTATCCAAGATTTAATATGTTAAGTCAAAGATGTTAATTCAACAATGTCTAAGTCAAAGTTTGTAATGTCAAAGTCAATCTTAGAATTTTGTATAGGTTAAATCTTGTGTGTGTTTAGATAGTGGGTATAAATACCTTATGCCTTGTAAGTTTTCATTGTACGCTTTAACTGTTAGATATATGACAAAAACACTTTCACTCTCTACTCTCTCTCTAGACTTTGATTGTTAGATCTTGATTGAGAGTGTGCTTGATTTGATTGGGAAATTGCATTAACAAGTTTAAAGAGTTGTCAAAGATCATACAAAGTGTAAGAAGACTTGAAGATGTAAAAGCTATGAAAGAGCTAAAGCTGTAAAAGAATTCAAAGCTAAAGATTTTTCTGAAGATACGAAGACCTGAAGATTATAGTCAATTTTTTTTTTAATCTTGAATCCAAAGGGGGAGATCGTTACACTGATATTGTATTCAAGATTAAAAGTGAGGGTCTATTTTGTAAATGTGTAATAGTTTGAGCGTTTGGTTGTAAAGTCAATGTGAATTGACTTAGTATAAATAGGTTTGATTCTTTGTTAGATTAGTAAGAACGCTTATTCAGATCCACATGTCAAGCACTTAGAGAGAACACGGATTGAGTTCGTATAGATACTTTGTGAGATCTGTGACACTTAGACTTGTGATTATATTGTAATCTTGTGACATTAATGATAATGGCTTCTTGATAATCTGTGTGTATGATTTAATGCTAGAAACTGGGATCACACAATTCTTTCTCGGTGTTCATGATTCTTTGACCCTGATGAGTACCTCTGAGAGTTTGAACCCGAATTCTTGTAGAACTTCTTTTGAAAGGCACGGGTGAGCAATAGCATTGCCTGCTTCAGGTTTTCCCCATCATCACTATCATATTCAGATATTGCAGAATCATCTAAGCTAGGAAGTACTATCTTCTTCTTCTTCTTTTCTTTCTTTTCCTTTTCCTTCTGACCAACTACCAATGCAATCGGGTCAATTGTCATCTCAGCTTTCTTCTTCTCACTTCTTTTCTCTTCAACCTCCTCCTCAATTTTCCTCAATGTCTCATAGACTTCATGTAGTGGTATGTCACTTAGATCCTTCATCTGTTTCATTCTACGAGTGTGCTTCTTCCATTCGGGTTGGAGTATACTAAGAAATTTGACGTTGTTCTCGATTTGCTTCTTCTTAACTTTGTTCTTTGAAAGATCGTTTAGAAGAAGAACAAATCGCTCATATGTATCCTCCAGACTCTCATTTTCTTTCGCCTTGAACTCCTCCTAGCTGTTGATGCAGTTTGCTACTTTCATTTGGTTGCCAACCTTCGAACCCATCATCATTTTCTGAAGTTGATCCCACATCTTTTTGGCATTGGCTTTGTAGTTGTCAATCGTTATGTAGATCTCATTGGGAATACTCTGTAGTAGTAGAGATCCTGCTTGCTTGTCTGCCTTGAGTCTGCTCTTTTCTTCCTCAGTATATTGTGAAGGTTCTTTCGGAACAGTCTTTGTTCTCTGAGCTCTGTCAACATTCCCGTCTTCACTGTCCGATGACTCTTCATCAGGAATCTCCATGGTTGGGGGGTACCATAGGACCTTCAGTAATGGATAAGAGAATGTTCTCTCCGTTTGTGTGCCGGTCAACAAAATCAAGGAATCGATCCTTCCATTGCTCATACTCCCTTTTGAATAAGACTGGGAGCTTTACATCAGTGTCGATTGAGAGTGCGTCCTTGGAAGTCATCATGTTTCAAATATTCAATAAGAACTTGACACATGATCGTTAGTCTAATAGAAATCAAACAATACAGAAAAACATAGAAAGAAATTCAGAAATGAAATTTCCAAAATTCTCTAAGTCTAGAATTCGCACGCAGGAGCGAAGTACACAGAATTCGCACACTACAGAATTCACACACTACACACAATTCAGAATTCGCATGCAATAGAAATCCAGAATTCGCATATAAAGAATTCGCATAAAACACTATGCGAGTTCTGAACTTAGAAAATTTTTAAGATAAAGCTTTTCGCATAAAACTTTTCGCATATCAAAATCACACGAATTGTACACTTGGAAACATATTTGAGAACAAGGAATTCGAATCTGATGCAAAATCAACACTTAAAAAAATTCGAACTTTTATACGAATTGTTCAAGAATTCGTATTATACTCTTATGCGAATTCTCAACTTTTCGCATCCAAGAGTTATGCGAGCTCTGTCCTTGATTATTTTCACAATAAATTTTCACACAAACACTTATGCGAATTCTGTCAATTCGTACGTTTCACACAAGCGAATTCTATGCAATTCGCACAAGACACATGTGCGAATTTTTCACATGTGAAATTTAAGAAATAACAATTATGCAAAAACAGCTAATATTCGAAATCTTATGAATCTGCGAAATCTTCTTGCGAGTTCTTGGGAAGGATGCGAGTTCTTCAAGAACTTATGCGAGTTCTTGAGATGTCATCGAAAAACACCTCTGAATGGCTCCAAAAATCATTCTAATCTTTAAATATCGATCTAAAACTTCACCAAACTAACCACTAACACATCTAGAAACAAATTCGACTAAGGATTTTCGATAAAGAACACTAACACTTACAATTCGAATCAATTACAGTGCATATGAACTCGTGAAACTTCGAATGACTAAAATTCTAAAATTCTCAAAAATTACAGTGCAATTCACTAGGAAACTTATACAAGGTTTGTCTAAAACATAATGCAAACTCACTCAAACCAATTACAACTCTAAAAACTCACAAAGATTCAAAATTCAATCTAAAACTCAAGAACACAGTCCGACAACCATATTTTCTTGATTTCTTCTTGGATTTGCTCTAATACCAGTTGTTAATCCCAGTTTTATCAAGTTCTAATTACAAAACGCAATCACAAGATGACAATTACAAATTTAGCAATCTACGTGTTTCAATTCCAATTTCAATTGTCACAATTCGTACAAACAGTTTCTCTCTTTCTCTCAAACTTTCTCTCTCTAGAGTCAGCGTACTCTCTCTTTCTAACTTGCAACTGTTAACTCCTAAGACTTAACGTCTAGCCATATATCTATTAAAGAATAACAAGATACACGCTCTTACAAACACATTACAAAACAAATTGACTTTTGACTTATTACAAGACTGACTTTGACTTTCACTTGAGAGTTGACTTTTAAGCTTTGACTTGGTTTGACTTTCAACTTCAGTAAACATGATCTTGTATCCAACAAATATGCTCTAACAAAGGTTGAGGGTGACGTTCGATGATGAAGGGAGGGGGTTCACGGTGCTCCCATGGTTGATCAAACCCAGGCATCTCTCCACCTGTTACCACCGCCGACCTGAACCACAGTAGACCACCGTCGACCTGTATCACAGTCGACCACCGCCGATCTGAACCACCACTGACCTGAACCACAGCCGACCATCGCCCACTTAAACCACCGTCGACCATCGCCGATCTGAACCATCACCCACCTGAACCAGAGTCGACCTCCACCAATCTGAACCACAGTCGACCACCGGGAGATCTGAACCACCGCCGACCTGGACCATAGTCGACCACCGTTGATCTGAACCACTACCGCCGATCTGAACCACCACTAACTTGAACCACAGTCGACCACCGCCGATCTAAACCACCGTCGACTTGAACCGCGGTCGGCCACCGCCGATATGAACCACTGCCGACCACCATCGGTATGAAGCACGACCAACTTGAACCAAAATAGTTGGATATTGATTTCAAATTTTCGGAAAAAGGTATTTTGCTCATTTATATTCAAAAGCTACATTATGTGATCTAAATAGACAGATTCTAATCCGTTTAACAAATTACATATCAACCAAATAGGTGGTCAATTCATACAACATTTTATTCCAATTTTTTCAAAGTCAAATTCATTGACATATTTCATTCCATCCAAAAATATTTTTCAAATCAAACACCGCTTAGGAATAAGTTATATAATTAATCAAAATATATATATAAAATATATAAACAACATATTACGGTTAAATTGATAAATTATTTTTCTATTCGATTATGTTTTACCAAATATTAAAAAGTGTTCTATGATTCTATTATTTCGTGTGTGGACACCAAAACCCACCTATAAGTGGTTTATTGAAAAAGAAATTTAGTATCACAAATTTGGTGATGGTTTTGGAGGGAAATTCAGCACCGAAATCATTAATTTGTTTTTCATGGAGGGAAATTCACACAATTTGCTTTTGTTTTAGCCATTCCCTCCATCATTTTTTCTGTTTCTCGGTCAATCTGCTCGTGAACTATGCAGAGCGTCTCTTGAAGGTTAGATTTTTTTTCTCTTCGTCTTTTTCTTCAATGGTCCGTAAGCATTTTCTGAATTTCTTTTTCAATCCTGATATGGAGTTATAGGATTTTGGATTTCTAACTTATGTTTTTTTTTTAACTTATAGATTTCAATTTTAAGTTAGGGTTGGCGCTTGTAATGATGAAACAAGGTTTGGTTTAGGTTTTATTTTGTTTTCGTTGCATGTGTTTCAAGCCTTCTCTCTAATATACGTTTAGGGTTTAAGATCGATGCTTCTAAAAGTAGGGTATCACTTTTCGAGGAGTTAGATCTTTCTCCATGTTTATTTGAAATGGGTTCTCATATACCGAGAGGTAAATCTTGCATTGTATTGATTTAAGTTCTCAAATACCCACACCAAAGGAAAATTGTAGCTAAGCTTGAAAATGAAAGGCTGCTTTAATGCAGGGTGTAAAAGGTTGATATAGACACAATTCGATGGAGAATATAAATTGTTCTGCAAATTCACTCCCTCAACTGAAATCATGGTATGCGTTACAAGGACTTGGAGATTTAATGGAGCATATCTTTAATTAGAATTGTGGTTTAGTGAAATAAACGTTTTCCTATGGAAACCAGATGAGGCAGATTAGGCAAATGAACAACAAAAGGATTACACAGATTATGTAGCAGGGGTACTTGGCACAGTCATTTAATTTTGATTTCTCATAGTTGAAGTTATTCTTGAGTTTTATGCTCCTTTATAAAAGAACAATAAATATATTGCAATTGCAATTGCAATTACAATTACAAATTTGTCATACCATATCGGTATTTATGAGTTATCAAATTTATGATTGTATTTGAATTCATAACATTATATCCAACTTAAACTTGTTCAAAAAGTGCATTTAAGCAATTTTGTTTAAGTTAATATTTTCATTTAAATTAGTGCTTCTTTGTGTGAGTTAAGATTTTTCAGGATACCAAATTTTCTTGGCATTTATTTGTCAATATGCTTTCTTTGACATTGATCAAATTGTCAGGTGCATATTATACATATTGGCGACACATTTTCATTCTACACTTTATCAATAGAGGGTTATTTAGGACCATATGGTTTCTATTTTCATGGTTTAATATTGGCGACCATTCTACAGCTTGGGATCGGCATGTTTCACAAGTTGGCCCTTTTAGGGGTACCGTGTGAATTCCAAAGATTGAATATGTCGCCTACCTTGGTGTGTGAATATTGTTGATACTGCTACTGAGTTGTTCATGTAAGTGGTTAGAAGACAATGGACTGTTCTTTTGCACTTTGAACATACTATAAACTGTTTTTTTGGACTTTGCTATATATAGTAGGAAGCACAAGTAGATGTCCTATTATTAAGTTAAAATTATTTGAAATTAACGTGTAATTATAACATGAGATCATCACCAAATCTGCTATGGTTGGATCCAAATCTGCTCCTTTTCACCTGCTGCTGCTCGTTGCTGTGCCTGTGATGGTTTTCAAACAAAGAAATTTATAGGTCTTGAGCATTTATTGGGGAGTACAATCATTTATCTATACTTGTGGCTTTCTTAGCATTAATTAAATACTTCTTATTGTTTAGTACATCTAACATTGGGTTCAACAAGTTTAGACTGTGAACAACTATCAATATCATTGTTGTATATCTAAATTACTGCCCACTCCTGTATTGTTTGTATTATGGCATGTTATTGGAAAATAGGCTGGCTTGACGTTAAGGTGGGATATGTAAGCCAACAATGACCTCATGGATTCTAGAACAATGGAATAAGCACTCTTTGACTTGTGATTTTTGGTTTACCTTTCTTGTTTTTAAGTTCTTTTTTCGAGTGTTCTTGTGTTCTTTTCTGCATCTTTTTGTACTTTGGAGGTCAGGGTCTCACTACATCTCCCTTGGACCCCACCTTCCAATGAGAAACACTAGGCGTGTTTGGTTTGAGATGATCACGTGAATTATTGCATATTGGAAATCATACAGATCAATTTTCTTTAGCTTTATCGTCTCTGCCAAAACCTACCCAGATCCAAATTTTCACCTGTCCTCCACTTTTAAACTTCCTTTGTTCCCTTCCCCTCATTGCCTAATAGCCTTCTTTAAGTCGTTCTGTCTTCATATACCGTCTTAAACTGTTTTTGGTAGTTTCATGGATAGGTGAGTGTCATTATAGCCAACTGATTTCTAATCATTAAGGGAATTCATTGTGGAACTTATATAACTGAAACTTGCAACTTGTAACGAAGATCTTGGTTCTCACATTGGAAACTAATGTTCCCAGAAATGATTTGTTTGCTCATCTCGGTTATGGATTTTTCTTTTAAAAGATGAGATGTATTACGATTTACATCAATATTTACATACCACGTTGTACACAACTAGTCTATTGATATTGAGTTGGATGCATTTCTTATGCAAATCAAGCCTCTTTGAAAAGCTAACAGATAGATCTACAATCTTTATATATGTTCTGAGTGCTGGGTTACTGGAAAACTTGAGCTACTCTAAATTGAAATTGACGTTGAAGTTGGAAGAGACGTATCAGATATCATGAAAAACAGAGAGTACAAGTCAAAACAACATCAACTTGTTCATAGTACAAGTCATTACAACAAGAAACTGAAAAAATGGAAGGTATGGATTGATATTTCTTTACACAGCCGTGGGTTTAAAAACTATTGCATATCTTATTTCAAAATAGAAAAGCATATGTTATTAAAGAAAAAAAAGGGGATTTTGATCCTTGTGGAGCTTCGATTTTAGAGTAAAAGACTCATGCATAGATTCATTGGTTTGTTACAACTTTATTGTTTTTTCTTTTTGAAGAATGAGGATACATGTGATCGGGAGTATTTTGCAGACAAGATGCATGGTTTTGGAGTGAATAGTTTTGCAAATGGGCATATATACGAAGGATCATGTAATTCAAGGACTGGGAATATGTTTGAACTTTGTGTTAGTACCATCTACCTACTCAATCTTCTATGCCTAACCAAGGGCTTGTAGTAAATTTATTTGGATATGATCTTTTATCAGTTTTTCTTGCTGTCAAAAGTTGCAAAGTTGCAGGTGTGGTGTTTTGCCAAAGAATGCATATTGCAATAAGTGTGATTTGGTTTGTGTGTTCTAGACTCATTCCAACTAGTTATCCATATTTTGTGTTTTCATATGTTTGGTGATCCAATGGTTGATCGTGTGATCATACTTATTATGGCTGTCCCCTTCATTCGTATAGTTCAACCTCTTTCAGTGCTAGGGATTTCATCTATTTTAGCATGCTTATATTCATTACTATTTGCATGGATTTCAATATACATGATAGATTATCTAGGGTATTCCATGATGTTAGTAGGATGGTATAACAAATGGGTTTTCTAAAAAGTATGGAATTGTGGTTGATTTCAGATGCTACAGGGAGGGATGTTGCTCAATCGGTTATTAATTGGTGCTAAGCATTCCTAGGATTCCTTTGTTTTCAATTCAGATTTTTGTTTGGAGGGTTATGCCTCGTCTTTATTTTGTAATTAACATTTTTTGTTAATTGAATAAAATATTAATTGGAGCCTCCTTCTCTTTGCCTAGATAAGGACTGTAGATATATTGGTTCCAAATTTAAATTACTTTAAACTTGCTACAGTCGTACATTTGTCATTTGTCGTGACTCGCCTCTTTGTCAAATTTTATAATTAACCATAGTTAGTTCATGAAATGTAGTTACCTTTAATCTCTAGAACATGTTTGTTTGTTACTATTTGGTCCCACAAAATGCTGAGATCTGAGTTTTTCATCTTTACTAAATGTTCAAGACCATAGTTCTGAGACTCGAGATCGTTAAACATTCTATCAAGTTTTTGGATGTGGTTTTTATTTATTTATTTTTTTTCAATAAGTTTGGATGCATGGATGCATAAATTAATTGAACGTTAGAGTTTCTTCTAAAAATTCTTGTCTTTAATATAACAATTCTATTAAATTTTATCATTATGGGATTTTTATGAAGTTTTTTTATTAATATTAATGTTATTTATTTATTTCATTGCCGAATATATATATATAATTATATAAATATGCAACTGAAATATGGATAATTTTATGCAACCGAAATATGGATGAAATTAATATAAAATATATACTACTTAGAGAAGGAATTGATTTTTAAAGAGGGTAACTAAATATAATTTTTAGAGAAGGTTTTGAGTTTGTGTATCTAAATATCATATTTAGAGAAGATTTTGTAAGTGTAACTAAAAGTTATTTAGGGCTTCTTTATTTTGGGGTTCTCATCACTTATTTGACACTTCTGTCTAACTCGGTCAGACTTTTTAAATTTTAAATTGTTTGTTTTCTTCAATGCTTCAGACCCTCTTATATCTAAATCAGATCTAAACAAATAAGCGGTAGCCTAACATCTAATTCGCTTAGACCTCTACCTCCTCCTCCTCCAGACTTCATCCATATGTCGTTTCTCATCTCCATCACCTATTCCTTCATCAACGCATCCATTCCTGTCGATCACCACATCATGTTTGGTCTATGTTGTTTAATTTATCGTTCTCCTCTTCTTCTTTTTCCCCCTGAAATCCTTACATCGTCGGCCACGGAGACGAGATCCGACAATGGTTTCTCTTTTCTCGAAAGCCATGGTTTCTCGTTTCTCTACTGTCGGCCATGGCAACTTCTTATTGCTGTTGTGTTCATCTAATAATGACAGCTTCTTGCTGTTGCTATTGGTAATCGATAGCTTCTGCCTATCTGGAAAAAAAAATTCACACTCTACGAGATTCGCTGTTGGTAAACGATACCCTTCTTGTTGCGATTAAGGAAGAAGGACAAGAGGAGATGGCAATGGCGATGGATGAAATGAGAAAAGTGATAATGACTTTGGGAAGCTGATTGATGCTGGATTATATGTGTATATATAAATATATGTATATGTATAGATTATGTGTAGATATATATAAATAAATATATAGCTAGGTAGCTATTTGAAAGCTAATAGCTAGTGACTCATATTAGCTATATAATTATGGGTAGCTATTTGAAAGCCAATTTGGTAAAGGTTTTCTATATTTTACTAAATATCATATTATGAGGAATAAAATAAGCAAATGTATATATTCAGACATTTGACAATTTATAAAAACAAACGGTCTAATTTATTCATATTGCAAATTTCAGCACCACCTCTCAAAAATCAGAAATGAAATCAGATTCCAGACTTCAGCACCTCTTAAAAAACAAACGTCACCTTAAAGTGGTTTTTAAACCGTCCTAAAGCCAATATCTTTAGAGAAACATTTACATTACCTTTTCTGAAAGTATATTTTAGAAACTATTATAAACGGTGACAAATACTTGAGAAACACCACTAATAATAAATACTTTTAGAGAAACTTTTTGAAAAAAAAATGACTAACCTTTAAGAGAAGCTTTGAAAATGTATCTTAAGCTCCAAAAAAGCATCTCTAAGGCTAAGAAAAATGCACTGTTCCAACATCCTTTCTAAAACCTTTAGCTATCTTTATATAGATAAGTTTTTTTTGACCAAATTAAAAAAAAATTCTAAAAGCTTTAGAGAAACTTTTATGATTTTTAAGTAAAAAGTAAAACTTTTTCTTAAGGTCAATTTTTCGTGTAGTGGTCCCTGTAATAATCTTGGCACTAGCATCAATCTACACTTTTAAATATTCAGCCACCCCAACTGCTGCATAATAATCCATTTAAGCACCTTTCCTGCAGGTCAATTTAATCAAGCATCACCATGCACACCATCAAAAATATGAAAATGTTTTCCGTACCAGTTACATTTATATATATATATATATATAAAACCTCGCCTCTCTACCCCTATATATTCATCATATGTTTATGTCAAGCTCCACACCAATCGAACAGAAAGATCAGAAAAATCTAACTTGCTGATATATATGGGGTCTAATGTGGGAGCTTGGATTCTCCTTTTTCTCAGCTCTCTTGCCCTCTTCGCTCTCATTAAGTTCTTACACAAGATGTGGTGGGTTCCAACTCGTGTAAAACATGTATTCAGTTCACAAGGTGTAACTGGACCTTCGTATAGATTCATTCATGGAAACACTAAAGAAATTGCCACCATGAAAGACCAAGCAAGGAGTCCGTTCACCGATATATCACATGACATATACCCACGAATACAACCTCACTTCGTTACATGGTTCCAATTATACGGTTCGTGTGATCATTCCATGAGCTATTTACTTTTTGCTTTGGTCTATCACTACAACAAAATCGGGTTTGTAGCTAGGACGTAAAAAATGACTACATGTTATAATAGACTGTTTATTTTATGGGACCAAATAATTGTGTGTCATATGTGAAACGGTTGCAATAAGTTTATATGATGTTTTGAACATTTTAACAAGTCTTTTAGTACACTTCTAAATGAAGTGTCGTATTAGTTTTTTCTAACACATCTTCTTATAGGATCCTATTGTTACACTTTAATGGATAACATTGTGTAAAATAGTTACTACAAACTTTACTTTAAAAAGTGTCCTAATTAAAAACTTGTTAGAATACTTAAAAGTGTCCTATAAGCTTATTTATATATTTATATGACACACAGTTGTTTGGTCTTATAAACATAGGTTTTAATAAAACAAGTCTTTTTGGACACTTAGACATTTTTGCTGTCATATAAACCCGATTCTTATTGTAGTGTACTCTCTCATTTTTATACTGACTTTGCTCATGAGTTTATGTGAATCATCCGTTAGTGTAAGAAACTGTCATGAATTCAAGGGTGTGTTGTTAATTTCTAATGCATGCAGGTAAAAATTTTGTCAACTGGTATGGCCCTCAACCTGAATTGGTTATCACAGAACCTGAAATCATTAAAGAAATTGCAAGCAATAGAAGCGTCTCTTCGGCAAGACCTGATCTCGGATCATTTCATAAGAAAATGCTCGGGGATGGCCTTGTTACATCTAAAGGCCAAAAATGGGCAAGGCAACGAAAATTGGCTAACCAAGCTTTCAGTGCTGAGAGTTTAAAGGTAATTAAGCTCTATCATTATCGTCATCGCCATCATCAAGTATATCGAGTTAACAAAATTGGGTTTATAGGACCCGAAAATGTTTAATTAAGTGTCCTAATAGAAAACAAGTTAAAAGGACATTTCTAAAAGAAAATGTCGTATTAGCTATTTTGTAGGACACTTATTGATAAAGTGTCTATAAAGATTAGTCTTCTATAAAAAGATGTGTTCATTAAACGCTTCTCAATAAGGTCCTATATAGTTAATACAACGACACTTCTCAAGATAAGCCCCTTCGTGAAATGAGGGCGTAATATGTTGAAATCTTTTGATGAGTATCATATCCATTGATCATCTGTGTATTAGTAACCTAATTATTGATTGTCCGCATGTAGAATATGATCCCAGCGATGGTTGAAAGCGTAGAGATGCTGCTACTCAGGTGGAAAAAGATGGCTGGCAGTGAGGTTGAAATCAATGCCGAGTTCAGGATTTTGACAGCAGAAGTGATTTCTAGGACAGCATTTGGCACAAACTATTTACAGGGAAAGGAAGTTTTCGAAATGCTCAAGGAGATGAGTACAATTGCTGGGAGAAACTACTACAATCCTAGGCTTCCTGGCCTCAGGTAATTGACCACACTACAACAATAAGTTGTTCGACAATGTTAGGTGACCTAATAAGTTGTTCCAATCTTCTTTATGGCCTTGTTTCATGGACGAATTTGAAAGATAATAAAGCCGGCCAAAATCTCCAAAACAGAACACCAAAGAAAACTCATAAAAGAGGGCCCATCTCAGGTATAGATGCAAGAAATCTGAAGCCCAAATGCAAGTAAAAATTGGCCACCAAAATTTTGGGATTCTGCAGCTTAGGATCAACCATGTATAAGAAAGGTTAACATGACACTACTAAAAAGTGTTGTATAAAAAGGTTAACATGACGAGTTACCTTTTTGTCTCCTGTTACGTTGTCCAATAAG
Organism: Arctium lappa; assembly: GCA_023525745.1. Taxonomy (NCBI): domain Eukaryota; kingdom Viridiplantae; phylum Streptophyta; class Magnoliopsida; order Asterales; family Asteraceae; genus Arctium; species Arctium lappa. The sequence goes on from CM042051.1 coordinate 67,442,346, forward strand.
CCGTCAAATTTCGTCCTAACACTCTATTGTAACACCTTTAGATAACACATAGAGTTTTTGTTCCTATAAACATAAAGTCCTGCTAAGAATCATCGGTTGTTTTTTGCAGTACAATATTCAAAAGCAATGATGATTTGAAATCCGACGAGCTTCAAAAAGGAATTCAGTATCTCATTATGGAGACCATAAAGGAAAGAGAAAAGATAATGCCAGTAAATTCGGACACAAGTAGTGATTTTCTTGGACAGCTTGTGAAGGCTAATCATGAAACCAATGAAAGTTACCATGTTTCAATACAAGATATCATAGATGAATGTAAAACGTTCTACGTATCTGGGGATGGAACAACGTCACTGGTGCTCTCATGGGCTGTTCTTCTTTTGTCAATCCACACAGAATGGCAAGAAAGAGCACGACAGGAGGTATTTGAGTTATTTGGTAAACAACATCCACCTTCTGAAGGCATAGCAAAACTTAAAACGGTATGTAAATTATAGGGGATCAAGCGTCTTAATAGAGTACTTGATGTGAATTTAAATAATAAGATCAAGAATGGCTTGTCTTATCTAAAAGCAATACAATAGTTGTTAGGACGGATTAGGCGACATAAGAAGTTATATCGACTAAGATGAACCACCAAATAGGACACAAAAAGTAAATCGTTCTATTAGCCTTTTTATAGGACAATTTTCAAAAGTGTCGTATTAGTTTTTACTTCCATTTAAGGAACAGTTTTCAAACGTATCATATGAAAAAGCTTATATAAGGATTTAGTTATTGTGCTATATTAGGTTGTCCAACCTCATCAATAGAACTTGTTAGTTCATGTAACAACCATAAACTTAAAGGGCCATTAAGTATTCTATTAGAAGGTATGTGCGTCCTAAAAGACCTAATTTGTTGTGGTGATTAATATCCCTTGCTACTTTTCGAATCCTTGAATCATGCAGATTGGCATGATCATCAACGAGACACTTCGACTGTATCCTCCTGGAATTGCCATAATACGAAAGAATGAACGAGAAGTTAAACTGGGAAATCTTGTGATTCCTGCCAACGTAATTCTACATGTTCCGGTTTTAGCACTTCATCATGATCACAAAATATGGGGAGAAGATGCACATCTGTTTAAGCCTGAAAGATTTTCAGAAGGGATTAGTAAAGCTACAAAGAACAATCCATCAGCATATATGCCTTTTGGCTTTGGGCATCGAAATTGTGTTGGTTCAAATTTTGCAACCAATACAGCCAAGATTACTCTTGCAATGATCTTGCAGCGTTATCGGTTTACTCCATCTCCGAATTACGTTCACTCTCCTGTTCATCTTTTGATGCTTATCCCCAAGAATGGTGTTCAAGTGATGCTTCATGCTCTCTAGTGCGGATTCTTCAGCAAATTAATTAATGATCTTTGTGTTTGTGAGATTTATACATTAATAAGGATGGTATTACATGAATGCTTTTATAATACTTGGGAATAATTATCATTATGAATCGATAATCTGTGAATTTAGTACGTAACTTGTTTGTTTCAATTGTATAATTAATACTTAAATCCTTGCAATATTGTTTATTAATAGTTAGCATCATTCCTAGTTAGGTTGATTAACTATAGCAAGCACTGGCCGATCTCGGATGTCACGTGCTTGGGGACACAACATCAATAAAAGAAAGAAACCATAAGTTAAATAACTCATCTGAACCCAATAGGGCCGTTCTTTGGGGTGTGCTAGAGGGCCTCCGTATTTTTTAAATTTTCTTACCATAATATAATAGTATATAAAAGAGAAAAGACACTAAGGTGGCGTTTGTTTTTTAAGAGATCTGAAGTCTGAAGTTTTATTTCACTTCTAATTAATAAGAGATAGTGTTGAAGTCTAAAATCTGAATCAATAAGACTGTTTGTTTTTGTATTACAGTTGTCTTGAGAGAAAGGAGGACATATGAAATGAGGCGACAATAAAAAGTTTTAAAAAGTTTGAGTACCACTTTTTATTACAAATGTACACTTAATTGTTTTTAAATGTTTTTATATGTTTTTTGATTTTATTAAAATTTCACGATTTATTTCCTATTATCTACTCATTTCTTGTGATTTTCCTCTCTAATGTTTAATTTTTTTAGAAAATTCATTTATCCTATTATCTACTCATTTTTTTTTCTTGTTCTTTTCCGGTGCGACCTTATGGAGCTACGGCTGTAGGGTCTCCAAAAGGGGACCACGAGGCCATGAGTCCCGCCAATCAACCTTTTTTTTACTCATTCTTTGTGATTTTCCTCTCTAATGTTTAAATTTTTTAGAAAATTCATTTATGATCGAGTGTGTCTCAAAACAGATTAAATGTTGGGATTTTCTATCCCTAACCGTCCCCCTTCAAAACAGCCGACCCGCCCCCTCACATCGATTTCTTTTTTTATTTTTAATTTGTAGTTAAATTTTTGGTCTCTAAACTCTTTTAATTAATTTACTTTATACCTTTTAGTTTTATATTTTACATTTTACATTTTCATTATATTAACACATATAAGCATATATTAACTAAAATACGTTAAAAAAATAATTTTTAATTTTAACAAGTTACATCATTATAATCGTCTCGTCGATACCTTCGAAATGAGCTCAATATTAAATATTTTTTGATTTAGTTATATTATTACATTTCATATATTGTACCTTGATTAATCGATTTAAAAAAAAAAAGAACATGCATCACATCGAACGTAAGTTTGTTTATTTTTCATTTATTTAATAGATGAACGAACATGAACACATTTTTTTGTTCGTTTAGTTAAATGAACGAACATGACAAAATGGTTTCGTTCGTTCATTTACGTTCATGAACATTCATTCATTTATGTTCGTTTACGTTCGCTTATGTGCGTTTATGTTTGTGTGAGTCCGTGATCGTTACCAGATAAATCAAATAACAAACATATAACGATTACCAACCTGTTTAGATTATAAACGCGGATTACAAAGGGTCGGTAATGTTGATCAGTTTTGCTCTCTCTGTTTTTACTACACCTTGACTATGTGTATGTGTGTGTTTGTTGTTGAACTGATCGATTGATGTTCTAAGAGAGAGAGAGATAATATCTTAATATCTAGATATATAATATCTAGATATTATATAAACTAATATAATAACTAAACTTAATATCTAAACCTATAATATCTAGATATTAAAACAACTTTGACTTTATTACAAAATAGACCCTAGACTATTGTTGAGAGTGACTTGTCAGCTTTAACTTCAGATTGCGATCTTCGTTTTGTATGATCTTGAATCCAATGAGACTGTGTCCTAACAATCTCCCCCTTTGGATCAAGATCATTACGAAAATGATTTAGCAATATGATCTTCTCTTTCAGCACAGAAGATGCAATCTCTCTCTTAGTCTTCAAGATATAGTAAACTCCCCAAAAGATGTAGATTATCTTTCTTGGATGTTGGGAAGAAATTATCTTCAGTTTTAGCTCGAAATTCTTCATCAAAGTATCTTCAAAAGAAAATTTCTCTTGAATCAGCATATCTTCAGAATACTTGCTCTTTGAAGAATTCAATCTTGGACGTGATTCTTGAAACATGTGATTTCTTGGTTAACTCTTCTCCATTTCTTGGGTAGATCTTCTCCCCCTTTTTGATGAGAAGTGTAACGATTTCATCAAAACTTGATGACAAGAAATGTTGTTCATTAGGATCATCTGATTCGTCAATGCAATAGATATTTATCCAGATCTTTGCAAATCTAAACAAAATAGTCATGTAACACCTGTAGCAATAAACAAATCAGTTAGAAACGCTTGTCAGTAACACTAAGTCACTGTGTGTAACGAATACACAATGGAAAGGAGCTGTTTGATGTTGACTCCCCCAGGGCTTCCATTTAATCATCGAAACACCACAAAGGTTATTTCTATAAACGTTATGACAAAGAAACAAATTCCTTGTGTGTTCGTGCTTGTGTTAAAAGAATTAAGCACTTGATGATTGCTTATAAGCTCAAAATTGTGTAAATCACTGAGACAACAGTAAGTTAAACACATACTCAATGTGCATGAGTGAAGTGCGAAGGTGGGGCAGACTTCCTTCTTTTCAATATCTAGATTTTCCAAATGAAAATCAGATAGCAAATGTGCTGCATCCCCTTAGAAAATGTGAAACACTTTCTTGTTGAGAAGAAAATGAGTAGCTGGTGGGGTAATTTCAAGAGTTGGCATGGGCTAGTTGCCTGTTTCAATAATGTTCACCAATGAAATGTGAAACACTAGAAATGTGGCTGCCCGGCTCAGAAAAAGTTGGTGCAGAGTTGTGATATTCTTTTAACTCTGTTCTCACACGCTCTTTCTTTTAAACATTTAGCTTACTGCTAACCGAACTCTCTTTTTCATGATAGCTCATTATCCAATCCACACTCATTTCTTTTGATTTCTCACACTCAATCACTATGGATTAACTTCATGGGTAGAAATCACTGGTTAACGTGATTCCATAGAAGTTGTGTTAATTCCTAGCACACTGATCCCGTATATCCTATAAAGAATATGTTGCTCAAAATGATTTATAATCATGTAAGCTCATGTAGACCATTTAAAGTACACTCCTGAAATATAAAATCTTATGAAAAATCAGGAAGTGGTTTGAACGTTTAAGAATATGTTTTCAATGATTGAAAGTTGTCCTTCTTTCAATCACATATGAGATTAAGATAAAGGAATATACCTTTAAGTGTGATCTTACATCTCATGAAGCTTAGCTTAAAGTCATAAACATATGATCGTGTAAGCTCTTCTCAAAAATTATGCAAAAGTCTTAAGTCTATGTCAAAGAAACTTTATTCACTAATATTGAAAAGACAAAAAGCAGTAAAACAAATAACTTCTCTTACTCCCCCTGAAATTATGCATTTGAAAAAATTATCATTTGAAAAGATATGCATTTAAAATTTCAGAATTAAATATGTACTCCCTTTGAAGGTTGAATTTCTCGTTGGAGTATCGGAGTACAATCTCTCATATCAGCATTGGAGTAAGGTCTTTTGATCTTTGAAGAACGAGTCCTGATATATACATAATCAGAAGTCGTTGTTGACATTGATGTCCGGGTTCTGAATTGAAGTATTCAGAAGCCTTTGTTCTTCTACTCCCCCTTGACAGTAGGTGCTTGCAACACAGAATCATTATTCTTCTTTGGTACCCACTGGTATTTGGGTCCATATGTGTTAGTTGCAGTTCGTATGGGGGTTATGGAATAAGAACCATACCAGTAATGATCTTTGGTTATGTGAAAAGGATCATGTGTACGACAGTAAGAACAAGAATTATCCTTACCTGATAACCTGATCATTTGATCTCTCGTGTAAACATGAGCAGGTTTACTTTTCAGCGCATTGTTCTTCGTTTCATTATGCGTATGTACACATGAGATTTCATCTTTAACTGGTTTCTTCTTCCAGAAAAGATTTTCTTCCTTGTAGCTCTTCCTTATCGGAGGTGAACCTGAACCATCTAACTTTCTGTGAAAAGGAAGGTTAGTAGTATGAATCTGATTTGAAGATTTAGATTTATCAGGAAAATCAGATTTCTGAGATTGGCTTTTCTTGCTATTACCAGAGGTGTTCTGTTTCTTTGAACGCTGATGTTTAGAAACACTTGGTAAAGCTTTTCCTTTTACAAGAAAAATAGAATGATCTGGAAGTGAAGCATTGAAATCAACCATTTCTACTCCTTCTATACACCCTCCATCAGAATTAAGAAATTCATTTGTGGACTCAAATAAATCATCAAAACTATCAGTCGAAGTTTGAGGTGCTTTTGAAACTGTAGAACACTTTGTAGATTTAGAATGAAAAACAGTGTTCTTTATAACAGTAGAAAACACATTTTGTTTTATATTCACCAAAATTCTTTCGTCAGATAAGATATTTTCTAACTCAATTATTTTGCTTTCTAATACGAGTGGAAGTAGATAAGTTTTAGCTCGAGCAGGTTTTGCCTCCATCTCAGTAGAAGAATATGTAGCAAAATATTCTTTTGAAAGAACTTTTGGTTTGTCCGAAAGATAACTATCATTCAGTCTTTCATAACAGAATGGTAGTTGCATTTTCTTCAAACTCATTCTTTTTGTATCTTCTCTTGCCTCGACTTCTTCTGATGCTTTGGTAACAAATTTGGGTTTCAAATGAGAAAGTTTACGAGCAGCATACATATAATCTGCATTATATAAACCAGGTTGTTTTCTGATAACATGTTTCAGGTAATGAGGATTATTACAACCTAATCCCCATTTTGCTTTAAAATCAGCCTCTTCATTTGGTGTATTTAAGAAAATAGTTTGATCTGTTTGGCCTCTTGTATAGAGTTTGGCTTCCAGACCAGTTACCTTTTTCTCTAAAGTCTTGTTCTCAACATGAAGTTTAAATGCTTTCAGAACGCATTCTTGCTTTTCTGAATCAGACTTAGATAATTGTGAAACAAGATCAGAAATCTTCTTTTCAAAACAAACCTTTTCAAGATTAAAATCAGAAGCAGATTTGCGTAGGGAATCCATGAGATCTTTATTCCCAATAACTGACGTATTTAGCTCAAAGATCTTTTGATTACGCCTAGCAACTCTACCTTTTTCTCTTTTCAGTTTTGACTGAAGGTCTTGAAGTTCGACCATCATCGCATCCATTTTAATCATAATATTATTCTCGGTTAAGTTCATTACCTCTTCAGTTGCTTCATTATCTGAATCATCATACTTTGCATGATTGGCCATCAAGCACATGTTAGCAGCTTCTTCATTCTCTTCTTCTTCTTCTTCCTCTTCAGAATGATCTAACCAGAATTCGTCTTCATCCATTAACGCTTTGCCGGCTTCTTGTTGCTTGGCTAGCATTAGTTTGTTCTGGTAATACGCCGAATTGCGAACCTTTGGCTTTCGACAGTTTGAGGCGTAATGTCCATTCATGCCACAGTTGTAGCATATGATTGGGACATCAACTTTCTTGTCTGTACTGGTGTAGTCATTCCCAGATTGTTTCCTTTCTCTTGATTTCTTATCATGAGATCTACTTCCTTCTATTCTTTCTCTATGCTCACGGTTCTTGGAGCTTGATGAAGAATATCTCTGTGTATTTGATCCCGGTTTCTTGTAGAATTTCTTTTGGAATGCACGGGTCAGTAATTGCAGTGCTTGCTTGATACTTTCTCCATCATCTCCATCAGATTCAGTTTCTGATTCAGAACTTGTAATTACTTTCTTCTTTTTCTTCTTATCTTTCACAACAAGTGCAACGGAATCAGGAACTTTCTCAACTTCCTTTTTCTTCTTTCCATTCCTTTTCTCTTCTACTTCCTCTTCGTTCTGCCTTAGTGTCTCATACACTTCATGGAGTGGAATGTCAGACAGATCTTTCATCTGTTTCATTCTTCGTGTATGCTTCTTCCATTCTGGTTGAAGGACACTGAGAAACTTGACGTTGTTCTCAATCTGTTTCTTTTTAACTTTATTCTTTGACAACTCGTTCAGAAGCAGAACATATCGTTCATAAGTGTCAGCTAGGCTTTCATCTTCAAAGGCTTTGAATTCTTCGTAACTGTTTATACAGTTTGCGACTTTCATTTGGTTCCCAACCTTAGATCCCATCATCATCTTTTGAAGTTGATCCCACATCTTCTTAGCAGTAGCTTTGTAGCTGTCTATTTTGATGTAGATATCATTCGGGATACTCTGAAGAAGTAAAGATCTTGCTTGTTTATCAGCTTTGAAACGGTTCTTTTGTTCTTCAGAAAATTGGGCATACTCTAGCGTAACAGTTTTCATCTTCTGTTCTCTTTCCACGTTCCCATCCTCACTGTCAGAAGAATCATCTTCAGCATCATCATCATCATCATCATCATCAGGTACTTGGACAGAAAGTGGTGCCATGGGACCTTCTTTTATTGATAAAAGAATGTTATCTCCGTTTGAGTGTCGATCCACAAAGTCAAGAAATCTGTCTTTTCATTGTTCGTAATCCCCTTTGAACAGAACTGGGGGTTTGACATCCGTGCCAATGGAAAGAGCATCTTTTGAAGTCATCCTGTTTCGTTAGATGTGCAACAAGAACTGTTTCGACCGTTAGTCCAGATAAAAGTAAGTGAAAAACAGTCGAATTTCAGAAAATAAATTTTCAGAAATTTAATCAAGTAGCGAATAGTGGGTCGACCGATAAAAAAAAGTTGAACCGGTATCTTGTAATTCCCTCAAGATATTAAAAGATATAATAATTCTAGAAATGTGATGATGCCAAGTATCAAAGATAGTATTTTAAAATTGATGGAATTGAAATGTGAGAATTGGAAGTCAACAAGAAATTTTGAAACTTTATCTAGATAGTGAGTTGCATGAGGAATTTTGAGAGGCTGCCACGTGATGGATTTCTTTGAAGTGGTGGATTTCTTTTAGTTTGAATTTGCATGCACTTAAAGAAACAAATTTTCAAACAAATTTGCATGAGTGGACCGATATGATAGAAAGAAATGAAATAGTATATCACGTGGGAGTGTAATGTGAGTGGACCGAAGGTGTGAAAAATTACGTGAGTATGTGAGAGTAAGTGTGAGATTTCAAAGAGTGTGAGTGGAGTGTTTGAAATGTGATTCGACCGGAAGATTGCTAAGACCGGGGCTGTTTTCAAGTTCGACCGGTGAAGTGTGAAGACCGGAAGAGGTAAGACCGGGGAAGTGTAGTGGAAAAGTGGGGTTCGACCGGAATTGAGGTTTACTTTGACCGGATAAAAAAAATACTCGACCGGATAAAAAAAATATTCGACCGGTACAAAGTGGGATTTGACCGGAGAGTGTTTGACCGATACTAAAATTTTGTGAGATTCGACCGATAAAAAATGATCTTCGACCGGTATTTGCAAGAGTCCGGTCGAATGCTTAAGACCGATAGAATGTAAAAACTAAGGTTCGACCGGTACGCTTAAGACCGATACGTCGTCTTCTCCGATGAAATCAACCTGTAACTCTAAAATTAACCCAGCTAGAGGTCGACTTACCACACCAAATTTTGACATAACGATCTCCTTATCAATTAGAACAAGATACAACCACTTGATTTCAAAACCAACCGAAAAATCAAGATTTTGACGTTTGATCAGTGTTCTTCAAAAAATGAAGAACACAGAGAGTTGAAAATTTTGATTTTGATCTGGATCAGCTCTGATACCAATTGTGAGTCCGTGATCGTTACCAGATAAATCAAATAACAAACATATAACGATTACCAACCTGTTTAGATTATAAACGCGGATTACAAAGGGTCGGTAATGTTGATCAGTTTTGCTCTCTCTGTTTTTACTACACCTTGACTATGTGTATGTGTGTGTTTGTTGTTGAACTGATCGATTGATGTTCTAAGAGAGAGAGAGAGAGATAATATCTTAATATCTAGATATATAATATCTAGATATTATATAAACTAATATAATAACTAAACTTAATATCTAAAACTATAATATCTAGATATTAAAACAACTTTAACTTTATTACAGAATAGACCCTAGACTATTGTTGAGAGTGACTTGTCAGCTTTAACTTTAGATTGCGATCTTCGTTTTGTATGATCTTGAATCCAATGAGACTGTGTTCTAACAGATTGTTTGTTTATATATATATATATATATATATATATATATATATATATATATATATATATATATATATAAATAGAGGGAGCTTCTTTTATAAATCCATTTAATCTTGTGAACTATGTAAACCAATCTAGGTCATACATTTTGATCGACGGTTGAGAAATTTTCGGATTTAAATTTATTAAAAAAATAGGGAAAGGGTAGTTTGGTAATATGTTTTAAATAATTAAATTTTAAAATTTTGAATTAATAACTTTTCATCCAATTCCAGTGTCCTTCTCCCAATTTCGAAACTGTTATAAGTTTATGAAAGTTAAAAAACTTGAAAATTTCGAGAAAAAAAACTTATGAAAAAAACAGTTTGTGAAACTCTAACAATTCATGAAATTCGCCAGAATTGGAGGGAGGTTACCAGAGAAAGATGATGTTATCGGGAACTGGATGATGATGATGGATCCTGAAAGAGAGAGAGAGAGATGGAGATAAGTTAGAGATGGAGGGAGGTTATCAAGTTCTCTATAATTTTTTTAAATAATAATTTATTTTTACCTCCCATCAAGTTTTAAAAAATTATCTAAACTTAAGTTTTTTCTTACTTTTTTATTTCATTTAACAAAATAGAAAATCAGTTAGAACCAAATAGATAATAATATCTCCATTTTCTCTATTTTAAAAAATTTGTTAAAAAATTTATAAAGAAACAACTAGGGGTGTACGAAAAACCTTCAACCCGCGAAACCCGTCCCAACCCAATTAAACCCAATTAACACAAATAATCTTGTGAGTCCAAGATCACTAAATCTCTAGAGAGAGAAAGTAAAGAGAGAGATCATTCAAATCGTAAAGTTCAGATTGTATTGATGTATGCATGAATAGTGTTACAAGGAACAAGACCAAAGGGACTTAAATACCCTGGTCAAATACAACACAGTGTAAGACACTGTACACTATAAAAGACCAAGCCTATAAATACAATGATTACTCTAAAATCAGACTTAACAATCTCCCCCATAGTAATCATTGGCGCTTTGGTCTTCAAAAATCATCTTCTAAATCAGCACGGACCATAAAAGCGACTTTATGAAGCAATCTGACTTTTAAAAGAAAATTTCTTCTCAGCACCTTTCAGTTTGATTTGTCTTTGCTGCCTTTGACAAGATTGGACCAGTTTGAAATAAACTTGAAAGAACAGTTGGTTCATCAGCTTGTGCTCTAGACGACACACCTCTTTTGAATGACCTTAAATGAACAGTGGTGGTCGGAGCAGGAACAACAAAAGAATTAAAATGGCTGAGAGAATAGAATCTTTGAGCGAATCTTGATCAGCAAATAAACATTTGAGTTCTTTGTCTATTTATCATCTCCTTAACTTCTCTTAATTCTCCCCCTCATGACCTTGATGATCTAGATCAACTTGGTCATGCAAATGTTGGAGACGAGACAGCTTAAGATCTGCAAAATCAAAGAAACGGAGAAAACATGAGAGGTTTGCGCGACACACTGGTGGCGCAAACTGAGGTTTGCGTTACACGAAGGTGGCACAAAGCTAGGTTTGCGCGACCAACAGATGGCTCAAAGTTGACTTGAACTCATAAAATTTTACCTTTTTAAGCTCTTTGCCTCCCCCTACACAAATGCACTAGATATGACAATTAAAGTTAGCATTCATATAAAGAAAATCAGATACTCCCCCTAAAAAACAGATAAGATCATTAAGAAAATTCTCCTTTTTCACTCCCCCTTGAATAATGCTCAAACCCATTTGAAAATGATATTAGAACACAAGGATGAAAAACAACAAAGTAAAAAGAAAAATATACTGAATATGAAATTTGAAACAACTAAAACATGTAAAAATTTAAACACTAAACAAATAAAATTCTACTTAGTAAAATATCACAGATTTATCAATCAGTTGAAATCAAATACATGTTGTTGGATACAAAGACAAGTTTCATTGCATATCAAGTTAAAACATGTTCAGTTTCAAAAACTTTCATCAATCTATTAAGTGTGCAATCATGCGAACTTCGATTAGCTTCAAGAAAAATGTAATTCTAAAAATATAATAGAGAGCTTTGCATGTAATCACACTAAGCCATCAAGAATTTAAGACTTTCACAAATTTACAGATTTATCGCAACTAAGAAATATCACCAAGTATCATGAGATGTGTGCTCATTGGCATCTTGACATGAGTGTGCTCTTTGACATCTTTTAAGCATGTGCACTTTGGCATCTTTTGAATCAAAAAGTTTATTAAGTAAAGAACATGCCGTAAACGTAACTTTCTATCTGACCCTATTGCAGGATTTGGGTCAACCGCTCCCAGACCAGTTGGCCTTAGGGGACTAGGTGTCAAGCACCCCTTGGAACTTACTTTCCCATATCAGAAAGGCTACATCGACATATCCTAAACCCATTCATACCAGTAGAACATGACTTTCGATCTGGTTCTATTGAAGGATTTGGGTTCGATCACTCCTAGATCAAATGACCTTAGGGGAGCAGATGACAAGCATCCCACAGAACTTACTTTCCCAAACCAGAAAGGTCACAGATACAAACTTTGGAACTTAGAGATTTATGTATTTTAAGAATTTAATATTCATCTTAATCACAAGGTTTTACGTCTAAGTGCTTAGCCCATATTTTCATTACAATCCAAAATTCTTACTTTTTAGGTTTTCTAAGCATTGTAAACTATAAATATTCTGAATCGCACAACTTTAAAGCAATATCAAAAGTTTTAAACAAGTTGCTGACTTTTCGAAATTTGTTAGAGGTGAAATTTGAACATATAACAACTTTAATATATAAAAGCAACTTGAAAATTTATCCTCGACACACATTTTATTAAACTGAAAGAAAATCTGTAAAGTTTTTACTTTATAGAATAAAATTTATAAAGATTTAAACTTTTTTTTAACAAGTGTCTCAAAAGAAATATTGGGTTGAACAAAATTCAGGAAAGATTGAAAATGCTCAGATTCATGAAAATTAATTTGAGAAAACTGGAATGACATCATAGACAGAGATATATGCAGCGGAATAAAAGAGATGTACTCACAGTATCTCATTTAGTCAGAAGCCAAAGCATTGTAGAACGAGTCCTAGACTGAGATGTCTAGAAGTCGTAGTCGTTGAAGTACGGGTTCTGAGCTGAAGTACTCAGAAGCCAAATTTCTCTTTTACTCCCCCTTAACGTGAGGTGCCTGCAACTTTGAATCAGATAAAGATTTGGGAATCCACTTAAATTTGGGCCCGTGTTTGTTAGTTGCAGTTCTTATGGGGAAATAATTATCAGATTGGACATTAGAAGCATGAGAAAGCATAATCATCAGAACTAGAATCTGAGGAAGAACATGAGACATGTTTTGAAATTCGAATCATTTGCTTTATTGAATATTTTGAAATTATATTACAGGGAGCAAATGAATCACTTTTATAAAGTTTGTCTACACATTTATCCCCATCAAAAGCAGGTTCATCAGATGTCCGCTTTCTTCTCCAGATCTGCTTCTTTGACTTTCTCAAAGGCCTATCTGAAAAATTAGAATCGAAAGAATTAGAATTGTCAGAAATAACTTTATCTTGTTTCTTCGACTTCTTTGACCGTCTTCTTTTACGCTTAGATTTATAATATTGATCATTGAGCGTAAAAGAATCATCAAGAATTTTAGACGAAATATTTAAATCAGAAGAAATAATTTTACCTAAGCAACCAATCTGATCAACTAATAAATCTGAATTCGCCTCGGAGTCTGAAGTATTTTGAGAAAAGATTTTAAAATTTGAAACTTCCTTTTTGTTTTCTTGAAAATCAGAAGAAATGTTAGAAATAGAATCTGATTTTTGAGAAAATAATTTTTCTTTAAGACTAGACGTCATGAAAGAAAGAATAAAATCATATTCAATTTTCTTTAAAATATTTTGATCTTCTATCTTATCTTCAAGATTGATGATTTTGCTTTCTAATACTAATGGAGGAGTATATTTCTTAGAATCATAAATGACTGGAGAAATATTTTCCTTATCAGAATTAGGAGCATAAGGATCAATAAAATCACCAGACATTGAAGATTTGATAGGAGATATATCATTTAAAACTCTTCTTCCTCTCCTTGATTTTTCAGAAAAATATTTTGCATTTTCGCTTGTGTAAACAAACGGAATTTCCTTTTTCTTGTTATTTGTCATTTTCTCATTTTCGAGTTCTAACACTTGCTTTCCACTAGTCCAATGAAATTTGAACTGAGGAGCATAGTGTGCAAGAGTTAGATAATCGTATTTATATAAAGTAGGAACTTCGTTTATCACTTTGTTTAAACAATGAGGATTGTCAAAACCAAGTCCCCATCTTTGTTTTAAAGATTCTTCACTCCTTGGTTTATTCATAAAAATTGTTTGTTCAGATTGGTTCCTTCGATAAAGCTTTTCTTCTAACTTATTTATTTTATCTGAAAATTCATCTTTTAAAGTAGTCATTTTAGTCAAAGACTCAAGATAAGTCTTATTTGAATTTTCCAAATCATCTAATTTTTTTTGAAAGATGTCTTTTGTGTTTTCCAAAATAGATTTTTCATCTTTCAAAAAAAAATTCAGTTTGTCAATCAAATCTGACTTTTCAGAATTTAAATTCTTTTCAGATAAAAGCTGTGAACGCAAATCAGATAAAGCAGTTATAATTATATTCATCTGAGAGGATATAAAATTGTAATCAAATTCTGAATATACTTCATCTTCATCAGTATCAGAATCATCTGACTGGTCAACTCCAATCAAGCACATCTGAGTGATCTCGACATTTGCAGCTTTATCGTCAGAGTGATCCAGCCAGAATACTTCTTCTGCTAGCAAAGCAGTTCCGTTCTCTCTTTTCTCAGCCAGCTCCAATTTCTTTCTGTAATAAGCTGAGTCCTTAACCTTCTTTGCTCGACACTCCTTTGAAATGTGCCCCGGCTTTCCACAGTTGTAGTATGCCGTAGTCTTTGGCTCGGGTACTTTGACTTTAGAACCGGAAGTGAAGCGAGAAGTGTTAGAACCCGTTCTTGGTTGGAACTTTTTTTGATAATGCTGAGAGAGAAGGATCATTGCTTTCTGCAGAGCCTCACCATCATCATCAGTTGACCCGTTGTAAGCGTTTTCAGACAACGCTTGTTCAGCCAGATGGCTCGTGAGGAGAGCAACCAGGTCTACTGATTTCTTCTTTTTCTCTAGTTTGGCATTCTTCTCATTTACAATGCATTCATCAGTCAGTAATATCTCAAACATCTCTTGGATCTGCATTGTGGATATTCTGACATCATTCCTCAGTCTGTGGCAAGATTTGCTCCACTCTGATTGAAGTGCATTGAGGAATTTCAGATTTGTTTCAAGCTCAGTCTTTTCAACTTTAATCTTCCTCAGATCATTGATAATGGCACAAAATCTGTCATACACCGTTTTCAGTGGCTCCCCGTCCTTGGCTTTGAATTCTTCAAAGTTATTCATGTAGTGCGTATGCCTTAGTTGAGTTGCGACCGAAAGCATAATCTTCTCAAGCTGTTGCCACATCAGATTAGGATGAGTTTTGAAACAATCAATCATGTTCTATATAGAGTTTGGCAAGGCTAGCATCATATTTGCTTTAATATCACGATCAACTTGATATGCCGACAACTCATCATGTGTGTATTCTTTAATAGGCTTATATAATCCAGAAGCCAACTTGGGTTTTTCAAACGGTCCTTCAGATAGAATGGTCATCATGTCATTTCCATTCTTTAGACGTTCAATAAAATTCAGGAACCTATCTTGCCACTGTGTAAACTCATTTTCATCTATCAGCACTGGTGGACGATTTTCTGTACCCAAAGACATCATAAGATCACTTTTGTAGAACTGAGCTTGATAAGCAAACTTGTCAGAATCCATGTTTCAGATAATCCAGAAAAAATGCTAAGTGTTGAGATGGCGCAAAGTTGAGCTTTGCGTGAAAAGCAGAAGACGCAAACTGAGCTTTTCATGAACAATGAGAGACGCAAAAGAGGCTTTGCGTGAGCAGGCTGTGGCGCAAAGTAAGCTTTGCGTTATGTGAAGGAGACGCAAACCAACTTTGCGTGATTAGCGGGAGACGCAAACTGAGCTTTGCGTTAGTCGTTGAAGACGCAAAGTAAGCTTTGCGTTAGTCGTTGAAGACGCAAAGTAAGCTTTGCGTTAGTCCTTGAAGACGCAAAGTAAGCTTTGCGTGAGCTATATGATACGCAAACGTTACTTCTCTTGAAGCACTGGAGACGCAAAGTTAGCTTTGCGTGATTGGAGTGAGATGCAAAGTTTGAGCTTTGCGTGAGTAACCCAATGCGAAAACCTGAAACGCTAGCACAACAATTAGAACAATGAAACTAGCGCAAACTGATATGAACTCGCGCAAACATATATGAACTCGCGCAAACTTTAGATCTAGCACAAAGTTCACAAAATCAAGAAAACATTGCAGAAATGAATGCAGACATGAAATTAATGAAACTTTTCACACTCAATTTGAACAAAAACAGTTTTCTAACACATTTCAAAGAACAAACTCGATCAAAAACACCAAAATCATGATTTCGAAAATAGAACAGTTCGTGAAAGCTCGTTTTCAGAAAATTCGAAAATTTTCAAAATTAACCTTCAAATCATGAAATTCTTGAAAAATGATGTGAATATAAAATGATCCTCTACCAAAATCAAATTCAACAAATTTATTTTCAATGAAATTAGTTCACAAACAAAGCCGAATTTGATGAAAAATCTGAAAACGAGATTTTCTTGAAAAATTCAAGAAAATCGATCAAATTTTCGATTTAATCCACAAATTCAGTATCGAAAAATCAATCTCTCAATTCTCTCAAGATCTAGAACGGCTCTGATACCAATTGTGAGTCCAAGATCACTAAATCTCTAGAGAGAGAAAGTAGAGAGGGAGAGCATTCAAATCGTAAAGTTCAAATTGTATTGATGTATGCGTGAATAGTGTTACAAGGAACAAGATCAAAGGGACTTAAATACCCTGATCAGATACAACACAGTGTAAGACACTATACACTATAAAGACCAAGCCTATGAATACAATGATTACTATAAAATCAGACTTAACAAATCGTATATTAACTCAAATACGTTAAAAATACTTTTTAATTTTAACAAGTTACACCATTATAATCGTCTCGTCGATACCTTCGAAATGAGTCCAATAATGAATATTTTTTGATTTAATTATATTATTATATGTCATATACTGTACTTTGGTTAATTGATTTTTTTTTGGAAAAAAGAGAAAATGAATCACATCGAACGTAAGTTTTTCACATAAAGATAATAAACATAATAAATATATTGTGTATATTTTTTATTCCAACAAATTCCAACTTTGATTATTTATTTAAATCAACATTTTAACAAGTTACACCATGTTAAATAAATTAAAAACACGAATTAATAAACATATAATAGAAATTATATTAACCTGTATTAAATTTGCAGACTCTCTTTTAAAAAACACGAAACAAACAAAAACATGAACAATATTTAGTTGGTTTTGGTGTCCAAAAAAGTGATGTGTTCCTTAAAAATGCATTCAAATGTTCAGATTTTGTCGACAATCTTATTATTTTTCAAATATATTAGTCGAGTGTTTGGTTCATTTGAGAAATGGTAAATATATGAGAAATAGAGAAGTAATCCTAGTCATTCATATGGTCAAGATCGGATTTGACTAGTCAAATATTGCGGCTTTGACCGGTCAAAAGTTGCGACTATCCCAAAAATATAAGGACAATTGTGTAAATTTTACAAAACACACGGGTTATGTTCATATATGAGCATGTATAATTCACATATGAACTATATGTTCATATATGAACCAGTGCAATTCACAACTGAACTCTTTTAACTGATTCATATATGAACCTTTGTGATTCATATATGAATCAGATGAACTAACTAACAGATTCATATATGAACCTTTGTGATTCATATATGAATCTGTATGAATCACAAAGATTCATATATGAATCAGTTGAACTAATTAACAGATTCATATATGAATCTTTGTGATTCATACAGATTCATATATGAACTCATCCCGTGTATTATACGAAATTTCCCCTCTACCTTCTATAGACCACACAAAAAATTATCCGGTGCTTCACGGTCAAAGCCGCAAATGTTGACCAGATGAATGGCTAAGATTACTTCTATATTTCTCATATAGTTACCATTTCTCAAATGAACCTCTCCCTATTAGTCGATATGTGGATATATTTAGAGTATTAAATCAAAAAATATTCAATATTGGGCTTATTTCGAAGGTATCAAAAAGACGATTATAATGGTGCAATTTGTTAAAATTAAAAAGTATTTTTTAACGTATTTTAGTTAATATACGATTATATTTGTTAATATGATAAAAATGTAAAATGAAAAATATAAAACTAAAAGGTATAAAGTAAACTAACTATATAATTATAAGGTTATAAAGTGTAAATATATATTAAAAATCAATAAAAAGTGAGATTTTGGAATCTTGTTGTCGGAGGTGTGAGTAAAGAAGATGGGTAGGAGCGGTATGGGATTATAGAGGGGGTAGTTTTAGCAACAACCTTAAATGTTTTATGTTTGATTTCGATTTGAAAATGAGTTCCTAACAAATATTAACTAGTGTTATACCCGTCCGTTGGTCGGGTATACAACATGACTTTAATTTAGATTCGGTTATTTGATTGGTCACTCTTTTTTATCATTATTGAATGTTTTTTTTAATCGAACAAGAAGCTTAGTCAACCTATAACCGGCTTTCCTGTGCATTTGACTCTTTAGGTACCCTTCGACTTGAAGGGTCCTTCCGTGTCTAATGGGACTCGATTTCAAGATTTTCGTGATCTCAAACTCGAGTTTTTCAAGCGAACCGGCTGAAAACGCATTTTGATCATCGAGTTCGTTCGAGTTAAAATCCGATATCGATTGTGCATGAAAGAACTTACATTTATTGCCATGTTTAGAATGCCATTTAATGAAATAATGACCAATCTTTGATGGTATTCCATCTCTTCTCCTCTTAATCCAAAATTCACATATGGGGTATAACAATCTTCAGAAAAAATTGTGATTTCTCGAGTAAAAGGTTTGAATTGAGCTCATAATCCTATAAAGAAATCTTGATTTTGGTACCTACAATTATCGGAAACCATATTCGGATCGGTAACGGCTCAGGACGGGATTTGTGTGAACAAAAAGGGTTGATTCGGATGCAAAATCGGTCAAAACTGAAGTGATGGTGATATCGGAGGCGAAGGAACTGATTTCGCGACTAAACTGAGCTCGATTTTGGCCTTTTGTAACAGGTTTTGGATAAAATTGTCGGGGCCGAAAGCTAATCAAATCATTTCGCGATTGGCATGGTCTAGCAAGTATATGTAACCAATTATTTTTCGAGTTATGGTTGCTATTTCTAGAATTCTATTTTAAACAATTTTTGCAGCTTGAAAAGCTTCCATGCAGACTCAATTTATCCCGTTTGCTTGGTTCTTTAGTTACATACCCGCGTGCGATGCGACGCGAAGTATTTCGAAATCGAAACTGAAACTCTAAACAAATAATCATGCTCCATTTTTTGTTCTATTTCCTTCCTTCTTGGTGTTAATTTTATGTGAAAAATGGAAAACGAATAACTAAGGGATATAAAGTTAATTAAATAATTAATTATAAAGGTATAAAATGTAATTTAGAAATTATAACCGATTTAATTTTAAATATATGAAAGAGATTGTGGGAGGTGTGTAGCTTTAAGAGCTTGCACACCTGCGATGACTCCAGGCCATTCGGGGTCGCCCGGGGATTAGTCGATGTGTGTAAGTTGCCCGGAAACCACGGTTACCTAAAAAGAAAATGAAGTTTTATATTACCATATTCCAGGCATCACATTTAGGTATAAACTGCACCACGCCTATGGATATAATAAAATAACCTTAAATTATGGCCATCGGCCAGTTTGCATAATCTTGTGATGCGTACATGATACAAATACAAGCAAAACCGTAACATTTTCTTCTTTTTTTGGTAACCTGCCTGGGTCAGTTTATTTGCACCTTTGATTAATGGTTTTATTGATTCGTTTTTATATAAACAATCAAGGCATTTGTCCTATAAAAAGTTTGTCGTTATCTCTAATCACTTCAATGGTGTTAATTTGCCCTCCATCTTCATTTGTGATTATTGCATTTGTAGCATCAAATCCAAACTTTTCACCTTAATGAAAACCATAAATAAGCTTTTAATTGTCATAAAATAACCCAATTTTGAAGAAAATGTACAACTATTCATGCATAAAGTACAAGCATGTTCTTGCAATAATCCCAGAGCTCCATTGTACTGCAAATAGTAAGATATTGGAGGTCAAAGTGGCAAATGATATTAAATATTGATCAGATACATGCTCGTTTCATGAAGGAAACAGATAAGTGTGTTGATACTATAAATTTAAATCAACATTAAAGAGAATCCACAATCTTTAATTCCAAACCTACTTGATGAACTTTCTGTTGTTCCTATCATGTGCTCGAATTCTTGACTTACCTGGACTGCCCATGAATTTTGAAACGCCAACAAAAACTGTCATGATCTTCGATAACCAAGTTTCAACGTATGACAAGCAATGAACGTAGCCTGGATCATGCCATAAACTCCTTTACATAAGTAGGTTAAAGCAAGAGCAATTAACAATAAATTCCAAGAATTATATGAAGTAATATAGTTCCCAAGAACCAGATTTTCATACCCAAAGAGCCTATTCTATTTCGTTCAATTGTAAAAATTTAGCAATTACAAAGCAAACAATTCAAATTGGTTTGAGATTTTTGTCAACTAAAATGCATAAATGTAAATCTAGCTTTGAATTATTGTTTCCAGAAACAAATCTCACGTTTTCATTCATGTATCATCAATTTAAACTAACCATTATGTAGATCAAGAGGTTGTCAATCTAATGACCAATTATAAACCTACTTACGAAAAATGGATAAGCATCAACATAAGATTATGTCAAGAGAGTGGATTCAAATTAAACATGTCACTAATCGCCATTTGAATCAATTCCACAAGGAAACTATCTAATCAAGAAGGAATGTAATGAGCTCAAAATTAGAATTTCTATAATTCTAATAAGATATCACAATTGCCGACAAGATCAATTTCGAACAAAGAGTATTAGCAAGCTATTAGAAATTAAAACTCCCTGTGTATAGAAGGTTGTCGAATAGAGTTTTGGCTCTGTGCATTTATCAGCTTCAATGTTTCCATTCCCAAATCTGGATCCCCAATCCCAAATATGTCATCTCCTTCATGAAATCAAACAACTCTCTCTTTATGAGTATTCCGATAAACAATAGCAATGATCTGCTCTTAATTCACTCCTTTGAAAAATCGAAAACAATCACCGCATTTGCTTCCGTTATGTACCTGCGCAAAGCATCAGGATGTAAATTTTGAATAAATATAAGGAAAAAAAATGAAAAGTACAAACTATCCAAGATTCAAAACATTCTTCAGCTTCCTTTTGACAGCCTCGACGACAACAACACAACACTGTCATCGTCACCATTTCTCTTCGGTTGTTGTACTTTCAATTACGTATAGTCTCATCCGTGATGCAATTTGCTTAGTCTTCTTTCTGAACTAATGTGCATTCGACAAAATATGCTTTTGAGATTTTCCAACAAAAAAAAAACAGAAAATGGAAAACAGAAAACAACAAAGTAGAGATGAAGAAGATCACAAAAAACAAAGTATATTTATCAAACCAAAGGATAAAAGAAAATCAAAACAGAAGCCAACATTCATGCGTCTTGTAGTGTGTTACTGACACTACATATAAAAAATCATAAAACCACATTAAGCATCTTTCATAAATCTAAGATCATTACCTTTTAATTGTAGATGTGAATCACATATTCACATTGTAGTCAACTTTGCTTTAAGGAGAGTTAAACCCACATCTGTTGCATGCTCAAGCTGCAGCAAAGACCTACAAAGGATATAACTATAACATATACCTTAAATGACTATCTTTGCCCTATATGTTGATCAAGTCATTAAAAGTTAAATTTTTTTTGACGATCACTGTTGTGATATATCATTGTGATTTGAGAAATAGAAACCATATACATTAGATGTGTTCAACTGTAACGAACAATGTAGCAACTCCGAAATCATTAAGCACGACTACCAATAAATTATCCTTTGCCATCAGGTCTCATTATCAATCCCTAACATAGCATGGGAAAGTCTAGGAAGGAGTAATGATGAACACAATTTTCATACAAATTTCAAACAACTAAACATGTCATGCACATTCATAAAACCAACTAATGTCACTCCCCATTCAGAAATTACAACTTCGGCATCAAAGCATCAAAACAGACGAAAATTTATTTCATATTAGAGAGTAAATATGTGATTTTATCCGCACTTGGTACTCTTATGAATGAAGTTGAGAAGGGAAAAAGCAGGCTCTATAGGTTGGTCAAAATTTAAATGATCTATTGGTTATAAATGTTGGTACAAATCTAGCCTTTTTAGCTTAAAAAAGAAATCGTAGCTGTTGAACTAATCAAAGAGCTGCCAAAAAACCTACAAATAACTCAAATAAAATCTCAGATTTTGGACTGGACATCATCTTGATGGCCTTAAATGAGTCATGAAGTGCCTCTTTTTTCATTTTCAAGGAACTTGAAGTTGTTTGTGTAGGAGAGAATGATTATCATGATTTATTTCATCATGTTACAATAATCAAATACAAATCAGGAGTATTAATAATATACAGAGTGTATTATACTATAAGGACTTTTCCCTTAGTTATTTCTAGATAAATTTTCAAAATCCACTTTTTCACTCTTGAAGAGCAGAGTTAGGTTGGCAACAAACATTCCTCCCACATTTTGGGAGTTGCAAGTTTGGTGTTATTTGCATTCTCTATGACCCATATGGGATATAGATTCCATGCTCTTATTATAAGTGGAAAGGAAAATTCATGTGTGGTAAAGATGAAGGTACCTTTCTCTATAATTATAAATCCAAACAACATAGATTCCTTGCTGTATTTAACAACATTGTCTTAAATAATGAAACCAATATGTATATAATCACAACAAATCCCTAATCTTAAAGATCTACAAAATGTATGGAAGCCATATAAAGCTTCACAATATAATCCTCAAACAAATCACTAACAAATAGCATGCCAAAAGCAATTGCAGGTCCACCATGGAGTGACCAAATGGAATAACAAATAAACAAAGAAGCCCAAAACAAAGCCAAATTCCGTGTTCTTCATAATGTCGAAATCAGGACCAACTTACTACACCGATCATAAATTAACATGGGACAAAGTACATGTTATGGCTATGCATGCATCAAATGGCACCTAGAAATTGGAAGATGAATCTTATGTAAAATACTACAGGATCCATATGTTTTTAGTGCGACAATTCCTTTTATGGAGAAGTTTTGATCCACAAGCAACCATTACAAAATGTCTAAAAATATGTATTTTTGGTCCATATCATTCTACTATTTGTAAAAAGACACATTTGATGTTTTACTAATAACCGGATATATATATATATATATATCTTGGAACACTTGTCAGGTAGTGAAAAGGAAATTGCAATAGAAAACAATAATCTTCATCACAAACTAATGTTGGCTTCTTCGTCCCTAATTGAATGAAAACATAAACGACCTTTGGTATCATAAAGCAGAAGGAAGTTCTTATTTGCCTTCGAGAAGGAAACAACAACTGCAGATTAAGAATGCAAAGTAAGAAACTTGAAATATACACAAACATCAAAACTATAACAAAGCTCTAATCTTACTTCTTACACCATGTTGGGAAACAATCTTCTTTTAGCAAAGTAAACATGAAGAAAGACGGTGTCGTTATGGTAGCGTATTAGTAGCCTAGGATATGTGTCTCAATAACAACCCATCTCCATCAGATTTATTCTTCTCCAGTTTCCCTGTTCAATAATACACCTGTTATGTTACAAATTAACCATCCATGGTTAGTTTACCTTTAGCCACTTAACACTTGCAATTAACCATAGTTAGATTATTGAAAGGGAAAATTTTATTAAATTTGAAATTGGATGACAATTTTTTTCTATGAAGATCTACATTTCTAGTATGATGTTGAATTTCACATTGAAGAACTTTCTTTGATTCAATAAATATATTGAGATTTGGTGTAAGAAGATTTTTTAATTTCTTTTACTTGGATTCAGAAGGTTTCTCAAAACCAAAATAAATAATCTGTGAGATCAAAAAATACCAACTCACCTTAATACCTTTGGAATACGATTATATATTGGAATACAATTTTGGAGGAATCGTATGAGTGACCCAAATCGATGATTACCTGATAGAGGAATCGTATGAGAAACCCAAATCGATGATTACCTGCAAAGTTGAAAATCGATCAAAGAAACCCAAATTGATGAAACCCTGCAAAAATGTCAAAACGAAAACTGAAGAAGAAGTATACATACTAAAATTTAACCTGGTTTAAAGAAATTTCTAATATGTGTTAACAAAACCTCCAAGTAAGCTCATGGAATCTCAAATGCAAACAACAAAAATGCAAAAAATAATATTTAAAAAAAAGTATAACGAAGAAGTAAGCATAACGATCAGAAACAAAAGTCGCCCAATTATTCAAGAAGTTCCAAGAAAAAGCCCTATAACCAGCAAATGTTTGTGGCGCAATCAGAAGCTACGTCCATTGTCGCAACTGTAGATAGGTATTTACTCACATCACTACCAAATTATCTGCAAAATTGGTGATGTAAAATCTAAAACAAACGGATTGAGTACAGTCTATATGATAAGAAGATCGAACTTGAGAGAAAATTAGACGATGATGATCAAAATCAAAGGTATCTAAGAAAAAGAATTGGGAAATGAAGGATTGAAAGCCCTAAAAAAGACCTTTGATTGAGAAATCGATCACTCCTCTTCTCCTCCCAAGATAGCAACCTTTTCGCACCGAACACAAATGGACTCCACTTCGCCGGTTTGGTGTTTCGTGGACTGCTACTATGATTGAAAGAAGAGATACATAAATGAAACGATTGATTTGGGATTTGTTGAGCGAGGAAAAGGAAAATTAGGGCTATTTTAACGATCGTGGGAGACGGGGGGTTGGGAGGGAGGTGGAGGAGTTTGAAAGGTGTGGGCTGGATTAGGAAATCGTGTGAGAGAAATCAGGATTGAGGGAGTTGGGTTGGCAGTTGTAAGGGTTGAAATGAATTTGAACGGTGGGGGATTAAGAGGATGCGCTGGAGATAGAGTGAAATTAGGAATTTGAATGGCCCAGATTGAAAATCAGATGATTTTAAACGGTCTAGATCAATCCAAAATCGGTTAAACTCGACTCCATCCATATATATATATATAATTATGAAAGTATAATAGATGATTTTGTTTTTATACATTTTACTTATTATGTGATTATTTTTTAATTTTTTTTACTAATTAAGCTTTTACTCTTATCATGATATTAATCATAGGAGATATATGGAGATTATTTAAAAATATAAATGTTTCTTCGATTTTTATTTGAATCTTGTTTGTAATTTGTTTTATATTTAATTTCCATATGTATTCTAAACGAAAAGTGTTTATTTTTGAATTTAGTAATAATAAATTTGATAAAAATAATTTTAACTGTAAACAAATATAGAGTCACATTTAGGTTTTTACACAAGGACTCTAAAATGTCAGGCCAGGGTCCAAATGAGATTAGGAATAAACCGATTTGGGTTATTTAGTTTCGACTGAATCAGAAATACTTAGTACGACTCCATTAACGACAGTGAACACAAACTCTGACTGCATTTATAATCATTTCAAAATAAAACGCCAGAATTATATATCAAAATTATAAAAAAAACACTAAAATTGTATGACATAAAAAAGAGTGGGTCAGAGGGATATGATGCTAACCAGATATGCATTAATGGACAAGAAAGTTTCACATTAGACTATGCTTGACAAACTAACTGATGACTGATAAGCTAACTTATAGGTATTTACTCACATCACTACCAAATTATCTGCAAAATTGGTGATGTAAAATCGAAAACAAACGGATTGAGTACAGTCTATATGATAAGAAGATCGAACTTGAGAGAAAATTAGACGATGATGATCAAAATCAAAGGTATCTAAGAAAAAGAATTGGGAAATGAAGGATTGAAAGCCCTAAAAAAGACCTTTGATTGAGAAATCGATCACTCCTCTTCTCCTCCCAAGATAGCAACTTTTTCGCACCGAACACAAATGGACTCCACTTCGCCGGTTTGGTGTTTCGTGGACTCCTACTATGATTGAAAGAAGAGATACATAAATGAAACGATTGATTTGGGATTTGTTGAGCGAGGAAAAGGAAAATTAGGGCTATTTTAATGATCGTGGGAGACGGGGGGGTTGGGAGGGAGGTGGAGGAGTTTGAAAGGTGTGGGCTGGATTAGGAAATCGTGTGAGAGAAATCAGGATTGAGGGAGTTGGGTTGGCAGTTGTAAGAGTTGAAATGAATTTGAACGGTGGGGGATTAAGAGGATGCGCTGGAGATAGAGTGAAATTAGGAATTTGAATGGCCCAGATTGAAAATCAGATGATTTTAAACGGCCTAGATCAATACAAAATCGGTTAGACTCGGCTCCATCCATATATATATATATATAATTATGAAAGTATAATAGATGATTTTGTTTTTATACATTTTACTTATTATGTGATTATTTTTTAATTTTTTTACTAATTAAGCTTTTACTCTTATCATGATATTAATCATAGGAGATATATGGAGATTATTTAAAAATATAAAGTTTCTTCGATTTTTATTTGAATCTTGTTTGTAATTTATTTTATATTTAATTCCCATATGTATTCTAAACGAAAAGTGTTTATTTTTGAATTTAGTAATAATAAATTTGATAAAAATAATTTTAATTGTAAACAAATATAGAGTCACATTTAGGTTTTTACACAAGGACTCTAAAATGTCAGGAAAGGGTCCGAATGAGATTAGGGTTAAACTGATTTGGGTTATTTAGTTTCGACTGAATCAGAAATACTTAGTACGACTCCATTAACGACAGTGAACGCAAACTGTGACTGCATTAATAATCATTTCAAAAGAAAACGCCAGAATTATATATCAAAATAATAAATAAAAAAACACTAAAATTGTATGACATAAAAAAAGTGGGTCAGAGGGATATGATGCTAACCAGATATGCATTAATGGACAAGAAAGTTTCACATTAGTGATGCACTAAGTGATGACTGATAAGCTAACTTATATCTGATAAGCTAGCGGATGGATAAGTAATGCTTAACTGATTAACGTAACTAAAGTCTTGAAAAAGTAATCAATATTCATAATATAATTAAAACAAATTTATAATAATATAATATGTTAATTAATAAAAACCAGATAGTAAAGAAAAATTAAATAACATAATATGTTAATTGAAAGAATTTAAAACTTATTATTATATATACTATAAATTTGAATTTGTTAAAACAAATTTTAGAAAAAAACTACATTAACTTATGATTTTAAATAACTCTTACATATAATATTAATAGAAATAAAAAATTGAATAATAATTAAAAATAGTAGTAGTAGATAACTAAAATATATTGACTAATATTAAAAAATATAAAGATAATTATATGATTAACAATAATTCTAAATAATTACAAATAAGTATCAATGTATAATTAAAATTTAATAAATAATTTTTAATTAATATTAGTAATAATTAACTTTTAATAATTAACTTTATTTATAATTAATAGTTAATGAATAATAAGAAATATTAATAATGGTATAATTCGAAATAATGTCACGAAAAAACTTTTCATAAGTTACTCTAAGTAGCTTATCAATAATGTATTGTAGCTTATATTAGTTGATTGAATGTCTGAGCTATATGATAAAGTAAACCATATAATAAGCTAACTTATGTTCATCCAAACATATACTCAACAAATAAGCTAGTTTATTTTTGCCAAACGATAACTTAATTAGTTAAACTCTAGGTTACCATGTATAGGATCTACAAATCCAAATCATTTGTCCTCAAACTTCATATCTCATCCTTATCTCTACTTTATTTAATACATATTTATTTGATTCATTTTTCTCCTCAATATTTAATAAAATGATGACGAATGAAGAGTTGATTGGTAGACGAGATAGATATAGAGTTTGTGGACAATGATTTGTAGTTCGTACAAAAGTTAAACGTGGAGATATGATCGGAACTATCATACATATTCTTCAACTTTGCCCTCATTAGAAAGGTTTGCGAATATTGAGAATGAGACAGTTTTATTTGAGGGAAGTTTTCGTAGAATTATTTTCATGCATTCGGGTTTTCTCTTTGTAGTTTGCAATAAATTGTTCTATCACTACCTCATTTCAAATCACTATTAAGAACATACAAATGTATTTGATACATTAAACATTTACGTCGAATATGATTAGAATTCGTTTGTTGCACCTACTCAAGAGATTGAATGAGTTAATTTAGAATTATCTGAAGGTCAAAAGTCCCAATCTCACATCGTATTCACAAATAAACTATTATCATATAATAATATGGACAAAAAAATTTAATTAATCAATCGAATATCGATTTCTTAAATGTTAATAAAATATGATAAATAGTCCCTTTCAACTATTCAACTAGTGTGATGGACCACCATTTGTTTATACTGTTTTCATGTCAATGTTAAGGTTTGTAAGCATTTATGGTACCATCATATATTAAACTTTCATGTGCTTATCACTAGGTCACGATCTCATTATCAAGTAGCACCTAGTCACCTGTTTGAGGCATACTAGGATCACTAAGGATCGTCGAAAAAGAAAAAATTCAAATAAGTCTTCCGACAAAAAGATAATCTGTTAGTCACTGTGAAAAATAACGAAAGATTGCCGATAACCCTAGAAAAATAATACTTAAGAAAATGTATAAGATAAAATAATATCCATCGATCATCCATCGGTAATCATATCACAGAAGAATCACCAAGGACCCTATAAATAATTTTTATTTCATTTTTTTAAACAAATTTTTGTGTATGCAGCTACAACAGTTACAAAACAAGCTGGTAAGTTAAAGTGAATACCAACTGGAGGCCGAACAAAATCTTGTTGGTGATTTTAATGTCATCAATCATTTTGGTGCAATTGTGATTTACTCGGGATCGATCAAAGCGATAGGGCAAACATACGTAAGTTACGAGGTGCGAAGTGCACACTTACAGATGTTGCTTCTATCACCTTAGAACGCCATAAAGTGGGTGTTTTCAGCTATAACTGAAGAGCGTTCAGTTGTCTCTGAATGGCCTGAAGGATGTCAGTGAAAGGATATTACTTAAGCCTGTCGCTGAAAGGTTGTCACTGAAGGTGGTTGCTGAAAGGTTGTCAGTTGTCGCTGAAGAGCCTTTAGTTGTTGTTGGAAGAGCTTTCAGCGTATGATCAACTTGTTGCTGAAAAGGTCTTCAGCTATCGCCGAAGATGCAATTTTTCCAGAACATAATTTCGGTTGTAACTACCTTTCGATCATATCCATTAGCGGTTATAACCGTTTAACTGCCCGTAACTGTCGATCTCTCTTATAAATACATATATCGTGATCTGGAGTATATATATACGAGATTGATGCCTTATTTCGTATATGAAAAATCTGGATTATCCCAATACTGATTTCGTGAAACTCAAGGCATTGTGGATGGAAATATAGTATTTGGAAAGTGATATTTCATTCACGATCCAACTTTTTATCCAAGAATTTGTCACTCAAAACCCATATTTTCTAACAATCAAATACTATAATTTCGTGTGATTAACATGGCTTCGGGACCA
Source organism: Arctium lappa (assembly GCA_023525745.1). Classification (NCBI taxonomy): domain Eukaryota; kingdom Viridiplantae; phylum Streptophyta; class Magnoliopsida; order Asterales; family Asteraceae; genus Arctium; species Arctium lappa. Next base: position 67,471,933 of record CM042051.1, read on the forward strand.
AAATCAGATCTAGACACGACATCCAAATTCGAAAAGTTGGAGAAATCCCAAGGAAACGATTTTCGTAGATGGCAGAAAAAGATGCACTTCTTGCTTACGTGAAGGATGAAACTTTGGAGATGACGAGACGCAGGAGCAAGTGGGAAACTGATGACTACATCTACAGAGGCCATATTTTCAATAGCATGTTTGACGCCCTTTCCGATGTCTATCAAAATGTTGAATCCTCAAAAGAACCATGGGATTCCCTCGAATCAAAATACATGTCCGAGGACGCTCCTAGTAAGAAGTTCTTGGGCAATTATTTTAACAATTACAAGATCATCGATTCGAGGCTGGTAATGGAACAGTTCATTGAACTCCTCCGGATACTTGGACAATTTACTCAATACGATATGAAGATAGACGAATCCATATCGCTGTCAAGTATAATTGACAAGTTACCTCCCTCGTGGAAGGATTTTAAACACATATTGAAACATAAAAAGAAGTGTGGGTTTGAATACGAAAACTTAAAGTTTTACTTTTAAATTTTTTTATTGAATATGGAGGAATCAAAAATATAATCTACAGATTGTTGCGAAAAACAGATAAGGAAAAACTAATTTAAACAATCTTTGAGAATCACTAGGTTCCTTGCACAAGAAAATAAGAATGAAAGAAAGAAGATAGTGAAGAAAAGATTTTTTCAAAAATGCAGAAAACAGTGTAACACACGTAATTTTGGTAAATCATCATCCTGCACCTTGTTTATTTATTGTCATCAGTTTAAACCTTAGTTGTAATTTTCTTGTAGAATTGGATTTTTGCATCGGGAGCGCGTCGGGTTAAAAGTCAAGTTTGGTCCTCGGTACAGTCTAGGCGATTGTGCCCGCGACTGTGACAGAGTGTCACTCTCGCGGTGCTTGTATCGAGAGTGGGTGGTAATGGGCGATAGTTCCCGTGATTGTGAAAGAGTGTCACTCTCGCGGGGAGTCTCGCGTTGCTCATACTGAAAGAAGGACATGGAGGGTGATTATGCCCGCGATTGTGACAGGATGTCACTCTCGCGGGGCACTGTCGCCGGCGAGGGACAACCTGGTTGTTAAATACGATTTTCATCCCATTCTCATTAAAAACTCGAACCTTTCTCCCCATTTTCTCTCCCAACCAAACCCTTTGCATTTGTTATTGATTTTTGAGCATTTGAGACACCAAGACATATAGAGATAGAGTATTACACAGATATTAGAGAGAGAGAGAAAGAGAAAGAAGTGGAACTCTTCCCTTTTGTTAGATTACCCAACATATCTCTACCCCTTTTGCAGGACGAATAGAGAACATTCAACACTTACCTAGTTCAAGTGTTGATGCAAAACATGCCAACTACATATGTATAATCACATTAAAATTGAAAAAAACATTATGCAAATCTTGGACTTAATTATTATCTCAAAGCGAAATTCAGGGAAGAAAGGTATATCTGAACTCGTATGCTTCACATTGTCATTCCTGGATGAGCCAATTAAGAGCAAATAATATCATTTTTTATGCTTAAAACGATAGTTGATATTTTAATATCATGATTTGTAAGCATGACTGTGAATTCAAGTGATGGTTATACATAAGGGGGATCTGATTTCGACGTCGAATTCCTGGTCTTTAATCTTTTATCACATCAATCCACAATTTCTGGATCTTGACACAATAACCTATTAAATAACTTCAAACGATGGGAACTTAATTAATGCAAATTTGATAAGTGTGAAGCTTTGCTTTCAGGATGAAGTGATTAATGATACAAGAAATTGACGACCAAGACTTGCTTCAGAAATTTTAATTCAAATTTGCAGTAGAAATAAAAAGTAAAACCCAACTTTACCCATCATTTTTAAACTACAACAAAACACCCAAATTCTTTGAGGAGAAACGTAAATAAATATTTTTGTTTATTCTTAATAGATTATGAGAGTCACCACTGTTCTATTTAGGACTTTCCATCACCACGATTGATCTGCATTGAAAAAATTGAAAAGCTTCCAAGTTGGTTTCCAAGAAATCTTTTGGTTTCATTTGTTTCCCCCAATTTTTTGTCGCCAATTTCAGTGGAAGTTAATTCCCCCCCCCCCCCCCCCCCTCCCCCCTCTCTCCCCCCCATATGTTTTTGTTACTATCTATTAACCCTGGTTTGGTAACTTTTTTTTTCGACGTAGTAGGTAACTGATTCAAAGAAACAGATAACTTGTTTAAGAAACAATGTTATTTGTTTTTAAAGCGAAAGCATGGTATCTAAGCAACGGTTTCATGTAATTGACCACCACATCTACTGAACTTCCATTAGTAATTACATGTCTCATTTACTTTTAAATTACGGTTCAATTCATTTTACTTAGCTATTGTTCTTTTTTGTTCCACAACACTACTCCATTTGATACCCAATTCATCTTATAATTATAATGTTCAAATTGTCATTCAATGTAACATGTTGTCTTTTACTCTGATTATGACTAAAAAAAATTTATAACAGTTCACTTGTAACTATTGCATTATGGCTACCACCTCTGTAAACACTTCACAATCAGATGGTGCTTTATCGTCCTTGAAAGTAACAAACGTGGTACTATTCGAGGAGAGAATATAAAAAGTTAGATAGCAAATTGGATGAGGTAGGTTGACTGTAGACTTGTGTGAGGAGTTTAGGCAAGGTGTTGGGACAAACTCTGAGAAGTTCAACAATGAATGCAACATAATATGTCTTAAGGGGACAAGGTGTCCTGCAATTACATGGATTGGAAGAGGGTCCTTAAATCTGTCAAGACTAGTCCTTACGAGAGGAGTTTGGTAAGATAACCACAAGTTATGTTTCTAATATTGTGTCATTCTTATTCATTATTCTTAACGACTTTTGTGTCATTCTCGTGTTTATTTTATATATAAATTTTGATGTCGGATTGTCTTCGAAGATTGTGGTAGATGTGATTGACTTCCAAATGGGTTGATCATTCATAAATCATCGAGCAAAGCTACAGAAGCATTTCTTAAAATGCCATGGTGAGGAGGCGTGAAAAGAGCCAATGGACTAAAACCAACTGACTCGAACTTTACGGATGATGGTTGGCATATACTATGTGATTAGTGGAGTTTAGAGAAGTTTCACGTAGGTACACTTTTCTAGTATTTTACTAGTTGAATATAGTGTGTAATATCTTAATCCACGTAGAAACATGCAACATTACTTCAGTAATTTATATGTTATTAGAGTTTTAAACTGAGAACACAACATAGTTGAACCTTAAGGTCATAGATCTCAAGATCTTCTCAGTAATCACCATTTGTAGTATGTTTTCTTCATGAATCTTTATCTTGTATTATATTATGAGTATTTAACACTTTCTTTCATCTGCATTACCTCAAACTGTCAACTCATGAATCTTCAGCTTTAATTAATTGCGCAAATCTATGGATTTAATTGGACATGTGTTGTTTACTGGTTTTTTTGACTCACCCTGGTTCTGACTCTAACTATTACATCCTATTATGTTATATTGATGTCATATTATTCCAATTAATAAACTTGAATATATGTTTGTTGTAGGTTGTGTCAAAGAAAATTCGACCAAATTTGAGCTCTTTCTTATGAAGGATGAAGTGGTTGAGTTGCATCAAATGCTGAGATAGATTGTATATCTGGCTAACCACTTATGAGTTTTTCATCTAAACTGAATGTTAAAGACCATAGTTTTGAGACTCGAGATCGTTAGACATTCTATAAACTTTTTGGATGTTTTTTTTTGATAAGTTCGGATGGATGCAAAAATTGATTGAACGTTAGGGTTTCTTCTAAAAGTTTTTGTCTTTAATATAATAATTCTATTAAATTTTATCATTATGGGTTTTTTTGAAGTTTTTTTTGATTAATATTAACGATACTTATTTATTTCATTATATAATAATAATATATATAGAGGAAAAATCATGTCAGAAGTTAAACATTTATCGAGAAGGTGAGAATTCTTTAATCATATATGATTATACGACCTATGGGTGTGTTTAATCATATATGATTAAACTTCTATGTATTGCTAATATAACATGTGTTTAATCATATATGATTAAGCTTGTATATCATTTATGATTAAACACTTCTCGTCCAAAATGTTTAGTTTCTCGTTTGAACTTGCCCCTATATATATAATTATATAAATATGCAACTGAAATATGGATAATTTTGTGCAACTACAATATGGATGAAATTAATATAAAATATACTATTTAGAGAAGGAATTGATTTTTAAGAAGTATAAGTAAAGATAACTTTTAGAGAAGGTTTTGAGTTTGTTTATCTAAATATCATATTTAGAGAAGGTTTTGTAAGTGTAACTAAAAGTTATTTAGAGTGGTTTTTAAACCGTCCTAAAGTCAATATCTTTAGAGAAAATTTTACATTATCTTCTCTGAAAGTATCTTTTAGTAACTCCTATAAACGGTCACAAATACTTGAAAAGCGCCACTAATAATAAATATTTTTAGAGAAACTTTTTGAAAAAAATTGACTAACGTGTAGAGAAGTTTTGAAAATGTATCTTAAGCTCCAAAAAAGCATCTCTAAGGCTAATAAAAATGTTCCTTTCCAACATCTTCTCTAAAACCTTTAGCTACTCTTATATAGATAATCTCTTCGACAAAATTGAAAATCTTCTCTAAGGACTTTAGAGAAACTTTTATGATTTTTAAGTACAAAATAAAACTTTTTCTTAAGGTCAATTTTTCGTGTAGTGGCCCCTGTAGTAATCTTGGCACTAGTATCAATAATCAATAATATGAAAATGTTTTCCGTACCAGGTACATTTACATAAAAAACACTTGCCTCTCTATCCCTATATATTCATCATATGTTCATGTCAATCTCCACACCCAATCAAACAGAAAGTTCAGAAACATCTAACTTGCTGATATATATGAGGTCTAATGTGGGAGCTTGGATTCTCCTTTTTCTTAGGTCTCTTGCCCTCTACGCTCTCATTAAGTTCTTACACAAGATGTGGTGGGTTCCAACTCGTGTAAAACATGTATTCAGTTCACAAAGTTTAACTGGACCTTCGACAAATTCATCCACAGAAACACTAAAGAAATTTCTACCATGAAAGACCAAGCAAGGAGTCCGTTCACTGATATATCACATGACAAATACCCACGAATACAACCTCACTTCGTTACATGGTTCCAATTATACGGTTGGTGTGATCGTTCCATAAGCTATTTACATTTTGTTTTGGTCTATCACTACAACAAAATCGGGTTTGTAGCTAGGACGTAAAAAATGACTACATGTCATAATACACTACTTATTTTATGGGACCAAACAATTGTGTGTCATATGTGAAACCGTTGCAATAAGTTTATACGATGTTTTGGAAATTTTAACAAGTTTTTAATACACTTTTAAAGTAAATGAAGTGTCGTATTAGTTTTTTCCCGGTACAGTCTCGGCGATTGTGCCCGCGACTGTGACAGAGTGTCACTCTCGCGGGGCACTCTCGCGGTGCTTGTACCAAGAGTTGGTGGTAACAGGCGATAGTGCCCGCGATTGTGACAGAGTGTCACTCTCGCGGTGCTCGTACCGAGAGCAGGACATGGAGGACGATTGTGCCCGCGATTGTGATAGGATGTCACTCTCGCGGGGCACTGTCGCCGGCGAGGGACAACCTGGTTGTTAAATACGATTTTCATCCCATTCTCATTAAAAACTCAAACCCTTCTCCCCATTTTCTCTCCCAACCAAACCCTTTGTATTTGTTATTGATTTTTGAGCATTTGAGACACCAAGACATGAAATTCCAAGTGATTCTTCATCATCTAGCAAGGTTTTGGAAGCTAGAACTAAGATCCTATCATCTCCATCTTCTTCATCACATTCATAGGGTTTCATCCAACCTTTTTACCATTTTGAAGATTGGGAACTTGTGACTCATTTTGATGACCTAGAAGTGCATTGTTGATGGATTCAAGTTATGGGTAAGGTAACCTTCTATTTTCTTCATCTATGGAAATTAGGTGTTATTCCCATATACAAATATGATTCTCAATTGTAAGCACAGGTCTAAGTTCCACACATTACAATTAGAAAGACAAGGTATTTATACCAAGACATATTACAAGGAACACACAACTAAACTAACTAAACATGTTGACTTTAGTTGACTTTGACTTTCCACTTTAAATGACTTTGACTTGCAATCTTGAGTATTTGACTTGAGCTTTTGACTTTCAACCTAGATGATCTTGAAGACAATAATCTGTGCTCTAACATTAGGGTTTTGAGATATGATGAGATCTTCATGTAAAATGTTTGGGGGACGCTTCTTTATGGTTGCATATGTGTATTTATGGTTGGATATCTATGGATCTAGGTTTTTGGAAGTTTTTGGCTTAAAGATCCAAGTTCCTTCAAAGGGGCTCAAGTTGGGGGAAATCTAGATTTAGCCTAAATCTAGATTTAGCCTAAATCTAGCAAGGTGAGTTCAAGTTGATTTGTGAAAACGTTGTACATGCCAAAAATTCATATTTTAAAGTATTTATGCGTTGTACATGAAATTATCAAATGTTGAACTATGTGGTGAGTTTTGATTATTTGAAGTGTTTAACTTTATAAACCTTGTAAAACAACCACTGTTGGGATTTTGATAAATAAATCATATATTTTGATATCTTAATGATTTATTTCATGGAAGTAGATTTTTTAGTATAAATGTATTTATATTGTGTGTTTTGGAGAAATGTTTCATTTTGTGTTATGAGACGTTTTTGAAAGAATAAATGGTATGAACTCACTTGGAAAATAATTTGTCCCAATTTAAACTATGTTGGAGTTCATTTATGTATTTTGGAGCATGGGTTTGCATAAACGCGGGTTGTTTACGTTTGATTTATTTTACCATTTCCTTACATTTGATCTTTTGATTTGTTGAGCCTATGGCTCGGTTTAGACCTCGTCGGGTCTTGGGGACATTTGTCTGATTTTGATAGCTCACTGTAGAACTTTGATTATGATTTGCATTTATTGCATCTTATTTTAGAATTTCATGATTTGGATCCGTTAATGATTCTCTGAAGAAAACCTGAAGAACTCGCGCAAATTCCAGATGAACTCGCGCAAAGACCTGAAGAACTGGCGCAAAAGTTAGATCTGGCGCAAAACACAGAATTTCAAGAAATACCTCCTAAAATCAATTATTGAAACGAAATTAAAGAAAGATTTTCACACACACTCGATCGAAAACAGTTTTCTAACACTTTTCAATCAAACAACTCGATCAAAAACCATAGAATCAAACCTTCTTGAATGTAACAGTACGTGAAAAACGACTTTTTCAGAAAATTAAAGAATTTCAAAATTGACGATCAAAAACAGATTTTCTTGCAAAAAGATGTGAATCAAAAATATTCCACTACCAAAAATGAATCCAACGAATCAATTTACAACAAAATCAACCAGAAAACAGACTGAATTTGATGAAAAATCAAGAAAACGAGATTTTCTTGAAAAATTTAAGAAAATCGATCAAATTTTCTGATTTAACTACAAATTCAGAAACGAAATCAGTTTCTCTCAATTCTCTTAGATTTAGATTAGCTCTGATACCAATTGATAATCCCAAAATCACTAAATCAGTTAGAGAGAGAAAGTAGAGAGAGACAATGAAAGCGCAAATATGAATGTATTGAGAAGTATGCGTGAATTCCTTTCAAGACCAAAATACCCAAGGGACTTAAATACCCTTGGCAAACACAATACTGAAAAAGCTTCTAAACACAGTATTAGACCAAGCCTATAAATACAATGATTACTATAAAATCAGACTTAACACGTTAGTTCATTCATTTTGGAGTGATGTAAAGTTTTAGACTATAGTGCAATGGATCCATAGGCACGGTGTTCTTATTGTCCTGTTTTAGACAAGTTCACCATTTTGGCACGGAATAGGCATCGGGTCACCATGGTAAGTAAGGTGTGGACCTATATGGTCGGGCAGCGTCCCATGGGTAGTAAGGTGTAATTCCATTGTGCATAAGTTCCCGTTTTGGAACTGTCAAGAATAGACTCAAAGGAGTTGACTTGATGTTTTCTCAAAGTATAGATCCAGATGGGCTGAATTTGAGTCTCCATAGGCAAAAGATCCAGAGGGGTTGAGATTGATATATCTTATGAGTATAGTCCATACGTTTTGGTTTTCTACATAGTTATGTGACCGACTTTTGTGTTCCGTCATGTGCAATGTAACCGGGTCTCCCCCGTCTCCGAAAGGTATTGTCTTGGGTATGGAGTTTTATAGTCCATTTTTGATGTTTTGAGTATGGGTTGTTATCCATGTTCTAAGGTTTTGAATTTTGAATCTTATTCATGTTTTTGGATGATAGAGTTTATCCACGTTTACAATATTTGGTTGTTAAAGTATAAGATATGTTTTGCGTGAGTTTTGGGTTTTGGATTTATATTCCCAGGAACGTTTGTATCGTGGTTTTAATCATGAAAATGATGAATGTTGGAAAAGAGATTGCTTTCAGTCTTAATGTATTTTATTTAGGGAAAATCACGTTTTAAATAACACTCTTAAGGTTTATTGTTTTACATATCTAGGATGAAAACTCTTGAGCTTACTAGGTGTTAAGCCTAACCTTTTTATTTATCGGCATGTGCTATAGATTCCAGTTGGGAATGGTTCTAGCAATGCTATGAAGAGATGAGAACTAGTTTTACACGAGGGTAAGTAGTTTGGTGAAGTCTTCCGTATTTTGGAGATAGTGATTGTTATTGGGGTTTTAGTAACATTCGTCTCTATTATAGACCGTGTATAAAGATTGAAATGTGTTTATTGAAGTTAAACCTTAATTGTTGTTGTAGATGAATTAGTTATCGATGTATTTAGAAAATTATAAATTAGTTGCTATTTCCAGATTTAAGGGTGTTACAAGTTGGTATCAAAGCTTAAGTTTGAGAGATTTAGGTTTGAAATTTTGGATACCTAGAGTCAAACTAGCGTTGTTTTAAGTGAATGAAAGTGAAGTTTCACCATTAGACACTTTAAGATAGGACATTTTGATGTTGATGGAGTCACTAGGAACGAGAATCACGTTGAGGGTAGCAAGGATGATCATGTACCGTACGTTCATAATTGCACCTGACCAGTGTTATAGTAAACCTACAAGTTACATGTGTATGCTTGGACTACTTTGATGGAATGACAGTTGGGGTAGTCAAGAAGTTTCTAAGTGGGTAGCCGTTAGAAGAGGTTGATGAGTTTAATATTTTTCATTTGGAGTGACAGTAAGCATAATGATTGCATTAAGTGGACCGTTTCGGGTCAGAATTATTGGTTGACTAGGATCATAGACTTATGAAATCGACATCATTCGAGGAGGAACTAAAAGGTTAACTAAAGAAATCTTCGATTATTGCCTTAAGATGTTTAAACATCCAGATGACGATAGTTGACTGGAAATTGGGAAGCGTGATTTCGAGACGTTAAGTGCCGATCAAATTCATACATGAAATTTATTTCTAAAATAAAACGACATCAATTATTTCTCATGTTTCCAAATCATCATGTGGATTATACTATGAAATCTTGGAAATTGTTTTAGCACACACAAGAATTTAAACTATGATTTTAAACATGCATAAAATTATTTTATTGCATGTGGTTGCAATCTTTGTTGAAACTTCTTTATTCTTATTGTTGTCCAACGCTATTTTCGGATTGATGTCCGTATTTTGATATTGTTTAAGGTCTTGGACAAGTAACTACGACTTATGACTTTAACATTGGATCTCCTCTACACGTGTTAAGGTTTTTGGCGAAGAGTTACCTTCCATTATTTTGGTGTTTGAGTTTTGTTGGGATTTTTATTTCATGCGAGTTTTGTTGAAAATTTCACATTATATCAAATTGCAATAAAAAGGAAAAGTTTTGGAATCATGACATTTTAGTCAACGCTTTGTTTTATGTTATTTGAATATTGGGAACGAAAGTCTTGGCACCATTTGATTTTTGGGTGTCATTGAATTTCATTGAGTTTTATGGAGATTTTGTTGGATCTTATGAAGTTCCATTTTACGATATTTTGCGTCGCTTAGATAAACCTTGAAACGCGTATGTTAGAATTATTGTGTGCGTTAACTTATGATTTTTGTTTAATATTTTGTCTCATGCGAGTTTTGCACCTGTATTTTCGCAACCGTAAGAGACGTCTTGAGAGTTTTATTAGTAGATGTTATCCCATATGTGATTTTGGAAGTGTCAGTATCATATGATTTCTCTTTGGGGTTTTATACAAGTGTAATTCGTTGTATGCTATTTAGTATTAAATTGATTTATACGGTTAGTGTGAGTAAGCATATGACGGATTTATGATGGTTCGTGTCGAACTTTAGCTTTGAACATTCTTTGGTTGCTGATTTTACTGTTATAAATTCCCCGCAATGAAATAAATGGGTTATCCCTATACATGTCACTGTAGCCTCTATTTTGGGACAAGATCATTTTATTTGTACGACCTAAAGTTTAAAAATTGATTTAAATTATTTTACATTTGACCAATCGCATGCACCTATCGTTTTACTAAGTTTGAGAAATAAACTGCTGTATACGAGTTTGTTGGGAAATTTGATCCCATGTCGTCTTATGGTTAAAAGAGGGTTTTGGAGCTTAAACTTATGAAGTTCCCCTTTTGGAGTTTGTGCAATTATTTGTTACACATTGTTTTTTTTGTATATAAAATTATTTCCCTTACACAACATAAATTAATGCAAGTTAGGACCATCGTGGTCCATTTGAAAAGTTTGTTGCACATATTTTGTTATTGTCATTATTAGCTTGGATAATAATCAAACGGTTTTCAAAATGGTTTCATATGAATGGCGTTGGGACCACTTCGCACAACTACCGAGAGTAAGTGGCAGTGAATTTTTACATGCATGCTTAATTGTTATAAAGAATTGCGTTTGAAAGTCTTCAAAAATTTTAATTGGCATATGTGTTGAGTCCTATAGTTGAAAAGCCTTGAACTCATTAGAGATATGAATTTAAACCCTCTTGAGAAAGAAGCTGTAATAAGGGTTTGGAGACGCCCTTAGGAATTGAATGTGACACCCCAAAATAGGGTAAATATTTATTTATAAAAAAGGGGTGAAAGGAAAAAAGAAAAGAAAAGAAAACATGTGTTAGAGCACAGATTTGTTGGATTCAAGATCATAAAGCTTGAAGTCAACTGCTGGAAAGTCAACTCTCAGTGAAAGTCAAAGTCTTTGTTAATAAAGTCAAAGTCAACTGTATATTGTGTTTGTTTTTGTATCTGGGTATAAATACCCTTGTTGAAGTCTTTGTATGTGGAAGTGTATCATTAGAAGTAACATAGAGTAAGTAAGAGAGAGATTAGAGAAGAATCATGATGTTCATATTATTCTAGAGAAACACACAGAGAGAGAGAGAGAGAGAGAAAGATTGTAATATATGACTTAGATCAATGAATATGGTTTTGATTCATATTGTATTATGTTTTACATTAAGAACTTGATAGAATCTGGGATTAACAATTGGTATCAGAGCAGATCCAATTGAAATCAAATTCAAGAAAATGAGTTCGACTCTGTGTTCGAAAAATTCAGATCGATTTTTGAGTTTTAGTGCGTAATTTGAATTGTAATCGATCAGGTTTTGCTCGGATAGTGATTTAGATCAAAGTTGTATAGTTTGATTTGAGTTTTGCACTGTATTGATTATCAATTTTGATAAATTTGTCAAGACTAAGATTCACGAGTTCACGAACACTATCTTAGATCGATTTGTATTTTTGTGTGTTTGTTCCTGAAACCTGTTGCTTGTAATATGTTCTAGATATGTAGGTGATTGAATAGTCAAAGTTTCGAATTGAAATTCGAAGTCTAGATAGGTTTTTGTGCAGATCAGATCGAATTAGAAGTATTTTCTTGAGTTTGCGCCAAATCTTCATTTTGCGCCAACTTCATCTGCTTGAGGTTCTCTTCAGCATCAAAATCATCCAGTTTGCACCAGATCATAGTTCTTTCTCGCCAGATTCAAGTGTTTCTAAGTGCTTAACGCAAAGTTACTTTTGCGTGTTCAGAGTTTTTCACAAGATAACTTTTGCGCCAAATTCACTTAGCGCAAATTGTCTTTTGCGCTACTGCCTTTAGCACATTTCTGAGTTTTGCGCCAGTTTCACATTTTTCCATACTTAGACAAATTTTTGCAAACTGTAATATGACCTTTAAATGTGAAATTTGTTTCTCTCAGGGCGCTGCCCTCAGACCCCGTAAGGGCGTTGCCCCTTGACCCCCGTGCTAAGTCTGCGGAGGGGGACAAAGTTTTTTTTTATGATCAAAATTTCTGAATTCATATTTCAAGTTTTCTGTATTTTCTTGTGATTTCATTTGGACTAACGATCATTTTGTCAAGTTCTTTTTGTATCAGAATGACTTACTACAGCAGAGTTCCAAAGTTGTATAAAGGAGAATACGAAAAGTGGAAAGTTAACTTTTCAACTTTGTAGATAAACATGAGCTGTCACTACACTATATTATCATTAACTGAAGGAGTGATGAAACCTCAAATTCCTACAGAAGCTTGTACTGAGGAACAATGGAACAGAGAGAGAGAGATGATAATATAGCTAGAAATTATATGCAAGACAGTATTTCTCAAGAAATTTATGGTCCAATGGATATTCCCAAAGCATCAGGAAAGGAGATATGGGACTATCCAGAATGGATGATGTCTGGGCCGAAGGTTTTATTAAAAGGAAGAGAATTGGAAGCTGAGAACTCTTAATTAAAAAGAAAAATTTCTGCACTGGAAGCTAAAATTGACAACGTCCAGAAGCAAGATTTTGTTGAGAGCAATGAGCAGAAAGTTAAGGATTTGAAAAGTGCAAATGCTGATCTTCAAAAGAGAATATCTGATTTGGAGCAAAAGCTTGCCAAAGAAAGATCTGATTTTGAGAAAGAGAAGAGAGAATTTGCACATAAATTCTCTGAATTTTCCAGGAAAAGTGTTGAAGAAAAGAAGACAATTGAGCTTAAATGCATAAAGCCTTCTCAACAAGTTTCTGATTTTGAGAAAGTAATTATTTTGGAAAGAGAAAAGTTTGCCAAGGAGAAAAAGAAAATTGAACAAAAGAATGTTGGGATCTTCAAAAAAAATATCCGGTCAAAGAATAAATGCTGAAAAGGATTTTGAAGAAGAAAGACTGATGTTTGAGACTGAGATCAAAAAGCTTACTGAGAAGCTATCTGAACTATCTGAAAGTGTGCTGAAAGAGAAGAAAACGAAGTCTGAATGCGAGATGAAGATTGACTTACTCATCAAAGAAAGAGACAGTTATTTTTCAAGGATAAAAGAGTTTGAAAAGATTGTTTCCAAGGTGGTGGTGACTGAGCAAACTACTCCAGAGTCACAAATCCACACACCTAGAAATAATTCAACTGACTCCAAAAAGACAGCCTCAAGCTCACATCTGAAAACTGTTTCATCAAAAAGTCAGTTAAATCATATGACCAGATTCATAGTGCTAACATTTTCTTTGATGAAAATGTAGATGGTTCAGGCACACAAAGAAGGAGAAGAAGATGACATAAAGAAGAGGAACTGGTCTGGAAGAAAAAACCAGTTGAAGATGAGAAGAAAGGTGAGCTGAAAGGAAAGAAATCATGTGTACATACACACAAAGCCAAGAAGAACAATGCGCGTAAAGGTAAACATGATCATATCTACTCGAGAGATCAATTAATCAGGTTGTCAAGTAAGAAATACTATTGTTCTTATTGCCGTACACATGATCCTATTCATAAGACCAGTGATCATTTCTGGTATGGTTCTTATTCAATTACTTCCATTCGAACTGCAACTAACATTCATGGACCTAAATACAAGTGGGTACCAAAGCCTAAAGTTGATTCTGTGTTGCAGGCACCTACTGTCAAGGGGGAGTAGGAGAACCAAGCCTTCTAAGTAAATCAACTTAGAACCCGTACTTCAATAGAGTTTGGCTTCTGAATACTACAGTTCAGGACCCGTACTTCAATGTTTAAAGAAAGAATACTCTCATGCTTATAAGAGATTGTACTCCGATACTCAATGAGGAGATCAACCTTCAAGGGGGAGTACATACTTTTTTGAAATTTTTGTATCTGATAGATATGACGAACTACAATTCAAAAGAAAATTGTAGATCTCTATCATGTGCTTTATAACTGATATATTTTCGATGCATAATTTCAGGGAGAGTAAATAAATTAAGACTTCTAATTAATTCAAATCAGAACTCGTACTATTAACTGTTTTACTGCTTTATGTCTTTTAAGTTTTTGTGATTAAATATATTTTTTGATATGACTTTGAGACTTTTGGCAGATTGAGAGGTGCTTACAAGATCATATCTTTATGACTTACATTTGACTTCATGAGAATTAAGATTGAGCGAAAAGGTAAATTTCTTATCTTAATATCATATGTATCTGAAAGACGGACAACTTTCAGATATAGAAAACATGTTTTTAAAATGTTCAAACCACTTCCTGATTCTTAAAAAGATTTTTGATTCGGATGTGTGATTTTAAATGTTTTCATTTTCATGTGCTTACTTGATTTACAAACCGTGTGTTTCCAAAGATAATTACTTGTGTATTGTCTTTTCCATATACTTTCAAGTATTCACACACACTGGTTTATTTTTGTTGAATTTGTTCTTACCATGTCTCAAATAACCATATTTTTCGATGGTAAGACACCCCTTTTGTACTTCAACAATTTTTGAGGGACATTTCATTTCGAAGCGTTTCTTTCAAGAATCGTCTATATCTTGATTTGTATACACACATATCGGTTATATTGACCATAAGCCTTATTTGTAATATCATTTCATTTCTGATCATTTTCATACAATGTCATATTTTCAAACAAGTCTCTTGTATTCATATTCATTCATTCAATTTACTTGTTTGAAAATACTTCAATGTTTAAAATACTCAAATTTTCATGATTATATTTTTTGAGCGTACATAAGTCTGACATTTCTATTTGCGCTTTAACTGATATAGTTAAACCGTTCTAAGCAACATATGCTTTATAGGAAAATACGGGATCATTATGCTAGGACTTAACTGAACTTCTATGGATTCACGCTAACCAGTGTTTCCTACCCAAGAAGTTAATCCTTTAGTGATTGAGTGTGAGGAGTCGAAAAGAAATGAGTGTGGGATGAGTGATGAGGTAAAATGGAAAAGAGAGTTTGGTTAGCTGTGAGCTTAATGACTAAAAGAAAGAGGGTTTGAGAACAGATTTAAAAGAATATTAGAATTCTGCACCAACTTTTTCTGAGCCAGGCAACCACATTTCTAATGTTTCACATTTCTTTGGTGAACATTATTGAAACAAGCAACTAGCCCATGCCAACTCTTGACAAAACCCCACCAGCCACTCATTTTCTTCTAAAAAAGAAAGTGTTTCATTTTTTTAAGGGGACGCAACACATATGCTATCTGATTTTCATTTGGAAAATTTGGATATTGAAAAGAAGGAAGTCTTCCCCATCTTCACACTTTAATCATGCACATTGAGTCTATGTTTAACTTACTGTTGTCTCAGTGGTTTACATAAAATTTTGAGCCTATAAGCAATCATCAAGTGCTTAATTCTTTCTATCACAAACACGAACACACAAGGAATTTGTTTTCTTGTCAAAACGTTCATAGAAATTACCTTTGTGGTGTTTCGATGATTGAATGGAAGCCTTGGGGGAGTGATCATCAACAAGCTCCTTTCCATTGTGTATTCGTTACACACAGTGACTTTGTGTTACTGACAAGCATTTTAACTGATTCATTTGTTGATTCAGGCGTTCCATTCCTAGTTTGTCTTAATTTGCAAATATCTAGATGAATACCTTGTTCGGATTGGCAATAAATCAGAGGCTCAGTATGACAGATCAGATTGGTCAAAGACATTTCTTGGAGAAAGTTTTGACAGATCAGTATGACAGATCAGATCTGGATTAACAACATGTTTTAATTTATTAGACAAAAAAATGTGAAAAAGGTTCAATTATGCTATTTAATGAAAGTGAGAAATGAATAAATGAGTTATTATGCAATTGGATTAAAAATGAAAGAAAATGTCAGATTGGGGGGGTGAGAAGTGTAAACTTGGCAAAAGTTTTGAAGCCAAGGGGCCGAATGTAGTTTTTGAAAGTTCAGGGGGGGTGTTTGACATCATCAGGTCCAAACCAGAGGACCTGTTTTGTAAATATCTGAAATCTGAAATCTGAAAATTTTCAGAATTGAAAATGACGTGACAATTTCTAGCTTCCTACTGGCTCCAATTTTCAACTAGTAAGACAAAAGAAAAATCATACAAACAAAGGTAACCAGTTAGAAAGCATATGGGTTCAAGAAAATCGAGTTTTGGTTGAGGTTAGAAGGAGAAATCGGAGATTGAAGTTCGGTGTCGAAAAGTTCCGTTTATTGTCGATTGTGGGTAAGATACTCAACCAAATTTTGTGATTTTTATGTCTATAGCTTCGTTTTTAAGTCCTATACAGAACCTTGGTAGCCTTATGTCTCAGGTTTATGATGTCTGATTTCGAGTTTTTATAGAATTTTCGAGTGGCTTCAAAACCCAAATTTTAAATGAGCGTGTGGGACACAATACCTGATGGTTTTCGTTGATTTTTATCCCTATAGTTAAGGAAAATAATTTTCTAGAGTTTTTACAAGAAAAATCACAGAAAACGGTGGAAAAACGAGGTCGAACGACTTGAAAACGTTTCTGCCGGCGAGTTGAGCGTAACAGTTTTGTCGCTGATTTTTGGTGTGGAGCTTGAATTTCTGTTGGGCTTCTGTTAGCCTAATTCTCTAAAACAAAACATTGGGCTCAATTAAAAAGGAAATGGCCCAGTGATGGATACACATTACATTTAGACTACTTAGATTTTATTGTTTGGGTCAATATTGGTTAGTAAGATGAGGTCCAATAATTATTATTTTGGACACATTAATTTATAATTTTATATTAGACATTTAAAGTATTTTGGATTTAAGTATAAATATTTGGACAATATTGATTAATTAATTTAATCTATAAATTAGTTATTATGTTATCTGAAATTGTTATTAAATAATTTATTAATTTATTTTAGAATATGAATTAATTATTTTTAAGGAGGAGCGTTTATAATAAATCGTTAAATTACTTTGATGATTTAATAATAGTGAGATTAAAACGTTGTATTTGAGTTACGTATTTATTGAGACGTTTTAATTTAGAAGGATGAATTTATGAGTCTATAAAATTAATAATTTTACGTTTTAAGGCGTCATCGAGTTTGAGACTTGGAAGTTTGACTAAAGTTAGTCGATGTTGACTGAATAGACCAATGGTTCAGTTTTGACTAGTTTGACCCACATGAATTTTAATGGTGGAGTCAAATTGAGTTATCTGAGGCACATTAAGATACTTGGATATGTAGTTTGACTATAGGTTAGGTCGGGTTGACCATATTTGACCTATTGAGAAATTAAGTCATTAATTGGAGTTGATGGCATGAAATGTGTAGGTTTTCAGATGAGAACTATCAGTGGCCGATCTACACGCAATTAGGTGAGTCTTCATGAGACTTACACTGGGATGCACACCTATGTACAAATTTATTTTCATGCATTATATGATTTTGTGGTGGTGAATATTATGCATGATAATGATTTAAATACAAGTCATTGGTATATGTTTACATGTATGTGGAGCTATGTGGAGCTTGCATACTAATTGTTTTCTGGCTTTTAAACATATTTAGCATGCTTGGGTTTTCGGTTGGTTTATATTGTACAAATGGTATATGGTTTGAAGTATAGGATGTTAGTTTGGTTTGTCACACATAAGGGGAGGCACGACCCCGAAATGGGTGACTGGCTCTGTGTGAGCCGTACACACCAGGGAATGCCTGTGACATGGAAGCACGACCCGTAATGGGTTATTGGCTATAGGTGAGCCATACACACACAGGGAATGCTTGGAACTTATCAGTCCTTACTCGAGGAGACGATTGTGAGGTATCGTTTCTTTTGGTGTTACATTTTTCAGAAAATGAATATTATTTTATGCGAAGTTTGCATGTTTGATATGTGTAACTAGATGTGATTTCACTCACGCAAACCATGTATTCACTGAGCTTTATAAGCTGACTATAGTATGCATCTCAGGGATTAAAGGTTCCAGGTTGGACGAGGGAAAAATGACACATATAGAGACTCGCCTAGCCTATTTAAGTTCAATATTTATGTTGCGGCATATATGGTAGATAAATTTGTAACACAATCCGGTATGGGATGGATTAGCAGTTAAGTTACATATTTATTATTTTAAAGTCTTCCGTTATAAACGGTTTTAATTTAGCTGTTATTTTGGAGTAATTTGGAGAATTGTTTTAGATTAAGTAACACTTTGAAAAAAAATGGGTGTTACAAGTTGGTATCAGAGCCTTAGTTTAAGAAAATTAGGTTATTGATTATGGCCTAAACTTAAACTGAACGTAGTATAAGTAACTAAGATGGAGAGAGATGGGGGTGTAAGACTTGGTAATGACTATGCATTCATTTTATTTTTTATAAGTTTTGATTCTACAGTAACGTGTAACATAGGGTCAATTGTAGAGAAGCATGAGAGGATGATAAACTAATGTTGGTTAGGTGTGAATGTGCTTAACCGTAATGTTTATGAATATCACTTATACGCACGGGGATTGTTTAGTTCTGTATGCGAAATTTATGTTTATTTAAGCGATCTCTAAGGGTGAAGGACATTGATCGATAATAGTTCTACTAAGTACGCTGGCAGATCTTATGGACTTTTTTGATGCACATATAAATTTGTTTAGGTGCACGATTTGGTGGTTTTTATATATATATATTCCAATTTTAAGGAATAGCAGGATTTTGTTTTAACACTCACATGAGATTATTATATGATAAGAGGTGTTATTCATGTTATCACGTGTCTAGGGATTTTAATGATAATCGGGTTCGATATCACTCTATGTATTGGCACATACATGTATCGTCTCACGTGGATCGACAAGGGTTGCCATCATCAAAGAGGGTACTAATGGAGTGGCACCATCAATAAGTCGAGGTCGAGGTCGAAGTAGCGGTCATTCTGCAAGCTCAAGTGCAACTACGTGTAACCATGCTAACTCAACCGCCAGTAGGGGCCGAGGAAACAGGGGTGGAGAAAATCCCGCCACTAATGAGGTGATTACTAAACGGGTGGTGCAAGTCCTTCAAAATACGGTGCCAAGTATGCTTAAGGCAATGTTAAGTGACAAGTTCACAAATCATGAAGAGGAGGAAAAAAAAAGATATTTTGTATCACTATTGGAATGAGAGTGTGTATAAGCATATATGTATGTTTACAAAGAGAGATAGTTGTACTGTATTGTGGACATTGGTGAAACCTTATAGGTCATACAAGTAGCATCACTAATAAAGGTGAAAAGACTAAGAAATAAGATTATGCCTCTACTTCTAGCTAAATGGAAATTCCACAAGGGTCCAGAAATGACATTGGAGACAAGGGTAGAAAAGATTTAGAAAACCTTGTAGTTTTCGACGATATCTCGATGTTCGAGTTCGACTTAAGTTTGATTCAACAAGGAAAATTCATATCCACAAAGTTGAAATTGTCAAGCATGTCACCAGTATGAGTAAAGTAACGACATGGGTATATTAGAAATACATGGTACATGAGAAGTGTATTAATGAGCGGCGTAGACCACTAGAGTTTCAGGCAAAGGACTGGACGATGTTAAAGTCATCGATTTGAATTGCCTAGTCATATATGGCAAGCAAGGTAAATAAAGTTCAAGAATGTTGGACTGAAGAATTGGTTGCAATAGTTGATGGAGTAGGCTATCAACCAAGTTAGCCAATAGAGTTGTAATTTAAATTCTCGACACTCTTCAAGCATTGATTCGATGGAATGTTTAGTTGATGAGTTAATTAGTGTAAATTTGGAAGTTGTTGAGCTTTAGCGACGAGCCCACTTATGTAAAATAATCCATTGAGATGTTGAGTAGGATAGTGTTGGGAACTGAAGATTCTACTAAGTGTAGTTACTACTGCTAGTACAAGTGTAGTTACTACTGCCAGAACAAGTTGAAGATTAATACTGCTAAGTGTTACTACTGCTAGTAGAATTACTACTGCTAGTTAAAGTTAGTGCTGCTTGAACATAGTTAGTACTGCTAGTAGTTAGTACTGCTTACAGTTAATGCTGCTGGAAGAAGATAATGCTGCTAAGCATAGTTAATGCTGCTAAAGAGATCCGGATGGAATGTACTACAGCTGGATATACTGAAGATATACTTAGAAGATATACATGGAATATATTCTGAAGATTTGTTTATTCTTTGTAATTATCTTTTTATCAGTATATGTATAGAATGTGTAGAATAGATAAAAAAAAAAAAATTAATTTTTTTTGATAATTGTTTTTCAAAAGGAAAAATCAACCTCAAGGCATAGATCCTAATTCTAGAGAAGTAGAATTCGTATTGGCGAGCCTGTTCATCAATATTGAGGTTGAGTGTGTAATCTTGTAGCTTTAAGCATTCAATACAAGTTTACTGTTTGATAATTATATACTGTTTTTGATTACTGTTTCATTAAATATCAAAGTGTTTTTCCGCAACTTCTTTGATATTAGTTTCTGAGTATTAATTCTTGTTAAGAATTCGATCCTGACAAGTGGTATCAGAGCCTATTGAATCAGAAACATCTATCATGGAAAATCATACAGAATCAAGCAGCAGTTTGGTCTCCAAGGTTCCAATGCTCAAACCTAGTGAGTTTGACATGTGGAAGATAAGGATCAGGCAATATATTCTTCTCACTGACTACTCAATGTGGGATATCATTGAGAATGGTCCTTCTGAATCTGGAAGAATAGGACCAGATGGAAAAAGACCTCCACCAAAGACAGATGGTGAAAGAAAGATCAGGCAGACAAAGATGAAGGCCTTGAGTACTCTGCTCTTGGCAATCCCTAATGAATATCAGCATCAATTTTGCAACTGCACTGATGCTCAAATTCTCTGGAATTCTCTAGAGAAAAGATTTGCTGGAACTAAGAGTATCAAGAGAAATCAAAGAGATGTTCTTAAGCAGCAGTATGAGAATTTTACTTCATCAAAGAATGAGTCCATGACTCAAACTTTTGATAAGTTCAACAAACTCATTGGAGAACTGGCCACTGTTGGAGTAAAGATGGATCAAGATGACATCAACAGAAAATTCCTCAGATCTCTTGGGGATGAATGGACTATGTACACTGTCTCTTATAGGCAGAGTGACAATCTGGAGGAGAAAGAACTTGATTATCTATACAATGATCTAAGAGTTTTTGAAACTGAGGTAGAGATCAAGAAGAAACCTACTGGTTATGTCCACAATTCTGCACTTCTTTCAGCAGCCACTGATACTACTGCCATTCCTGAAGCAGTTAGTACTGCTGGTGGTGCAAGTTCAGAAAAGGGATCTGAAACAATCTTTGAAGCCTTCTTGTCCAGTCATAGTAACACTTCATTAATCAATGATGATCTGGATCAACTTCACCCTGATGATCTGGAGGAGATGGATATAAAATGGCAGATGGCCATGCTATCCATGAGGGTGAAGAAGTTCATTAAAAGAACAGGAAGGAATAACTTCTCCCAAAGAAGAGAGGATGGAGCTGGTTTTGACAAAACCAAGGTGGAATGCTACAAGTGTCACATGAAAGGACACTTTGCAAGAGAATGCAGGAATGCTGTGTCTAACAACAACCACCAACAAACTCAGAATGGAGGCTACACTCAGAACAAGAATCCTGCTCAAGCCCTTGTTTCTCAACAAGGAATGGGATTTGACTGGAGTGATCAAGCTGAGGAAGCCATTCAGAATCAAGCTCTTATGGCAGAAGTGTCTGATCTCCCATCTGAGGTAATTTCTAATCTTTGCTCTAAAACTTGCATTGACACTGTCAAAAGATACAGGGATCACAATCAAAGTATGTGTGATGACCTCAAAAGGTTAGAAAAGGATAGAAGAGACTATGTTCTAATAGTTGAGAGATTTGAAGAACAAATCAAAGGCTTTCAAGCCAATGAACTTCAACACTCTTATGATACTAACTACTGGAAGTGGGAAAAGAATGAATTAGAGACTAAACTGTCTAAATCCTTAGAAGAGAGTGAGAAGCTAAAGGAGGAATTGTCCAAAGTCAAACTTGACGTAGAGAAGTTTTCATATGCTTCAAAGGCAATGGATTCTCTTCTAAAGGCTCAGATTCATGATAAGATGAAGCCTGGTCTTGGATACAACAGTACACCTCCTCCTTATAACAACAATTATATCTCTCCTACTTCAGACCTGTTAGAAACCAAGGAGAATAAGGACTTATCTGATAAGGCCTTTAAGATAGACCCTCTGGATGAAGTAGTGATTAAGGATATTACTGAGAAAGAAGCCAGTATGAAGAGAGATAATAAGATAGGTAAAGAAATCCATGAAGAAAACAAGATAATCACCAATGAGGGATGTGGGAAAGACTGGATAAAATCCAAGGAAATAGAAAAGACCAAAGGAAAAGACAACAAGGTCCATTACAAACAGACCACAGTTGTGAATCCTGCATCTGGTAAACAGTGTGATTGCTATAAAGCAAAGAGCCTACATTCTGGTTTAAAAAGAGGAAATCAAAGAAAATGGAATAATCAATGGGCTCAGAAGCAAGGAGTTGATCTGAATAAAATCAATAGACCAAAACCTTGCTTCATATGTGGCAAGCTAAATCATCTGGCCAAATCTTGTTTTTTCAATCCTATCAATCAACAGATGACCTTTCAAAGATGTAAGCAAAAGTCTGTTGATTATAGAAAGGCTGGAAAGAAACATGTTGAAAAAAGAGGCCCCATAAAGAAAAGAATTTTTAAAGAAAGCATTAAAATGTGGGTGCCCAAAAGCACTAAAACTGTTAGTACTGCTGACAGGGTTAGTGCTGCTGAAGGTTTTACTGCTGCTACCTGTGTTAGTACTGCGAAAAACATTAATGCTGCTAATACAGTTAGTATCTCTTCAAAGGTTAATACTGCCAACACAGTTACTGCTGCTTGCACTGTTACTACTGCTAACAAGGTTAGTACTGCTAAGCATGCAAGTGCTGCCAAGGCAGTCAATACCTCTAAAACCAGTACTGGTACCAGCACAACTGTTTCTAAGCCTATAATTGTGACAAAATACTCCAAGAATGAGGAGTTAAAATTCAAGAATCTTGTCAAAAAGGAATGCAAGTATTTTGATGAGAAAGGGGTACCCAAGACCACTTTGGCTTGGGTTCCTAATTCATACTAACTGACTTATCTGATGTGCAGGGCAACCAACAGCTCAAGGGAAAGAGCATATGGCATGTTGATAGTGGTTGCTCAAGGCACATGACAGGCAACATGTCATGCCTTCAGGATTTCAAGCATATTAATGGAGGACATGTTGCTTTTGGAGACAATCTTACTGGTGGTAAGATAAGTGGAAAAGGTAATGTCACCAAAGGTAAGATGACATTTGAGGATGTCTACTATGTTGATCAATTAAAATACAACCTGTTAAGTGTATCACAGGTTTGTGACAAACAACATAGTATATTATTTACAAATACTGAATGTATGATCCTTGCTCCAGGGTTCAAAGTAGTTGATGAAAGCATGATACTACTAAGAACTCCAAGAAAGGACAATGTATACTGTCTTGATATGGAAAATGTTAAAAGTGATTCATCTCTAAATTGTCTTGTTTCAAAAGCTTCTATAGATGAATCCTCTCTATGGCACAGAAGGATGTGTCACATGAATTTTAAGACTATGAACAAACTTGTTAAAAACAACCTTGTAAGAGGTTTACCTTCTAAAGTCTTTTCATGTGATGATCATTGTGTTGCTTGTCTCAAAGGCAAACAGCATAAAACTTCTCATAAGACCAAAGAGATAAATTCTATTTCTTCTTGTCTATAGTTATTGCACATGGATCTGTTTGGCCCTACAAATGTGATGAGTATAGGCAAGAAATCTTACTGCTTAGTTATTGTTGATGATTACTCTAGATTCACCTGGGTATATTTTCTAAGGACTAAGGATGAGACAAGTGGACTGATCAAGTCCTTTATCCTGAGAATTGAAAACCAAACTAATCAAAAAGTAAAAGTCATTAGATCAGACAATGGAACTGAATTCAAAAACTTTGATCTAAACACCTTTTGTGAGGAAAAAGGAATTGAGAGACAGTATAGTGCTCCTAGGACTCCTCAACAGAATGGCATTGCTGAAAGGAGAAATAGGACATTAGTAGAGGCTGCTAGATCTCTATTGGCTGATTCAAAACTGCCAATTACCTTCTGGGCTGAAGCAGTTAATACTGCTAGTCAGTTAATACTGCTCGCAGTTAATACTGCTAGTTAGTTAATACTGCTAGTTAGTTAATACTGCTTACAGTTAATACTGCTAGTTAGTTAATACTGCTCGCAGTTAATACTGCTCACAGTTAATACTGCTCGCAGTTAATACTGCTAGTCAGTTAATACTGCTTGCAGTTAATACTGCTAGTTAGTTAATACTGCTCGCAGTTAATACTGCTCGCAGTTAATACTGCTCGCAGTTAATACTGCTCGCAGTTAATACTGCTAGTTAGTTAGTACTGCTCGCGGTTAATACTTCTAGTTAGTTAATACTGCTCTAGGTTAATACTGCTTTTAATCCGAATACTATAAATACCCTTTGCCCGCCTAAACGTTCATAACGACTCTTTGCATACTGTTCACTTGCTCTTCTAATCCTTTTTCTCTCAAGAACCTAGTCTTCCAGGCAAGAAAATCTCAGTTCAATGGCATCCATGGCGTTTATCGATGAGCACAATGAGATCGCAATGCTGCAGAAGCCCAAACAAGCAGAAGGATTCCACCAGATTGTGGATTTCCTCAAGACAAGTCACATTGCTCATGCTCTCACTGTTGCCCCTACCATCTACATTGAACATCAGAGGTTGTTCTGGGCAAATGCCACCATTGTTGCTGAAAATGGTGTGCCAATGATAAAGACAACCGTGTGTGGCAAGCCATTAACAGTTACTGAAGAGGTCATTCGCATCAGTCTACGTCTAGACGATGCCTCTGGTATAATGTCTATCTCTAATGATGAACTGTTTTCTAATCTTACTAGAATGGGGTATGGAGGCCCATTGGGAGTTTTCAAATTCTCAAAAGCAAAGTTTTCACCCCAATGGCGTTTTCTTGTTCATACCCTGATGCATTGCATCTCCAAAAAGACCACTGGATGGAGTGAGTTCAGCAGTCCAATTGCATATGCTTTGGTATGCTTGGCTACATCCAGAAGGTACAATTTCTCAAAGATGATTTTCAGTGATCTTGTATCAAATATGGGAAACAAAAAGAGTTTCTTTATGTATCCCAGGTTTGTTCAGGAAGTAATTAACCATGAATTGACGGACATACCTCAACCTGTTGGGGTATATGTACCTAAACCCCCCAAAGGCAAGGTTTTCTCAAATATGAGAAGATCTGTTGGGGACTCGGAAGGAGTTGACACCCCATTGTTCTCTACAATGATGGTGGTGTCCCAAACCACTGAAGGTATGGCAGCAGGGTCAAGGCCCTCATTAGACCATCCCACTGCTAGCCAAGCCCAACCTTCTCACTCAAAAACTATTCCCCAGTCCATTCTTACAAAACCAACCTCTCCAATTTCCCATACGTATAAGAGAAAACAGGTAAAGAAGGCTCCTTCCCTTCTTGTACCAGAAACCCCTAAGCCTTTAAGCCCTCTAAGGGAGAATACTCCTTTAGAGAATATCCAAAGGGAAACCACAGGGGTGTCTCCCAACCCCAAGGAGGTGCTCTCTGAGGAGGAGGTAGAGCATATGGGTGCTGAGGCTGCCACTACTCCTGCTAGCACAGAGGAGGAAAGTGGCAACATCAATAAGACCTCCCCCATGGCAACTTTAAATGAGCAATCATTTGAAGGTCCCTGGTGCCAAGAAACCAAGGGGGTGGATAGTGCTTCTGCTAGGCAGAAGACTTCCACTTCAAAAAGATCCAATGATCCTTCAATAGGGGGTAACACTCCTGGAGAAGGTGAGGACAGATATAACTATGAAGAATTGATGGAAACAATGGGAAGCATCAACCAAGATGTCATCAACCAAGGCAAAGAGATTGAAGAAATGAAATTGGTCATCTTGTCCCAACAGGTGCAGATTACCAAACTCAAGAAATTGGTTATGAAGCTAGTACAGAAAAAGAAGAAGAGACATTTTGTGCTAAGGAGAAGGATATCAGAAAACGATGCTCCCAAAAAGGGGGAGATCAATATGGAAGAAGCTACAAAAGAGGGGGAGCTTGATGGAAACAAATTTGATGTTGAGGGGGAGCAGAAAGAAGAAACAGAAAAAGAATCAGTGCAAAAAGAAACACAACAAGCAGCAGAAACAGTTACTACTGCTGAAAATAAACAAGCAGCAGAAATGGTGACAGAAGTATTAACTGATCTTGAGATTGTAGAAACCTTAATCAAAGCCAAAAATGATACTCCCAAGGTCACTTCAAAGACCAAAGGAGTAATCATCAAAGAACAAGGTGAAGTAATCAAGAAAGATAACAGTAAGAAGGAAATGAATAAAGACAAAGGAAAGGCAAAGATGGTAGAATCTGATCAACCAGTCAAGAAGCAAAGGTTGGTTGAATCAGATGAAGCCTTAGCCAGGAAGATGCAAGAGGATATTGAAAAGGAAGAAAGAGTTCAGATGGAAAAGGACAGGGAGATGGCAAAGGCTCTGGCTGCTGAACTGAATGAAGCTTATCAACAGAGTCTGGCAACTGAAATTGCACAAAAGAAAGCTGCAACTCTGAAGAAATTAGTGGTGAAAAAGGCTGGAAAGAAGAGACAACCCTCACAGACTTTCCTAGGTACCCAAGAGAGAAACAAGATGATTATATTTCTCAAAGGTGCTGTAGGAGTCAGAAAGGAGATGTTCTCAAAGATGTCCTTTGAGAAAATTAAAGAGCTGTATGATTCAAAGATGAAAAAGCTTCAAGGAAATGAAACTGCAAGGGTGGAAATGGAGAAGAGGATGAAAGAAAGCAATGACTTTGATTTCCAAAAGCCCTTTCCAGATGAGCAAGAGACTCCACCTAAGAAAGAGGCCACTCTGGGAGAAAGTCTAAGGACTTTGAAAAGAACAAAGATGATGGCTAGGAGAAAGTCAACTAAGAAGCCTAGAGTATCTGAAGGAGAAGCTGAGAAGGTTGCTGAAGAAGAAGTGGCACCTGAGTCATCAAGCCAGCAAGAGTCATCAATCAAAGATGATGTAAGCTTATATATGGTAGTGATGGACAAAGTGCCTGAACCAATTTCTGCAGAACCTGTTGGAGTTAAGCCACCTGAGATCATTCACTGGGATATACTGACAATGGATGGAAAAGATTACATCAGACTCAAGAGGAAGGGTGATAAGTATGAAGTATTCAACACTTGGGTCAAGATTGTCAGAACATGCTCTAGATCTGATATAGAAGAGATGTTTGACATAGGAATTAAGCTGTATGCAGATCATCTGAATACTCCAGGAATTTCTCTTACAAAACTGGTGATGGAGTATCGATGCATGATGTTCAAACCTGAAGAAGTGGACCAGGTCATCAAGAGTGTGTTTAAAGAAGTCACAAGTTGGACTCTATATGAAACTAGTGGAGTATATGCAGTGACTTTGGATAGAAATCACACAGAATACTTCCTAGTGGATAGAGTATATAATCACACCAGACTGAAGGTTCATGCCATGCTAAAGAAGAAGTTGGGTTGTGCACCAAATTCAGAAATGGCCAAGTACCTAATTCAGAGGATAATCAATCAGAGTTTGGGACTGAATCCAGACTTAGGAGCATGATCTTGGAAGTTTTGGGAGCATCAAAAAGATCTTCTGGAAGAATATCTGAAGAACTTGACTTCTCTTCTAAAAGTCAAGTTAGGGGGAGATTGTTGGGAACTGAAGATTCTACTAAGTGTAGTTACTACTGCTAGTACAAGTGTAGTTACTACTGCCAGAACAAGTTGAAGATTAATACTGCTAAGTGTTACTACTTCTAGTAGAATTACTACTGCTAGTTAAAGTTAGTGCTGCTTGAACATAGTTAGTACTGCTAGTAGTTAGTACTGCTTACAGTTAATGCTGCTGGAAGAAGATAATGCTGCTAAGCATAGTTAATGCTGCTAAAGAGATCCGGATGGAATGTACTACAGCTGGATATACTGAAGATATACTTAGAAGATATACATGGAATATATTCTGAAGATTTGTTTATTCTTTGTAATTATCTTTTTATCAGTATATGTATAGAATGTGTAGAATAGATAAAAAAAAAAAATTAATTTTTTTTGATAATTGTTTTTCAAAAGGAAAAATCAACCTCAAGGCATAGATCCTAATTCTAGAGAAGTAGAATTCGTATTGGCGAGCCTGTTCATCAATATTGAGGTTGAGTGTGTAATCTTGTAGCTTTAAGCATTCAATACAAGTTTACTGTTTGATAATTATATACTGTTTTTGATTACTGTTTCATTAAATATCAAAGTGTTTTTCCGCAACTTCTTTGATATTAGTTTCTGAGTATTAATTCTTGTTAAGAATTCGATCCTGACAGATAGCAAAAAGTTTAAAGTGTAATATACGACTCTTGCTAGTCCGACGAAAATTTATTAAAGGTTCAAAAATGACATTGGAGCTGAAGAGTGGATGATAACTAAAAGTTCGCAACTTTTAACTAATATAATTCTGAGGACGGAATTCCTTAAAAGAAGGGAGATTTTTGACACCCCTAAATAGGGTAAATATTTATTTATAAAAAAGGGGGTGAAAAGAAAAAGAAAAGAAAAGCCACACATGTTTTATTTTATTGGACAAAAAAAATGTGAAGAAAAAAAAAGTGAAGAAAAAAAAAGTGAAAAAGGTTCAATTATGCTATTTAATGAAAGTGAGAAATGAATAAATGAGTTATTATGCAATTAGATTAAAAATGAAAGAAAATGTCAGATTGGGGGGTGAGAAGTGTAAACTTGGCAAAAGTTTTGAAGCCAGGGGGCCGAATGTAGTTTTTGAAAGTTCAGGGGCGGTGTCAGACATCAACAGGTCCAAACCAGATGGACCTGTTTTGTAAATATCTGAAATCTGAAAATTTTCAGAATTGAAAATGACGTGACAATTTATAGCTTCCTATTGGCTCCAATTATCAACTAGTAAGTCAAAAGAAAAATCATATAAACAAAGGTAACCGGTTAGAAAGCGTATAGGTTCAAGAAATCGAGTTTTGGTCGAGCTTAGAAGGAGAAATCGGAGGTTGAAGTTCGGTTAAAGCTTCATTTATCGTCGATTGTGGGTAAGATGCTCAACCAAATTTTGTGATTTTTATGTCTCTAGATTTTTATGTCCTTTACAGAACCTTGGTATCCTTATGTCTCAGATTTTGGTTTATGATGTCAGATTTCGAGTTTTTATAGAATTTTCGAGTGGTTTCAAAACCCAAATTTTAAATGAGCGTGAGGGACTCAATACCTGATGGTTTTCGTTGATTTTTGTCCCTGTAGTTAAGGAAAATCATTTTCTACAGTTTTTACAAGAAAAATCACAGAAAATGGTGGAAAAATGAGGTCGAACGACCTGAAAACGTTGCTGCCGGCGAGTTGAGCGTAACAACTGTGTGGCTGATTTTTGGTGCGGAGCTTGAATTTATGTTGGGCTTCTGTTAGCCTAATTCTCTAAAACAAAACGTTGGGCTCAACTAAAAAGGAAATGGCCCAGTGATGGATACACATTACATTTAGACTACTTAGATTTTATTGTTTGTGCCAATATTGGTTAGTAATTAGATGAGGTCAAATAATTATTATTTTGGACACATTAATTTATAATTTTATGTTAGACATTTAACGTATTTTGGATTTAAGTATAAATATTTGGACAATATTGATTAATTAATTTTATCTATAAATTAGTTATTATGTTATCTAAAATTGTTATTAACAAATTTATTAATTTATTTTAGAATATGAATTAATTAATTCTAAGGAGGAGCGTTTATAATAAATCGTTAAATTACTTTGATGATTTAATAATAGTGAGATTAAAACGTTGTATTTGAGTTACGTATTTATTGAAACGTTTTAATTTAGAAGGATAGATTTATGAGTCTATAAAATTAATAATTTTACGTTGTAAGGCGTCGTCAAGTTTTAGACTTGGAAGTTTGACTAAAGTTAGTTGATGTTGACCGAATAGACCAATGGTTGAATTTTGAGTAGTTTGACCCACATAGATTTTAATGGTGGGGTCAAATTGAGTTATTTGAGGCACATTAAGATACTTGGATATGGAGTTTGACTTTAGGTTAGGTCGGGTTGACCATATTTGACCTTTTGAGAAATTAAGTCATTAATTGGAGTTGATGGCATGAAATGTGTAGGTTTTCAGATTAGAACTGTCAGTGGCCGATCTACACGCGATCAGGTGAGTCTTCATGAGACTTACACTGGGGATGCATACCTATGTACAAATTTATTTTCGAGCATTATATGATTTTGTGGTGGTGAATATTATGCATGATAATGATTTAAGTACATGTCATTGGTATATGTTTACATGTATGTGGAGCTATGTGGAGCTTGCATGCTAATTGTTTTCCGGTTTATAAAACATATTTAGCATGCTTGGGTTTTCGGTTGGTTTACATTGTATAAATGGTATATGGTTTGAAGTGTGGGATGTTAGTTTGGTTTGTCACACTTAAGGGGAGGCACGACCCCAAAATGGGTGACTGGGTCTATGTGAGCCGTACACACCAGGGAATGCCTGTGAAATGGAAGCACGAACCCGTAATGGGTTATTGGCTATAGGTGAGCCGTACACACCCAGGGAATGCTTGGAACTTATCGGTCCTTACTCGAGGAGACGGTTATGAGGTCTCGTTTCTTTTGGTGTTGCATTTTTCAGAAAATGAATATTATTTTATGCGAAGTTTGCATGTTTGATATGTGTGACACGATGTGATTTCACTTATGCAAACCATGAACTCACTGAGCTTTATAAGCTGACTATAGTATGCATCTCAAGGATTGAAGGTCTCAGGTTGGACGAGGGAAAAATGGCACATATAGTGACTCACCTAGCCTATTTAAGTTCAATATTTATGTTGCGGCATCTATGGTAGATAAATTTGTAACGCTATCCAGTATGGGACAAATTAGTAGTTAAATTACATATTTATTATTTTAAAGTCTTCCGCCGTAAACGGTTTTAATTTAGCCCTTATTTTGGAGTAATTTGGATAATTGTTTTAGATTAAGTAACACTTTTGAAAAAAAATGGGTGTTACATTGAAAATACGAATGATCTGAATTATTGGCAGACTTGAATTAAGATAATTCAACCTCATGAAGGCCGACCAGAGTCATTTTTAATTCAACGTATGGTTGGATTTAATTTGATGGGTTGCTGTTTCGCTCGACATCGTGTTATGTTTTGGTGGTGTATCATCCTAAGCCTTGGTGAATAAAGAGAATAATGTGGTTCGTTTATTAGATATGTAAGATTTGGGATTTTAGAGACAAGTTAGGTGTCAACTTTAACATGACAATGCACTTGGAATGGAATATTTGACGGTATATCCACGTTTTTGGTATTACCATTTTGGTTTTAGGCATCGACTTGTTCTTTTGAGGTCAATGAATCTTTAGAAGGTTGGAGGTGCTCCCGTTGGATTATAAGAAGTATTGCCTAACAATGATAGAGTTTTAAGGGGATGTGATTTTGGTAATTAAGTATTGATGTGTATGATTTTCTAGATGTTTTAAGGATCATGTTGGCTGAATGTTTGAAGTTTGAGAATAAATCGAAGTTGTGTGATAACCTGATATGAATTAATGAACTCCCCGGATAGCGTATTGGTACGTCCTTGGAAGGAAGGCTTTACCCATATCAAGGGTGAATTATTAGAGAATTTTTGGGAATTCTCTGGGCTTGGTGTTGATCTTTGCAATACGGATACAAAATCATGTTGAACTGGGACGAATTAGTCAATGAAAGTGGAGGTCACTGGCTGCCCTTGAGGTAGTTCGTGTCACCTAAGGTTGGGAGGCAACCGGGATTGTGTGGTTAGAAATTGCTCCAGTAAGGTTCGACGTTCACTCTAGTATGAATGTAACGTATGAAGGCGGTTATGGAATGTGAGAACCTTCACGAAAATCAGTATTGTAGTTGTGTCAGGAAGTCACCGAGTTTTAGCAAAAGGATAGAATGGATTAGAGACAATCCCTTGGGAAAAGAGACAGTCGTTTTGGGAGAATTATATCGTTGAAATTTATGATAAGTTTGTTACCTTTTTGGGGACCTAAGAAACCCAATAGGCGCTGAGAGTGGTAAGGAAATGCCTTATGTGAGAAATGGATTTCTAGGACGAAATCACCCTAAGTTTGGGAGGATTGTAACACCCGTAATTTTGGTAAATCCTCATCCTACACCTTGCTTATTTATTGTCATCAGTTTAAACCTTAATTGGAATTCTTTCTTGTAGAATTGGATTTTTGCATCAGGAGCATCTCAGGTTAAAAGTCATGTTTGGTCCTCGGTACAGTCTGGGCGATTGTGCCCGTGACTGTGACAAAGTGTCACTCTCGTGAGGCACTCTTGCAGTGCTTGTACCGAGAGTGGGTGGTAACGGATTATAATGCCCGCGATTGTGACATAGTGTCACTCTCGCGGTGCTCGTACCGAGAGCGGGCCATGGAGGGCAATTGTGCCCGCGATTGTGATAGAATATCCCTCTCGCTGGGCACTGTCACCGGTGAGGGACAACCTGGTTGTTAAATCCGATTTTCATCCCATTCTTATTAAAACTCAAACCCTTCTCCCCATTTTTTCTCCCACCGAATCCTTTGCATTTGTTATTGATTTTTGAGCATTTGAGGCACCAAGACTTGGAATTCCAAGTGATTCTTCATCATCTAGAAAGGTTTTGGAAACTAGAACTAATATCCTCTCGTCTCCATCTTCTTCATCACATTTATAGGGTTTCATCCAACCTTTATACCATTTTGAAGACTGGGAACTTGTGACTCATTTTGATG
The DNA here is from genome assembly GCA_023525745.1 of Arctium lappa. Lineage (NCBI taxonomy): Eukaryota > Viridiplantae > Streptophyta > Magnoliopsida > Asterales > Asteraceae > Arctium > Arctium lappa. Next base: position 67,505,188 of record CM042051.1, read on the forward strand.
ACCTAGAACTGCATTGTTGATGGTTAAAGTTATGTGGAAGGTAAGCTTCCTTTTTCTTCATCTATGGAAATTAGGGGTTTGAGATAAGATGATATTTTCATGTAAAATGCTTGGGGAACATTTTTTTTATGGTTGAATATGTGTATTTATGGTTGGATATCTATGGATCTAGGTTTTTGGAGGTTTTTGGCTTTAAGATCCAAGTTCATTCAAATGAGCTCAAGTTGGGGGAAAAATCTAGATTTGGCCTAAATCTAGCAAGGTGAGTTCAAGTAGATTTGTGAAAACGTTGTACATGCCAAAAATGTCCATTTCAAAGTATTTATGCGTTTTACATGAAATTATCAAATGTTGAACTATGTGGTGGGTTTTTATTATTTGAAGTGTTTAACTTTATAAACCTTGTAAAACACCCGCTTTTGGCATTTTGATAAATAAATCATATATTTTGGTATCTTAATGATTTATTTCATGGAAGTAGATTTTTGAGTATAAATGTACTTTTAATGTGTGCTTTGGAGAAATTCTTGATTTTGTGTTATGAGACGTTTTTGAAAGAATAAATGGTATGAACTCAGTTGAAAAATGATTTGTCCCAATCTAAACTATGTTGGAGTTTATTTATATATTTTGAAGCATTGGTTTGCATAAACGCGGGTTGTTTACATTTGATTTCATTTTACGATTTCCTTACATTTGATATTTTGATTTGTTGAGCTTATGGCTCAGTTTGGACCTCGTCAGGTCTTTGGGACATTTGTCTGATTTTTGATAGGTCCCTATAGAGCTTTGCTTATGATTTGCATTTATTGCATCTTATTTGAGAATTTCATGATTTAGATGCGTTAGTTCATTCATTTTTGAGTCACGTAAAGTTTTAGACTGTAGTGCAATGGATCAATAGGCGCAGTGTTATTATTGTCCCGTTTTGGACAAGTTCACCACTTTGGCACCGAATAGGCATCGGTTCACCATGGTAAATAAGGTGTGGACCTATATGGTCGGGAAACGTCCCGTGGGTAGTAAGGTATAATTCCACTGTGCATAAGTTCCCGTTTTGGAACTGAGTTCCCATTTTGGAACTCTCAAGAATAGACTCAGAGGAGTTGACTTGATGTTTTCTTAAAGTATAGATCTAGAGGGGTTGAATTTGAGTCTCCACGGGCAAAAGATCCAGAGTGGTTGAACTCGATTTCTCATATGAGTATAGTCCATGCATTTATGTTTTCTACATAGTTTTGTGGCCTACTTTTGTTTTCTGTCACGTGCAATGTAGCCGGGTCTCCTCCATCACCGAATGGTATTGTCTTGGGTATGGATTTTATAGTCCATGTTTTCGGTGAGTTTTTAGTATGGGTTGTTATCCATGTTCTAAGGTTTTGAATTTTGAATGGTATCCATGTTTTTGAATGTTTTGGATGATAGAGTTAATCCACGTTTCTAGTACTTGGTTGTTAAAGTATAAGGTATGTTTTGCGTGAGTTTTGGGTTTTAGATATATATATATATATATATTCGAAGGAATGTTTGTATCGTGGTTTTAATCATGAAAATGATGAATGTTGAAAAAGAGATTGGTTTCAGTCCTAATGTATTTTATTTAGGGAAAATCACATTTTAAATAACACTCTTAAGATTTATTCTTTTTCATATCTCGGATGAAAACTCTTGAGCTTACTAGGCATTAATCCTAACCTTTTTTTTCTTGGCATGTGCATCAGGTTCCAGTTGGCGAATGGTTCTAGCAATGCTATGAAGAGATGAGCACTAGTTTTACATGAAGATAAGTTGTTTGGTGAAGTCTTCCGCATTTTGGAGATAGTGATTGTTATTGGGTTTTTAGTAACAACCGTCCCTATTATAGACCGTGTATAAAGATTGAAATGTGTTTATTGAAGTTAAACCTTAATTGTTGTTGTAGATGAATTAGTAATCGATGTATCTAGAAAATTTTAAATTAGTTGCTATTTCTAGATTTGAGGGTATTACAAACAGGATCCTTGGAGAGGAAGGTATTCACTCTTATTTATATCCTATGCAATTTATGCAAGTTAGAAAGTACTTTCCACGTGTCAACACAGTGTTGGTTGCATACATTTGACTTTATCCACAATATGCTTTGGGCCGTATTGTTAATAGTGATGCAGATGATGGTCTGTACGAGGATAAACAAAAGAAAGTTTTCTTTTGTACTATTGTACTATTTGTGCAAGAGAATAAGTCAAACAAACTTTTGTGTAGCATGATTCTTGATCAACTATCTCTTATGAGTGTCTTCAGCTTTCACTGATGAACATCTTCAGCTATTGCAGAATCATGATCAAATTTGTCACACTTTGTAGACTAGTCTTGGGGTCACTGGATACTTCTTCAAATGATGAGTGGGCTTGTCTTTATCATCTGATTGGTCTTCGACTTCTATTGAGAGTTTCTTTCAGCATGAGGATTGTCTTTAGATATTACTTACGTAAATTGTTTACAGATAAATGTTCAACGATCATTGAATAGGTTCAGTGTTTTGATCGCTGAAGCTGAAACTAAAAATTTTAAAACAGTTAAATTAATTTTCACTAAGTATAAGAATCATCATCAAATCACTGAGAGAGTTTGGATCAACAATCTCCCCATATTTGATGATGACAAAGCAACATATGAAAATTTCTTAAGTTAAACAATGAGGAAAATGAGACTCACAAAATACTTTTGAGGAATCTTTTTCAGTACTGATATGGAGTAAAGTACTTCACTGTTTTGAGGGATATTTTTCAGTACTGATATGGAGTAAAGTACTTCCCTGAAATTTCATTAATGTGTAAAATATTACAAGAGATTAAATGAAATTAAAAGTACAGTGAAGATTACATAACTGAATGATTTTGATAACTAACAAATATAAGAAAGAAAATATACAAGGCATCTATCAGCTAAATATCATTGAAACTAAGATGAGGAATTAGACAGAGAGAATGCTTCGTATTGGTTGAGATCGGTGGGTGTTTTTTTTATATTATACATTTTGTTAAGTACTCTTCTGATGTATATGTGAAAGAATACTTCATACTGGTTGAGATCGCAATAGGGAAGGAGATATTCAAGATGATGAACTAGGCAGAGAGTAAGCTTGGAGTGTCTCTAAAATCTGTACTTGCCCTTGTGATCAACAAAGACGATTACATATTCAGGGGTACCGATCACTTCACCGATTGTGTATGATTCCTTCACTAGAAGAGTTAGGTAAAGCATGGAAATGTCACGTGTTGGTCCAAGAATATCATCCTTAGAGAAATTGATTCCGGTTTGATTTCAAATTGTAGGAACATCGAAATCATCAGCGATGACTTTCATTCAGCGTGATAGCTTGAGTGGAAGCGGAGGTACTTAAACGATTTTTGAGATTTTTCCAGAAGACCATTCATCACATGCTCGACCACTTCTTTATACTATAGCTTTGATTTCTGAATGGCATGTCTGATCTCCAACCATTAGGTAGTCCGTACATCTTCAGAAATGAAGGAAACTCAGTGATCGCTGATTGATTATCTCTTTAGATGATCATGTTCACCAGAATACCTCCATCCTTGTCTCTTCTAAAGATTGTGAAGTTTTTGAATTTTCTTTTATTCAATCTTGATTCAGCACGATCCCTGCACCCGTTTATTTCTTCCTGCTCTTTCTTTTGTCTCTCTTCTTCTTGATATGTGGCCATTTATTTCAACTTGTTCAGAATCAGAGCTTGAGCAACAATTGGATTGTTCTTTCTAAACTTCCATTTAGCGTGAGTCTTGACAGCTAGTGAGAGAGCCCGTTGCTCTCTGTCTGTTTGTTGTTTCTTTAGTTCTTCTAGGACTCTCTCCGCTTTCAGGGATTCTTCTCTCTCAGCTTCGGATAGAAACAGAAGCTCATCGTCATCAGGGGTATGAAGAAAGATTTTTTACCCTATATCGATCGAGTTATGTTATGAGTTCGTCCATTCTCTTTGCTTCTTCTATTTCATATGATAAAAAAAACCGACTCGATCCCTTGGCTTGAGGTCAATGCCAGTGTCTTCATATTGCAATTCTAGATGAGAAGTTGGAATAAAGTCTTCATCTTGGGGCATGTGCCTTGCAGGCAAGGGAGAGAATGAGATGGAATCATTTGTTAGAGAAGGGGGTAAGTTCACAAAATATGGGAGATGCGAGTAAAGGGGTAGAAAAGAGGTAGAAAGGGGTTCATCATTAGTGATGGAAGGATGAGTGTATATGTAACACCGGGTATTTTTGGAAAGTAAGTTTCCATCATTTTGTTGATCTTTAATTCGTCTTCCAATTATCATTTTGGGTGAAATGTGATGTTCTTTCGAACCTTAGATCGACCCGTGCGTAAATCTCGAGTTTTGGACGTTTTGGGGCCTCGGTACAGTTGGCGCGAGAGTGACTCGCGATTGAGACATGTGTCACTATCGCGAGGCACAAGCACCGGGGATGTACCACCCGCGGTACATTCCGCGCGAGTGTGACTCGCGATAGTGACAATGTCACAATCGCTTGTCACTATCGCGAGCGTGGTCTGAGGTCTAAATTGGACAGCTCCGAAACTAAATCATTTTATCTGATTTTTGGAAGAAGCTAGGTCATTTTCTCTCTGCAGTTCTTAGTAAGATTCCAACCCTAAATCTTCCTTCTCATTTATTACTCCATCCAACTTCCTCCTCTTCATTATTGGTGTTGGTTTAGGTTATTCCAAGTGTTCTTGGTGAAGGATCTCAATCTTTTAGTGCAAATATCATCTCAATTTCTAGGGTTTGGTATTTAACCCAAGGTGAGTCATACTTCTTTTATAAAACCTTATACACATCAAAATACATAATTTTAACTTCTAATCATCTCCTTGTTTGCATATTCATCATTTATGAAGTTTTGACCTAACTTTGTATTTTCGGAGATTTTTAGAGTTTCTTACCATTTTGTGAAATGATGATATAATCCATGTTTGGATCTACAAGGAAATGTTGTTGTTATATATCGATGAGTAAATAATCAATTAATGGCTTTTAGCCAAATCCATATTTGACGTACCATGGGATTTTGGTTAAAAAGGGGTTATCTTGTGAAAGAGAGATAAATGGTTTTGATCTTGAAGAAATCCTTATTTCAATTGGATGGTTTTTACACTTGAAATGTGTATTTGGAAAGAAACATTTTGAAAGATAAGATGTTAGCCTTATGTGTATATATGGCTTGTGATTCTTATCAGCAGTTAACCATTGAAAAGTGATTTGGAAACTAAATGGTTTTATGAACTATATATTTAATTATAGTTGGTCACAAATGTAATTGTGACAAGTCTAGACTATTACACATGGATCCATAGGTATTGAGTTGACATATTATTTGGGGGTAATTCACGTATGTAGCTAGTTGAAACATTGGACCCTATGAAGGCAATTTGGTACGGCTATGTGGGGTCGGTTACTAGTCGTGGGTCGTAAATGTAAATCCTAGCGAATGAGCATGACTTGGATCATTGGGTGCCATCCTCCCACATCGTCCTTTGAACAGGCATGTTCACGGCCTTGATCCTAGTATGGCGAGCTCAAAACTCGGAAAGTGACTTATTGAGTGTTCCGCCACAATCCTTGGATTCGGTTTTACACCCGTCGTCGCAAGATGAGGTCTGGACCGGAAGGTCACTATGTGCATATATCAAACCATTTACAAGGATGTTGATGAAAACAATTTATTTACATTTCAATGAAATCTTTTACTGTCATTCTTATAAACTGTATGTTCTCACTAGGCTTTAATCCTAACACTGTTTCAAAAATGATGTGTATAACAGGTTCCCTTAGCGGCAGGTCGTCAAGGGGTAGAGTGAAGAGTTTGGTCTTTTGAGAAAATTTCTGGATGATAGTTTTTTTGGAGACTTGGTGTTTAAACCAATTTATTCATTTTGTATTGGGATGACAACTTATGTAATCTAGATAGACTTGGTTTGGTTTGTGTTAGACCACAGTCTCATTGGATTCAAGATCATCCAATCTGAAGATTCTAATCTGAAGCTAAAGGCGGAACGTCGACTCTCGATATAAAAGTCTATGTCTATTTGTAATAAATGTCAATGTAATTGTTTGTTATTGTAATAGTTAACTTAATATCTAGTTTGTTAGATATTTAGTTAACTTAGTTAACTTAGTTATTATTTATTTAGTTAGTTAGTTATATAATATCTATTTGTTAGATATTATGTAGGTTTATAGTTTTATAATGCAACTTGTTGTTGCAAGTTGATTAGGTAGTGTGTTAGACACACTAGCTAGATATCTTTGTGATATCTCTCTATTATCTCTAACAAGATCAGTTTAAGAATCACACATACAAACACACACATCAAAGTGTAAAAGAGAGAAAACATAGAGAACACAAATCCAAGCTTCATAGATCAATCCTGTAATCGTTATTTTATATATCAAACAGGTTGGTAATCTTATTGTGTTGTTATTCTATAAACTTGATAAGTATTGTTGGACCAACAATTGGTATCAGAGCCTGATTAAGATCAAAACAAGTTTTATGAGAAAAATGACTCTGTGTTCTTGAACAAAATTCAATTTTGTGATTTTAAGTGTTTTAGGTGTTAGAATCGATCAGAGTGTGATCGATTTACATGCTAGATCGAGTTGTTGCTATTTAATTTCACTTTAAAGCTTCTATCGAGTTCCAATCTGTGGATTATAACTGAAAATAGTCGACTGGAAAAACGTACTGTGCTATCAAATTTATTTCGAAAAAGAGTGTTTTAGAGAGATCGAGTGCTTACATTCTGTTCTAGAAGTAATTCTAGACATATTGGTATAGTTTGGTGTTGCTAAATCGTTTCAGGAATAAGATTCATACGATTTTCAGAAGAACAGGACGAACACCCGCATTCCAGAGGTTGAATAACCCGCATTTCTCAACTTTGCGGGTCCAACTACATACGAATTTCTCTACTTTGTGTGTCTCAAGTGACCCGCATATCTCAACTTTGCGTGTCTCAAGTGACCCGCATACCTCAACTTTGCGGTTCCCACTTGACCCACAATCCTCAAAACTCGGGTCCTTAAGCACCCGAAATCCTCAAAACTCGGGTCCCAAAGAACCCGCATTCCTCAACTTCTCGGTTCATACCTCTAACCCGCATACCTCAAAGACATCTCTTAAATTGAACAAGTCAACTTTGCGTTCCTCAGCTGACCCGCACATCTTCATTGTTCGTGTCCAACTAGACCCGCAAACCTCTATTTTGCGCATCCCATTAGAAATGCAAACGTCAGTTTGTGCACCCCATTTGACACGCAAACCTTGAAACGCAAACCAGACTTAGGGGGACAAAATTTCTTGTGTGATCAAATTATACCTAGGTTAACGATCATATCTGTCAAGTTTTTTCTCTTAATCAAAAAGGATAACATCCAGAGAAGCCCTTGCAATAGGAACTGACACCAAGCCACCAGTTCTCTTCAAAGGAGAATACGAACAGTGGAAGGATAGGCTTTTAAACTTCATTGACATACACGAGCTGGGTGATTATATCAGAACATCTATTGAAGAAGGGATTATGACACCACCAATGACGACTCGTGTAATTGATAACGTTCCTACTCAGGTTGAACTGAAGTATCACGAGCTACAAGATGATAACCTTAGAAGAGCCAAAGGCGACAAATTATCAAAGTAATACATCTTACAGGGGATCCCAAATGAAATATACGTCAAGATTGACAGTTACAAGGCTTCAGGTAAAGAAATGTGGGATCAGCTCGAGAAAATGATGCTGGGTTCAAAAATTGGAAATCAACTGAAGATCTCCAACTGCCTAAATAACTATGAAGAATTTAGAGGCAAGGTGGGAGAAACCTTAGAAGAAACCTATGACAGGTTTGTGACATTGTTGAATGAACTTAGCAAGAACAAAGTTCACAAATCTCAAAATGAGCTGAATATCAAATTCCTTAGTATTCTTCAACCTGAATGGAAAAGATTTGCTCGTCAGATGAAGCAAATTAAAGACTTGAATGAGATTCCACTTCACGAGGTGTATGAAACCCTCCGTCAAAATGAAGAAGAGGTGGATGAAATTCTGGATGAGAAGAGAAAAAGAGGAAAGGTAATTGAAAACACAATCGCCCTTGTAGTCAGAAAGAAGAAGAACAAGGCGACTGTATATGAATCAGATGAAGAAGATGAAGGTTGTGCAAACTCAGAATCAGACGAAAATGATCAGCTGAAGCAAGCAATGATGATGCTGACTAGTGCCTTTCAGAAAAGGTTCTACACAAAGCCAACATCAAATAATCAGAGATATTCATCTGGTCCGAATAACTACATTCACAAAGAAAGGATTGAAGGTAGCAGATATGAAGGGAAAAGATTTGAGGGGAGAAGATCAGAGGAGAGGAAACCTGAAAAAAAAAGGTTTCAATCGGAAGGAAAGAGGATAGAGGAGAGGAGACTAGAAGAAAGGAAATTCAAAGCTGAAGGATCAAGTCAGCCAGAACCGCCTACATGCTACAACTGTGGCAAACCAGGTCACTTTGCCAAAGATTGTCGTAGATCAAAAGTCAGATATTCAGACTACTACAAGAACAAGATGCTTCTTGCAAAACAAAAAGAGGCAGGCAAGGCACTGATGGCTGAGGACGAATACTGGCTCGATCACTCAGATGATGAAGAAGAAGATGATGAAGATAGAGAAGAAGCCGTCAACATGTGCTTGATGGGCAAGATAGAATCAGATGCTGAAGCTGATTCTGACAATGATGAAGAGGAGGTATGTAATCTATCTGATTTAGAATTCATGAATAAAATGCATGCCATGAGTATGAAACAAAGAGAGTTAGAATCTAATCTTAAGCAAGATAATGGTGTCATGACAGACAAAAACCAGTTGATACAGAAACTTAGCAAGGAAATTGCTGAGAATAAAGTATTAATTGAGGTTTTACATAAAGATAATGACACCAATGCTAAGGAAAAGACAATAATTCTAAAAGAGAATTCTGATCTTAAGTCTCAACTTCTAAAGAGTGAGATAGATATTTATGAGCTTAAAAAGTTGCATGCTTCTTGTACAAAAGAAAACTTTTCTTTACTCGGAAAACTAAAAAGTTTGGAAGAGAAGTTGTATAAAGTGGGTCAATCTGAACAAAATATTTTTCTGAACAAACCCAAAGAGGAGAAAGAGAGATGGGGAATCGGTTATAAGAATCCTCACTGTCTTCAAAAGGGGATGTCTGAAGTTCCAGGACTTTATGATCATCTTAATATGCAATTAGCCCGCAGACTCCCCGCATTTAAAACTTTTTGGACTAGGCTATCAAAAGAGGATGAAACCAATGAAACGGAAAAACGGATGAAATCAGCTAAAGTTCATCTTCCATTTTATTATGCGAAGTTGAATAATAGTTATGATGAAAACCCAATATACAAAAAAAAGGAAACTCTTTGAAGTGATTTCTTTCTAAGTTATACTGAAAAGGAAATGGAGGTGAATCCTATCAAAGGTAAATTATATGTCCCTTCTCTCGTTTTAGAACGTAAAATTTCTGAACTCGAGACTTCTTTATCAGATGCAAACTTTTGATAAATATTGAACAAAGCGTTTTTACTACCGTGTTTTCAAATACTGTTCTTTCAAAAGCTTCAAACTCTAAGGAGTTGTCTGGTTCATCAAATAAAGGAATTGATTTTTTGAACTCTGACGGTAGTTTAGATGATGGTTCCAATCTCTTTGACTTTAATACAAAACTTCCCAACCATTCATCATTTGTGAAGAAAACTTTAAGAAAAACCAGTAAGCCTGTGAACAGTGCAAAATCAACGAAAGCTTTCGTTGATAAATCAGTCTCTGTGAACGCTAAGAGTGCTAAAGGTAAGAATTTATCTCAGCATTCACAGAAACCGACCACTACTGGTAATTCCAAGAAGAAGCATTCGTTTGTTGCTCCAAGGTCTAACTCACCAGGTTTACATGTTTCAGATATGAGAAATCAAAGGCCAGAAGCAATTTCTCTGTGGCAACCCAAACGGAACCTTGACAAGACCGTCTTAACATCTAGTAGTGTTAATTGTAATAAGACTTCGCTTACTAAAGATGTTGTAATTGCTGATATTGCTGTTTTGAACCCAAAACTTGCAGTTTCTCGTAAACAATATACAATGAAGCAATTATTTCAGTTATCTTTATCTGCTGGAAAGTCTTCTTTTTATGATAAACATATATCTATCTCTTGTCAAGATTCTGAAGATTGGTTTGGAAATTACCATGTGCATTCATCTCATACCAATTCTTCTCATGCATTTCAAAAGAAAAAAGGATCCAATTTGAAATGGATACCAAAATCTTGTGCTAACACAGAAGGACCCAAATTCCAATGGGTACCTAAGGTGAAATCTGTGTTGCAGGCACACAAAGCTTAAAGAGAAAGCGACTTCTGATTATGTACAGATCAGGACTCGTTCTTCAAAGTCAAAAATAGGTTTTTGGATAATGCAGTTCAAACCCGAACATCGAAGATCAAAATAGGCTTTTGAACAAATCAGTTCAAGACCCACACTTTGATGACCAAAGTGTATATTCCAATGTTGTCATATACAAATCTAAATTTCTAATTTCTCTTATGCAGACTAGTCATACGTGGTTCTTGGACAACGGATGTTCCAAACACATGACAGGTGAAAAAGAGATACTGTCCAATTACAAAGACAAATATTGTGGAACAGTAAGATTTGGCAACGACCAGTTTTCTCCAATCATGGGATATGGTGATGTACAACACAGTAATGTAACTTTCAAGAGGGTGAGCTATGTAGAAGGCTTAGGACACAACTTGTTCAGTATAGGCCAGTTCTGTGACAAAGACTTAGAGGTCAACTTGAAAGCCATGAGTTGTTCTGTTCACAATGAAGAAGGCGAAGAACTCTTGGTCGGTACACGAGAATCATATCTCTATACAATCAACTTATCAGATGTCCAGACTGACAAACAAGTTTGTCTACTATCGAAAGCTTCGATGCAACAAAGTTGGTTATGGCATCGACATCTTTCTCACCTCAACTTTCGGTACATCAACAACCTGGTCAGTGGAAAGCTCGTCAAAGGACTTCCAGAGCTGAGATATGAAAGAGAACATCTTTGTGCAGCTTGTGAGAAGGGCAAGATGAAGAGGGAACCTCATAAACCGAAGCCAGAACCAAGTACCAATGCTCCTTTAGAGTTATTGCATATGGATCTATGCGGTCCAATGCGCACTCAAAGCTTAGGTGGCAAGAAGTACATACTCGTGATCGTGGACGACTATTCGCGATACACATGGGTCAAGTTTCTTCGTCAAAGGATGAGACCCCTGATGTTCTCATTAAATTCCTGAAAACAACCCAGGTGAATCTGAAGAAACCGGTCAAGATTCTAAGAACAGACAACGACACAGAGTTCAAGAACAACAAAGTTGAAGAATATCTCGAATCTGTCGGGATTTCACATCAATACTCTGCTGCTCGAACGCCTCAACAAAATGGAGTAGTTGAAAGAAGAAATTGAACGCTAGTCGAGGCTGCTCGTACTATGCTAAGTCATTCCAACTTACCTCTATTTTTGTGGGTAGAAGCTGTTTCGCCCGCGTGCTACACACAGAATCGTTCCATGATACATCGGAGATTCAAGAAGACTCCTTACGGTTTGATCAACAACAGAACACCGACAATCAAATACTTCCATATATTTGGATGTAAGTGTTTCGTACTAAACGATAGGGAGAATCTCAACAAGTTCAGCGCTAAGGCAGATGAAGGAATTTTCATTGGATATTCCTCAACAACGACTGTATATCGTGTCTATCTAAAGAAGACAAAGACGGTGATTGAAAGCGTCAACGTCACCTTTGATGAAGAAATGGCTTCCGAACAACACAGTTCAGAACCCGTTATAACTGGAGTACTAGCTTCTGGGCAACTCAGTCCAGAACCTGCATCTCAAAAGAATAAATCAGATGAAGCATCAACTTCTACTAACCATTTATCTGATTTAGATTTATTATTTGAATTGTTTTATGATGAATATCTCGGATCGAATGTAAAGAAATCTGTTGTGGTTGACAGGATGGAAGACTTAACGACTACACATCCAACCAGTTCAGATGACTCTATTAAATCAAACGCCCTAATTCAACAAGAGATTCCAATTCAAATACCGACTCCAACAGTTGAAGAAATGACAAATGATAAAGAGACAGAAGTAGCTGAAACAGTAGGAGATTCTGTACAGATCAATCTACAGCAAGATCAAGCTGTACCTGCTGAGCCTTCAGAAACTGCCACTTCAACTGAAATCATCAATCCTCCTGATCAAACCGAAGAAGGTACAAGTGGATTTATAGATGATACAATTGACAAACATTCATATAATCCATTGCCTCATGAACAAAATTGGACCAAAGAGCACCCGATAAGCTAGATAATTGGCGATCCATCAAAACCGGTGCAAACTAGGTCAACATCAATGAACCTGTGCATGCATGACTCCTTTCTAAGCAAGTTCGAGCCAACACGCGTATCAGAAGCACTTGCAGATCCAGAATAGGTGATCTCAATGCAAGGAGAGCTGAATCAGTTCGATGCACTTAAAGTATGGAGACTCGTACCGAAGCCTAAAGATAAAACCATTATAGGTACGAAGTGGATCTTCAAAATTAAGAAAGACGAAGTTGGTACCGTCATCCGGAACAAGGCAAGACTAGTAGCCAAAGGATACAACAAGAGGAAGGAATAGACTATGACAAAACATATGCTCTTGTGGCACGATTAGAGGCAATCAGAATGTTTCTAGCCTACGCAGACCACAAAAACTTCACGGTCTTTCAAATGGACGTGAAGACAGCATTCCTAAATGGAATTCTGAAGGAGGAAGTCTACGTCTCTCAGCCAGAGGGTTTTGTCAATCAAGAGAAGCCGAATCACGTCTACATTCTTGACAAAGCACTCTATGGTCTGAAACAAGCACCTCGAGCCTGGTATGATGTCCTTTCCACTTTTGTAGTTAAGTCTGGGTTTTCCAAAGGTACGGTGGATACCACTTTGTTTATTAAAAAGGAAAAAGGCGATATCATTTTAATTCAAATCTATGTAGATGATATTATCTTTGGTTCTACAAATACTAAGTACTATAAGAACTTCGCAAACCTTATGGTGTCTAGATTTCAAATGAACTTGATGGGAGAGATGAATTTCTTTCTCGGTTTACAAGTAAAATAGTTTTCTACGAGTATCTTTATCAAACAATCAAAGTACATTAGGGATATTCTTCAAAAGTTCCAAATGGAAAATTCAAAAACGATTGGTACCCCAATGGCACTAGGTACTAAAATTGGCACCGATCCTTCGGGAAAGGCTGTTGATATTAGGACTTATCGAGGGATGATAGGTTCTTTAATGTATCTTATGTCGAGTAGGCCAGATATAATGTTCTCAACATGTTTATGTGCACGATATCAGGCCAATCCTAAAGAAATCTATTTGTCTGCTGTAAAGCGCATTTTCAGGTATCTAAAGGGCACTGTAGATATTGGTCTGTGGAATCCTAAAGATACTAGTTTTGAACTAACAGCCTACACAGATGCAGATCATGCAGGTTGTATGTTAGACAGGAAGAGCACGTCAGGACATGTGCAGTTCCTCGGTGACAAACTTGTCAGTTGGGGATCAAAGAAGCAACTTTGTGTTTCAACCTCCACGGCCGAAACAGAATATGTAGCTGCTGCTAGTTGCTGTTCTCAAGTCTTGTGGATGAGAACTCAATTATGCGACTACGGTTTCCACTTCAACAAGATCCCGATCTACTGTGACTCTAAGAGCGCCATCGCAATAACAGCGAATCCTGTTCAGCAAACGAAGACAAAGCACATAGACGTCAGGTATCACTTTATGAAAGATAATGTTGAAAAAGGAACAATTGAACTTTTCTTTGTAAAGACTGATTATCAACTTGCCGATTTGTTCACCAAACCCTTAGATGAAAAGAGGTTCAACTTTCTTGTCTCTAAGCTTGGTATGCTAAATCTTAAGATATAATCGGTAATTACCTAACAAAGTTTTCTATTGTATACTTTTTCATCATTTCTTCATTCTTAACTCTGATTGATATCTGTCATTCTATCTGTTAGCTCCAAATCATCTGTTTGTTAAAGTGTTGAAAATACCAGTCCTATTTCAGAGGACTTTCAAGAAGATACACTTCAGAGGACGAAGACTTCAGAGGATGAAGACTTCAGAGGACACACCTGCCTCTGAAGTACTTTTCAGCAACTAAGACATCAGAGATGGCTTCATCAGAGGCTCTGAAGACAACGTCAGAGCTCTGAAGACATTCTCTCTGGATGTTCACGTGAGAATGAAGACATAAGAGATGGCTTCATCAGAGGCTCTGAAGACAATCTCTCTGAAGATGTTCTCTGAAGTTCAGAGAATGAACAGAAGAACAGATGACACATCACTTAGTGATAAGATTTACTTTCTAGAGTAGGTCACTGTTCAGCATGCTCTTTCTCGTCATACAAGTACACTGCTTACTTTATGGTCCTATAAATAGGACCATCACCTTATTGTTCAAAGTATGCTTAAGAAGTTTTATATCTGATAATATAAGTTGAATACTTTATTCTAAGAATATCTTGTTTATCTTTATCTGCTTTATGAACTGTGATATTTGAATCTCCTTTGATATTAAACTGTATTACTTCCGCTGTCATTACTCTTATTGTTTATATCATTGTTATGAGATTAGATCTGGGATCCAACAATTGGTATCAGAGCTTCCTTTGTTTCTAAAACAAAGAAAGATCATATCTGCATACTCGGATAGATTTATATCTCATTGATTCTAAAACTTTCAATATCTGTGCATGTTCATATAAACCCAGTTTATTCGAGAACATCATATGCTCTAGATTTGACAGTAAATCACAGTTCATTACTCAAAGCATCAGCACTTAAATTTTTTTATGGCAAACTCAAGCATAAGTGCCATGTATACAGCTGGGTCATTAACAAAACCTCCTACACTTTTAAGGGATGAATATCCCCAATGGAAAATAAGGATGGTAAATTTTCTAGAAGGTATGGACAGGGATATTTTTAGATCTGTGAACATTGGACCTCACATTCCAATGGTGTTGGTACCAAGAGTTCCTGCAACAGCAGATACTGCCGAAATACCTGCATATTATGAAAAGAAAACCACAAACTTCACTGATGAAGAAAATAATATGATGGATAATGACTCAAAAGCTGTTAGATTACTCATAATGGCCATTCCCAATGATATCTTTCAAGAACTTGATTCTTGTAAAACTGCAAAAGAGATATGGGATCAGTTGTTAAATCAACTTGAAGGTGGCCTACAAACTCAGAAAAACAGAAGAAATCTATGCATCAATGAATATCATGATTTTCATGCTCTACCAGAAGAAAAGTTACACCAAACTTACTCAAGATTCAACATTCTAATAAACAAATGTAGAAAGTTTGGAGTGATAAGAACAAAAGAGGAAAACAACGTTCTTTTTTTGAAAAGCTTGAATGAAGAATGGTCACAACTGTCCATGTCTATACAGGCTAATCAAGATCTTGAGTCATGGTCATTAACTGTAGAGGAAAACTTGTCAAAGATCAAGATTACTACAAGAACAAATACAAATACAATGTAAAAGAAAGAGTTCTTGTAGCAGAAATGGAAGACTGGCTATCTGACTCAACAAGTGATGGTGAGGAAGAGCCTACCAATCTCTGTGGTATGGCTTTTTCAGATGGAAATCAAACTGATGAAGCATCCGAAGATAACTCTGAAAAGGTAAACTCTCTTTACACCTCTGACAGTGATCCTGAAATAGATGCTTTTAAACTAATTAATGAACTTCAGGATCTAAAGCAAAAGTTTGTTGAAGAAAAAGAAAAGAGAGAGCAAGTAACAAAAGAGCTCATTTTTTACAAAAGAGAAAAGAATCTTCTGGAATCAGAAAAGAAAGAAATTTTTCTTGAAAAAACCAAACTTGAAGAAACCAACAAGCAAAAAGAAAAATCATTTTCGGAAGAAATAAAGGAGATTGAAAAAGTTTTAAAAGGAAAAGAAGAAGAAGTAAAGAAATCTGAGTATGAAAGGCTCAATTCTATTGCCTTAACCAAATTTTTTCAAAAGGAAAGAGAAATCCTACATCAATCTCTAGATAGACAAAATCTACGAATCAAAATCTATGTCAATGCACAAAGTGTTTTCGATAAAATAAAAACTCAAATGGACTCTCAAGGGCTAGGATTCAATGAGTTGAATTCATTTAATGGATTGGAGAAAACTTCACTTTCTTCCACTTTCTGTATAGGAAAGGTCCAAAGCTCTGAAGATCCATCTCTGAATAATTTCAAAAGAATGAAAACATCAGAGGGATCAAAAGCAAGAGCTTTAAATTTCAAAAATACAAAGTACTCTGAAGTAAAAGACATGAAAGAATCTGTGTTACAGATAAAAGAAGAAACTTCAGAGGTACACTTTACAAAACCTCAGAGCTATGATTCCAAAGAAATTTTCAGGTTTGATGCTTTCATCTCAAGAGAATCAGAGACATTTGAACCAAGTACCTCTGATACAAGTACTTCTGAAAATGAATCTCAGAGTTCACTTAATCCGAATGTCCCTCTGTATTCACCAAAGTCAGATGAAAACATCAGAACTACGTTTAAAGATGATGTTCAAAAGATTTGTGAAGAAAATGTCATGGAGGACTTGAAAAGAAAAGAAAGCATGAAACGGATCATCAAAGTCTCTAGATCAAAAGAAATAAAAAAACCAATAGAGATAGATGTCTCTATTAAATCTAAGAGAGACTTTCTTGACTCTGATTCAGAATCTGATTTAGAGATTGATGAACAGATTTTTTGTAAACCAGGGAATGTAATTCACAAAAGAATAGAAACTGTTGGCTCTGGTATTTTGAATGTTCCAATTTCAGTATTGAAAACCAAAACCAGAATACCAATAAATCCTGATTTTGCAAATATGTGTTTACAAGCAAAAACATCTCTGGAACTTGAAAAAGAGTTGCAAGAAAAGGCAAAGAATAAAACAAACACTTCTGGTTCTTACACCTATAAAACAATAAAATTCTCTCCTGAACAAAAAGGAAAATGGACAAAAGTTAACCATGTTGATCCTGTCTGTGCAGTAAGCAGCAAAGAAAAGAAGATGTTTTTGAACAAGAAAAAGCAACTTGAAAAGAAGACTGCCTTTCAAACAAAAAGAAAAGAAGTA